>JAWWNH010000029.1:62145000-63345000 GCA_034641385.1 Darevskia mixta
CACACACACACACACACACACACACACACACACACAAACACTCCTAGGCCCCAAATACAGTTTCTTGCCTGCAGTGGATAAAGTTTGGTATCAGACTGTACTCGCTTAGCCCAGCTGGGTCGAGGCTGTGGCTGATCTCTACATTGTCTCCCGCCTGCATCCTCACAACCAGCTTATTCTCATCTTCAAACACCTGCCACTGGAGAGAGGCGACAAGCAGAAGCAGGAAGTCATCTGCAAGTGGGGAGAAAGGAGGCGAGGAAAGAGATTTGATTTATTTGGAATATTTTCTCCCTGCTTTTTAACTGTAAACATTTTTTAAAGAAGGTAGAGCAACCAAGGTTTGTTCTTGGCTTATTTTTGGCTTATTGCTCATGGTTTGTTTGAAACAAACCATCGCACAGATTTGGACGACACAGCAAACGGTAGCAGTAGCAGCGGAAGTATTAAACAAATTTATAGACTGCTTCATAGCCTTTGTACATCTCTGTTCTTCATCTGGGCAAGCAAAGGACATTAGCAAAGTTCAAGGACAAGCAGGCAAAAACACTCAAAAGGCCTAGGAAGAGGAGGTGTGGTTGAGGAGGGAGTGTGGTGTAGAGAGAGTCCCAAGGGCCACACAGAGAACATTTGACAACCTTGAGTTAGATCAGCCATGACCAAAGTCCATTTCGTGGGCCTCGGTTTAATCCGGCCCCTGTTGCAGTTTATTTCGTTGAGTAAAAAGCTCAGCAACTTCAATCCTATAAAAAAAAGGTCAACAACTTCGGTCGGCCCTTCACTTCATCAAATCTGGCCCTCTTTGAAAAAAGTTTGAGTTAGATGAACCAATGGGCCAGCTCAGTATATAGCAGTTTGCTACTAACCCACCCGGCTTTTCAAGCTTTCCCATGTTACCTGACAAACTATATCATGCCACAATTTAGATGTTTCCTCCTCTGGAAGAAGGCATTTCCGTGCGCTGCTCTGGTTCGCCAGAAGCGGCTTAGTCATGCTGGCCACATGACCCGGAAGCTGTACACCAGCTCCCTTGGCCAGTAAAGCGAGATGAGCGCAGCAACCCCAGAGTCGGCCGCGACTGGACCTAATAGTCAGGGGTCCCTTTACCTTTACCTTACCTCTGGAAGAAACAGCTATTAACGCCTGTTAAGCAGGTGTCCCATGACTTTACAGATTATACTTACAAAGGAGAAAACTAGCATCAGGCCTCTTGGCAAAATCAGGCAGATACAGCCACTTAATCAGATTTGAATGGAGCAGCCAGTGAGAGGTTCTCCACGGATAATCTGCCAGCAAAGAGATTATCTGCATTACACAAAGCATCTTAAACTAATTTCCGAGCTTACTGTCTGGGCACATTTGATTCACAGGGAACTGCCAAGAGGCAAAAAATTGGCTATCCAGCAGACGGCATAGTCGCCCTTTTGCTCATCCTAAGTTAGACGACCCCCCCCCTCCAAATGTACTTGCCCTGCTACCTGCTAGAACACACCGTTCTGCATGTACCCGGTACCTTGGCATAAAGCAGGCGGGAGACCAATGCAGAGCAGATACTGGAAGGCTGCGATGCTGGCAAGGAAGCAGCAGTATTTGGGCCAGGCTTCAGCCATGGCTTTCCTCCGACGGCGGCTCAACAGGTAAATCAGCCAGCTGGCATGGATGAGGGCATAGAAGTCCATACGCTGCCTAATCACATTGACGGCAACCACAAAGCAGATCTGAAAGAGCAGAAGGGGTGTGTGTGTTCAGGCGCAACCCAGGTGTTTTTTGTGTGCTTCCTGTGCTCAGAAAGGAAACTTAAATATCCCTTAAATTTCCCGGATTCCAAAGGAAGCAGCTCCTCTCCCTCCCTGCTGGCCAGGGAGGCTCCTCAGCTGCGTTGCTCGGCTGCCAATAAGGAGTCTGAGACCGACTGGGGGCGGAGCTTGCATGCCTTGTGCAGCCAGACCCTCACGCCCAACCAGACAACCTGCCTGCCTGCCGTCTACGCGCTTGCTCTTTTGCTCACCCGTTCGTGCGCAGCCTCTGGAGTGCAGGGTGGCGAGGCTACTTGGTGCCATTGCACCGCCCTTGCGGCATCCCTTAATTTCAAATCCGAAAGTTTGGGGAAAATCCCTTATTTTCAAATCGAAAGTTGACAGCTATGATCATTACCAACCACATCAAGAACCACACTTTTGGATCACATGAGTTGACAGTGCTAAATAGTTTGATCCTGGTTTGATTCTGCTGATCCTGTAGTGGAAGGGTGACTTTAAATTTATTTTAAAACCACAAATCACATTTTTCCAAAAGGAAGGCGGGAGCAGGCTGAAAGCAACAGCTTCAGAGGAACATCACCTCACTTCTCTAGAATAAACGAGTGCTTTCTTTCCTTGACTGCAATTATGAAAATACTCTTTAAGGCAGTAAATGACATTTTTGTGTGTGTGAAAGAAATATAAAAACGAGTGAGCCAATGGCATCTGTACCACAGGGGGGGGGAGGCTAACATGGAAACACCTGGTCTGTGGGCCAGTTCACACTGCTAAATGTCTCTGTGCAGGTGTGTATTAAGTAAAAGTGCCTCTGTGGTGAGAGCCGTGGCTGCCAGTTCACCGTGTACATTGTACAGTTCTCACGAGACTTCCTCCATTTGCATGTTGGCGACACAAACTGCTATCTCTCTCCGTTCATGAAACTGGGTACATATCAAGCAATGTGAGCTAGCCCCAGGAAAAGCTTTGCCTTGGCTTCCTGCTTGGATCTCAGGTGTCGCACTGAAATGTGTCCCTCTCTAAACCAAACTTCTTTTGACCTCCAGCCTACCTACCCAGCTCCCCTCTTGCTAATCATTTCTCACCTCTAGTCCAAACTTGTAGAAACTGTAATTGACAAAGTATTTGATGCAACTCAAGAGCCCATCATCCAGATTCTCCCAGGCCACGTCATAGAAAACGCTCCCCGTGGGAGGCGGCACCAGCTGGTTCTGAATTCGGTAAAAAAGCTGGTGGCGATGCACTGTGGCCTCTAGAGCCATAAGAACCAGGATGGTGAGGTGGTTCTACAAAACGAAAGAAAGAAGAATGCTTCACAAGAATGCCCAGTAAACAACAGGAACAATGCCTGCCCCACCCACAGCTAGATTATTCCTTATAGCACACTGAATGTGAGTTGGTTGGTGGCTGACACAAACCAAGGGCCTGGACAAATATCCACTCTACCCAGTAGCAGGGCCAGCCTTCGTATGTATGACTCGCACATAATCAAGTGTTTTTGAAATGACTGTAATATCTAAGTGTTTACTTACCCTAACACGAGTGTTTAAACAAGATTCATACCTTTAGACATGGGAGAGCATTGTCACTGCACTTCAATAGTCCTCCAAACCAATGTGCTGGGTCAACAGGGGTCTTGTACAACAATGACTTTTCCAGTAATTCATCCATGTTGGTGTAGTGATAATGAGTCATATTTGAATGAAGCCCCTGAGGAGACAAGCATTTCTAAGTGTAGGGTTGCCATATTTCAAAGAGTAAAAACCAGGACACCCCGAGAATGGTGAACTTTTTAGGAAGACCCCAAGATTGTTGAGCTTTTTTTCAGAAACCCACCAGCACAAATCCCCATTTTGCCAATCTGCCACCATTTTTACATCCGAAAACCAGGACATGTCAGGAATCCTGAAAGTTGATGGTTGTTTTTTCCCAAAACGCCCCCCCCCCCAAAAAAAACCCCACGATTTTTTGATTGACTTGCGTAAGATCCAGGACAAAACACAGCCTTTCGGAAATTCCGCCTTTGAAATCCCGGTAATGTCTGGGAAAATCTGGCCGTATGGCAGCCCTATCTAAGTGACATCAGCTGGTGGGCAGGTGGTCCCAATTGGACCCTCAGGCAGGTCAAGTTTGGCCGTGAGTTGGAGATTCCCCACACCTGCTCTTAGGAAATCACAAGCAAACACAGAAAATTCTTCAGAAGTTTGGGTCCTTGGTACATTAGCAAGCTGACCTGTGTACAGTTTGAAGAATATGTCAGAGGCTTGACGAATTTCAGCTGGTATCCCATTTTACAGATGACCATCACGCAGGACCAAAACGTACAGATCCTGGAGGCGTGTGGGCACAGCTTGGAATATGGAAGGGCAAATGCCCAGAGGATGAAGAAAGGGTAGTTCATCAAAGACACCTGTGAACCAACGTCAAACAACCAACAGAAACAACAATGACTGCAGTCACTTTGCAATAAACATTTTAATACATTGCAGTTATGGAGGAAGTGGGTGCTAACATTTTGCCTGAACAAGGACTAGTGGACACCAAATTCAGTTTCCAAAGTAGGCTCAGATGATTTGATCTGGGTGGGTCGTGACCCAGATCAGATTGTGGGTCTACTTCACAATCCACAGTCATGCACATTCCTTTATGAGGTTGTCTAAGTGTTTCAGAGCTGCCTCTGGACGCTTGCAGCACCTCGTAAGTACTTTTAAAAAAATCAGTGTGTTTTCACACAGATTTCAAAGGATTTCCCATTAAGAATCTGCAAGGAAAGGGGGTGGGGCAGACTTAGTCCCATTCCCATGAAGTATTGGGATGGAGCAAACTTTGATGGGCCTGTCCATTCCTTGGTACAGATATAGACCTTCAAATTAGGAAGCCCTGTGTCATATGGCACAACCTCGGAGCTGCCCTCCCGACACAGGCATCACTGCAAATCACCTGGATGGCACTGGGACAGGGCAGGTTGGTGGCAAGGCCAGGGCTGCGTGGACCCACTGGCAGGAAACAGAGACCCTTGGGACTCCATGGCTTCAGGAGCACTAGCACTACAAAGTCAACACCTGAAGATTCAAGCATGACCCTCTTGCGTGATAAAGGTTTCTCCAGCAGAGGACCTGATCTGCCTGCAGCTTTATGAAATTTCAGTTGGCTCCAGACCTTTGCTGGAGCAACATCCTAGCCTGCTGCTCTTGGGTCCAAGCTCAGGAGCTTGTTCCAACTCCATTCAGAGCTGTCTATGGTCCAGACCTGCTTGCCTGGATTTTCACTCCGCTTTCTGGGTCTCCCTGCAGGCTTCGAGTCAAGCAAGGTAGTTATTAGCTGACCTCGTGTACAGTGATCCAGATAATCCAAGTGGACAGAATCTTCAGGATGTGGAGCTCCAGAAATCGCCAAGCAAATGCCTGCATTGCTCGAATCGTTGCTAAGAGCTTCAGGAGATGAGGCACCACACTGTCAACCACTTCTGTCCATTTACTCATCTTTTCCACTAAGGAAACAGGAGGGGGGGGGATAACTTTTTAAATAATGCAACACAACAGACGGAGAAGCGAAGTGTGATTTGCCAAAAGGAGGGCAGAAGGAAGAGCATGGCAATCGGCAATAAGGCAGATCTGCTGCTATGGCTTCCCATAATGAGTTTAATTTGGTGAAGGTGATGCTCTCAGTTCCGCTTTAACAATACAAGGACTGGGGGAGGAGCAACCTGGAACGCATCTATGCTTGCAAGAATCAGGCTCTATTTACTAGCATAAACCAAAATGGCAGGCTTGTTTCCATGCTTAGTTATACTTTCAGCAACGGTCTTGAAAGACCTACATTGGCTCCCAGTACCTTTGAAGGTGACCCGGAAACTGCAATTAATCCAGAATGCGGCAGCTAGACTGGTGACTGGGAGTGGCCGCCAGGACCACATAACACCGGTCCTGAGAGATCTACATTGGCTCCCAGTACGTTTCCAAGCACAATTCAAAGTGTTGGTGCTGACCTTTAAAGCCCTAAACGGCCTCGGTCCAGTATACCTGAAGGAGCGTCTCCACCCCATCACTCAACCCGGACACTGAGGTCCAGCGCCAAGGGCCTTCTGGCGGTTCCCTCCCTGCGAGAAGTGAGGTTACAGGGAACCAGGCAGAGGGCCTTCTCGGTAGTGGCGCCCGTCCTGTGGAATGCCCACCCACCAGATGTCAAAGAAATAAACAACTATCTGATGTTTAGAAGACATCTGAAGGCAGCCCTGTTTAGGGAAGCTTTTAGTGTTTGATGGACTACTGTATTTTAATATTTTGTTGGAAGCCGCCCAGAGTGGCTGGGGAAACCCAGCCAGATGGGAGGGGTATAAATAATAAATTATTATTAATATTATTATTCTAGTACAGGAGCTAGCTGTTCTTCATTACCCAGTTTCGCCTGATGGCACTTTCCCATGTTTTCACCTACTGCTGAGTTCTCAGGCTTCTCCAATCCATCTTCAATGTCATCTTGTAGCTGTTCAGCAGTCAGCCTGTGGAAAACACAGTGTGGCTTTGCTTCAGGCCTAGATTTTAGCAACACACTGGTCTGGTTCACCCAACACGACGAGCCAAAATATGTCTGGCAAACTACCTATGGCCTGGTAATAATTTACGCAAGTTTGAGGTAAGGCTATACCTGAGGATACCAGCCTAACTATAGTTGCTCCAGTCCACCTCCAGTTATGCATGAAGAATGAGTTAATGCACTGCTGATTTTGTCAAAAATGAATACTGTATGCCTTACAATGTGTACCCCTTCAGTGAAGATAGACTAAAATCCTCTTAGTAAGGCTGCAATAGCCAAGGGGGGCAAGACAATTGGGTCCAATTCCAGTGCCAGCTCCAGGATGCCATAGAAATTGGGTCCAGATTGGGCCTGCTTCTGCGAGGCTGGATTGGGATCCAGCAGATCCTAGTCCAGCTCAGTCCTGCTCACCTACACATTCAATAGGGGAATGGAGGAAGGGATAAGTTACCACAGCCAGTAGGAGACCCACTTAGTCAGGCGAGTTGAGTGGAGGGGTGCCTCTGCTCAGTCTAAACCCCTGACAGCCTAGTGCAAGGAGGCCTGTGTTTATCTGTGCAAATGTTGATCCAGTATATGCTCTCAACTCACATTCCAACTCCTTTATGGGATTCAGGTAACATGTCATGATCTCCTCTGCATCAAAAGACTTGGAAGGTCAAACAAACTCAAATACGTTTCTATTCGCCACGTCCCTCTTTTCAAGCTTACCTACTTTGCAGCTTCAGGATATGTTCCTTGAGCCTGAAAATACGGGGGACAAAAACACAGCATCAAGAATTGCATTATTAAACCCAAAAGGCTTGAAACTGGATGAGCGGGAAGACAGAAGAACCCGCAGAACAGTGCGCAGATTCCATCTGGCAGGGCTGAAATGTTCATGCAGAAGGAACAATTGGAAGAGTGCAGTCTTGAATTCCCCCTCTTCAGTTTTGGAATGATAAATATTAAGCCAGTGCAGAACTATGTGGTGTTTTTAATTTATTGTAGTCTTATAAAATTATTTGTGAGCATTTCTGTTGTGTACAATGATAATACTAAACTATTAAAGGTAAAGATAAAGGGACCCCTGACCATTAGGTCCAGTCGTGTCCTACTCTGGGGTTGCGGCGCTCATCTCGCATTATTGGCCGAGAGCCGGCGTACAGCTTCCAGGTCATGTGACCAGCATGACTAAGCCGCTTCTGGCGAACCAGAGCAGCACATGGAAACGCCGTTTACCTTCCCACCAGAGCAGTTCCTATTTATCCACTTGCTCTTTGACGTGCTTTCGAACTGCTAGGTTGGCAGGAGCTGGGACCGAGCAACGGGAGCTCACCCCGTCGCAGGGATTCGAACCGCCGACCTTCTGATCAGCAAGCCCTAGGCTCTGTGGTTTAACCCACAGCACCACCTGGGTCCCACTAAACTATTATATATTTTTAAAAAATCAAATCACCTGCCTTGGGTACTATACACCATGACATTCCTATGTCATCTCATGTAGGGCCAGCCCAGCTGCTTCCTACTTGTGAATGCAAATGTTCCCATCAATCCCTGCCAGTTTGGTCAACAGATAAAAGAAGGAGCATCGCTGGCAGTCCCAATATAGCCTAAGAGCATCATCCTGGCTAGATTGTTCCAAGAAACGTTTTCCAGTTAATACAACCAAAAAGATTCTCAGGAACTTTGTGCAAAGTTCTTCTTACTAATTTTCCAAGTGGTAAATAATTTCCGGTCTGTAGGCTTTGCAATGTCTTGGCTTTGTGAAAACGATGAGCAAACAACAGGCTCTTCAAGTAGACTAGAATTCTCCTGGGACTGGCGTTTGCCAGCATGTCTACCCTGGGTGGCTGACAGTGACACTATGGTGGAATCTAGGCACATATAAAAAACGTTGTGAAAACGTTTTGAAAAAATATATTGAATTTGCCATAGCTCACCATCGCCATCTCGTGTCACATTTGTATAAATGCACTTTACAACACACCTATAACGTTTTATTTGCAGCTGCGTAGCTGAGTCCTATGTGATTTCACCCAGCCAGCCTATAATGGGATAACAGGCAGTTATCACAGAATAAGTGTTGGGGCAGAAGACTTATGGAATAAATTCTTCAAAATAGTAGTGGTTTAGGGAAACGGAATCCTAATCTGGATCAACTGAGACATCACACCAGATCACACTTAGGTTTTCCCTAATGGAGCAAATAGTGTCAGGGGAGGGGATTTTCACTGAGGGCCAGTTATCCTTCTTGGTGCCCCAGTCCTGATCTGTACTGGGGCTCCCCCACAGCTGCTGTTTGCCAAAATTTAAGGAGATGGGAAATTAGAAATCTTAGTTATTTCATTCAGATTGTTCCTGTTTTCTGCTCTTTCCTTCCTCATAATTGCCCCCTCACATATAAAATTTCAGCCCTCCACTGTTTGATGTTCTTTAATCTCCTTGCTGCATTCAGCTTCACCCTGCCCCCCTTTATATTAGACATATGAAGCAGATTGCAAGGGAAAGCATTAAAAAGATTAATGAGAGATAGCCAACTCACATATTAGCCAGAAAATGCACACGAGTCTCAGTGTTGCTGTCACTGGGGAGAAACAGAACATAACCTCAATATTTCACTCCAGCTGCTGCAGGCTAGCACTACACTACTGAAAGGTATTTTGCTTTTTAAACAAAAAACATTCTCGGTCTCACCATCAGTATCATAGGAATATTAGACCTCTACTCTACCCAAGTGCCGTGACAATGAATTAAAAACAAAGAATGATTTTTTTAAAAAAGGTGCTGGATGTAGTATCTGGCCAGCACAAAATAAAAGGTAAACGTAAAGGGACCCCTGACCATTAGGTCCAGTCGTGTCCGACTCTGAGGTTGCAGCCCTCATCTCGCTTTATTGGCTGAGAGCCGGCGTACAGCTTCCAGGTCATGTGGCCAGCATGACAAAGCCGCTTCTGGCAAACCAGAGCAGCGCACGGAAACGCCGTTTACCTTCCCGCCAGAGCGGTTCCTATTTATCTACTTGCATTTTGACGTGCTTTCGAACTGCTAGGTTGGCAGGAGCTGGGACCAAGCAATGGGAGCTCACTCCGTCGCAGGGATTCGAACCGCCGACCTTCTGATCAGCAAGCCCTAGGCTCAGTGGTTTAACCCACAGCGCCACCTGGGTCCCCCACAGCACAAAATAGAGTGGAATTATTGCTTCTCATGGTCATTCTCATGGTCATTTAAATCACATTCAATGCACATTTAAAGCACGTGACTTCTCCCAAAGAATCATGGGAACTGTAGTTCGTTAAGGGTACTGAGGGCTGTAGCTCTGTAGGGGTAAACTACAGTTCCCAAGATTCTCTGGGGGAAATCCATGTGCTTTAAATATATGGTGCAAATGTTGCCTACATGTTCCTTCGTGGTGGATGGGACACACACAGACACACACACACACACACACACACACACACACTTATTTCCAAATGTAAGCTGCACAATCACACTATCACACACACAAATGCACAATTATCTGCCATTGTAGAACATGCATAGCACCTTCCGGAAAGTGGCCTGATGCAAATATTAGCTAGATCTGTGGCCTTCAGGAAGTCTTCGTGGAAGTAATGGAGCTGCAGGATGCAAGCCAGAAGGAAAGCGCCAGGGAGCAGAATCCTTGCAAACAGCTCCATTGTGCTGAACCGCTCAAGACCCAGGTCTTTTAATCTGTCAAGCGGAAAGGAGAGAGGTCCACCCATCACAACCCACAGGGGGAAGAAAAGGGAGGTAATTTACACAACAGGTTCTCAGGGTTAAGAAGGCAATGACTTCGATCCTGCCCTGTGTTTGTTCCATGCGACGCTGTTTCCATTCTGCTGCAATTTAGCTTCTGGCAAAAAACGATGTTATTTGTCTCGCTGCCTGCTGCGGTGGAATTTTACGTAATGAAATTTTGCAATTAATTGCAGTATCATTACCTTACCCCACACCATTAATTTCAATGTTGGGGCTATTCGTTTCAAAGCAAGTGAAATGCAGTGCAGGTATGGGGGGGGGGAATGTCATCATTTATGTACTGCTTGCAGATTGAAAATAGCAACAGCAGTGAATTGCATTCCCTGGATTGATTTCCATTCTGGACATGGAATGAATAAGTGGACACCAGCAATTTCTGCTCCTGTTTCCGTTTCTTTCAGCATTTTCCCTACTCAAGCTAGCCAATCATTCTAGTGAAACTCCAGCGGGTGCAGAATGCTGCAGCGAGACTCCTTTTGGGGTCCTCACCGTGAGATCACATTCACCCGGTGCTATACCAGCTGCACTGGCTCCCGGTGGAGTACAGGATCAGGTTTAAGGTGCTGGTTTTAACCTTTAAAGCCCTATACGGCCTAGGACCCTCGTACCTATGAGAGCGACTCTCCTGGTACACCCCACGGAGGACCTTAAGGTCTGCAAATAATAACACCCTGAAGATCCCAGGCCCCAAGGAGATTAGGCTGGCCTCGACCAGAGCCAGGGCCTTTTCGGCTGTGGCCCCGGCCTGGTGGAATGCTCTCTCACGAGAGACCAGGGCCCTGCGGGATTTGACATCTTTCCGCAGGGCCTGCAAGACGGAGCTGTTCCGCCAGGCCTTTGGTTCAGTCTGATTCTTTTCTTTCTGTATAAGAACAAGCGTTAAGAGGCCTCCTAGCCCGCTCACAGGTCCTTTATAAGACCAGTGGTAACAGTTGGCCCTGGAGAATATTAACCACTCTCAATTTTATCCATGGACTGCCATCTGTCCAGATTTTAATTTGCTCTGAACTAATTTTAAGATGTATTTTAATGAATTGACTGCCTGTTTTTATGTTCTTATGTTCTTTGTATACTGTGTTAGTTTTATTATGTTAGCTGCCCTGAGCCCAGCTCCAGCCAGGGAGGGCGGGGTACAAATAAAAAATTATTATTATTATTATTATTATTATTATTATTATTATTAGTGAGATCCACCTAGTCCCACCATTGCCATCCTTTTGGTGCCAGGTAAAAACGTATTTCTTCTCCAAGGCATTTGACAGATTATGATGATTCACTGGATGACACGGTTTTGCAGCTGTTTTACTGGGTCTGTTTTATGGATATTGCAAAGCATTGTTCTTTTTTCTTTCCTTTTCAGTTCTACGTTATGCTTTACATTTTCCAGTTTTTGTAAGCTGCTTAGAGACACAGTTGCATAGCAAGCGACTAATAAATTGAATAACTGATATAGTCATTAATAATAATAATTCAGTCCCTGTTCTTTCATTTCCCCAGCACACAATAATCACTGGTTTAGATGTGAGGGGTCCCCCCCTTTTCAATAGGAATAGTTCTAGTGCTCTGGTACTCCACGGATAAATAATGTTTGATGTGGCAAATCCTGCAAATTATGTTCAAATTGCACAGCTCACAATCCCAGGTCTGTGCAGGCGATTTTTGCGTGTGTTCCCTGGTATTTTAAGCCCCTCTCTCTCACAGACAGACAAACATCCCTGCTGATTAGATCCTGTGGCAGAGGTAGCACCAAAATGGTCCAGTTTGGTGGCCCAACCCATGCTACCTAGTTCATCCTTCCTCCTGAGAAAGAGACTGACTCAGCCAACAGGGGGCAGAATTAACCCTCTTATAAAGAGTCAGAAAGAGAGTTCTTTAGGCAGAGAACGCCATGGAAGAACATCAAGTCACTGCAAGCTGGCAGTGCTAACTTATTTCAACCGCAGCAAAAAAAATCTACATTTTGTAAAAACTATTGTGCAATAGACCTAGGGTTGCCAGGTGTCCACTATTTGAGCGGACAGTCTGCTTTCTTCACATTATGTTCACTATTTTTTTCCACAAAATAGTGGACATTTTTTTTATTCAAAAGCTTTATGATGAAATGGTACGTAATCTAAAGCTGTACAGTCTAAGAGAATAAGGATAGGAGAATCGCGTTTTGTCTTTTTTTTCTTAAGTAAGAATGAGACAAAGATCGAATATCCAATGAACTCGATTCTCCGAAAAAATTATTAATCATACTCAATTGTTTCACAAGACATTTAAAAAATGGGGGGGGAGGCGCCTCTTGCCGGAGTTCTGCCCCGCCTGTTCCTGACTCGCGGGGAGAACAAAAGGGAGGGGCGCGAAAGAAAAAGACGCCTCTTCCTGTTCCTGACGTGCAGGAGCAGCAGCAAACCAGCTACCGGTAGAGGCGTGGGGGGGAAAGGCGGGCTTGGAGGAGACTTGCCCGACGACCTGAGGGAGCGAGATCCTTGCCCCAAGGATTGCCTCCCTAATACAGGAACGGTAAGAAGGAACCCCTGTTGGGAACTTGGTGATTATTTTAATACGTGTTAAAATGTTTGTAAGAAAATATATAATATAATATAATATAATATAATATAATATAATATAATAATATAATTTAACCCCCCCCCCCCCCGCTTGTCCACTATTTTTTGGAAGCAAACCTGGCAACCCTAAATAGACCCGAGATGCTATAACGAATTTCAAGATAAAATTTGGATTAGAATATTTTAAATGAGATCCAGTGCGGTGGTGCTGTTACCATGTCGGAAACAAAAGACTCGGAAACCCAGTTTCAAATCCCCAGTGAGCCACGGAAATCACGGTAGATAAATAAAACAAAGCCCTTACCTCTCCTCTGATATATCCAAGGTGTTTAGGAAAAACGCTGACACCATCTCAAATTGATAGGCATAGATAGCAATGAGCACCACCATTGAATAAAAAACAGTGGTGAGCCAGAAGCTCTTCAGGATTCTCCTCCACATCTCATAATGAACCTGAAACCACATTTCCACATACCTTAGTACTGGTTCTGAACACAGTATGGTGGGCATTTTAGAAATATCTTTATCTTTATCTTTATCCCAGTCTGCATCCGTATTGGAACTATGTTTAAACTGCTCATAGAGAGAGAGAGTTCATAAGAATTATAGTTGGAAGGGATCCTGAGGGTCATCTAGTCCAACCCCAGAAGGTTACCCACAAGTGCATGCAGACTCCATGCTGGAAAAGGCTCCTTACTCCTGCTTTAAGTTCTGTGAAGCGCTGTATTCCATGAATAGCCTAAACTAACTAAACTGACAGGTGACAGGTAACAAAGACCTCAAAACCGCTGCCGCAATTTTTTAGTAGGAAAAAGCAGGAGTGCAAATGCCTGCGATTTCCTGGCTTGCTTACCTGGTACAAAGCCACACAAAGCAGAAAAAGCACAATGTAGAGAATTTTGTACAGGGCCACTTTGCCATTGAAGCTGACAATGAAGAACATGACAGAGCAGATGTAAATCCAGTATTTTACAAACATCCCTTGCAGCACAGAACCAAGGATGCCCAAAAGAATGTTTTGTGGATTGTCCGTTTCTGCAAGAGAAGTGGAGAATCATTCGGAAGCGTCATCAATATCGTTGAATCGTTCACAAGTATATTCTAAAATAAAACTACTCCTCTCCCTCAAAAAAAAAACATTTTTCTTTCTCACTTATTATGCTTGCCTTCAAGGTTGCAACTCAAGAGGAATGCTCAACAAACATGCGGTCAGGAATCGCCCAGTGCTTAGAAGCAGGCAAAATCCTTGCTTCCTTATTAATCGCCTTTGCCGCCCATTTGCTCTTCTGAACTAGTTTTCCTGGGGTTGCCCCTGGACTGAATACAGATGGTAAAACCCACCTTTAAAAAATATATTAATAATAGTAGTAGTTCAGGCTGACTTGAAAGGTAAAGGTAAAGGGACCCCTGACCATTAGGTCCAGTCGTGACCGACTCTGGGGTTGTGGCGCTCATCTTGTATCATTGGCCGAGGGAGCCGGCGTACAGCTTCCAGGTTATGTGGCATGACTAAGCCGCTTCTGGCAAACCAGAGCAGCGCACGGAAACACCGTTTACCTTCCCGCTGGAGCAGTACCTATTTATCTACTTGCACTTTTATGTGCTTTCGAACTGCTAGGTTGGCAGGAGCAGGGACTGAGCAACAGGAGCTCACCCCGTCACAGGGATTTGAACCGCCGACCTTCTGATCGGCAAGCCCTAGGCTCTGTGGTTTAACCCACAGCGTATTAAATTTTCTTACCAGCCACCCCATCTACTCTCACTCCCTTGAGCGATTCTTCCTCCTCTTTTCTCTGCCTTTGCTTCTGCATCATCCACTGCTTTAGCAACAGCCAGAAGGTAAATAGATATGAAATCTGCAATAAAAATAACACCAACATTTTAGTAGTAATAATAATGTTCCTATTTTAATGCTGACAATGGGATTGCTTTATTGCGTACTTCAGTTATGGATGTTTACATTTTAACGCTTGTGTCGTTCTTTCTTTATACTTGTAAACCGCTCAGAATAAGTGGCATACACATTAATTAATGAATAAATCAGCAATGATCTGCACAACTTTCCAAGGTCCCACGCATGCAGCCATGTCCTCATGCAATTCAATTCTCAAATCTTTATTGGCATATAGGCAAGATTCCAATAAGGTTGGGTACAATAAAATCGCTCAGCAAAATCTGCATCTAACACTTAAGTTAATGTTGCATAACATTCACGAATCCTCTTAGTGTGTTGCAGAAACCTGGCTACTATCTCCATCTTATCCCCGTCCTGACTTACTGCCAGGTACGTGTGCTTAGGATCGCAGCCTGAAAGTAAAACCCAGAAATTGAAGGGTGCTCACCTTGACTCCTAGTTGGACACAGGGCAGTGAATAAGGCTTCAAATCCAAGTCCACGAGCAACGAGGCTGAAACTCCAGGAAACAGTTCCTCCTGGGAAACGTGCAGGCCTGCAAAGAAATTGAGGACCACCAAGACATTTCCATAGGCAACAAGGAAAGGTGAGCTCTTCAAGGCGTAGAGGCGACGGTTGCGCAACATCCAAATGACACAAGACCAAATTAGCAGAACAAAAGTCAGCCAGCTGATATAAGTGATGCTCCAAACCTGGAAATGCATACATAAGATAGACAGGCAGATGAATGCACACAGAGACATATATTTTGGGTAACACTGCAGTTCCAAACATCATGTAATCCACAACTGAACAAATATAACCTCCTAAAACTGTAGAAGAAGTCTAAATTAAGGCACACTTCTTCTAAGCTATCTTGATCAAGGCCAGGGACCCTGTGCCCTAATAAATAAAAATTAGCTGTACAGTACATACTTGCATGTTAATACTGATACAGTATCTGAAATTATGTGCAGCTATAACTCTGAAATTGCTACATACATGTCTTTGACTAATGGTGCCTTCAGACTACAGTGCTTTTCAGGACAGATTCAAGCGCATATTGGAAATTTAAGTTTGCAGAGTCAGATTAAAGTGCTCTCTCACCGCAGCACCACAAATCCTTTTTTTTAAAGTGATAATGTGGGACAAACCTCCATCTTTCCATGCACACAGAAGGAGGTTTTATTTCAGTCCGTATCTTACCATCATGGCAATCAATGCAGTGATGTAGCTCTGATTCATAAGGAATTGTGCCAATGCTAAAAAGGCACTAGGCCTATTTCCTTCAGTGCCCTGTTCATCATCAGTTTCTGATGCATTTTCAGAGCATGTCTCATCTGCAAGAAATGCAAAATTTGTAGCAAAGGGTAAATTAACCAAAACAACAACAACACACACACACACACACACACACCAGTGTCTGGCTTCAGTTAATAAAGTTTTGGAGACTTTGCGGTGTTATATTTAAGCACACCTCTCTCTTACCTGCCCATTTCCCCCTATAAATGACCCATACAGCACCATGATCCTTTCCCCTTGAAAAATGCGGTTTTGAAAAATGCAATGGCTAAAATAACATTAAGGGGCAGCCTGAGATTCTAGGTTATAACTGCATCCCTTGATAATAACAAAGAGTTGTTGCTTGTTCTTAGCAAGAAGAATAAGAGAAAAGTAAAAATGAAAAAATTAAAAAGAATAAGAGCAATTAGGCTTCTGTAATGTACCCAGGTGGCACTGTGGGTTAAACCATAGAGCCTAGGGCTTGCCGATCAGAAGGTCAGCAGTTCGAATCCCCGCGACGGGGTGAGCTCCCGTTGCTCGGTCCCAGCTCCTGCCCACCTAGCAGTTCAAAAGCACGTCAAAGTGCAAGTAGATAAATAGGAACCGCTCTGGCGGGAAGGTAAACGGCGTTTTCGTGTGCTGCTCTGGTTCACCAGAAGTGGCTTAGTCATGCTGGCCACATGACCTGGAAGCTGTACGCCGGTTCCCTCGGCCAATAAAGCAAGATGAGTGCCACAACCCCAGAGTTGGACACGACTGGACCTAACGGTCAGGGGTCCCTTTACCTTTACCTTTAATGTACTTCAGTCAATATGCCTACCAAGGTGGTTTATAACAAGGATTAAAGCATTTTACACATTTAAAATCACAGCAAACAATTCCACATCTTTGATCAATTGAAATCTTGGTGAACTGCAATGCCCCAATGGTGCAAATTGACCATACATTGAATAAAGCCTTACAAAGGGGCCTTACACACAGGAAAATATACCTGAGAAGGAATGGTTGTGTCCTTCATTGATGTAGGCATTCACATCACAGCTATGATGACTTTGACACTGCAAAAGGAGAGTACTCTGAAAGCTTCCATTTGGAACATAAACCTCCTGAGCAGGAAAAAAAAATGTTGAAAATTTTGATTTTGTACAATAGAGGCTTCACGAAGTCCAGGCTCAAAGTTGCATGAATACCATAACCCCAAGTCGGGAGAATTTCCAGAGGTACCATTTTGCAGAGCTCTACACAATGGCCCCCATAGCCACACTCACAAGTGCAGACACACATATTAATGTGGAAATGGCAGTGGTGAACTTCAGGGTCTCACATTTCAGCGGCGCCCAGTGTGATGCTATAATTCAGCACCCTCTCACACTGTTGGAAGCCGCCCAGAGTGGCTGGGGAAAACCCAGCCAGATGGGAAGGGTATAAATAATAAATTATTATGATTATTATTACTCCATTCTAAATAGTAGCAACTCCCTGAGGCGTCCCCGATGCTCTGCACCCAGTGTAACCAAACCGGTCACGCTTCCCTAAATCCACCTCCCGAAATGGGATGGAATTGACTCATGATTAAATACATGTGAAATTGACATGGGCTGGAGAAAAATCGGTCCATCCAACAATCCAAAAGCATCAATACACAGCCAAAATCCAATCAGAAAACAGACGGGCATTCCAGACCTCGAGAGATACAGCTGGCAATGCGTGTCGCATTTGAATCTATTCCATACCTTAGGAGGCAGAGCCCATTGCTGGAGCATCATGACCAGAGTGTAATAGAGGACAAGAAGCACAAGAGGATTCAGAGCCACCGGCCAGCTGAGCTGGGGATGAACTTGGAGCTTCCAGGGCACAGTGATGTTTGTCTTAATAAGCGGCACTAAGCCCAGGACCCTAGAGAAATGGAGAAAATGGTGAAGAGGTCGCTGCTACTTGACCTTTGTGGAAACAGGAGAGGAAAAACAATAATGCCAAAGAAAGACTAATTTACCTGTAGCAGCCAACTCATAGGGGCCGAGGTCCCTTCGACCCCCCCAATAAAATATTTGCGGGGGGCAGCCCCCCAAAGTTGATGGGCATTGCCATTAAAATGGTGTGTGTGCTCCGTGTCATGAGATTGATTAAATGGGACATGGCTTGCCTGGACCTGCCCCCCTATTTTATTTAAATTGAGACCCCTGATCATCACCGAATAAGTGCAGCATTGCTTGTGTGAATGGGGCATCATATAGATCAAGGCCACAGGCAGAACTTTAATTTCACTGGAAATAATAATAGTAGTAGTAATAATAATAATAATAATAATAATAATAATAATAATAATAATAAATTATTATATTTGTTCCCCAGCCATCTGGCTGCATTTCCCCAGCCACTCTGGGCAGCTTACAGTACATATAAAAACATAGTAAAACCTCAAACATTCAACACCTCCCGATACAGGGCTGCCTTCAGATGTTTTCTAAATATAAGATAAGATAAGATAGATAAGATAATCTTTATTGTCAGATAGTTGTTCATTTCCTTAACATCTGATGGGAGGGCGTTCCACAGGGAGGGTGCAGGAACCTCTGCCGTTGGTGCTCCAATGGCAGGATCTGATCAAATTGAAAGGCACTTTGATCCAGCAGAGGGAGGCTTCCGCCAGCAAAATAGGGCGGGAAATAATTTATGCTGATTCCACCTCTCCTTTGCAGCTGCCCCCTAATCTGTTCCAGGGGGCTGGGAGACCCTTCGGAACAATGTGGGGAGTGGGGAGCTATAGGGGGAGGGAGAATCATGGCGGATAAGCCTATGTTCTATCTCAGGGGTCAGCAACCTTTTTCAGCCGTGGGCCGGTCCACTGTGCCTCAGACCTTGTGGAGGGCTGGACTATATTTTGGAGGAAAAATATGAACAAATTCCTATGCCCCACGAACAACCCAGAGATGCATTTTAAATAAAAGCACACATTCTACTCATGTAAAAACACTCTGATTCCCGGACCGTCCGCGGGCCGGATTGAGACAGTGATTGGGTCATGTCACGGCCTCCCCCTCATCGGTCGTTCAATAAGGAGGCCGAGTCATTTGCCTTTCAGTAGCTTTTATCAGTGCTCCTTATATTACAGTGAAGAGCTAAATCATAACATGTCTACTCAGTCGCTAGCAGAATCCGGAAGTGCCGCTCTACAATTTTCCTCCTACGTAATCTCTGCCCCGGACCTGCTTGCTGGGAGGTGCCAGGTCTCTCGCTGCATCTCTCGAGCCCTGGCACCCCTTTCCCTTCCGAAGAGCAGGTGCCTCCACTCGACGATGAGTCAGTCGTCAGAATAGGTGGCTGCTCCCTATAAGCACTCAGGGCTGGACTGGAAGGGGGAGGCAGATCCCTGACAGGTCACATCCGGCCCCCAGGCCTTAGGTTGCCTACCCCTGTTCTATCTCCATCGTCAGAGGCAGCATGCCCCTGGGAGGCACAAGTAGGAAGAGTGCTGTTGTGCTCAGGTTCTGCTTGTGAGCTTCCCATAAGCACCTGTGAGAACATGATGCTGGACTTGACGGTCTAATCCAGGAGGGCTCTTATATTGTTAATTGGTTATAACTGGAGGGAACACTGGAGCATATAATCCCCAGTTCTTAACTGGATTACATACCATCTTCTTCAGTTTGATCTTTTTACCTGGCATAAATGTCTTCAGGAGGAACCAGGTC
Organism: Darevskia mixta; assembly: GCA_034641385.1. NCBI lineage: Eukaryota > Metazoa > Chordata > Lepidosauria > Squamata > Lacertidae > Darevskia > Darevskia mixta. Next base: position 62,164,480 of record JAWWNH010000029.1, read on the forward strand.
CTGAAAGTATGGCAGCTGGTACAGGTAAAAAGCACCCAAGTGCCCTGCACTGAATATTGCCACCAAAACACACAAACTGTTGAAGGCAACCGGGCTGATTGGCCGATGGCAAGACCACCAGGAGGACAAGCCTAGGAAGATGAAGAAATAAACCGCAGAAGTTGCCGAAGGTAGGATGGTGCCTATGGATAAGGAAACGAAATGCAAAACTTCAGGTCTGCATGGAAAACTGGGTTTGGCTGCGTACGCAACATGCATTTAATGTGCATGGAATTCTCCCAAAGAATCATGGGCAATGTCGTCTGTTAAGGGGTGGGGGGGGGGAATTTCAGTTCTATGAGGGGTAAACTACAGTTCTCGAGATTCTTTAGGGGAAGTCATATGCTTTAAATGTATGCATCCTTTATCTCTGGCAAACTTATGACAATTTATAACAGGAAGCTGCAGTCCCTCTTACATATTAAACATTTGTTGATAAAAACCAGAGAATATTATTGGAGGAGCATGCATACACTGGAGAACTCTAATCTTGAGAGACAACTTGCACATGTGAATGGGCCATCAGAGAGGGAAATGTCACAAGTGGAGACTGACACACATCACCTTACATTACTTCCCCCCACCCCCCTCAATAGAGTCCAGTTCGGCCATTCAGCTGTCAGTCATGAAATGCACAGTAAAATAGTGTAGAACATTTCTACCTGCTAAGCCCAACAGAAGCAGGACGGCCAATTTCCCAGCACTGCTGAATAGACCTTCACAAAGGATCCTCAAGGCCGCTAGGAAGAAAGTGAGTTTCAGAAGGAATCTTTGTTGGCTGTTCTCCAGATTATCCTGCCCAGGTGAACCTTCCATTTCCTCGTCTTCTGTATTGTCAGTTTCTGCTTCGGATTCCTGAAGATCCAGAAACAATGAAATAAGAATCAATCCATAGCTGGGATAGCTCAGTCAGTAGAGATCTGGGGCCCAGAGCAAAAATCTTGGGAGTTGGGCCCACTTGACTTTGGTTCTGAGACATCATAATGTAAGTATTTTGTCCTGCAGCATGGATATTGCTCTGACACTCTAGCATCACTTCGACGTTTCACTTGGAACAAAAGCATGGTGTGCCCACAATGCCGTTTCACCTAGTTATCATGGTTGTTCTTCAAACGGCGAAAGCGTTCGATGTCCCTAAATAGATGAAGACAATTGCTAGAAGAGAGATAAGCTCATCCTGAGTCTTTTGCAACCTGGTTTATGTCACGCTTCAGCCTAATGAATGAGCAACCTCACTGAAGACAAATATATGAAAGCTCAGAATACAAAGCCTGGAAGTCGGTGCAAATAACCCGTCGTTAAATATTTCTCAGCCTGCGGCTCATCGTGCAAGATGAATGCATTCCAACTGGTTGTCCCTACTGAGAGGAATAAAGGAAAGCACACATCACAACTCGGGAGCTTAAGGAGATCCCTGCAGGCCTATCTAGCCTAGCATCCTGCTCTCCCAGTGGTCGACCATATGTAGGAGACACCCTCCAATGCCCTGTCCTAGAAACAATCCCTTTGTTTCATTCATACATCCAGCAGCTGATGTGATCAAGAAATAGGTAGTGTGAGGAGAGGAAATGTACTATAATCTAATAACATAGTCCTGCTAGAGCATACCAAAGGCCTGTCTAGTCTAGTATCCTGTTCTCACAGTGGCAAACCAGATGCATGCAAGAGGATTTGTGACAGCTCTCTCCCCACTTGTATTCTTATGTATGTTTCTGCTGGGTTTTGTTCGTCATATTACATAGTAACTAAAAAAAAAAAAAAAGGGAAAGCACTTGTTCTTCCCCCTTGCAATCCTTATTCATATGCTACAAGGCCAAGAAATTTGAACGCAGGTCTACATAATTACCATCTCCCCTTCCTCTTCCAGCTCCTCTTCGTCATCGCAAGGAAACAGGTCTTGGTTTCTTGGATGAAGCTGGCCTTTCCGGTTGAGAAGCCTGACCATCTTCTTGCAAAGTTGTGTGATTGTGAGACTGGTGAGAAACATTCCAATATCGGGAGCCAAAAGACAAATGATGTTCCAAGCATCGAGATTGCTAAACCTAAAGAAAAGAGGTTGCATTAGTATTCCATAGGGCCAAAGGCTTTGCAGTCAAGAAGGGCAGAGTTCCCTGAATCTGCCCCACTTTCAGTGCTCCTTATCTTGCTTAGATATCACTTTGGGGACAGATGCCCCCACCCACAATGTTCCTCCAACATGGTGTACAATAGTTAATCAATATGCAATGGATAAAAATGAAAATGTAAGATAAAATTTAAGTCTTACCTTGGAAAACCAAAGTGGCACAGCACTTTCTCCCATAAGAAATCTTTTTTAAAAAGGAAAAGAACCATAGTTATAGACTCAGTAGGGTGGTCAAGTTTGCTGATGATACCACAATGTACAGGGTGGTAGAAACAAAAGCATATCTCTAATCTAAACTGGGTGAATGGGTATTAAAATGGGAAACACAGTTCAAGACAGGCAAATGCAAAATGCAAAAACCTAACTTCCCAGTCGCTGGGAATTACAGATGGGCAGAATATTGCAACAGCATCTTTCTTTGCCTTTAAGTTAAATCATTCCTATATGATGTTGAGCAGACATTACCATTAGGTGGCAGGTAATGGAAAACAATCTGAAAAGTTGCTTGAACCACAAGGAAAAGGAAGCTAGTGTTGGTGATCGCGCTAAGCATCTGCCCGGTGGACCCTGAAAAATAAAAATGTAGACTTTATTTTCATGGACTTCAACATGCCCCACCACCAAAAGAGAGAGCATAGGAAAATTTTAAACTGGCAATACCTTTGAGACCCCACACCTATCCCTTTTCTGGTGGCATTTTTTGAAGGAAAACGGAGAAATGTTGGAGGGTATGGAACTCCACTCCAGGAACTTTTGCAAGTTCTTAGGGTACCATTAGGCAGAGTGAGGTGGCCACCTCTGGTGGCAGACACTGGGGTACCAAGAGTGGCAGCAAAATGTTGAGGGTGGGCAGAGCTGTGTGTGCACCCTCTAAGGTAGATCTCTGGGGAGGTAGATAATTCTGTCCTTATCACCAGTGCTCAAGCAAAATTCAAATGCCACTCTGGCAGGCCTCCGGTAGGGAGGGCAACAAAAAGTTTTGGGTCTGCTCCACTAGCATGACCGTGTCTCTACTTCATGGTGTACAGTCCTCTGATTGAAGATGTCCTCTCTTTGAAGGGCTGTCTGTCTGGAACAAGTATTCTTGTTTTTTATTTTGATTATGTATTTTGTGTATATTATGTATATTGTGATTTTATCCTGTGAGACCTGTGGGTATAGGGCGGTATACAAATCTAATAAATCTAATAATAATAATAATAATAATAATGGTTTAAACAAGGCTATTTTTCAGCCAGAACTTGCCAGAACTCAGTTCTGGCACCTCTCAGGTGGACACCATTGCCATTATAAGAAAACAAGGGAGGCGTTCATGGTGAGTTCCTGCACCTCTTTTTCTAGAAAAATAGTACTGGGTTTAAAGATCAAGAACCCCAGGAAGGGAGTGCAATGAGGGCCTTCAAACTGCCTGTTAACAATTAGCACCTAGACTGCAGACGACCTTTGGAGAGCCACAGGCTCCCCACCTTTGATCTGAAACTTTCAGCAGTTTGCCTACCTTTCATGGTGACAGCATTTGGTTTGGGGAACAGCGGCAGGAGCAGCAAAAAGACGAGGTAGACCACAGAAAGCCCATTGTATCTGAAACCTATAGCTAGGGAAACAACCGAGCGTTACTTGGGTGGAGCATAAGAAAATCCTCAGCATGAAATTTAATAAATTTAATAAATAGGAAGCTTCCTTGTTGCATCTAGCTCAATATTTGAGTAGGAGTGGCTCTCTGGGATCTCAGGCAGAAATCTGCCCATCTCTTGTTATCTAACCCTTTTAACTGGAAGTGCCAGAAACTGAACTTGGGGCCTTCTGAATGCCAGCCATGAAGACCCTCCAAGTGTGACTATTTTCCAGGGACAGTCCCAGATTTTTTGAAGCCATCCTGGTTTCTTATTTGATCCCGGAATGTCCTGTTTTCCCTTAGGACGTCCCTATTTTCTTCGGAGAAATGTTGGAGGGTATGGAGTTATGCGACCCCCGAGCCAAGTAGATAAGTAACTATACAACTTTTAGAAGACATCTGATGGCAGCCCTGTATAGAGAAGTTTTATAACGGGTCAGCAAACTTTTTCAGCAGGGGGCCGGTCCACTGTCCCTCAGACCTTGTGTGGGGATGGACTATATTTGGGGGGGGGGGGATGAACGAATTCCTATGCCCCACAAATAACCCAGAGATGTATTTTAAATAAAAGGATGCATTCTACTCATGTAAAAACACGCTGATTCCCAGACCGTCCGCTGGCTGGATTTAGAAGGCGATTGGGCCGGATCCGTGCCCCGGGCCTTAGTTTGCCTACCCATGTTTTATAATGTTTTTTATATATGTTGGGAGCTGCCCAGGGTGGGCAGGGTATAAATAATAAAATAATAATAATTATTATGATGATGGAACAGGACGTCCCTATTTTCATTGAAGAAATGTTGGTAGAGCCATGTGCTCTACCAACAGAGCTGTGCAGAGCTTGCCTGAGGCCTGGGGCAAGAGTATTGTTGGAATAAAGTTATAAACTCAAATCAAAAAGCAGCTAGTCCCTGGTGGGGGGTCCCAGCCAGCTTAGCCCTCCGAGGCAAGGGGCAAGTGTACTTGGCTGCCCGCCCCTCTCCATGGGTCTGTCTACCACTGAACGATGGCCCCCTCTCAGAGAGCCCAACATGAGCCTTGAAACACCTACGCTGAGTTTAAGAGTCCGTCCCAAACAGTACGGCTGGAGCTTGCTGGGCCTTTAAACATAGGCTACAACTTTCTGCAAGGCTGCAACTTAATGCTTTACATGGGAGTAAGTCCCACTGAACACAGTGAGACTGGCTCATTCTGCAGATTGCTGTTTGCGCCGGTTCAGCAGTAAAATGTGGGGTTTTCCCCAGGGAAGCGTCGGGACAAAAATAAACTGCTCAGATGCAGAGCTATAAAGTGTGGACCTGTGCCTGGCAAGCCCAGTGCAAAAGGAAGTCCGGAGAGCCCTTACTTCTAGGTAAGTATATATAGGAAAGCAGCAACAGCAGCAATTGTCTGATGTCCTGTTTGGCTTAGCCCAGCATGACGTTATGAGTTGCTTGCTCACCTAACATATAAAGAAGCACACCTACTTCCTCCTGCCAAAACGGTTGTGCCATTTTTCCGTAAAATACCCTGTTTGATTTCGTCCCTAAGGAATGCATGAGTCCTATTGATACGATTTGTTTATTTGTTTATTTTAATGTCCTAGTAGCTACGTATAGCTGGGTCCTATTTTGCGGCGGCAGCAGAGCACAAAAGCCGTTCAATGGGACCTTCAGCTTGGATAGCAGCAGCCCTACAGCCCTGGCTAGTTGACAACTACGGTTTCTGGATCCAATGCAACACCGCAGAACGTTCATCTCCAAAACATTTAATCCTCTGGGCATTATTACACATCGGCTATCAGAAACTTTTAAAGCGCCAGAAGCCACATCCCATAAATGTGTGAACTACAGTGATTTTATTTATTTATTTAAAAAAATCTCCCCTCTGCAAATAATTACAAAGCAAGCAACTCAAAATTATGATATCAATTTAATTAATGTAATGGATGCAGTCCCAACAAAGCTGAGCACTTTTAACTCTCACTGATTTCTGCGGGAGAGACTTAAGTACGTGCATTTGCATCAGTTTAAAAACTGCTCACCTTTGGCAGGATTGTGACAGGTTGATGGAATTCCATTCAACTGACCTAAGTTGGTCAGTTCCATCCCTGATGCTAGTCCATTGAATTAGTGAAATTTCATTTCCTTGCTCTCTCTTATTTTCCCTATAAACACGATGCAACATAAAGTCTTTAAGGCATAAGTGGAAATTTCTTACCTGCTGCCAAGGAGAGTGACAGACCTAATCTGAAAATTAACCCACAGGCTAAACTATTTGCCATGGTCTCCTCTGTCCAGCATCAGGACCGAGATCCTGAGATATCAGCGAAGTAGGTTGCAGCTACTGCCCCAGCCTTCTGACCCAATGGCTAAAGGAAACTGCGCCGAGCTTTTAAACTCTCATTCCAAATATGGTCAGCTTACCAATCAATGGCTCTGTATTAATTTTTTACAAAAAGTATTACGAAAACTGGTGAATCTCCAGTAGTCTTCATGTTCTGTAAAATGGGAAGTATTGATCTACCTGGGTTTTCTCCTCCCCTCCCCTCCCACACACTTGAATCCTAATTTTCCTTTGCAGCCGAACAAGTAGGCTGGTGCTTGGCTTTCAGGCATCCATTCCCCTTTCTTCCCCAAGTTTCCCTTACTCGCCTGTTTTCCAGATCCAAGTAACCAGTCAGAATAGAATCAGCCTTCAATCAGCAGTTAGGAATTTCTCCGATCTCCCAACAATTTGATCTGTTGTTGCTTTTTCCTTCGGTGTGAAACTCCTTTAGCCACTGAATGTATAACTCTCAGGAATGATCTCAAAACTTTAGTTCCAAGCTGTGTTTTTGTTGCAAACCAAGAAGGGTCTTGCTGGTGCATGATGAGATTGTTTGTTGAAAGTCTCCATCCACTTCATAAATGTTAACCCGATGCAAAATATGCTATCATCCCTGGTAAGTGTACGTAAAGCCTTAAATAGCTCAGAACCACAATAACTCAAGAACCATCTCTACCCATATGAACTGCCCCAGACCCTGCAATCATCACCTGAGGCCCTTTTTTGTGTGGGCTCCATGAGAGGTCTGGAGGGTGACAACACAAGAACAGGGTCTTTTCTGCAGTGGCTCCCTGTTTGTCAAATGCTCTCCCCAGTGAGGCTTATCTGGCGCCTTCATTAGATTTTTTTAAAAAAAATTATTTTGAATTTTCATTTTACAAACATCAAATCATCTTATCCCAGGCTGCCACATGTCACTCCTAAAACATCATCTTATCCCAGGCTGCCACATGACTTAGGAGTGCCTAAGGTCAAAATACAGAGAAGAATGACAGGATGGTGAAAGCAACGTTTGCCCTCCTTCTGGCAACTGTTGTGTGGCAAAGTGGCAACCCTCAAGACATTGCTAGACTACAGTTCTCATCATCCCTGACCATTGGCCGCAGCTGGGGCTGATGGGAGTTGGAACCCAACAATGTATGGGAGCTACACATTCTCCTCCCCAGATTTGTGGTAGATGATCCACACAAAGGTAGAAAAGTCACATTACTTCACCTTTGCTGATGCTGAACCCCCACATTGTCATCTTCTGAGCCTGGTGAGGCACCAGTAATGATCAAAATTGCATTTCAGGCTCTAAGTTGCCTGCTTCTATTTCTTAATGAAGGAGGAGTGTAGTAAAGGATGGCTAAATCGGTCAATTTTTGCTTCTCTTGCTTTCTCATTTTTCTATTCTTAAGTTCAGTTCATCACATTTCTGCATCCTCACAAAAACCAGTCAGCATTTTGGGGTGCATTTTCCCTAATTTCTGCATGCAATTTTGCCCAAGATAATGCCTTTCTGTATATTATTTTCACTAATATTTCACTCACATGCACATTATTTGACTGGAGAGCTGCACAGCAAATTTTGTGAGAACTGTCTCTAGAAGTATAGCTGTGTTTTGGTCCAACGCATTGTTTCAGAAACTGCAAATTAAGTATCTTCGTATTAAAATGTGAACTGAGCTGGATTTTCCCCCACCCCACCCCTAAGTGCTGAAGCCCTTGCTCTCCCCACACAGAGACAGTTAAATCGCCCTCTCCTTTGTCTTGCTGTCTTTCTAGCTGCTGCTATTACCAGCACCCTCATTTTCCGTTCCATTTCGAAATGTGCTTTTTCCTTCCATATCAATTACATCCTAAGTGCTATACTTCTCAGGCTGACAAAGGGTGAATGTGATGACTTGCACTGTTTTGCTGATGGGTATTTTTAAATATGCATTTCCTTTATCGAAAGATGCTTTCCACCAAAACTATTGCTGCCAAGGTAGATATTTCCATGTCAGTGATCTTTCGGAACAGACATCGTGTACTCTTTGGAGCCTTCACACTAAATAGACAGGATTGTGAGACTGGCCCTTAAGGAACATTGATACCGTTTATTTATTTAACTGTATTTAACTTCTATTTGTTTGTTTGTTTGTTTAATTTATATTCCACCTTTTATCCAAGGTGCTCAAGGTGGCATACATGATTCTCCCCTTCCTCATATATTTCAGAACAATTACATAGTCGTCTTCTTCTTTGGTGATCACTCGTAGCCGAGTAAGATTGTCTTCCATAAAGACGGTTTTAACAGTGAGTCCGTAAGTGACTGTGGAGGCCAATTCTGGATCCACACGTCCTTCCACAGTGGGGACATAGGTTTCCAAGCAGGAGTTGATCACGGTGTGGATTTGCCAAGCGTGCCTTCCTCTTAGCACATTTCTCCCTTGCATCCTGAGTTTGAGTGTCTTCAAAGCCCATGACACTTTTGGTAAAGGCTGTTCTCCAATTGGAGCGCTCACAGGCAAGTGTTTCCCAATCGTTGGTGTTTATACTACATTTTTTAAAATTTGCCTTGAGACAATCTTTAAACCTCTTTTGTTGACCACCAGCATTATGTTTTCCATTTTTAAGTTCGGAATAGAGTAGTTGCTTTGGAAGACGCTAATCAGGCATCCGCACAACATGACCAGTCCAATGAAGTTGATGTTGAAGAATCATTGCTTCAACACTGGTGATCTTTGCTTCTTCCAGTACCCTTCCTCATTTATTTCAGAACAATTACATAGTACAGTAATACTAACAACTGATCACTGGAATGCTTTCCAGCCTTAGACAAGACTTTTTAATGATCTGTTTCCATTCTTGGGCAGCTGCTCATCAGTCAGAAAAATTGTCTGCGGTTCTTATTTCCTCTTCTTCCTCCTCCTCCTCTTCCACCACCTTTACTGGATAACTCAGGGAAGAAAGTATTGATAACAAAGGGCAAAGAGAGTATCTGACTTTCTGGATACATGCCTTTGGGGGAAGTGTCCCCCTTAGGCAAACAGGAAGAAGTGAATGCAGAAATGGAGGGAAGGGGAAAAAATTCACATTGAACAGAATTTATCTCGGTGTTCAGGAAAGGTTCAGAGGATCTCACCTACTAAAAATATCCAGCAGGGAGTTATTTTTAAAAAGAAATGCATCTGAGGGTGCTTATGCTCACACACAGAACATAGCCCCTCATTTATGCAGAGTATTATCTTTGAAAACCTGTCCTGTTTATATCAGGAGTCCCATGGCAACCCAGGATTATTAAAGGGACCACAGTATGGTTCCTGACAACACATGCCACTTTGTCTGTAGGGAAGGAAAGCTGGAGCTGCTGGAGAGACAGGAAATACCTGAGCACTTTAAAGGAGTTGGGGGCGGTGGGGGAGAAGGGGACAGGATGAGGCTAGAATTTTTAACTTAAGATGGTCTCACCCTAACATAATGGCTACAACTGAAACTGCCTTCCTGTGCCTTTAAAAACCTGCATAAGGCAGAACAATCTCAGCAGGTGAAACTTTCTCCCATCACTGTGTCTGCATGTTAAAAATATATATTTTTAAAAACCAGCTATTGAATTTCTGGATCAAAAGCCAGGATAGCTAAACGGAGCTTCATTGGTAAGACACCTCTGAATATCAACGGGGTGGGGTGATCAAATCACCATTATGCTCTGTTTGACCCAAATAGGAAACAGAAAATAGGACTGGTTTGTGTTTCTGGTTTGTTGTTGTTTGTTAGTGGTATCTTCTGCTGGTCTGTGACCGTAATAAAGATTTGGAGTGGATTAGATGGTTTGGTTTAGCATCATGTCTGAACTCGTCCGTCCCCGTCCCCCCCGTCAAACCAAGAGCAGTAAACCGAGAACCAAACCTTGGTTGCAGCTTGTGGCTTGTTGGGAGCAAGAGACAAACTGCAAGTCTGGGTTTGGATGACACACTGAGAAATGGTCCTTGTAGATTTGGTACCCATGCCTTTAATTTAGCGCAAGTAACATCTGTCTGATTCTTATCACTGGTTTCCTATAGGAAGAAAGTTTCTGCTGTTTGTAAAACAGACATTATTATGCTGAAGGTGCAAAATGGGAGACCTTCCACACGAGGAAGTGGAATAAATGTCAGGTCACACAACTATCGTCATGAGTGTTAAGGTAAGTAAACTGCAGGATGTATAAAATTTTAATTACGTCTGTAAAGACCTGTGAATACACTGCTGCTTTTCTTTAAAAACACGTAGTTTAGAAAGTTCAGCCTTGTTAACTGCTTCCACATTAACAGCACCTGCTAATGTGTTGGCAGGATATTGATCCCCAAACATCAGCTCTGCTGTGGGGCTGTTGTTGTTGTTGTTTAGTCGTTTAGTCGTGTCCGACTCTTCGTGACCCCATGGACCAGAGCACTCCAGGCACTCCTGTCTTCCACTGCCTCCCGCAGTTTGGTCAGACTCATGTTAGTAGCTTCGAGAACACTCTCCAACCATCTCGTCCTCTGTTGTCCCCTTCTCCTTGTGCCCTCCATCTTTCCCAACATCAGGGTCTTTTCCAGGGAGTCTTCTCTTCTCATGAGGTCGCCAAAGTATTGGAGCCTCAGCTTCAGGATCTGTCCTTCCAGTGAGCACTCAGGGCTGATTTCCTTCAGAATGGATAGGTTTGATCTTCTTGCAGTCCATGGGACTCACTCAGCAAAGGGCTTGTCAAGCGTCTACCGGCAATTGTTGTCCGGGAGTCTGCAAGTCTCAAGCACCCATCATTCACTGACTAGGAAAGCCAATTCCAAAACCACTTCCTTTACACAGGTTCCTGTTGCCCACCTCGCCAATATCTAATCAAGCGCTTCTTTTTCTCTGGAGGGAGTAAAGCACTCCTTTCTATTGCATAATGTGCCTTGGCAAATTTCCGGGACACTAAATAAAACCTCACTCATCTTCTAGTGCTCTCCAAAGCCCAAAGAAAGAGAAAAGGAAAGGAGAAAGAGCTATTAATAATGTCTGACCTTTATAGTTTCTCTTCATGTTTAGATTCCCGTCTTCCTGGTTCTTATTAAGGGTGACACATAGCATGACTCTGACCTCCAGCAGCTGCCAGGACTCGGATGTGGGGGAGCAGCTGGATTGGCCCCAGATAACCACTACCATCCAAAGTGTCAGAGAAAGGGTCATAGCTCAATGGCAGGACATCTGTTTTTCAGGCAGAAGGTCTCCAGTTCAATCCCCAACATCTCCCGATAGGAGTTGGTGAAAACCATGTCCCGTTCCGCCTCTCCAGGTGTGTGCTGTTACTCTGCCTGCCCCATTGGCCCCTGAGAAGGCAGTAACGACTCCTCCATCACCCAGGCCAGGGAGACACCAATGCAGGCGTCAACAGACATGACTGGTTCAGACGCCATGGAAAAGTGGTAGGTTGCTTGCTCAGTCTAAGTAAGGATCGGAACCGCTTGCTGGGCTGAGTTCTGCCCAGGGGTTGCAAGGGGTGTGTCATTGTTGGGTCAACATCTTTGCTTGTAGCACCCACTGTGCCTTTTTTCCAACACTTTGCCTGTGCATTGCATCGATCTGAGCATTAAAGGTTTGGGTGGAAACCGTAACCTGATTTTGAGTTCTTCATCGAGCAGGAGCCAGGGCAATTAAAAAAGGTGGGATATTAAAAGTGCAGTGAAACCAACAATCCATGTTTTGCTAGAAAGGCACATGATAGGAGCTGAAGGTCACAGAGTTTTCCTGTAAGCTTGCTAGACAGAACTCTGCGAGAGACACTCCCAATGTGCCCTGCCTGCCTGGGGGCACCTTATTAGTCTTTCCACCAGCAATGTGAGACCATCTGCTTAGTCTGAGCATGGAGCTCAGATTTTAAGCTAGACTTAGGTATGTCTTTGTAACTGAGTGGCCATTTTAAGTCTGTCTGAACAAAGCTGCTGCATCTGTTACTCTGCAACAAGTATTCTGAGTGAGTAAATGCTATTTTTACCTTTAACAAGACCGTTTCTGTGATCGTTGTTTTAAGGGAGAGAAAAGGGGGACATAACAGGAAAACCCAGTCTCCATTAAAGCATCCTGGATTAATTAAAAGGCTAAAACTCGCCTATCTAAGCTTCCCTTTTAAGCTGCAAAGGGATGGCACTCTGCTGAACTCACAAACATGAGGAAGGAAGGATAATATCTAATAAATATATCCTCTCCTAGCATCTATTCACATCCCAACAAAAAAGTGACATGAAATCTAATGTGAGGTAAGCAACCTTGTTGTCTTTCATAGCCCTAGTTTGACGAAGAGTTCAGGAGGACTTCGGCTCACTATTTTGTGACGTTTTGCTTGGTCCTCCGGCTCCTCCAGACAACCTATCATTGAGGATTAATCCTGATTTGTTTACACAGATCTTATGCCGAGGCTAGACTACAGCCAGTCATTACTGAACATTTTGTACTGATTTGTTTGCAGGGAGGTTGTGTGACAAGTATCTATCTGAATCTGATTGTGTTTGTGCATTGGCCCACTACTCATCTGTTCATTCCACATTTTCAATGATTTCCCCATCACTTTCCAAACCGCAAAATTTTGTTTCTTTTGAAAAATGTTTTTTTTTTTTGGCACTAGGGGGCAACAGAGCACTTTAATCCAATTTTATGGAACCCCTCCCTCAAAATACTCCCCTGGAGGTAGTACCCCTAATAATGCAGAGGCGGGGAGGGGACCCAGTGGCTCTTCCAATACTGCTGGACTACAGTTCCCAGCACCCCTGACCATTGGGCATGCTGGCCAGGGCTGATGGGAGCTGGGAATCCAAGCACAGCTGAAGGACCACAGGCTCACTAGTTCCTCATTAGAAGGAATCTCCCCACTGTGGATTTTGGATAAATAAATAGCACCCCACCCAATAGGAAGACCAAGCATGTGTTTAGGGCACCAGCAAAGCAGGGACACACACACACCCTCTGCAAACGCGAATTTTATTTTGAAACAATTATATATATATTAAAAAGCATTGAAGTAGTCGTCATGGGAAAAATCAGAACTTTCTTAGACTTCCTTACACTCAACAGTCTTCCCCATTTTCCTGTTCTATTTTTATTACTTCTCCCCACCCAAACAGGGGACGTCCTACTAACGCAGATGGAAGCAATGCAAAGAACAACAACCCAGATTATGTCATATACCGCAATAAATGCATGCCTTATTTAATTTTATTTTATTTTTAAATTGTGTTACGGTTTAGTATTGCTTTAAATTCTGGATTTCATATGGGTGGGCACCATAATCTTTCCAGAGCTCGGGGCCTCTGCAAATCCTAATCCTTTCCTGGCCATGGGTGTGTCACTAACTGGGGAAGGTGGGGGGGGGGGAGATTTTGTGGAAAACGGGACGTTCTGTTAAGTGTGTCCCGTAATCTCGTTTAATCCTGCCAAAGCGATTCCCCGCCCCCGCCCCGAAATCCCATTGATTTAAACGGGACTCCGTCGCTGAAACCAAAGGAACCTACCGGCGTGGCCAAATTATTCCATTCAAGTCCCCCACTTCCTCGAGTTTCGGGGTTGCTTTTAAAAAACCATAAAAAAACCCTTTCTCCCCTATTTCAAAGCAGCAGCAGCAACAACAGTGTCGTTTGTGCAATTCACCCGGGAAGGAAAAGATGAAGAAATTGAGCCAGCAGCACCGAGGGGGAAGAGGAGGTGGAGACGTCCCAAAGTGAGCCAACCAAAAGACAAGTGTCGGGGCAGAAGGAAGTGACTTCCGCGCCTTCGGGTTTTCTGGAGATTACGGTAAACGCGTCTCAGTCACGTGTGTCACTTTCTCTCTCCCTCTCTCTCTCTCTCTGTGTGTCTGATAATTACTGGAAGAGGGCAAAAGATGAAACCGAGGGGAGCAGCAGGAGAAAATGCGCCCTTGAGTTCCGACGAGACGGTTCCACCTTAAAAGCCACCCCGGGAAAAGGAGCGCAGGATTCCCCCCGAAGGGAAGCCCACCCAGAGTTTGCCTGGGTCTTAAAAAAAAAAAAAAAAAACCGTAGGAGCGAGAAAGTGAGGAGGAGGGGAGAGAACTCATCCAGCCTCCCACGCACCCCCTTCCAGTTCCATCCCTAGGCTCGGGGCGCGCGCGCGCATCGTGTCCGGTCCGGGGGTCTCTCGGGTCCCACCCCGTCCTCCTCCTCCTCCAGCAGCAGCAGCATCAACAGCATGGGGATGTGCTACAGCCTCCGGCCCGGCGGGGACCACCTGCCCATCCCCTCGTACGGCAACGTGGAAGTGGAGGTGGTGGACCGCGGCGGCGGCGGCGGCGAGTGTCCGGCGGCGATAGCGGTGAAGCTGAAGCAGGACATCAAGGCCAAAGAGAAAGCGGACATCAAGAGGAGCAAAAGCATCGACAAGTCGCTCAAAGCCGAGAAGAGGCAATACAAGCAGACGCACCGGCTGCTTTTGTTGGGTAAGTGGGGGGCTTGGCGGGGCCAACGTGCCTGTGTGTGTGTGTGTGTGTGTCTGCGGGGCGCGGTGGGCGAGATTTTTATTTTCCCCTGCAAGGCTGCAAATGTGGTGTCTGCCAGCAGCAAGCCGCTTGCCTGCCTTATGTTTTTTTGCAAGAGAATCGGCGTCTTGTTCCCTCGCTTGGAGTGTCCGAGCTTTGAAAGGCTGTGTTCATAAGCAGCGGCAACAAGCTCCCTCTACGGTCTGTATTTGGGTTTCACACTTCTAATCTGTTGTGTTTGGGTTCCTCCCCGCCGCCCCCAGCCACCCCTTCGGCGCCGTTTGGGAGAGAAGTTCTGGCTTGGAGGTTTTGTGCAAAAAGTCCTTCGGGTTGCTGTTGTTGCTGTTGTCTTTTGTTGTGGTCGGCGTGGAGTTAGCGCTGCTGCTAGTCTTTAAAGCCCCACCCTCAAAGAAACCCCCTCAACCTCAAGATCAATGCATAGATCCCGAAGGAGCTGTCTTCTCCTTGTAGCTGAAAGTTTGGGGCCAGATGGTCCGCTGTTGCAGCCGGATGATGACAGATATGCGAGGATGACTGTAGTTGTTGCTGCTTTTAAAAACTTGAGTTTTCTCTCTCTCTTCCTGTAATGGGCTTAAACTGAGAGCCTTAGAAGAAACACTTTCCTATTGGCTCTCCTTTTGCAAAAAAAAAAGAAAAAAGAAGTTTTGAGTGTTTGCAAGAGAAACATGTTCTAGTTAGGCGTGCTGGCAAATCAAAGCACTGAGAGGGGGGTGTCTATATTGTTGTTGTTGTTGTTGTTAAATCCACAGATGCCACAAACTTGTATTAGTAGGTTCATGTGGCTGGGGGTGAAGCTGCGGCGTCTGCAACTCAGGATATGATATCGTTGTTAAGACAAAGGATTAGGGGGGTGGAATATTATAAAGCACTTTGTACTAATTTTACATTTAGTATTTAATGTGTTCTGAACCACAACAATTGCCTACAAGAAGGGGAATTAAGCTTAATCGCTTTCATTATTTCCCAGACAGAAACAAAGGCTGATTCACGGTTGGTGTGGTTTGATAAGTGGGAGGAAGCTGCAATTATTATTTTTTAAGATACAGGTTTAGTTCTGGGGGTTTCCAGAGTAAGAGAGTGCCATTCAGAACAGGAGTGACATTATAATATTCACAACCAGCATCGCGGGCCCTGTGATGAAAATCGGGGCATTTCTGTGTACGTATTGCAACCATATTCCCACATTAAGGATCACTGCACCAACTCCCCTCCCGAAATCCACATTGCTGAAGTCTGTACAATGTATTCATTTTCATCCCTGCTATAAACTATATTAGTAAGGTAAAGGTAAAGGGACCCCTGACCATTAGGTCCAGTTGCGGACGACTCTGGGGTTGCGGCGCTCATCTCGCTTTATTGGCCGAGGGAACCGGCATACAGCTTCCTGGTCATGTGGCCAGCATGAATAAGCCGCTTCTGGTGAACCAGAGCAATGCACGGAAACGCTGTTTACCTTCCCGCTGGAGCGGTACCTACGGTATTTATCTACTTGCACTTTGACGTGCTTTCAAAATGCTAGGTTGGCAGGAGCTGGGACTGAGCAACGGGAGCACACCCTGTCGCGAGGATTTGAACTGCCAACCTTCTGATCGGCAAGCCCTAGGCTCTGAGGGTCTAATTCAGTCTTTCCCCAAATATGGGTTGCATACATGATTCTTCCCTTTCCTGTTCTCACAGCAACCCTGCAAGGTAGGTTAGGCTGAGAGGTGGTGACTGGCCCAAGGCCACCCAGTGAGCTTCATGGCTGAGTGGGGTTTGAACTCTGCTCTCCTACGCCTGTGTCTCTAACCACTACACCATGCTGGGTCTCTCTCCAACTGTATAAAAGCAAACCAGTAAAATTCTCAGCACAACATACAAATTAACCATCCAAGGATTAGGAGACGAGGAAGGTCTTTACCTGGCACTGAAAAGACAGATATACATGGCTGAAGGAAACCAGTGCAGTGTAGTGGTTAGAGTGTCTGACTAGCCACAACCTCTTAACCTACCTCACAGGGTTGTTGTAGGGATTAACCAAGGGTGGGAGAATGAACCATGTACTCCTTGAAGAAAGAAGTGGAATAAAAATGCGATAAATAAGCTCTTCTGCTTACCTGCTTGAGAAAGCTGGAGGGGCCAGCCAGGTGGAGATGTCAGTCACCAACCTGGCATCCAGAGATCTCCATGTGGTCGCAATTGGACCCACGCCGGTCGCAAAACGCACCTGGCGCCTGGCTAATTTCTAACGCTGATCCTATCACTGCATGGATTTCCACTTGTGCAGCAGAATATCCTCCTCTCTTCTCCCCTGTGTGCCCCTAAATCTGTTCTTGGGGCTCCCCTCAACCCCCTGGAGCATATTTGGGGAAGTGCGCATGCGGAGGGAGGAAAAGGGAGGAAAGTCCTGCTTTGCCAGGGATCCTCCTTGCGCCGATAGGCTGCTTACATATTGGGTGGAAGTCGGAGCGCATGGAGTCGTGATGGTGGCTGAGGTTCGTTTTATGATGCCCTGTCTGGAATGCGGCAGGGATGACTACCACAAGGTATCAGCTGATTTAGGATAGCAGCTAAAAATATTGCGAGTCTTGGCAAAAGAATAAGATTAAAAATCAAGATAATGTATTTCGGGATGCTAAAAAGGGAAATAGATATGGTTGTGAATTGTGTGCTGTGTGTTGTGCTGGCGGCAAACAAGGGATATGTTGTGTTTACCGACTTCAGTACAAGCCACTAGACTGGCTGTGGGGTGAAGCTGGGTTAGTATGGGCGCTTGTTCAAATTGAAAAGCTGTCTTTATGGGCAAGTTACAACCAAAATGCACCTGTAATTTTAAAAAAAAAGATGCCCTGAAGAACGGCTAGGGTTGTCGATTGTGTTACTTTTCCTTTATGGCAGTGGCTCAGAGTGCTTAACGCAGGGGTAGCCAAGGTGGTGCCCTTCAAATGTTGCTTGACTACAACTCCCATCATCCTTGATCATTGGCCTTGGTAGCTATGGTGATGGGAACGGTTGTCCAATAGAGGCCTGTCCCTAGCTTCATGGAACAAGGTGTATTTCTTCCATTCAGGTTTCGTTTGGTAAAGTTATGTTCACTTGGCATGCCTGCTTCTGATGCAAAAGGGTCACTGGGAACGTAGCAAAGGAAGCTGGCGTCGTCCTCTCTCGGCCACCATGTGTCGATTAGGAAATGTGAAGAGGTTGTGAGGTTTGAACCCACAACCCTGAGATTAAGAGACTCATGCCCTACTGGCTGAGCTAGTGCTTTTGCCTGGCTGGAATTTGTCTTTGCATGCCTGGGTGGAAGAAAGAGCAGGCTAGCCTTCTGTGCAATTGAAAGATTGCATACGTTTCTCCACTTAGCTTAGCCTCTGGCTCTGCTCACCGCTGACACCAGAATATTGCCCTCCCGCTAACAGGCTTTTGAATTACCCTGCATGGTTATCCCTTCTGAAGAACATTACAGCTACTTCGGAAGTTTTGCTAGAACCTCTGCTGTGCATCAGAGCCGACGCAGATCCTGTGTTCCACATGTGGAACATTATTTGCTTCTCGGTTACAACTGGCTGTTTTGTTGTGGGCTGCCACTGGCCCTTCCTTCTATAAAACAAGGGTGTTAAGGGCCACATTGACCCCATATATTTAAAGCACTATGATTCCAAACCCTTTGCAAGAGTTACCAGAAACCCCAGACTCGGCTGTGGCTTTCCACCTGCAGGCCACAGTGAAACTCAGGAGACCACTTCTCCTTGCCCTCCCTTCCTCGGGACAGAGCATTATGACTGTCTCACTCCTCTGTCCTATCTTTACGTTTCTCGCTTCTCTTATTTTGCCAACCAAACCCTGGTGGCCCTCAGGTTTCTCCTGCTCTAGTTTTCCCTCTAGCCACCAACCTCTGCTCCATAGAAGGCAACTTCTCCTCTGTCTCTGCAATAGGAACTGTTTAAGCCTGTAGTCCAGGCAACACGGTTTGGGTAGCCTGCTTAACTTGTAGCACAGGGATCAGCAACCTTTTCCAGCCGTGGGCCGGTCCACCATCCCTCAGACCATGTGATGGGCCGGACTATATTGGGGGGGGGGGAATGAACGAATTCCTATGCCCCACAAATAACCCAGAGGTGCATTTTAAATAAAAGCACACATTCTACTCATGTAAAAACACACTGATTCCCGGACCGTCCGTGGGCCAGATTGAGAAGATGATTGGGCTGCATCCGGCCCACGGGCCTTAGGTTGCCTACCCCTGTTGTAGCAGCTAACTGTCTTGCTATTTTATTATTTCTTCTTATTATTTATTTGTTGAATTTATATACTGCCCTATACCCGGAGGTCTCAGGGCGGTTCACAGAAAATATCACAATATATAAAATCAAAATAAGAACAATACCCAATAACACCCCCCAAACAAGAGTCACATTTTAAAAGGGTATAGGATGTCCATCAGGTCAACCAAAGGCCTGGTTAAAAAGGAATGTTTTTGCCTGGCGCCTAACGGTGTATAATGAAGGCGCCAGGCGAACTTCCCAGGGGAGTGCATTCCACAGACGGGGAGCCACTGCAGAGAAGGCCCTGTTCTCATGTTGTCACCCTCCGGACCTCTCAAGGAGGAGGCACATGAAGAAGGGCCTCAGAAAATAATCTCAGGTTCTGGGTAGGATCATATGGGAAGAGGCGGTCTTTCCATTTCTGTACGGTCTTTATATTTCTGTACTACAAAGGCCAAGGTGCTGGATCTCTTCATTTTACGCTCACAACAGCCTTGTAAGGTAGGTTAGGCTGAGCAAGAAGGAGTGTTCCACAATCACCCAGTGAGCTTCAAGGTTGGGTGGAGTTTTGAACCGTAATCTCCCCAGTCGTAGTCCAATGTTCTAACCACTGAACTGCACTGGCTCTTGGCACTCAGCAAAATCACGATGGCTCTTGACTTTGGCACTAATGCTGCAGTGGTTCTGCAGGAGCTGTGGGACTCTCAGGTCCCCTCAATTCCAGCAATAAGCATGGACAATTATCAAGGATAATTTGTTTATTTCAGATATGTATATGTATATTGAATATTCAGCATTTCTAACGCAAGTTAGATTCAGAGTTGAAGACCAGCCAGCATCATGTCATGGATGGTTGGACACAGAATAATGGTAGGAGAACCAGCTGCAGAACCCCCAAGGGGAGAAGTATCAGAGCCAGTTTGGTGTAGTGGTTAAGAGCAGTAGACTCGTAATCTGGTGAACCGGGTTCGCGTCTCCGCTCCTCCACATGCAGCTGCTGGGTGACCTTGGGCTAGTCACACTTCTCTGAAGTCTCTCAGCCCCACTCAC
This sequence comes from Darevskia mixta, assembly GCA_034641385.1. Lineage (NCBI taxonomy): Eukaryota > Metazoa > Chordata > Lepidosauria > Squamata > Lacertidae > Darevskia > Darevskia mixta. Next base: position 62,184,333 of record JAWWNH010000029.1, read on the forward strand.
CTCACAGAGTGTTTGTTGTGGGGTAGGAAGGGAAAGGAGAATGTTAGCCGCTTTGAGACTCCTTCGGGTAGTGATAGAGCGGGATATCAAATCCAAACTCTTCTTCTTCTTCTTCTTCTTCTTCAGAGCCCAGGGAGTGGTGATGAAAAAGCTACTTGCAGAAATCTAGTGGAATACAGTGGAATTGATTCAGTTGATTTATATGCCACTTTCCCACAATGAGCTGTGCAGACATTCAAAACATCAAAATACAGAGCATTGAAAAATGCAAATGAAAGTACAAATACACAAAATACAGAACATACCAGTAAAATTTTCAAAAATGACAAAAATCTTTAGCACTCGTTTCTGTGTTAACTGGTTCCAGAAACAATCCATTAGCAACTCCATTAACCAGAAAATCACAGGAGTAAATTGATGAAATTTGGGGTGGTATACAATTTTTTCCTGCTGTTTTCATGAGGGATCAGAAGCGTGCATGTGCAGAAAGAGTGGGAAAGTAGTGATGCTGCCCAATGACATTCATCGTTGGCCCCTTGGTGTGGATGAAATTTAGTGTGACACGCTGGTAATATTGGTCAAAAAGCCACAGCTCCATAATGCAACGGAGGTGCTGCAATATGAAAGAAATGTTAGCAAACAGGACAGAAACACTAGCATTGTAACCAGGAAATCTAATTCAGTATTTCCCACGTCTGAATGTACCCCTTGTGGAGTGACTCTTTGATAAAGCCATTAATATGCCCGGAAGAGGAACTGGTATGGAGGTTGAGGGCAGACATTGAGCCAGGAAGGCTGTATAGTTTGTGCCTCAGGCAGGAGCTCTCTAAATGGCGAGCAACTTCCCTCAGCCTCAGAGCACCCCCTTCCACTTCTGCAATGTGGGGGGCCACAGCAGCGTCCCACGTTGTAAAGCTGCCATAAAAGGTTGCTGAGATAATGTTTGGTGTTCTGAGAACTCAGGAAAATGTCATTCTAAATGCTAAGCGTTATTTGGATTAACCTAGCTTCGAGGGAAAGATCCGAAAGAGAAGTACAGAAAAGGGGAAGCCAAACGAGAAGGAGACCGAGCATGTTGAAATTACTCCTCACTGTGTTTTCTGCTGTAATAAAAAGCAGAAGAATGTGTGGGCTTGTGTTTATGTAGCACAGATCAACTCATTTGAGCGATCATAAAATGCAGCTTGTAGCCTTCCCTGATTTACCAGTATATCTCAGAACAGGATGCTGGACTAGACGGGACATCTGCCTGATCCAGCAGGGCTCTGTTCTCATGTTCTTACGATTCAGACACATATTGTCCAATGGTTTCAGTGTGTTCAGCCGGGACTGCTTCTTCAGTAATATCCAAAGCTGTTCAGTGCTGCCAGCATGAAGAATGGCCCTTAACTTTCATGTAGATGTGTTTTAGGAATGGGTTAGTCATGTGTTATCAGCCCAGTTCATGCATGCTCCTTCCTGCTCCTTCCGTGTTATTCTCTCCCTGCTTAAAAAGCCACATCTGTGGACTGAATTCTGTAATCGACTTAAGAAGCTAACTTGTAAAGGACTCGGAGGGGTCTGAATTGCAGGATGGGAATGTGGTTTCCATTTGGAGCTTTTTTTGAAACAATTCGTTTCTATTTACTTAAACCCGTCTGTGGTTTGAAATTCTTCCTCGGTTTCTTCTTCTTCTTCGCCCCATCTGGCAATTCCCTGCTCTGTGAGATTCACATAGCTAATTAAAAAAGAAATAAGTGGCTCTTGTGTCTTATCAGCACCATCAGATTGCTTCAAGGTAATCAGCTGTCTTGGGTCATTTGGGGAGTGACTTTGGAAAGCACACTGAAAATCAGTGGCCACAGGTCAGGGATGATGAGAGCTGGAGTCCAAAGACATCCAGAGGGAATCATAGAATCATAGAATTGGAAGGAACCACGAGGGTCATCTAGTCCAACCCCCTGCAGTGCAGGAATCTTTTGCCCAAAGTGGGGCTCAAAGCCACAACTCTGAGATTAAGAATCTCGTGCTGTACTGTGCTAACTGAGCTCATAGGTTGCCCCCCCCCCTGGTTTAGGGTCAATGCCAGTTCTGTGCTTTCTCAGATTAGACTGCCAGTTCAGTGTATTGATTTAAGAATCCTTCCTTCTGATAACCAAACGTGCACTGCTCAGAAGTTGAAAAGAAAACTGCAAAATGATCCTTGAGGGGTAGGCACAGAAAGAAAGAAGGAAGGAAGGAGAGGGGGTGAGAGCAGACAATACAGGTCTGGGGGGAAATACAAGGAATGCCATTCAGGAGCTATTTTGGGAGAGGTTTAGGGACTCCCTTCGGGTTTCCCCTGGATCTTTTAAAACCTGATTCGGCGGTTAATATTGGGTTTTCACTGGAGCAAGCAGCAGAGCAAAAAGAAAAAGAAGAGTTTTCAGACCTGGGATAAGAGATTGAATATAGAATAGAATAGAATAGATTTTATTGTCATTGTCCCCTCTGGGAACAACGAAATTACTTGGCTGCTCCATCCACCCAGATAGGGCACTCCACGCAAAAACAAAACAACTACAAAAACACTGATTAAAACCATACACACTGATTAAAACCATACAATTGATACAGATTTCAAGGAATATGGACCAAAGGAAAGTGTGGATGAGCCCTAAGTCATTTCAATCAGAGTGTGCTCACCCAGAGCAATAGCTCCCTGTGTTTTACTGAGTGGGAAATGTGTCTTTATTTTCCTTTCCTTTCCACCGAAATCATAGTACAGCTATACCTTGGAAGTCGAATGGAATCCGTTCCGGTAGTCGGTTCGACTTCCAAAACGTTCGGAAACCAAAGCGGGGCTTCTGACTGGCTGCAGGAAGCTCCGTGGAAGTCCTGTCGGACCCGGACGTTCGGGTTCCGAAGAAAGTTTGCAAACTGGAACACTCAATTCCAGGTTTGCAGCATTTGGGAGCCAAAACGTCCGAGTACCAAGGCGTTTGGGATCCAAGGTATGACTGTACACACACACAACCACACACAACACACATCAATCACTTAAATAAGAAGCCCGCCTTTCATCAGTGTTCCAAGGGTGGATGAGGTACATAGTTAAGGACTCAATTAGTTAATGTAAGAAACCCCAGTCAATAGAGGACAATTGGAATAAGAATCCACACAAGGCAAATCAAGGAGACCAGCCTCTGTGTCTCTGAACATAGGAACCTTTATTCTGACTCAGACCATTCTTCTGTGTAGCTCAGCGCTGTCTACACTGAGTAGCAGTGGCTCTCTGGGATTTCCGGCATGGCTGTCTCCCAGTCTCACCTGGCTTAAACCTGACACTTTCGGCTTGCAAGGCAGCTGCTTTGCCACATTGCTGCCACCCTTGCCCACACAGTTTTTCAGTGTTGCAGGTTGCCCTCCTTCCTACTTCACTGTGGTTGGGGTCTCCTGGTGGTTCAGGGAAGGAGCAGCTTTCACAACAGTGGTTTCTTGCACTTATGAAACCACTTTAAAAAAAAAAAAAGATTTGTAATGTAGGTTCCTAGCAGACCTTTTTATTGGCAATGAGTTGGGGACCCACAGTCCTGCCTAGTCTGTCCAAAGCAGAGCTGAGAACTATGAGGAAATGGATCAGAAATGAAAAGCGAGGTCATTATATATGTCTACGGTGAGTCGGCATGTTCTAAATTTAGAGCATTGCAGGCAATTATGTGTTTGCTCCGCCGAACGAGGAACATTTAGTAGAGATGGGACAAAAATAGGGCAATTCGAATAGATTAGTTTGCACAAAAAGTCTCAAGCTTCCAAAACAAGGGCAGAGAGCCTGTGGCCTGGCAGTTGGACTCCAGATCCCATCACCAGTGACAGACTTGGGTACTATGATGCCCTGTGCAAGGCCAAAATTTGATGTTCACCCGGTCCTCTTGTTGTAAGCCAAAAATAGCTTATATTCTAATTTGCAACACTCTCTCTGCCCCCCCAAAGGCAGGTAAAGAGGAGCCCGTCTGACAGGGTCTTAGAGCCTTCTTCCCAAAGCTGGGAAAACTCAAAATAGGGCTCTAGGACTCGATCTAAGATGGTGCCATGAAGGGCATTTGCATAGTTTGAAGGCCCGTAGCTCAGTGGCAGAGCATCTGCTTCTCATGTGCACAAGGTCACAGGTTCAATCCCTGCCATCTCCAGATAGGGCTGGGAATGCCCCACCCATCTGAAACTCTGGAGTGCCGCTGCTAGTCAGTGAAGACAGTGCTGAGCTAGATGGGCCAGTTGAGTCGATATAAGCTGCCTTTCTCTGTTCCTGTACTTGGGGGGGGGGATGCAACCTTTATATTTCTTTTTTGGAATAAAAGCAACATGGGTGGGGTTGATTAATTTGCCATTTCAATTTCTGTGACGTACCTGGAGTTCCTTAAGAGAGCTCTTGTACCTCTCTGTACCTTGGCCACCCACATGGGGGTCATTACGAAGACCAATTTGGCTGGGCCTCTCAGTGTCCTACCTTTCACACTAGGATTAAACCCAAAGTAGAATAGCCCAATGGATTGTTAGCTGCCACTACCCACCATAACTCAGCTAAAAGACCAGAGACAGGTTCAGATTCCTCTTGAATCAAACTGCACCAGCTATGCTTTAAACCATGGGTAGGCAAACTAAGGCCCAGGGGCCGGATCCGGCCCAATCGCCTTCTGATTCCAGGAATCAGCATGTTTTTACATGAGTAGAATGTGTCCTTTTATTTAAAATGCATCTCTGGGCTATTTGTGGAGCATAGGAATTCGTTCATTATTTCCCCCCCCCCCAAATATAGTCCGGCCCCCCACAAGTTCTGAGGCACAGTGGACCGGCCCCCTGCTGAAAAAGTTTGCTGACCCCTGATAGTTTAAACCTTTGATTTGATTTATTGACAAGATATACAGAACATGGTATATTGCCATCAATTTCAATCAAAGGTGTTTCTAGCTTCTGAACTGGCTCCGACTGCTAGCTTGTAGAGAGATAGCATCTCTTATGTACAAGCTGCAATAATAATAATAATAATAATAATAATAATAATAATAAATAATTTTTATTTATACCCCACCCTTCCCGGTCCAAAAACCAGGCTCAGGGCGGCTAACAACAAATACAAAACAATGATTAAGAACAACTTTAAAAACAGCATAAAAAAACAAACATCAGTGGGATCACCAGGGCTAACTGGCCAAGTTAGTCTTGCTAGGCCAGTAGGGAGACCAGGGAAGAATTTTAATGTGGGGACCCAGAAGGGTTTCTTCAGAAAAAGGGAAGGGGAAAAAGGAATAGGGGATCAGGCTAGATTTAAGGCCAGGCGGAATAACTCTGTCTTACAGGCCCTGCGGAAGGAGATCAGGTCCCACAGGGCCCTAGTCTCATGGGGACAGAGCATTCCACCAGGTCGGAGCCAACACTGAAAAAGCCTTGGCCCTTGTGGAGGATAATCTGGCTTCTTTGGGGCCCGGGACCCTTAGGCTATTTTTATTTGTGGACCTTAAGGTCCTCTGTGGGGCATACCAGGAGACTAGGTAAGCCTAGCATCAGAAACCTTGCTTTCTACCCTCCCTGACTGACTGAAGGGCCCTCATAGTGCAGATCTAGGCTAAACATTATTTTAGATATTTCTTGTGAAATTGACAAAGTGGCTTAAACCGCATCAGGATGTTGGCAGGCATGAGACAAAGGTCACAGAGGTCAGCCTTGATTACCCCTTAAGGAAGGGTGACAGGAAGCAAAACCAGACACCTCAGGGCGCAACAAAAGGTCAAACTTAAAACATTTGAGGAGTTTAATTTTAACCCAACACTTCCCAAGGCAACCCAAAACAACTTACAACCAACCAGCCAAACAAGCAAAAACCCACATAGATATATTAATACTAAGGCAGGGGACCCCTCAAAAACATCCCAGCCACTTCTAAAAGGCCACAGATAGTTAAAGGCCAAAGGCCTGGTTATAGAGGAAAGTTTTTGCCTGGCATCTTAAGATATATAATGAAGGTGCCAGGCAGGCCTCCCTAGGGAGAACATTCCACAAATAGGGAGCCACCACAGAAAAGGCCTGTTCTCGCGTTGCTGCCCTCTGGACCTCTCATGGGGGAGGCACACGAAGAAGGACGTCAGATTATGTTCACAGGGTCCAGGTCAGTTCCTATGCAAAGAAGCAGATATTGGATGAGGTTTTTTTTTTTTTTTTTTTTGCATGTTTTATGCTGTATCTTATTGCTTATTTCTTTCTGTACTGTGAGCTTTTTTAAAAAAAGAAATAAGCAGCTTTCTTATTTATTTATTCATTTATTTACTCATAAGAGATTTCTAAATTGCCAAGTCAATAAATAAAAAAAAACCACTGTGGCATGGTGGACAAAAAACCCCAAACTCATAAGACATCGTAAAGTAATGCAATTGTAAAATACCGAACAAATGACCCAACACTGAATCAAATTAATTCTCTAAAAATGCTTGGCGAAACAGACACGTTTTCAGCAGAGTTGTGGGTGCCTGTCTGATTTCAGCGAGACTGAGAACAGTCTTCTAGAGTACTTGTTCCATTACACCAGAAACATTAGGTAAAGGGACCCCTGACCATTAGGTCCAGTCGTGACCGACTCTGAGGTTGCACGCTCATCTCGCTTTATTGGCCTAGGGAGCCGGCGTACAGCTTCTGGGTCATGTGGCCAGCATGACTAAGCCGCTTCTGGCGAATCAAAGCAGGGCACAGAAACACCGTTTACCTTCCTGCCGGAGTGGTACCTATTTATCTACTTGCACTTTGACGTGTTTTCGAACTGCTAGGTTGGCAGGAGCAGGGACCAAGCAACAGGAGCTCACCCCGTTGCGGGGATTCGAACCACTGACCTTCTGATCGGCAAGCCCTGGGTTAAACCACAGAGCCACCCGCTTAAACCTTAATTTGCCCTAAATGCCTTCGTTTCTGTAGAAACTGAATCAATATGTGATAACTGTCAGACAGTCAAGAGGGCTTCCCCAGATGATCACAGGGATCTGGCTGCTGTTTAATCAGATCTGGCAAGGCAGTCCTTCAGGTAACGTGGTCCTGGGTTGTTTAGGGCTAGCGCTCTACACTAACAGTAGTACAGTACCTTGACTTTAGTTCAGCAACATACTGAGATGCTTCGCCCAAAAGCCAGGCTGCAGCGTTCTGCATTATAAAAGAAATGTGATATTGCTGGTAACTCTTCCTTGAGTTTGGACATCCCCATATTGATGGCAATGGGTGGCAGAATGCTAGCAGTGAATTCCAGAACCTGCTTTTAGAATAAGTTTTTCTTAGAGCATTTTTTGTTTATAGAGTGCTGCTAGATCAGTCCAAGGATTCAAGGGTCACAGCTATTGGTTTGCGAGTTACCTCAACATTTGTGTGGAACAATCCGCCAGCCATTTCTTCCTTGTTCTTTGTTCAGCTGAAATATATTCTCCCTGCGCCACCCACAATTGTAATGAGCGGATTGGGTTGTTACTTGTTGCTGTGCAACCATAATGGTTTTATTATATGCCTGCTGGGTTTGTCGGTTTAACATCTACTTGCCCAATAGCCAAACTAGAGGTAGACAATCTGTCACCCCAGGTTATAGTCACATAGCAGGACTGGGAAATATGCAACAACAAAACTGGAATTAAAAAAAATATATTTGAAGCCTATTTTAATGGGTTATGCTGTGGATTAAAACCACAATTCCCCCCCTCAGTGTCTGTCTAAGCCAGCTTTACTTAAACTGCTGCTCTTGTTTAAAACGGGCACTTTTTCCTGTCAGTGACTCTCCATTCTCATTGAATTCAAGTTTTTCCCTTTTCTATTCCTAAACTGCCTCATATGAGAGAGATCAAGAATGGGGAGCCCCCAAACATTCCATAGTACATTCATTCATACAATGAAGGCACTTTCCTCAAACTTCCACCATTGTTTTAACCCCCCACTTTTCCCCCTCTCAATATCCCACCCTTCTTACTCCCATGCCATGGCCACTATTGTTGCATAACCTCTGTTCACTTTGCTCCCCCAGCCCACCATGACTTCATGCAAACCCAGGATTGTGATGAGGCGTTACAAATCCTCTGGGGGCTGCACGGTGACATCCTTCCATTTTTATTATATAGAGAGAAAAGTTTAAAGGGAAACGTAACAGGAAGGTTTTGAAACACAGATTTTCTTTTTACTTTAGCATTTCAATAATTTGTTTTTGTATATAATGAAAACCTAATTTTTAAAAGGCGCCAAGAAACACACTTTTCTGCTGTTTGCTCTGTTTGCTTAAATGCATTGTATTTATACACCGTGTTAATCATTTTCATAATTTTCTACACACTGCCCTTGAATCTTTAGGGGAAGGGCAGCTGCAAAATGTTAAAGAAACCAAGAAACAAAGAAATATATTATGAATAGATAAATATAGAAGAGCTTTGTGGAAAAGGGAAATTCTGCGAGTGGTTTCATGTGCATCTCAATTCATGGGACTACTGTGTCAGCTTAGGAAAGAAAAGCAACCTGATAAGTTCTGTACTCTGCCACATGGAGTTAAAAATATTATTTGAAATATAAACTTCCTTGTCTGTAGACTAGCTCTTTGCACCACGTTAAACAGCACAAAAGTCACTTCTCCTGGCTTCGCCCTCTAAGTACACTCCAACACTGCTCCATCCTGAAAATTATACAGGGCATGTGTCTTAAATGTTTACTTTGACTCCATGCCTCGGACCAAGTGCCGTGTCTTTCCAAGGAAGTTGTCTAATAAGACTCTGAACAAGAACCCAAACCTTGCTGAGCAGTGTTAGGTTTGAGAAAAGAAAAAGGACTGGAGCATATAGTTGAGGGGTGCTCAGTCGTTTTTTTGTAACTGAATCCTCCCTTTCTCATGCAGAGTAAATGTGTGCTTATGCAGGAAGAAACATCACTTTACATAATACTTATGTGGTTGATCTCCTTTCCTGTTGCTAAAAAGCTAATGATGGACTAGCCATGAACTGCTCCAGGGCCAAGACATTTCCATTAATTCCAGTGGAGCAACAACTATGTAAGATGCAATTTTATTGCAAACATCCTAATGGTAAGAGCTGTTCAACAGTGGAACAACCTGCCTCAGGAGGTGGCCAGCTCTGCTTCGCTGGAGCTATTTACACACATGTTGGTGGGCCATCTGCCAGCGGTGCTGTAGTTGAATCCAGCATTGCGGATGCTGCACTGAGCAACAGGTTGGAGGGAATGATCTTCAAGATTCCATCAAACTCTGAAACCCCACGATTCTTTGAAATATCTAGCTCATCAAACTAGCAGCCTAACCATGTCTGTGCATATGCACACAACCCCCTTTCTGTGTTCATTGAGAGGCATGGCAGACACACAAGGGCGGCTGTCTACAAACCAAGCGAAAGCTACAGTTCTCCCATATGAACCTACCCGGGCTTTGAGATCTTTGCGTGAGCCTCTTCTCTCAGTCCTGATACCCTCACAGGCATATTTGATGGGGACATAGGAGAGGGCCTTTTTGATGGCTGCTCCCAGACGTCGGAACTCCCTTCCTAGAGAGGCTAGACTGGTTCCCTCTTGGTTGTCCTTCCTCTGGCAGGTGAAGACTTTTTATTCTGGCAAGCTTTTGGGAACTCACTGGTTTTTTTTTTTGGTTTTTTTAAAAGGAAAGGGCTTCTAATAGTGCTGTGCTGCTTTTACTATCAAGGTTTTAATAGCTTTGCTTTAATAGCATTTTCATTCAATTGTAGCTTAATTATTTTGAAACTATTCCTCCCCCCCCCCCAGCTTCCTGTGTTTTATTCACGGGAGGCTTAATCTTATTTTTAGCCTTGTTGAGTCTGGAAAAAAGGCAGAAAAGTATAACAACAACATTATTGAGAGACTCCTTTTGGAGATTGGGATAGATCGCAATTACTTTCCACCTCCTTAGCTCCTCTGCCCTAATCCTGCCCCTCCTTTGACTGCATGAAGCTGCTGGGGAGTGAATTATGGTGATGTCCGAAGACTTCCAAATCAGCTCACTCTGTGAAACATTGGAAGGAATCCCGAGTAAACCTTTTCTCGCATTCGAACTTTTTCTAGCAGGAGGTCATGTTATTTGGAACCCAGAATTGCATTTGCAGGAAGGAGGGTGGATGGCTGCCTTTTGCATTCCTTCCTGATTGCAAATCACGGCAGATCTGAATTAGCTGGGTAAAACCTGCTATGGGATCCAGCCTGTTCCCTTGTGATATTTGGTGGCTTCTGTCTATAACAATGTGGTGGCAATAAATATGGCGTGGCTGGGAGTCAGATTATTTCTCCTTTCGTTTCTCCCCACAGCAGTTATAAATTGGCTGCATTGCTCCGTGAACAGCAGCCTAATCATTCAGAATATGCCTTATTGTGCACCGCAAATATTCCACTGCTCCCCCCAAATATTGCACATTTAGTGCAAGCAGAGACGCACAGGCAAATCAATAGTACTGAACTCCACATAACCATGAGAGGGCAAGATAAAGTTCACCCACAAGCCTGTTATGCAAGGACAAAGGCTTGCACAATAAAACTTCCCCATGTTTCCTGCATGAGCCCAATGGCCTCCTCAGATCTTCTCTGGAGGGCTGGGGGAACCCTCAGAACAGATTTAGCGGATGCCCAGGGTGGAGGAGAGGGGTTCTGTTGCACAAGCTTAAAGGAGCAAGCTATTTAGCAGTTGGACAGTCTGATTTAAATGAAATGGGGGGTGGGGTGGGGTCCAGATTTGGGGAGCTGGCCAAGTACAGGAAAAAAAGGGGGAAATGCAGTGAGACCTAGAGTTAGGCTTGCCATATGTCAGGAAAATTCCTGACACGTCCTGGTTTTCGGGTGTAAAAATGGCACCAAAGAATTGTAGAGTGGGAAGGGATCACAAGGGTCATCTAGTCCAACCCCCTGCAATGCAGGAATCTTTTGCCCAACGTGGGGCTGGAACCCACGACCCTGAGATTAAGAGTCTCATGCTCTACTGACTGAGCTATGTCCTGCTTGTGTTGAAGAAGGGGGGGAAAATCCATAAATGATTGACTAGCCAAGAAATTATAGGAAAAAGAATATATAAGTCAGACTATGCTCCGTTTGTATTACTGATACCCTTGTGGTTGACATTATTCCCCAGGAACAAAGCATTCTTATTCCTCTGCCCTTGCCCCTGCTCCCGGAGCCCATACAAACCCGCCCTGCGGTGGTTCATTTTTGACAACTGTAGCCCAAAGCGATGCAAATCTTGTCTCAAATCAATTCGCCACACATTTCTCAAATCATGACACTTCATAAGATCTTGGATTCCCCCTACGGGCAACCTTTTGAATAAGGGAATGAAGCAGAGCAAAGGGATGAATAAGAGCAATGCATTGATGAGTTCCTAAAAGGAGTCTCTGTTTACTTTGGGGCAAACAGAAGTTGTAGGTCAGCCTCAGTCAAAGGATTCACACCCGAGTCTTCTGCACAACCGTAAAAAATGTCTCCCTCCCCTTGCCCTTGCCAGAGGCTCTTGAGATCATCACAGTTCATGGGCTGAACTACAACTCCCAATGAATATCTGAAGACGTGTGCATGCACACGAAAGCTCATACCAATAACAAACTCAGTTGGTCTCTAAGGTGCTACTGGAAGGAATTTTTTTATATTTTATTTTGTTCCCAATGAACAACAGCTCCCAGCATCCCATGCATGTTGACTAGGGCTGGTGGTAGTCCAGCAACATCTGCCGCGCTGCAGACAAGTCTGTTCTTCTCGGTCTTATACGGTGCCATTTCCCAGAAGAACACAGACCTGAGACAGAAAGGGGTTGCCAGAAAGGCCTCCCGTCAACTTGGCTGGGAGGTGGTGATTAGCAAAATGAGGACCCTGTGAGAAATCCAGCCTTTGAGGGGGGCGACGGCTTTCCAAACTGCCAGCCCTGAGGCGAAAGAGGTTCATGGAGGGAGCTGAATTTGTGGCAAAGGGTTTCCTTGCAAGGCATGCCAAAGTAAAGAGTCTCTCTCTCTCTCTCTCTCTCTCTCTCTCTCTCTCTCTCTCTCTCTCTGAGTAGCTGTGCACACACCCTACATGTAAAGCACAAAGAATCCTGGGAATTGTAGCCTGTTAATTTCTGTAGCCAGGAATTGTAGCTCTGTGAAGGGTAAACGACAGGATTTTTGGGGGGTGGAGTGGGGGTGGAGACATGTACTTTAAGGTAAAGGTAAAGGGACCCCTGACCATTAGGTCCAGTCGTGACCGACTCTGGGGTTGCGGCGCTCATCTCGCATTATTGGCTGAGGGAGCCGGCGTACAGCTTCCGGGTCACGTGGCCAGCATGACAAAGCCGCTTCTGGCGAACCAGAGCAGCGCACGGAAACGCCGTTTACCTTCCCATCGGAGCGGTACCTATTAATCTACTTGCACTTTGACATGCTTTCGAACTGCTAGGTGGGCAGGAGCAGGGACCGAGCAACAGGAGCTCACCCTGTCGCGGGGATTCGAACCGCCGACCTTCTGATCGGCAAGCCCTAGGCTCTGTGGTTTAACCACAGCGCCAGCCGCTTTAAATGTACTTTAAATGTGCCTTAAATGTATGGGTGGATGTGCAGCCTGTGTCAGGGCCAGCATTAGAAGTTGGCATCATTGGGCACCTGGCAATGTTCACAACCCAGTGTGGGGCTCAGTGCCCATCCCTGGAGCCTCCTGGCATTGCTGCTTGCTACTCCTTCACCAAGGGAGAGCAGTAAAAAGGAGGACCCATCACCTCTAGGATGTCCTCTCTCTGGGAGATATAGTAGCTGCCATGGTCTCTCCTTCTGCTCCCAAATAAGTGGAAAGAGCTGTAGCTCAGTGGAAGAGCATCTGCTTGGCATGCAGAAGGTCCCAGGCTCAGTCCCCGGCATCTCCAGGTAAGGCTGAGAAAGATTTCTGCCTGAAACGGTGCAAAGCTGCTGCCAGTCACTGTAGACAATGTTGGGCTAGAAGATAGACCAGCCTAAGGCAGTTTCCTGGGTTGTTAATGGCCAGCAGCGACCGGACAAGGCGGGTGTACAGCAAGTCCGTTCAGGGAGGGGCCTCCACTCAAAGCATCTTTCCAAATTCAGACCTGGGCCAGCCTGCAGTTGGCACAGGGACCAAGTCTAGCTCACCTCCCACCAAGGCCACCTTGATGTTGTGTCAGGAGCCGGAGTCAGGTGTAGGTCAGTGGTGGGGAAAAAACCCCACTGTGTCAATGAAGTTAACTCTGTATTCACAGAAACAGCAACTCTTCCCATGGCCGTGTTGGTCTGCCGTAGTCGAAACAAAATAAAAAAAATCCTTCCAGTAGCACCTTAGAGACCAACTACAGTGGTCCCTCGACTTACGAAGTTAATCTGTTCCGACGGGACTTTCGTAGGTCGGAAAAAATCATAAGTCGAGTCCCCATAGGAATGCATTGGGAGAAAAAATTCGTAGGTCGAAAAAAACCGCATCTAAACTTTGTAAGTCGAGGAAACCGCATCTAAAACGGCCACAATTTCCTTTCGGAAGTCAAAAACATTCGTAGGCACGCGGCCGCTTTGATCCCTCGTAACTCGAAAACAACATAAGTCGAGGGACCACTGCAAGTTTGTTCTTGGTATGAGCTTTCGTGTGCATGCACATTTCTTCAGATACCAAGAAGTGTGCATGTACACGAAAGCTCATACCAAGAACAAACTTAGTTGGTCTCTAAGGTGCTACTGGAAGGATTTTTTTAAAAATTTTGTTTCTTCCCAATGAGGCAGTTGCGAGGAACAAAAGTCCTCAGCAGCCTAAGTCCCCTCCCCTCCAGGGTTTTCCTCAAGCAATCGGAGACTGCATCTGTGTTGCAACCATTCTCTCCTCTGCTGTTTTCATTTCTCTGCCTCATCTCCGCCTCCTGGCTCCCCTCCTCTCCAGCCTCTGAGTCTGCACTGCCCTCTGTCACAGCCTCTTCCCGCTCACTAAACCTTGTTCCCTCTTCACCTCCTCTTCCCAGTCCTGAATATCCCGGTTTTTGGTAATGCTCTGCTGAGTCCTTGCCTTGCTGACAAGTCACAGAGCAGGCTGGGGTGTGGCAAATCATTTGCCCACTGTATTTTGGGGGAGATTTGCATCTTCTAGGGGAATGAATCCTCTCCTCTGTTAATTTTGTGAGAATCCCCTTTTTTTCATTTCTGTTTGAGTGGCTATAAAACACAAGTCAGTTTTGTTTGGTGGATTATTCTCAGATAGCATCAAATTTTCCACTGGGCCTCCTCTCAGAGTGCCTCCTCGGCTGCCGTTTTAAAACTTTTATTATCGATTGTAAAAGCCAAATAAACTTTTTAAGGTTGGCGTGCGGTCCTGCTCTGATTGTAATAATAACAATGCTAATATATTTCTTTTTAAAACCTGCGATAAATATTGAACCTTGTGAAAATAGTGTTTGGATTTATGGTCAGCTGATCTCTGGGTGAATGCCACGCAGTGCAGATAAAGGCATGCAGTCTGACTTCTCCTTTCCTCTGAGGTGTCCAGGCCAGTGTATATAGTTCTTTCCCTCTCCGTTTTATCCTTACAGCAACCCTATGAGGTAGGCTAGGCCGAGAAACAGTGGCTGGCTCAAGGTCACCCAGTGAGCTTTGTGGCTGAGCAGGGATTTGAATCCTTCTCTTCCATGCCCTAGTCCAGGCTTCGTCAACCTCGGCCCTCCAGATGTTTTGAGACTACAATTCCCATCATCCCTGACCACTGGTCCTGCTAGCTAGGGATCATGGGAGTTGTAGGCCAAAAACATCTGGAAGGCCAAGGTTGTGGAAGCCTGCCCTAGTCCAACACACTAACCACTACGCAGTGCTGCTGCAGGTGTGTCTTTCGGCATATTGATCAAATAGTATCTGAACTAACCCAAGGATCCCTGGAAAGGATCCCTGGAAAGCAGGGCGGGCCTCCACTTCATTTACACACCAAAATTATATTGGCCATGCACTTCCATGCCATGCATTCTCCCACAAGGAATCATGGGAATTATAGCTTGATGAGGTGCTCTACTAAAATAGCTGTGCTTCACAGAACTACATTTTTCATAGTCACTGGGGAGAGGGAATGGATGCTTAAACTAGTTTGCCTATAGTGTACCTATGGAAGTGGGGTTCCCCCCCCCCATGCCTCTAACACCCCTCTGGAGTGTAGGGTACAAATGGGGAGCTGTCTACTTCCAGATGTTGTTGGACAACAGCTCCCGTCTGTCCCTGATGGGATTGTGGGATTCACTGGTCAGGGATGATGGGATTTGTAGTCCAGTGCAGGGCTGCAGATTTCCCCTGCATGTCTGTTGTTAAGGCATTGCTAGAGACATTTGGGATGGCATTCTGACCCACCTGTTGCTGTTGCAATCTATGTAGCAGCCCAGAGCACTTGCAGGCTCACGGAGAACAGGTGGACAGGTATTGACAGGGCCGCCCTCCTCTCTATCTCACTCTTGGGTTGTGGGCCCAGTGATACTTACTCTGGATACCGGGCCCCTAGGGGCAGGTTTGCTGCCTCCCTGCCAAGAGTGCTCTGCTGAAGTCTCTCATATAAGTGAATTACTGCTAGCAAATGGGGTACAGTCTAGTGAAGGAGGAGCAGGAGAGGAAGTGTGGCATAGTGGTTAGAAGAAAGAGCCTTGACATTGCCAACCCAGTGGGGTGTATTGGTTAGAGTGCTGCACTAGGACCCGACAGACCAGGGTTCAAACCCCCGCTTGGCCATGAAGCTCACTGGGTGACCTTGGGCCAGTCACTGCCTCTCAGCCTAACCTACCACACAGGGTTGTTTTGGGATTTAAGGGAGGAGGGGTGAACCATGTTCACTGACCTTAGCTCATTGGAGAAGAAGGGGGGATCCAAATGCAACACATCCAAGAACAGATCCTCACAAACACACCAGCAGAACCTCGACCAGGAACTTTCTATCTACTACCTAAAATACACAAACCAGGAAATCCAGGACGCCCCATCATCTCAGGTATTGGCACTATCACAGTGGGTGTCTCCGGTTATATGGACTCTGTTCTGAAACCATATGCCATCAGTGCTCCCAGCTACATACGTGACACCACAGATTTCCTGAGGAAAATACAATCTTTAAATAATCTTCCTAACAATACTATATTAGCCACGATGGATGTGGAATCTCTGTATACCAACATCCCACACAACGATGGTTTACAAGCTATAAGGAACACCATTTCAGATAGAACCACAGCGGACTTTGCTACCAAACTCTGCCATTTTGTCCTTACACACAACAACTTCAAATTTGGTGATGACCTGTTCCTCCAGATCAGTGGCACAGCAATGGGCACCCGCATGGCCCCACAGTATGCCAACATCTTCATGGCAGATTTAGAACAACGCTTCCTAAACTCCTATCCACTCAAACCTCTCTTGTACCTGCGATTCATTGATGATATTTTTATTATCTGGACACATGGTCAACAGACCCTGGACACCTTCCACCAGAAATTCAATGACTTTCACCCCACCATCAACCTAACTATGAACCAATCTATGCAAGAAATACATTTTTTGGACACTACTATAAAAATACAGGATGGGCGCATAGACACCACCTTATACCGTAAACCTACTGACCGACAGACATATCTACATGCTTCTAGCTACCATCCCAAACATACCAAACAATCCATTGTATATAGCCAGGCCCTACGTTACAGCCGCATCTGTTCCAACTCTACAGACAGAGACTCTCACCTAAGAGATCTACAGCAAACCTTTTTAGAACTAAAATACCCACCGGATGAAGTTAAACAACAGATCAACAGAGCCAGACTGATACCCAGAGAGAACTTGCTGCAAGACAGACCCAAAAAAGAAAACAGCAGAACACCACTAGTAATCACATACAGCTCCCAAGTTAAAACAGTACAACGGATCATCAGAGATTTACAACCTCTCCTAGATCTTGACAGTTCTCTTTCTCAAGCTCTGGGAGGAAGACCTTTCATCGCCTACAGACAGCCACCCAATCTTAAACAACTCCTCACCCACAACAATACTACAACCAGACTAAACACAGACACTGGCACCAGAGCCTGCAATAAACCCAGATGCCAACTTTGCTGCCACATACACCCGGACAACACCATTACTGGCCCCAACAACATCAAACATACCATCTCAGGACTATTTAATTGCTCATCATCTAACATTGTGTATGCCATCAAATGCCAACAGTGCCCTTCAGCTCTCTATATTGGACAAACAGGCCAAACCCTACGCCAAAGGATAAATGGACATAAATCTGACATCAGGAATCACAAGACAGAGAAACCAGTAGGAGAGCACTTCAATCTCCCAGGACACTCTATACAAGATCTCAAAGTAGCTGTCTTATTGCAAAGGAATTTCAGAAATAGACTGGAAAGAGAAGTTGCTGAATTGCAACTCATTACCAAGCTTAAAACCATGGAGAGACCTGGTCTGAACAAAGACATTGGATTCTTATCTCATTATACATGACAAAGCTTTTTTAACCTTCTCACCCCTTGCTTTTTCCTGTAAGACTAATTGCAGCCGTTAACAGTCGTCAACAGGTTTACCACACCTATCAACCTTTCACCCATTTCCACCACCCCTCTGAGTAATACCCCTCCCCCCCTCTCACTATATATCAGGGTCTGGTGACTTCTGTTTCAGTGTATCTGAAGAAGTGTGCATGCACACGAAAGCTCATACCAAGAACAAACTTAGTTGGTCTCTAAGGTGCTACTGGAAGGAATTTTTTTTATTTTATTTTGTTTTGACTATGACAGACCAACACGGCTATCTACCTTTAACTGGAGCCAATCGTTAGAAGTAGAAGATGACACCGAAATCTCTGTATTATAGGGGGTTCTTTAATTCCTGCCATTATGGTTCATTATTTCCTGGTACATTCCAAACATAGAGGAGGGTTGCAAATAATAATAATAATAATAAGTGCAGGGAGAACTTTCTTCTGTAAACCCAGATATGAGCAGAGTGTTTTTCGCTCTCCCTTCAATTTATCATTTCTTCATGCAAATATTATGGTATGATAACGTGTCATAGCCTTGAATGTTTTTGTGCTGGGCAGCCAAACATCTCTTCCTTGTTTGGAGCAGGAGCAGGGCCACTGGGCAGGAAAACAGGACTGTTGACGGCTCGCAAGAGTGGACTATAGATAGCTCAGGATAAAATGGCATTCCTCAACAGAAGCTGACCAGACCAACCGTTCCTCCGAAGGAGTAATTATAAGTATTGCAGCAGCGCCACCAGGTGTCGGGACAGTTGAATGTCTCTCACGAGCTGCTACAAGAAAATAAAAAACTTCAGGGAGAGCTCACGTAGAAGAATTTCATGCTGGGCTGATGATTTGCATGTGAAATTATGAGAGAGGGAGAGAACTGTTTATCTCCCCCCCCCCCAAAAAAATATGGGCTTATGGGATCAAGATGCCCCGTTATTCATTTTAAAGTACAGTAGCTTACATGCATTTAACTCGTGCACATTCAGCTTTGCACGTATGGCGAAAAATATAAATATAAAAAAATAAAATATATAAATGGGGAAAATGACTTTGGCAATCCCACTGGCCATTGAACCTAATGCATTCGGACAACTGGCGATTTTGGCTTTAGGCGCGATCTGCGGAACGTAACCCCTGTGCAGACTTACTGTAGTTAAACTTACATAGGAGGGAGGTGTTATCCACTGGGATAGTTTGTGTATTTCTGTGTTGCCTTTGGCAACCCGATGCCCTCCAGATGTTTTGGGCTTTGACTGCCAGCAGCCCCAGCCGGCACAGAAGGGACAACAGAAGAAACTGGAGGTTGGGGGGAAAACAGGGATAAACAGGAAGAAAAATGTGTTTATTTTGTGTTGCTATTTCTCTTCAAGAAAAAATGCAGAGAGCCCCAACCAGGTAAAAGTTCCTCATTCGATCAGCTTAGCACCACCAGTGATTACCTGTCTTCCTTTGCTGCCTACTGCTTGTGAACCATACCTGCTGCCTTCTGGGCATTTTGAGTGGGGCTGGTCACCCCGATGCATTGCAAGCATCCCTCCTGTTACCCAGAGCAAGCATCCCGTCTCTCCCATGTATAGCTGACCCTTCCTTCTGCCTTGTTATTCTGGCCTGCAGCATTCTTCTGTCTGCTTCTTTATGGCCAAACCTAGAGTGAAACCAGCTTGGGTTATGCTAGAAGCAAAGCTCCATCAGCACTGCAGAAATTATTAAGAACCTGCGTACATCAAAGGCCCAGTGCAGGCCTAACCCTGTTGATTCTTAACCATGGTTAAGGAAGCAGGAGTGGGCCACAAGCCCCTATCTCTTGCTTCCCACCCCCCAACCCCGGGACATAGGTTTTCTGTCCATTCTTTTCTTGGCAAATATAGCCATGGTTCAGCATTATACTAACCATGGTTTTCCAGGATTTCTTACCAAGGTTTGTTTGCAAACCTTAAGTAAGGAGGAATTTGTTTAGCGTTAACCATGGTTTATCGTTGGCACAAGTGTAACCTTTAACCACGGAGAAGGATGAACAGAGGAGGGAGTGGGGATTTTTAGCTGGAGAGGAGAGGGAGCCCCTCAGAGCCTCCAGCCTTCTTCTGATCTTCTAACCATGGTTTAGACTAGTTTGGCAGAGTTGTATCGGCATCAAGCCAAAAAGAGCTTGCTTGTAGTGGCCAAGCTGGGAATTTTGGGTTCGAATCTTGCCTAGGCGGCTATCATCTTCAGGCAATTCCGTGTGCAATTCTGTCCTCCCTTACAGGGTTGTTGTTAAGTATTCCTGGGATTAGGTATCTGAAGTATTGGTTGCAAAAGTAGTGGTTTTATAAGCCACTTTGAGAGTTTATCAGGATTATAAAGCGGTGTGTAAGCATTCCGAGCAAGCAAAGTGTGACATAACAGGGATGCTAGCCTCTGGGTGAACGCCAATTTTATCTACAGCACCTGCCTGATTCTGATGGCAATCGCAGAATATTAAAGCAGGCCTGGTGTTGGGATGGATGGAGATGTTTAAACCTGCCTGCCCAGCCCGGCACCTTGATGGAGAGGTGAACTGCCTCCGCCCCACTTATCAGATTGAGCATCTGATGAACGGGAAGTGGGTGGCTAACCCCATCCCTTAGCAGACCTGCATAGATCAGTTGCAGAGAGAGGGGAGAGGTTTGTGCACACTCACTATTAGCCACTGGTATGGCGTGCAGCCCCCGGAGAGCTGGGGTGGGCCAAAAAGAGGTAAAATGCACAGTATTTTGCTCTATAAAATGTCAAGTTGCTATTGAACCCCATAATAAAACCCACATTAAAAAAACAAACAAATTATGAGAGCAGCAGGCGTACAACAATCTTAAACTGCAGCATGAGGATTAAGACCAATTTTATGTGTGTGTGTGTGTGTGCGTGCATTGGTAGTTGTTTGCCACTTGACTTAACGTGCCCAGCCAAGATTGAAAAGCTTATGTTCACATCCAGTCACCCCATCATCCCTAATTCCACGGTAAAATATTCCAAAACGGTTTAGACAAGCTCCCGCATTTCAGGGCTAAAAATAGCCTGAACACTCCAGGTGATCTGCAACTAATTGGTGTTTGCTGTTTGTGCCCCTGACTCAACTAGTTGCCGTTAGCTTTAAGAGAAGGAAGGTGTTCCCGTTTTAATTAATCTGCTTGAGATGCAGCTTTGCCACATGACGGCGCAAGCATCCGGGGTCACTTCTGTGTGGGGAAACTGTGTGGACACGTGTGTGTTTGTGTGTGACACACACATCGGTTTTAGTAGGTGTGCAACATCCTGCCACAAGAATGCACCAGCAGGTGAGGGCCTTTTTAAAATCACAGAGTGTGGTGTATGTGCTTTGGGAAATCTTCCTTGGTAAAACCAGCCCCTTTGGACAACGGTACAGTTGTACCTTGGATCCCGAACACCTTGCTACTCGGACGTTTTGTCTCCCGAACGCCGCAAACCCGGAAGTGAGTGTTCTGGTTTGTGAACGTTCTTTGGAACCCGAACGTCCGACGGGGCTTCCACGGCTTCCGATTGGCTGCAGGAGCTTGCTGCAGCCAAGCAGAAGCCGCGCTTTGGTTTCTGAACATTTTGGAAGTCGAACTGTACGGACTTCCAGAACGGATTTCGTTCAACGTCCGAGGTACGACTGTAGTTGGATCTCAAAAGACCATGCCCTAAACCATGGCTGGGCTGGTAGGAATTGTAGCCCAAGGTATCTGGAGGGCACAGGGTTGGCGAAGACTGCTGTGTTAGTTCACAAGTTGCATTGTCATTGCCAACCCACACGATCAACCATTAAGGCGCTCCCAGAATGCACATTGGCGCTTCTTTGGAGATCAAGGGAGATCTGTGCATCTCGGGGCTTTGGATGGGATGCACATGGGTGGTATAAAGGAAGTGTGAGCCACTCACACTTTTTGGGTGTGTTCTGCCTGATGCTTCCCTGTGTCTGCATTTGCTCACCCTCTTGATGATAGCATTCCCGAGTTAGTAGCTCCTTGGTACTGTCTGTCTCTTCCACTTCTTCTGAAAACAGCCTCTAGCAAGGGTGGGGAACCTCTGGCCTTCCAAAGACTACATCTCCCATCATCCCTGGCCATTGGCTATGCTGGCTGCACCTGATGAGAGTTGTAGTCCAAAAATATCTGGAGGGTCAGGGGTTCCCCTTCCTTGGCCCACAGAAATATCGGGAGTTGCCTCCTTCCAGCAACTCCTGTAGCCAAGGCGGTGCCAAAGGTATTGCTCTGCTTTCCTTGGACCACATCAGCGAAGCTGAGAGCGGGGTCTTGTCATCCGGCAGCCCAGGACCCCCATACACACACACACACTGCCCAGGCTTGCACCTCGGGGAGGTCACTTCGGTGCTACTTACATAGCGATTTGACTTCACTCCATTGCCTCTCAAGACTGACTGATGCCTGTGGAGGCAGAGCATAGCCATCATGGCTAGGAGCCCTTGATGGCTCTCTCCTCCACAAATTTGTGTAATCCTTTCTAAAAGACATTTAGGCTGGTGCCCATCACTGCCTCTAGTGGCGGTGAGTTCCATCGTTTAACCAGTCACTGCCCGAAGGAGTACGGTGGTACCTTGGAAGTCGAACGGAATCTGTTCCGGAAGTCCATTTGACTTCCAAAACATTTGGAAACCAAGGTGTGGCTTCCAGTTGGCTGCAGGAAGCTCCTGCAGCCAATCGGAAGCCGCATCGGATGTTCGGGTTCCAAAGAACGTTCACAAACCGGAACACTCACTTCCGGGGTTGCGGTGTTGGGGAGCCAAAATGTTCGACTGGCAAGGCATTTGGGATCCAAGGTACGGCTGTACTTTCTTTAACCCTGAATTTTCCAACACTCAGTGGATGTCCACAAGTTCTGGTGTTATGAAAGAGGGAGAAAAACTTTTCTCTGCTTGCTTTCTCTGTGACATGTGTAATTTTATAAACTTCTGTCGTGTCACCTCGTTCTCATCTTTTCTCTGAAAAGTCCCAAACGCTGTCGTATTCCCTCACAGGCGAGTCTCTCCACGAGAGGACCCACTTGTGGTGCTTCAGCAGAAGGGAATCGGGGCCGAGGGTGGCCCCTTTAAATGCAGCATGAGCTCAGGTAGATGGAACGCAAGGGAGCCCTCCCCCTCCCCCATTGCCCAGCCTGCTCCAGGGCATGTCCGGCCAGTTATAAATGGATCATGAGTTGCTATTTTTAGCCCAAGAGAGGATTGTAAATATAAAAGGGTATAAAGTGCAAAACGTAGCAACAGTGGTGTTTGTTTGCTTCATTTCCCTCCCCGTCCCCCTTCTTTGGCAGGAATGCGCTTGGAGGGAAGGATGAAAGCTGGAGTGAAAGGAGATTTGTTGGGTGATCAAAAGAGGACTTTGCACCCTGCACAACTTCCCCATCCTAAGCCCGAAAGCAGCCTGGGGCGGTGTAGGGTGGGGAAAATGGGACGGTTTGTTTTTCCTGTATTGTTTGGAGAAAGTAGCTTTGCCAACTTGGATGCAAGGTGGAATTTATTTAGTTTCTGGTTTTTTTTTAAAACAACAACAACAACAAACCTCCAAGGGAAGGGGGGGGGAGTTCTGTTTGTGAGAGGGAAGAAGACTGTGGGCCAGTTTGGGGTAGGGGGAGATGGAGAAAGGGAGAGTGAGAAACTGGCAGGTAGAAGGGAAAGGGGGAAAAGATGGGGAGTCAGCAGTTCTGAAGCAGGAAAGAAGGGTTCGGTGCCTCCTGTTTTGTGCCTATTAATCTAGATTAGGGGCCAGCAACTGGACGCCCACAGGCAGCCGCCCCAAGGCAGCTGGTATTTCTTGCGCCAAATCTGACCAGTAAGCTCAGTGTGCAAGCAAATGGATCCTTCTTTTCCCATTTAGATGCCCAGCCCTTGCTCCCCAATTGAGCTCGGGAGAAAATTGGTTCTGTTTGTTTCTAGCTGAAGTTGGCTGCAAACAGCCCTGATTGGCTCTAGGTCAGTAACGTCACTAACCCACTCGTCCCATTCTCCGTGGAGCAATTTTTCAATATTTCAATATTTTTTTTCAGTGCTTGAGAATAAGGCCTTCTAAATTTAGCAGTATAGAAATTTGTGTGTTATTTTTTCCACCTAATTTTTTTTATTCTGCTTTTATAAAGTGAGAGATAAATGCAGTGCTTTTTTCTAAAAAAAATATTTAGGGGTACTCTCATTTTGACTCAAGAAAATCACCATTTTATAGTTCAAATCGGGGGAAATAAATACAGTAAATGGACAAAAGTACAAAGAATCACAAAATGTTTAGGGGTATGTATCTGCGTCCCCCCCCCCCCGAAAAAAAGCACTGGATAAATGCATATCAAATTGAATTTTGTGTTTGTGAAACAAATTGAATAAAGATGCATGCTTTAACACTTGAAATAAGGCGGTTGCCCTGTCTGAAGCATGCAGAAGGGGAAAGACATGCTACTGAGTTTTGTTATTTGAATCACTGGCCGATATGTCTATTTGGCACAGCGAAAATGGAAGCCCTAGACTCAAGCTGTGGGAGAAAAAAACAAAGTGGGTCCTGATTTGCATTTATATTTGCATGCACCCAATTCTTGCTCAGTCTTGGTAATAGAAATTTTACTGTTGAAGGTTCTCCTTCGCATTACAAATGTCTCTTCATTTGCTTTCTCTACACCGCTGAGCTTCAAGTAACATACACAACGCGAGAAACATAGATGACATTCGTGCCATGCGTGACTTTCCCCACAAAATCCTGGGAACTATAGTCTACTCCTCACAGAGCTACAATTCCAAGCACCCTTAACAAACTAGGGTTCCCAGGATTCTATAAACATATGCCATACCTGCTCTAAATGTATACCGGTATCATCATCATCATCATCATCATCTTCTTCTTCTTCTTCTTCTTCGATCACTCATAACCGAGTAAGATTGTCTTCCATAAACACGGTTTTAACAATGAGTCCGTAAGTGACTGTGGAGGCCAATTCTGGATCCACACGTCCTTCCACAGTGGGGACATACGTTTCCGAGCAGGAGTTGATCACGGTGTGGATTTGCCAAGTGCCTTCCCCTTAGCACGTTTCTTCTAAATGTATGGACCCAGGTGGACCCAGACCATTGGCCTGTCTAGTTCGGCAGTTCTAGAGCGACAGGCAGCAGCAGCTCTGCACGCCGTGCAATGGGCAAGTGTGTCTAGCTGTTAACCAGAAGGTTGGTGGTTTGAGCCCACCTGTGGGCAGGATTCCTGCATTGCAGGGGGTTGGACCAGATGACCCCTGAGGTTCCTTCCAACTCTACAATTCTATGATTCTATGTTTTCAGGAAGGGGGATATTTCCCAGCCAGAGAGGGAGCCTGGGCCCTTCTGCGTTCAAAGCAAGGTTGAACCTTCAGCCCTTAAGCCTCGCAAGTAGAAAACATGGTGGTGGTGGTTGTTGCTGCTGCTAATGCTGCTATTTAGGCAGCTGGGTGACCAGGTGTCTGGGGTGGTGGTGGAATCCATCCGTGCCTAAATTGGATTTAAGAAATCCGGCTTCACCTATTGGCACTATATGTGGGAAGACAGACACCCCCTTTTTTCAAGGGGGCTCATTTCCATTCCTGAGGCTGAACGGATTCTGACGTGGCAGGGAGAAGAAGCGCCTTCCTCGGATCCCCATTTCAGAGGCCATGTGAGAGGAAAGCAATGTTTAGGTGTGGGGAAAGTATTTCCGAGGGGGTGGAACTGGAATTGTGGTTTGTTTGGCCGAGGCATTGTAAGGAAAGTATGCATGAATGTCCGAGGAAGAGAGAGCAGCTAGCATGTATTGTTGAGGGGCGGGGAGGGGCTGTGTACACAACATGCATTCGAAGGACGAAACCCCGCCCCAAGAAAATCCTTTAAGGTGCTGGGAATTGTAGCTCTGTGACTACTACTACTACTACTACCACCCAGCATTCTTTGGGGGAAAGCAATGTCCTCGCGGTGTCTATACAGACATTATGCGAGGGAGAGTCGGGAGAGGAAGAGACTCTAGATCTCTGGGCCGTGGGTTCGAGCCCCAGGTTGGGCAAAAGATTCCTGCATCGCAGGTCTGATTGACCCTGACAGTCCCTTCCAACTCTACAATTCTGTGGTTAAGAGTTAAGCCAGGCCTTGCCAACCTGGCGCCCTCCACGACTTTTGGGCTGAGGTTGATGGGAGTTGTAGTCCCAAAATGCCCCGAGGGCTTCAGTGTGGCGAAGGCCGAGTTAAGCCAAGGTGCTGTGGGATACCGGGGGAGGCCTGCCATGTGAGAAACGGATTAGAAGAAAAGGGAGAGGTGTTTTTTTCATGGGGGGGACAGGAGGGAGGGATGCGTGACTGGGAGAGTTTATGTGGGAGAGGGAGAGGAGGAACATCGAGTTGCCTGGGTGAGGTCAGAGTTCAGCGGTTGTTAAATAGAAAAAGCACACACACACACCCCGCTGCTGTTTCTAAAAATAGCAAGAGCTGGTTTAAAAATAGCAGCTGTTGAAAATAAATGTGTGGTACTTTTGTGAAACTCCCCAGGGAACGCTTTTCCTTCTGATCCAGTCCTGTCCTCATCCATGGTCCTGCTGTAGGAGGGGGGCTCCCCTCCCTCCCAAAGGCAAGAACCCCCTTTCTGTCAAATTAAACAGGCTCAATTGAGGCATTGTACACGGCAGGGAGAAAAGTTGAGGCTTGAAAAGAAAGAAAGAAAGAAATCTTTTCTTCCTCCCCCAACCCCTCTACTTTGGTTTAATTTGTTTTTGAGCTACTGAAGGGGATATACAGATAGGTTTGGTCGGTTTTGTTTTTCTTTAAGATCTTCTTGCCGGGAAAGATGCTACTTACTGATACTACATTTCAGATAGGCTTGGGGGTTGTTATTTAATTTAATTTATTTTAATTTTATTTTTTTAAAAAAAGAAGAATTGTTTTTAAATATTTTCTTGGCTTTTATTAGGACCAGCTTGGAATATAATTTCCCTTCTCCCAATATTTCAACTGCGGGAGAATAAGAAGGGGAATGGTAGTAAATCTTTTGCAGGATTTGGTTTGCAGAGCGGCTTTCTGAGGCAAACCTTGAACCTTCTCCATCTTCTGATTTCGAAAAGGCGATGGGAAAGGGGAAAAAAACACACACAACCCTGTGTATTTAAGGGGGTGCAGAGAAGAAAGTAGATCTGCTTGCGTGTGGAAGAGAGGGAATGAAAGTTGCAGCACTTTCTCTGAGTTTCTGAAGCCAGTCAACTGGGCAATTAGAAAATGGCAGAGAGACCTTGTTGAAACCCCCTTTTAGAATAACAGGGTTGACCAGCCCCCTCCCTTATAGGGAGGGGGAACTGTCAATCATGGAAGAGTAATATTATTATTTTTTAAGTGAGATATGGATGGAATTAGAAGTGAGGAAACTTGATAGGGCAAGCTTGGGGTGGGGAGAACGGGGTGTGTTAAGAGGCTTGGGGAAAGAGCTGTCACTACATCTTGGCAGAGAGGTGCAGAGATTTGCAGAGATCTGACTGTTTCCCTCCCCTCTTTCCCCCCAGTTTAGGAGGCAAACCGGGTGCTTATTTTGACTGGGGCTAGATAAGCGAGGCAAAAACATGCAGGGCTCAGGCAAACAGACACGCTGCTAATTCTGTAGCGGCTTGGTAAAGGGGGTGAGAAATTGCTTTTGAGGTTGGGGGGGGGCTTCTTCTTAAGTTTTGCACAAGGAATATCCTTCCAGTTTGGGAGGCATTTAAACAACTTGGAAGTTTTGCGTTTCGTTTTGTCTCCATGTTGACTTTTTAAGGCATCCCGCTTCCTAAGTTTACCCCGAACACTTCAGCTAGAAAATAAAACAATATAATGACAGCCTTGGAGGACAGAGAGAACACAGACCCCCCACATCTCCTCTGAATTACTGTGCTCATAACCCTTTTCTTTCCTATTTGCTGAGACCCCCAGGTCTTTCCCGAGATGTTTGAGTCCTGGCATCTTATTTCGTTTCTAGGGTTTCTCGAGTAATAAGAACTTTTCCCAGCCTGATGTAATAATAATCAACAAGAGAGAGTGTGAGAAATTCCAGACAACATATTCCTAGGAATATTCTAAAAAAATGTTCATAGTGCTGTGGTTTGGGTTGAAAAACAAACGAGAATGAAGAGAGGGTTCTCTCCCCCTTCAAAGACATTCCTGTTACCAATACTTAATATTCACTGGATTTTAAAACTATATTGTATTGCTAAAACCTAATCCCAGATGAACTTGCTTCCAAGTTAGTATGCCTACGAATGCAGCTTTAAGACAGAAGGATGAAGTAGCGAGTGTCAGCATTTAAAGAGCTTAAGTATTTGATTATTAGTTGCATGATTATTTCTTTTTACTTTTGCTTTCGAAGAGAATTGTACAATCCTATGCTTGTTTCCATAGATTTTTTTTAAAGTTATATTATACATACAAAGACCAGTAAATCATTTCATTACATGCAAAATAAAGGGGGGGGGGGGGTTGTTGTATTTTTATATTCAGGAGGAAGAACATACACAATTATTTTTATTAAATTGCAGCAAGCCGCCCCTTGGAACTCCTGCATTCAGTTCTTGCTAATAAAATGCAAAGATTTATGTTGATGAATCCAAGCTGAACATTCCTTCATTCCTTTGTTAAAAAGAAGGAAAGGGAAAGAGAGAAAATATAATTGCTATTATGGAAAGATATAATATTATTTCCCCCTTGGCACAAGAAGCAAAAGAAAGGGATGGATGGTTGTGAGCTGGTTGAAGCCTTTCTGCTCATTTAATAATCAACTCATATTAAGAATAAATGACTATTTAATGGACATCTGAACAACATTTTGCACACCTGTAATTATTTGCAGACTACATCTGTATACACATCTGAACCTACTTAATGGTAACAGAGCTGCTCCAGAAAATCATTCAGACTTTTTTTGAACAAACTTGTTCAAACTTTTTTTTTTAAGTAGCTACTGTTATTATTGAGGAAACAGAGAGTCATGTAAAAAATTAATATATTTATGGCACATATGCAAAAATAAAATGAGTCATTGTCTTAAAAATATATTTGTTATTCAGCCCAATCCTGTAGATGTTTACTCGGCTGTAAGTCTCATTTTGTCCAGCGAGCCTTACTCCCAAGTAAGTGTGAAGAATGTTGCAGCCTGTGAGTCAGGGCAAATTACAGGTTTCCAAAGAATTAGACATTTTCCCCCTTCCATACTCACCTATCCTTCGGGAATTCTGTGTGAGGTTCTGGATTTCATTTTGCAACATCTTTTCTATGACATGCATATTGAATCTACTTATAGTGCCCCACAATTGTAAAACGTACTGAGGAGAAAACTGTGCAAAGAACAAACAGAAAAAGAACTTCTCTCTCCCTCTCTCAGCTAAGACGTCCACCAGTTTTATATGAAAACTGCTTGCTCATTATTTTTTCTTTATTAAGGAGCACAGACAGTTTACTTCAGTCATTGCTTTTGTTCAGCATCTTGGATGACAGATGTATGTCTGTTAATCCAGCTGTGAATTAAAGCGGAACAAATCTCAAAGCAGATTACAACACACCAGAACATCACATAAAACAATCCAGAATAAAACTAATTCAAACTTCAAGGGAAATATTTCAGATCCTTCTCTAAAGTGGCATTTTGCTTCCCTCCCAGTTGCCAACTGGGCATCCAGAAATCTCTACGTGGTTGCAACTGGATCCACAATAATCACAAAACGCTCCTGGCGCCTGGCTAATTTCTAACACTTCTCCAACGTGGAGTGAGACCGAGACATGGTTCAGGCACTGCTAATGCTCCCAGTCTCACTCTTCTGATAAATGTGTTTATATTAAACACAGAAGTAGAACACCTGAATAAGGTTGCTCTCTGAGTGCAGTCCTTTGTCTGGAAGTCCTACTTGTGGTTCTTCAGTAGCTCATTCCACTGATAAATGTGAGTAAGAGAGATGCTACCCAGAGTGTTGGCATTATCACTTCAGTAAGGGTGTGGAAAGGAAGAGAAAGAAGCTGCTTCATACCAGCTAGCCAGTTTGGGCCACCTAGCTCAGTATTCCAAACACAGACTGGCAGGAATTCTCAAGGATTTCAGTCAGTCCTTCCTTGCCCTACCAGGAAATGCTGGAGACTGAACCTGGGACCTTTTACATGGAGACCACATGCTCTACCACTGAACTACAGACTTTCTTGAAGTTAGCATTAGAATAAGCTGCTGCCCCTAACATTTTCCTTCCACCTTACGCTTTTTAAAATTCGTTTATTCTTGTCTTGTGGACAGTGGACAAGTTAACAGAGGAGAGATCTGTCAGTGGCTATTTGCCGTGGATGGCTTCTTGGAAGTTCCCTAATGGTTTAGGGCCGACCTAGCAGGGCTGTTGCCGTTTTTCTAACTTCATTCTTCAGTTATGTAAGGGCTGTTTTTATTCCTGAGGGTGTGAGGAAGTTGCTCGGTAGGGAGGGAAATTCCTTCTGCAAATGCTCAGAGGCATTTCTTTTCAAATATTTCAGGACTGCATTGAAGTATAGACAACAGGTCAATACTGGGCTGTATGCTGGTATGAAATGAAGCCCTGGGCAGAACACCATTTTCTTTGTGGTTTGGGTTGAGGTTTCGAGCTAGATTGAGGAAAGATAACACCACACTTTCTCCGGCTGCTGGCCTCTTCATACATAAAAGTCAACGCTTGATGTTGTTGAGTTCATCAAACAATAAGCATTGCTGTGAGAACCAGGCCAGTCTTTTTTTAAAAAAAGAAAGAAAGAAAAGAAAGAAGTTTTCTGCAAGGTTCAAAACAAAACAAAAGCCATATTTAAAGAAGGAAAATACTGAGGTTGCTACAGCAGTGGGAAGTGCACAGAAATCTGAAATCCGGAATCCTGAAAATGCCAATTTTCATTTCAGACACCCATTAAATTTCTATCCCTTTTTATGTTTGGGGAGATTAGTTGGAAATCATTGTGGAACAAAATGCAAAAGGGGTTGAAAGCAAGCCTGATTGTAAAACGAAATCCAGGCTCTCTTCTTTTTAGCTCTCCTCTGCCTGAGGTCCATATATCATGGTCTCTCTCTGTTTGTTTATTTTTTATTGTCGGATAACCGCAACTTGTTCCCCAAATAACAGTTTTCCTTCTGATGTGGCATGCCAGCCTTCCCCAATCTCACCCTCCAGATGTTGTTGGACTACAACTCCCATCATCCCTATTGTCTCTGGTGAGAGCTAGGGGTGGGTTAAATATTGACGTGCACTAGGTACCTTCCAGTTTCATGGCATCATTTGGTAGAAGACCTACCAGTATCGAATATCTGGCTTTCTGTGAGTGTGTTTGCATCTTCAATATGTGTCTGGGACGAATGGGGTTAGATAGGGATGGGAGCACCTCTTCTATCTCAATGCTGATGGACTGGGGAAGGTTGTGGCCCTATGGAGAGATGATTCCATCCTAAGATATCATGTGCTTCCACATGGTTCCCCTTTCTCCATCCCTGGAGCCTCTGGTTCCTGGTTGCTCAAATACCAGTCTGACTGTTACGTTACTGAATGTCAGGTCAGTTCATAATAAGACCTTGCTCATCCACAATTTGATAGTGGAAGAGGGAGCTGATCTATCACCAAGACCAGAGTGTGTGAGCTGGGAAGTGTGGCTCTTTGCCTGCTTTTTCCGCCCAGGTACTTTTCTGCAGCATCAGCACAGACTGGAGGGCAAGTTCTATGTGTTACTGCAGTCCATGATATCTTGGTCACCAGGAGACCTTTATATTTTGGGTCTGGCCTTGAGGACGTTCACCTGATGTTGCGCCAAAGAGGCAAACTGTAGATGCTGCTGGTCTATCAAGCACCCTGCTTCCCAGTAACCTCCCTGATCAAGCTGGTGGAGGCTGTCTCTGGCATGTTGTTGGAGAACCCTAGGACTATTGTCTTGGGGGTTTTCAATATTAACACTGAGACTGCTCTCACTGGTCTGGCTAGGGGTTCCATGGCCTCCACGACAACCATGGAGCTATGCCAAGTGGTAACTGAGCCAATCCATAATGCAGGACATATCATTGATTTTGGTCCTTGCTCCTGGTAAAGAGGTATATGGTCAGGAAATAGTGGGGGTGTCTATGACCCTATTGTCATTGTCAGACTACTTTCCTGGTGAAGTCTGGGCTAATGGTTTCACCTGCAGAGGAGGAGGGGCATTAGGATGACCTGCCCCCAGAGACTTATGGACTCCAATTGATTCCTGAATGCTCGGAGGGATTTTCTGGTGGAGAGAACTGGCTATCTTGCCAAGGCACTCATCTCACTAGGGAGCAATGAGATGTGGGGGGCTATAGATATGATTGCTCCTGAGCACCCTCTCCAACACTGTTGAGCACATTCAGCTCCCTCATATCATGGGAAGCTGCATGCAGTGAAATAGGCCAGACGAAGGCTAGAGCACAGCTGGCAGAAGTCCCGCTACAAAGATGACCAAACACATGCTAGAGTTCATAACTATGCCTACTGTGGGGTGGTGAAAGCAGCAAAGTAGGCTGACTTGGCTGCTTCCATTTCATCCTCGAGAAATAGGCCAACCAAGCCAAAATCTTTAGTGTGGTGTAGTGCCGGTGTGGTGTAGTGGTTAAGAGCGGTAGACTCGTAATCTGGTGAACCGGGTTCGCGTCTCCGCTCCTCCACATGCAGCTGCTGGGTGACCTTGGGCTAGTCACACTTCTCTGAAGTCTCTCAGCCCCACTCACCTCACAGAGTGTTTGTTGCAGGGGAGAAAGGGAAAGGAGAATGTGAGCCGCTTTGAGACTCCTTCGGGTAGTGATAAAGCGGGATATCAAATCCAAACTCTTCTTCTTCTCTCTGTTCTCGAGCCACATTGCTATGCATGAAGCCATTGGGAGTGGTCATTAGGAGTTTGGGAGCAAGGTGTCATCAGGACACTGGTGATACCCACTACATTGCAGTGGTGCTCTTATCGGAGTATGTGGGCTGGGATTCAAGTCAATTATCTGCAGCTGTTTCCACTCTCCTCCTCAAGAATCAGCTCCGATCCATCCTGCCTGGCAAGGCAACTGGGAGTGGGGTGGGCAGATAAATTGAACAGCCTCTCTCCTGTCCAGTGCTCCTTACTGCCAGCAACAATAAAGGCAGGTCTGTGTCTTCTCCGTATTAAACAAGTTTTGGAAACACTGGCTTAATGAGAGACGTCGGAAAATTAGAATCGGTGAAGGCTGAGAAGGGAGATAATTCTTCTTTGTATAGAAGGATAAGGAAAGTTGTGCATATATTCTCGGTGTTGGCTTGTGCCTGTTAAAAACTCTCCATGCTTTGGCAAGCTGAAAAGAAAAGCACTTTACATTTTTCTCCTTAAACCTACTGAATCAGTGGAAATAACAATAAAACAGAGCAGTTAATTTTTTGTCATTTGGCATGGATATTTATTTTATTCCATGAGTAACATTGATCTCAAAATCAGTAGAACGAGCGTTTTGGCACAGTGCGCTGGTTATTAAAGCCGTAGTGTCAGACTGAACTGCGAACATCTTGGTTTTCATCTGCCCCAAATTTCAAATAACAGGACCTGAATGTTTTCAATTTCACGAGTCCCTTTTAAATATAGTTCTACTCAATTTAAATCTTTAGTGTGTGTGTATGTAAAGCACCAAAGAATTTCCTGGAGACAATTAGAAAAAGAAGTTTGAAATGGATCCCAAAGAGTTTTGGGTTGCAAGTAGTGTAAAAGTATGCCCATGGTTTGTTTGTTTATTTATTTAACTGATTTTTGAGTATGTGTTGAGTTTTAGAATATGCTATACTCCCTTACTGTCTTGATCTGCTTTTATGGAACAAAATGTGCAACCATTAACCGTTAAGTTGCAGAGAATAAACTTTTGCTCTTGCTGTATGTGTGTTTTAGGCCAAAGAATATGAAATTGTGTTAGCGTTGTCTAGAATCACTCTGGTGTGCTGTATTTTAAAACTGTAGCTGATCATTCTTCCTGGCTTGAATGACTGAAGGAAAATGTATGCTCAGAAGTAAAGGTAAAGGGACCCCTGACCATTAGGTCCAGTCGTGACCGAGTCTGGGGTTGCGGCGCTCATCTCGCGTGCCAGCAGTGGCATTTATTACTATTACATTATTATTTATTAAATTTGTATTTAATCCTCCATCTCGGAACAGTTCACAACATAAAAATACAAGATAAAATTTACAGTGTGCTCAACCAACCAGTACAAAAGGTGTTATTAAAAAAATTAAAAATCCTTAAGGTTAACAATGGGGAGGGATAAGGGAGAAATACAATTCGTTTTGCATTTAATGGCAAACCTGCCTAATTTGCACTTTTTGAAACAGTACGAAGACCAAAACAGGGCCATCCTTCAAAATCCACACTTCTCTGAATTTTGCAGTGGGGTTCTCCAGCACAGCAGTGTGCGCAAAAATGCATAGAGTATGGGGAAATGTGCAGAAAATATACATGCTGGTGAAAACAGCATGCAAAACTGAATTAGAGTAGGGGAAATTGCTATGCAAAACAAGTTGCCTGTATTGGGGAAATTGCATACCAAAATGTGTGTGTTAGGAGAAATTCACACCAAAATGCTGATTAATTTTAATGAGTACGACCTCTTTTCTTGAATTGCAAACTGATGT
Organism: Darevskia mixta; assembly: GCA_034641385.1. Taxonomy (NCBI): domain Eukaryota; kingdom Metazoa; phylum Chordata; class Lepidosauria; order Squamata; family Lacertidae; genus Darevskia; species Darevskia mixta. The sequence goes on from JAWWNH010000029.1 coordinate 62,218,408, forward strand.
GAAAACGTGGAGAACTAAAAAAAACTGAGAGAAACCGAAATGGACAGATTCACCCATCCCTTGGCCCCGTGCAAGAGACCCAGGGCTCAGGTACTTTAGCCACCCCTGGTTCTTGGTCGTAATGTTCTCGGCAGGATCAGCACCCCAGAGTCACCCCAGCGGAGCCAGGCATTGTCTTTTGTGTGGTTTATGTCAGGCCAATCTGGGGTGAGCCTGACAGCCTTGTCAGGCACAGCCCTCTGTCAGAAAATCAGGATGTTATCGAGCGAGCTCAGTGAAACAGTACCGAGGCTGCCTCTCTTGAAAGAATTTAATACGCTCGGTTTGCTGTCGTTGGCCTGCCTGGCGCCTGCACGGCTTCTGAGCCAGAAGTGTTCAGAAGTACCTTGTGGTGCTGTTAGTGGCTATCCTGGTGTTTATGCATTGATTTGGGGTTGCAGTAAAAACAGTTCTTTGATGGAAGGCTGGCTGAGTGGCCCAGGAGTAGAGAATGGGAGAGTTCTTCGCTTCAGACCAAAGTTTTCAAAAAAGCATGGCTCGCTTTCTACCTCTATTCCAGCTTGAACTCTCAGGCTCCTGTTTTGTTATGTCCCTTAGCTCTTTTGTATTGATGCTGTATCACATGTTCCCTGGCTCCTATTTATTTCTCCAGTTCATATCCCATCTTTCCTCCCCAAAATATACATGCCCCCCATCTTTTTGTGCTTTTAACAACCCTGTGAGTTGGGTCAGGCTGAGAAATAGTGACTGGCCCACTGAGCTTCAAGAGTGAGGGTGGGTTCGTAGAACCCAAGTCCCCTGGTACAGACCCAGCACACCCTGCCAGTTCTTTTCAGCCATTCTACCTTTTAGGGTAATCTTTCCACATCAGCTCATCTGCTGAAAGACACCAGACATGGATGCCTGGTTAGCTGCAAAGGATTCTGGTACATGTTCTACAGTGCACATGGTTGAGGCCTGTTGGGCCTCCCCCTGACCAGAGTGGCCCACAAGCCCAACACGAGCCTGCAGCTGCACATTGTAAGGCAGCAATGAGGAACATGTGGCCCTCCAGATGTCATTGGACTAAAATTTCCATCCTCTGTTCACTGTGCTAGCTGGGAGGATCGACTCCTACAACATGCGGAGGACCACAGGCTCCCCATCCCTGCTTGAAAGGAAATCTGCACCGGACATGTAAGCTGTCTTTCAGAGAAACTTCTCTGCCATTACTGACCCCGTTGGTAAGTTTCTCTGGAAGCACTGGTAAGCTTGTGAGCCAGATGGTCCGTGTTATGTATTCAGTGGTCTGTGTTTGCCTGAGCTTGAGTCTGGACTAAGGATTCTGAGCCCCTGTGTTCTGATTCGATACATGATATCCAATCACAGAACATTTCAGGATTTGGGCCTCTGCCATTGGCCCTTAAACTCTGAGTTATGATTCGCAGCCTGGAAGTTTAGATAGCCAATCACGTTGGGAGTGAGAGTGGCCCAGGCCTTCAGAAATTTTTTAAGCAGTTGCTTTGCCCCTGGTGTCCAGTTGTGTTAGTTCAATAAAGGTTCTTGCTGTTATCACTGTGTCTTGCCTCGTGGGAACCCACCTACACTACAGTCCCCACCTCAACCATAGCCCAGCGTAAATGGGACAACAAACAGGCAACCTCTGCAACATTTGCGATATAATAAGTTACAGGTTTTCAGCAGGAAGCTACAGGACATTTGCCGATTGGAAGCAAAATATTACACGCACTACTTCAGCTGCAAACTATTGAAAGCAGCGTTGTGTGTAACTGTTCCGACACCATCGTGTGCACAAATCATCATGAATGCACAATAAAAAAGACGTAATCTGTAGGGGCCCCATATAGAAAGTCCTTGTTGACACATAATTGTGTGATGCTTTGGGGAGAGCATGGATCACACCTGTGAACTTACAGCTTTCTTGTAAGCTGGGGAAGGGGTGGAACATGGCAGATGAAAGGTCTGGGGTTGGGGAATGAATCAAGGGATGGGCATCTGATTTGGAGATAGTGCAGCAGCTACTGTCATAGTCAGAAACTATAGGAGGAAGAGCAAGGTGGTGGGGGAAATTCTAGTAAGGAAGTTTAAAGTATACATTGAAGGAGAATTAGCAGAGGCCAGGAAATGTCAACGCTGAGCATTTAACAATACTCATATTTTGCAAAATATTGACTCTTTTAGGGAGCGATGGCAGGTCATGGTTTCAGAGTTACAGATGCAGCCAAATCTCTATTAATAGACCTGCCTTTTCTGTTCCTTCATTCTTTTTTTTAATTCCTTCTCTCCAGCTTTTGGTCTAAAAAGCAAACAAAACTATTTTTTGGCTTTTAAAATACTGTAATCCCGTAAAATGTCAGGCTGAAAAGACACAATCTCCTTTGAGGAAAGTTTGAGGCAGTTAATTGGCCACGTGTCCTAGAGTCTCCCGGAGCTGGGGGGGGGGAACTCTCCTGCATTTTGGGAACAGAACCTGACTTGCATCTTTGGGGTGGGATGGCAGAGCACATGGGAGCTTCTGCCTCGCCAAGAAGGGATTCGTTGCCTCCCCAACGTGCTGCCCTCCACATATTTTGTACCACAGCTGCCAACAGCCTCAGCCAGCATGGCCAAAGCTCAGAAATTATGGCAGCTGTAGTCTTGCCGTATCTGGAGGGTGCCATGTTGAGTACCCTTGCATTTGATAGTCGCCGCTCCAGGCATATGTTTAAAAAGGATGGTTTGAGCACCTGCAATTATTGCTAAGCCAAAGAAAAAGGGTATCAGTTGAAATATGGACTTTGAAAATTGTCCCAGTGTCCAGTGGTGTTGTTTCTTGAGGATGTATTTTGCTGTGCTTGTAACTTCATGGTGTGAGTTTTAAGGGGGGGAAAGAGAGGTGACGAAATAAAAATGACCAGGCAACCCCTTTACCCAGCCTTGTTGAGCATTTCTGCGTGGCTGGAATGTATCCTCAAAGTCTTGTAATGGCCTTCACTTGCTCGGATGGAGGACAGAGAGGGGGTATCAGGGGCGTAGCGAGGGGGGGCAGTCTGCCCCGGGCAGCGCCCTGGGGTGGGGGTGACACTCGGGGTGGGGGGCACCGCCCCCCCCCCGCGATCGGCGCCGCCAAAAGCATCGCTTGGCGCACGGCGGTTGGCTTGCTTGCTTGCTTAAATGCAGAACCCCAGCCTTCCATGCTTTGCTACTGTAGGCAAAAAAACACCTTAATATTTCAAAAGCCATATTATTAACCAGGCAGGAAGACATGGGCTTAAAAATATTTCTGTTTTCTGAACCTTCTTGGGAAACACATTGCTGCTCTTTTTTGATCTGCAGGACGCTTACTTTACTTTTTGCTATTTAATGGCAGAATATTTTTTTAATGGCTAGTAGTGTGAGCTATAGTCCTCCTGTTTTGCTTTTTAAGTTAATAAACCCAGCTTTCCTCCATGGAATTGTAAGCTAGTCAGAAATGCACCCCACCCCCTCTCAAATAGCAATGGAGTGACAATGCACATTTTGATTTTTACCTCTGCGTTCAAATCCAGTGAATACAAGGAGAAATTCATTTTTGTGGCTTTATTGAATATACCACTCTTTGGGGAGGAGAAACCAGCCTGCTGTATCTGTTCCTCCTTCTCTTGTTACCGGTACTTCTTAAATTTATATGCTACCTTCATGTGGAGTTGGCATGTGTGTCTGTCTACACATGTCTTACAGGGGTTGCTATAATTTTGCCCACACTTGTAACAAACCTGCAGCAATTTCACACCGTGCATAGTGTGCTTAACGGCACTTTTCCAGCTTGTTGAAACATTTACTCACACGGGATTCTGTGCTTTCTGCACGTTAGTAATTTGAACAGAGCGGCAGTTCCTTTAGTGGCGAGTTTGGAATGGGGAAAAGCAACAAACTTGCCGATGTGCTGCTTTTTTGCCTTTGAGCATTTGTGTATTTTTCTAGGGTGGCTGAAATTCCTTCTTGCTCTTTGTCCAGGGCTGATAACAGCTGCACTAAAAGCGAAAGTGTCCCATCAGTTCCAGGTTTCGCTTGCTGGACTTTAAGACGGCCCTGTTGACAACCCTCTTTGCAAAATTCCCTCAGATCTTCATTTGGGAACTTTATTATTATTATTTTATCTCCACACACAAAAAGGACTTTTGATGGCCTGATTCACTCAATGACATGCTCAGGCAATGACTTGTTTCCACTGAGGGTTCTTACGCGCCTCCAGGGTTGGCTGCTCATGTTGGCCAGTAATTTTATTTATTTATTACATTTAACCGCCGCCGCCCCCAGCTTTTCCTCAAGGATTTCAAGGTAGCATACATGGTTTATACTCTGCCTCCCTGTGAGCTAGGTACGGCTGAGAGATCCAGCATACCCCTCAATTGTCATGAGAAAACCAGTACGCCCTGTTTATTAATGCGAGAGCATGGAAGCCATTTTGGGCACCGCAATCTCACATGATCTCACACTGCGATCTTGCCCCCCAAATGCACTTTTTTCAGGGCCATGATTTCACGTGGGGTCAAGTGGTCCGCCCAGAAGACGTGTGGCCCAGTTTTTGGCCTGGACATTTTGGAGGGTATGGACACAGACAGGTTCACGGTCACCCAGGGAGGTTCACGACAGAGTGGGGATCTGAACCCTGATCTCCCAGGGTCTCCCTGATCTTCTCTCTTGCGGAAGGAGTATAGCTCAGTTGTGGAGCGCCTGCTTCGCTCGCAAAAGGCCCCAGATTTAATCCCTGTGACTGAGACACTAGGAAAGGGGGCTGAAAGTCAGTGTAGACAATACAGGGTTAGATGAACCAAGAGTTTGACCTGGTATAAAATGGGAGGGGTGTGTGTTGTTAATTTGTTCTCTCTCTCTCTTTCTCTCTCTCTCTCTGTGTGTGTGTGTGTGTGTGTGTGTGTGTGTGTGTGTGTGTTCAAGCTGGGTGTTCACTTGCCTCCACCTTTTCCGTAACTGCTTGACCGATTGCCTTCAAATTTGGCCACAACGTTCCATGGGCATATTGGAAGGATCTTAGGTCCTTACGTGGAACAAAAACCACAACTATCATACTTAAAAATGAGATTTTGTACCAAAAAAAGCCCTCCAGTGGACGTAAAATGCGGCACACTATAGAACAGTGATTGCTAACCTTGACACTCCAGATGTTTTGGGACTACAACTCCCATCATCCCTGACCACTGGTCCTGCTAGCTAGGGATGATGGGAGTTGTAGTTCCAAAACATCTGGATTGTCAAGGTTAGCCATCACTGCTATAGAACAACAGACAGGGAGGGAGGGGGAGCGGAACTTGAGGTCAGCTCAGCCAATAGGCTGCTGGCGGGGGAGTGGCCGGAACACGCTTCAACTGCCGCCATAAAAAGGCACGTCCGCCATTTTCTCCCTCACCTCGCCCGACACCACAGCCAAAGCGGCCAAATTTTTTTTTTTCCGGTTCCAATTTTCTGATGCCACATACATAGAAGGACCAGCTACAAAGTCAGTCCGCCCATAAACAACATTAATTACAGAGTGAAGCCACGACAACACCTTGACCGACTACACACCCACGCCGCCCGCAATCTAACAATATTTCCAGCGCTGCCTACATCACCTAAAGAGGTAAGCCAGCCCCTAACGCCTCTTTTAGTAACTCCTACTGTACAATTAAAAATACGAGATCAAAAAATAATAAACCCAACCACCACATTTATTACAAAAACATGCTGTAAAGCAAAATATGTAAAATGTCACACGTTTAAAAAAAACACACCAAGCATACGTCCACAAAACCACTGCCCCCACTATACAAATAATTTCATAATGCCCCTCACCACTTCAAAATAACACTCACCCTGTAACATACTCCACGTATGTATGGTGGGAAGTTGTGTTAGAATTATGTGACATTTTATAACTTATTTCTAAAGTTATACAATCTCTTTGAATACGTTAAAAAAACAACAACACCCAAAGCAAATAACCATCAGGACGAAAACTTGGAAAATAAACCGAGGAACAACGTTCAACACTTCTATTCCACAAAGACAACCTAAGGTAAGATATAAAATGTCACATAATTCTTACACAACTTCCCACCATAGATATGTCACCATACCCCCACCCCCCAAAAATAATCTTTTTAGTACCCCTAACCCCTTCCATCTTACACACACCTTCCAACATTACCACTTCTGTAAATTATTCACTATCCCCCCTTAACATAATACCCTCCAAACCTATACCATATTACCACTATAACATAGAAAGTTTTGTCCAAATTAGATCAAAATCAATCAATCAATTACAGATAAATGCAAAAATTTACAAACATCCAACGGTAAATCTATATATATACAAAGAAGTTCTATAGACGTCACCTCCCCTTCCCTCCAACCACCCACAGACAACAACATCCACACCAACATTTCTATTGTCCTCCACAACTTCCAACCATACATACATCTCAACTACCAACACAACCTCATAATCAAATCCATGGTACCCATCACCCCGTACATGTTAAACTCAATGTCCAACATTATCAATTCAAACCCCAAATTTTGCTGCAACAATACGTATAATATTTTGCCATTCTTTAAGTTCTATAATTTAATTCTTTTCCATTTGTTTCTTATTCCAAAAGTCAATCAATCTCAGTGAATACGTAAAAATTATGGCACCAAAAACAAATTTAAGTCGTCGCAAAAGCATCACGACGTAAACTTCAAAAAGAAAATGAGGAACAACGTTCATCAAGATATGAACAACAAAGACAAATATTGACTCAAAAACATGCCAAAGAAACACAAGATCAACGTACAACGTGAGAATGCACGCTTACAAACAAAAGAAGCGTGTACAAAAAATATAGCGTACCCTCAAGTCTTATGATCCTCTAAAACTATTAAAAACAACATACTATTTCCTAAACACTGCAAAGCAACAACAACAAAAAATTCAACAAAATATAAATTCAATACAAAACGTCAACCTCATTCTAATCCATCTACACCAACAAAGAAGAAACACAACAACATATAAACCATGCAACATGAACTTACTCCACCTGTGAGTATACATGCACTTTCTCTAACTTATCAAATTTCACAAAAAAAGCCACCGCAACTCATGGCCGGGCCAGCTAGTGTATGTGTGTGTGTGTGTGTGTGTGTGTGTGTATTATTTTGTGTTTTTCTGTTGTCAGCAGGCCTTGGATCTTCGGATGAAAGCCAGTATACAAATTTAATAATTAATAACAATATTTATCTATATATTAAATTTGTATGCCGCCTTTCATCCGCAGATCTCAAGGCGGTTCACCAAAAAAAAAAAAAATACAATACAAAAGCACAAAATACAATACACAGTCTAAAAACAAGAACAAAAAACACAAACCAATCACTAATAATAATCATAATAATAATTTTAAAAAATTACAGAAATAAAGTAGCTTCATTTTGTTCTTATGTTTATCTCCATACTAGAAAGTATATATTTATATAGAGGGTTTTTTTAGGTTACGTCTTAGGATGTAGGCCTCATGAGGTGGCTTATATAAATTAAAATTCCCAACAAACAACTGGAATGAAAGCTTTTCTAGTGTGCATCTGCAATGTAACATCTCCCCTACTATTTTTGTCTGTGTGTAAGCAATGCTAAGGGAGATCTCCTAGTTTCTGATACCTTCCGATACCTTTTTATGCCGGGGGCACATTTGGATTTATAAGCAAAGGCTGTGGGCACCACCCTCTCTGGTCATTTCTCTCCTGTTCACTTGCAGAGAGACAGAAAGAGAGAAGACTTTTGAATGCACATTTCACTTTTTACAAGAGATCTGGGTAAAAGTCAGATCCAGTAGCCTTAGCGCAGATCCACACCATACAGATAAAGCCCAGATGTAAATTAAAGCAAGGACTTTCCCCAAAGCATCCTGGAGACTGTCGTTTATGAATGCTGGGAATTGTAGCTCTGCAAGGATGGAAACTACAGCTCCCAGTATTCGTGTGCTTTAAATGTGCATTGGATGTGCTTTAAAGGTATGGCGTGGATCTGTCCAAAGAACATAAAGAAGAGCCTGCTGGATGAGGCCAATGGCAAGCTATTCTCTTATATTCTTAAAGCTTTTCTAAATGCCTTTGCTTTTTAAGCTGCGCAGAGCATTTTATTTATGGGCAGCCATATAAATGCAATAAATTATACTAATAGCAATGAAGGTAATAATGAATGAGTAACGGTTGCATGTTTTGTGCTGGAATGCTATCGCTTTACAAGCCCCTCCAAACAGTAAATCGTCATCTCCAGAAGAAGGAATAAGCTTTTCCCTTTTTGCTATACTACTACTACAAGTATATGTCGCATCCTATGGCGAAACATAAGCAAAAGCTCAGTCGGTAGAGCATGAGGCTCTTAGTCTCAGGGTTGTGGGTTCGAGCCCCATGTCGGGTGAAAGATTCCTGCATGGCAGGGGGATGGATTAGATGACCGTCGTGGTCCGTTCAAACTCTACGATTCCATGATTCTATGAGTTAGGGTTAGGTTAGAAGGAGCTGGTGTTGCTTTCATCAAGTGATACTTTTATGACTTTCAGAAATGCAGACCAGTGGCTCACTCCTTATGCCAGGCATGTCCAAAGTCCGTTCTGGCCTAATCCGGCCTGCCGGTCGATTTAATCCAGCCCCCATGGCAGTATACGTCCAATCCTTAAAAAAGCTCAACAACTTTGGTCGGCCCTCACGCATGTTCACTTCATAAAATCTGGCCCTCTTTGAAAACAGCTTGGGCACCCCTGCGCTTAAGCAAAGCATGGATGGAGTTTTTATTGCGGACTCATAAAAACATGTTACCTGTTCTTCTTTGAGACTAAAGCCCTGTGCAGTGTGTTGCAGAGTCAGCATTAGAAACCTCTCGCCAGCTTCTCGACTTGAACCTGGCTCCTGCTGGCACGCTCCCAACTCTGCCTTATTACTGCCATAATGTTTATGAGTCCTGACAGGTGAATTCCCAAGTTGCAGAGTTCAGGTAAACTCAAGGACCTTTCGGGGGCCAAGTTACCAGAGTCTCCTGGGATGTCTTCACCTTTGGTACCTTCAATGCTTTCTTGTATTGCCCTGTTCCCTTCCTCTCCACTCCCTGCCCTCCCTCTGGCCCCGCAGTGCCCTTTCAACATTGCCCAGGCTGTCTCCTCCCGGCTGTTTTGGTTTTGTCCTTTTCCAAGGGCAGAGCCCAATGCTATGTTTTGTATATGGCGAAATTCCTTTGTCTGCAGGCACTGGTAAATATGAAATATGGTAACACAAAACTGATTTTCCGGTAGGTCTGTGGCAGCTGCAATTATAATCCAATAATAATACAATAAAAAAAAACCTAATAGTGTTGTGATTTTTTTTGGTGGTGGGAGGGGTAAACTGTATGCTTGAGCCCCCTTCTAATTCCTGGATCCAGCGTGGATTCAATCCCTGGAATAGCCAGGCTAACTTCCCAGTGAGGTTATAGCCCTCTAAGTAGGGGCCATTAAAGTCACAAAGGAAGTGGCTCTGTGCCAGATGAAAGATGGGTGGGTCCCCCTCCCTCAACTCGCTGGTAGTTAACAAGACAAAGGCCAGAGGGAGCAGCTAGAAGGTAGAAGCCTGCAGCCGCGAGACAGAGCCATGCCTAATTTCTGTTGGAATACAAGGCTGTGGCTATGGGAGAAGCAAGACTCTTTGGGGGTGTTAATGCTGTGAGCCCCTCCATCCTAGGCTCAAGTTGCATATATGTGTAAATAAGCCAAATAGGATAAAGATGCCACAGTCTGCGCTGTCCCTCATTCCAAGGAAACCAAACCCTGGGTAAATGCCAGGAACCCCTGGAATCTCATGCCACTTGGAGATTGTGGAGGCATGCAACAACACCATGCATTTGTATACTGCTTTTGAAGTCTGCAAACTATGGCTTCAGAATCAGGAGCCTTTGCCCTCTGAGGTGGTTCCCTACCTCTTCTCTTGCTGACTTTCATCATTAGCATCATATGTGCACCAATGATATCCAACTAAACATCTGGAATAACTTTCTGACAGCAAGAGCTGTTCAGCAGTGGAACGGTCTCAGGAGGTTGTGGACTTCCTTGGAGGTTTTTAAGCAGAGGTTGGATGGCCATCTGTCACGGATGCTTTAGCGGAGATTATTGCAATGCTGGGGGGTTGGACTTGATGACCCTCGGGGTCCCTTCCAAGTCTATGATTCTATAATGCTAGCTGTGGTTAACGCTAACCAGAGTTTACAGAGCCATTTCAAACGACCATTTTCTCCCTCCTTAATCCCTGCAATGCTACCTTTCCACTCTGCTTAAACAAGCGGTTGGAGTTGCCATTTCTCTAATGGGTGCTTAGTAAAGGAAGGAAGATTTTGATCACTGCAATAGTGAACTTCCCCTTAGAGGAGTTTTGTACTTGATTGGTGGATCCTAACAGGTGCACACCTCCGACCCTAGGAGTCCTCATAAGGGAGCTGTTCCTGGAGGAAAAACTGTGAGTGCCTTGCCCCACCCTCTAGCCTCTGTTTCTCAATGTGTATTGTATTATTTTATGTAATGTGGCTTGCCGTTGTTTTATTGATTATAGTTTAGATATTATTTATTGTAACTGCTTAGTGGATTTCTGTTTAACTTTTATATGTTGATATTATTATTTTATACTATTCTAATGATTGTTGAATGTTACTTTTTTGATGTAGGTTGCCTATTTTAAAGTTATGTTTTATTATCACATTTTTGTATTGCATTAGTTTGTTATAAGTTGTATGTACATTTTTTGTTTCTTCAGCTTGTAAACCGCCTTGAGTATTGTAAGATAGAAAGACGGTATACAAATTAAAAATGATGATGATGATGAGACTTTATATACAAGCTGAGGGCCTGGGCAAACTCTTTTTCTCCCGTCTCTCATTGCAAAGAGCACAGATCATGCCTAGAGCGAATGCCTGATCTCTTAGTACTGGCCCAGCATGTATTCCAAAGGTTTGTAAGTGCCAAGATGCTTTTCCATTCTTTCTGTTGAATGCTGCCCTTGGATTAACCTGGTTTTCCACCGATATCAGTATACTGCCGCTGGCTGATAAGTAAATTAAAAAAAATATGAACCCGGTCTAAAGTTGCCAACTTCAGTTTTGACCCTGCTCCTGCGTCTACAACAGCAACGAGCTCGTCAGGTTAAAATTTCCCCTTTGTGCCTGCTTGGTTTCTGTGTGTCAGTAGACAAAAAGTGCAGGGCCAAAGGAAAAAAGGTTGGCCAATCTACTTAGCTCTGATACTCTTTATTTTCTTTGTTGAAGCTCTTATACGGAGGAGGAAAGAAAGAGATGGAGGATATTCATAAAATATTGACTTGCTTGCCTGTGTGGGGGCCCCAGGACTGCCATCAGTGGTGGGATTTGCTGGGTCCCAGAAGCTGCCTGAGGGCGGCAGGTTCTGAGGCCAGCATTGCACACCTAGCATGGTCAGTGGTCAAGGAAGAGGGGAGTTGTAGTTCAGCAACGCCTGGAGGGCCACAGTTTCCCTAATTCTGGGTGCCTTATTCAAAACGTATGCACAGAGTTCTAGGCCCGGAGTTGAGCTTCTGGTCCCCCTTCCTTACAAAATGTGAGAAAGCTGCAAGAACAACAAGCGACTTATTGGTGGGAGACAAAAAGTGAGTCCAGGTGTACACTGAATATGGGCTGCAGCCATGTCACTTGACAGGTGTTCCCTCCATAATAAGGATGTGTTGAAAGGGAAAGGTGGAGCAAGACCAGACTGTTACTGATTTTTGGCTGCCAGAAGGCAGGCTGAAAGCTGCTCCAGGATAATGGTTTTATTTTATTGCACGCCGCTTCGGTCACTTTTGATTTTGAAGCAGCAGATAAAACTGCAAGTAAGATAAATAAATGAAACTCGCAGTCTTGCCGCACACAAATCCAGTCCTGGCCCGGCTAAGCTTTATTTGTCTCAGCAACCTGATGTGTAAGGGAGAAAGGAGAGCCTTTTTTCCATGTTGCTGTTGTTAACACAATTAGGAGTCAGAATCATTGCTGATCTACTGCAAATCACTCAGATCTATCACTATACTGCCTTCTGGTCACTACCTGCTCTACAGTGGCAGACTTGATGCCAGCCTTGCCAATCCTGAGATTGAAAACTCCAAGGGCCTTTTCCCCCTCCCCTCCCCGCTTTTGCTGCAAAGTTCTATACAAATTAGAAAGAGTGATAGTTGTTGCTACTAGGACCACAAGCTGGGGTTGATTAACTGTGGGTGGCAGTTTTAATGGAGAAGGTCAAATTTGAATTGGTGAGGCTGAAAGATAAGGGCACGATTATGTTCTGAAGCAGAGACCTCTTATTGGTGTTTTGGCGATAACGCCATTTTATTTAACATCAGTCAGTTAATCGACTGTTCAAAAGGGAAAGGTGATTAATCAGCTTTGGTTGCAGTCCTGAACATATTTACTAGAGAGTAAGCCCCATTGAATAATGTGGGGTTTTCTTCCAAGTAGAATATATAGGATTGCCCTCTTAATCAGCTGACTGCCCCAATTATTATGCTGTTACCTTATCACATGTGCTTTAAAAGAAAAAAAAGATGCGGTATCCTTTTTTTTTTTCCTACCGCAACAATAGATAGGCTGGAAGTAAACACCAAACACATTCTTGTTTGTTTTTTTTCTGTAATATTCTGTTCTGTAAATTGTGTAATGTAATGTATAGTATGACTGTGATGTTTGGCTTGTATGTTTGTCTGTTTGTGATTGTGATTTTAATTCAATAAAGTTTTGTTTTAATTAAAAAAAATAAAAGAAAAAAAGAGCTTGATTAATAATAATAATAATACCCCCAACCAAGGGCTAATATATCAGGATGTAGTACAATATTGCTGCACTTGGCTCCTTTGGGAGGAAAAACGGACTATTATTATTATTATTATTATTATTATTATTATTACAAGCACTACCACCAAAGGCTTTGCTGCTGGATCAAAATGCTTGTGCATTAAATCCCGTTCATATTTTCACTTGAGGTGGATATTTTGGGGAATAATAATTTTTGTATGTGGAATAATTCAGTTCCAACTTCATCTTCTACAAAATTGACAAATATTCTTCTTGTGGGGTGGGAAAGTCTGGTGACCTTGGGAGCTGCATTTCTTAATTGAAATAAGGTGAACTGGAACAAGACTGGGGTGCCAAACGTACACTTATTATTGTTGTTGTGGCAGGAATGTGCACACAGTTAGAAATGCCTCCTAACAAGCTGAAAGAATGGGAACTATTATGAGGATGCATAAACCGAGGGTCTAATAAACACTTTCCAATGTGGGCAGCTGCTTTGGGAAGCATTCCAAATGCATGATGTGCTTAACACCCCTAAGCAGACCCCCCATTAATGTTTACTACTGTGATATCAGCATGCTTATCAAAGGCTGTCCAGGTGCCTTCTCGCAATGTCTCTTTACAATCTCATTGGCAAAATCCCTTCTCTCTGCCGCCACCTTCCTCCCTCCTGTCTGAACACTTAGCACAGCATTCCTCAAGGAACAACTGGAGAATGTAATAATTATGCAGCCACAAAGGAGATACACAGTAGGATTTGAGGTGGGGGACTTGCAGGTTCGGTTTCTTTTCCTTGGCATTATTTGGGCTCCCTGGAAACAACTGCATTGTTTTCCAGCAGAGAACAGGCTTTGATACTGCTAAAATATGCCGTGGACTAATCTGGACTCGATTCAGTTTTGAAATTTGTTTATCCCGGTGATGTGCTGGTTCTACCACCACCCTGTTGTTTACATCATTTTGAAATAAACAGCAATAGAAATAATGAATGTATTCAAAGAGGAAGGACGGAGGAATAACTGGTAGCAAGCAATGAGGGTGACGAGACTCTCCATTTCATTTTTAGTGTTCTTCAACTTGCAATTGGTTATTAGATTTTTACATTCCCAGACAGACAATACTTTTTTTATCCAAGTCACACAGTAAGAAAATGCCTGGAAACACTTGATAAAATCAGAAAAACAAAAGAACCAGAACTGAACTACTGTATTGTGAGACTGGGAGTAATGGCCAGTTTCCTCTTGAGCACAACACAGCAACTGTTATTTATGCAAAAAGGTATAACTTTAAATAAGGTGTTTCCCTGATCTGGCTATTATTTTAAAGCTCAAACCGCACGGAATATGAAACTAATACGCAGTGCCTTTTTTGTTTAAAAAAATATGTATAGGGGTACTCTCATTTCCCCACTCATATTGAAATACTGCCCATCAATGAGGCCAAACTTAGATTCACAAGATGTTTAAGGGTATGCGTACCCCTGTGTCCCCCCAGAAAAAAAGCACTGCTAATACGTAAAGGTATGCAATCTGGAAACGGTTAGGTATTTGCACTGAAGTCAATGTGACTTTAGAGATATTCACACATTACCGTACCTTCAGTGAGTACACAATCTGTATTTACAAATAGTTGAGCTGTAAACATGTACAGTTATTCATATGTAACGTTCAATGAGTGTACAGATGGTGTACACAATAGTTATAGAATCACAGTACCGCACACCGGGAAGGGACCCAAGGGTCATCAAGTCCAACCCCCTGCAATGCAGGAATCTCAGCTAAAGCATCCACGACAGATGGCCAAATCAGTAAGCTGTACAAATCAATAAGTGTATACTCTTTCACACCAGCACTTTTACAAATGCAGAGACGGTTTGCACCTGTGTTCGGCGTTATGTGTGAACAAGTCTTTTGTGAGGGCAGGCTGCTGGGGGGCAGACTAGCAGGTCTACAGCTATAAGCTGGGCTCTCTGGCACTCTGCAGTAAGGGACGAGTTTCTCAGACTGGGGTACGGGGCCCTTCTTGGTTCCGGATAGGAGCCTGATGAGCCAAAAAGCTACCACATGTCCTCCGACTATTTGCAGCAGTGTCAATACAGGGGGGGGGGGTCAAGGTTGAGTTAGCAGCCCCCCTTGGCCTGCAAATTGCCCTGGTGGCATCTGAAGCATTTCCTGCAAGCTTAAATCCTGTTGATTTCACTAGAATGCTGACATGCACCTTAACCTGTATTGCTCTCTGTGTTGGATTCCTTAAATATCTGCATTAACTCTAAACGCTATGTTCAGAACAGTAACAGGAAGGAACCCCCTACTGATTTCCATATTTTCTTCTTTTCCGCCCCATTTGTGAGTTGTTGTCATGACTTGACAACTGAAATGTTTACAAAGCTGAAAGTGAAGCTTAGAATCCTGCAGAGGAGCTGATCTCTTGCCACCGGCTGCCTCAACCCTCACAAAACTTGCCTCCTTTCTGTGATTATCCTGTATTTTGTTATCTCCTGGTTTACTGCTCGTTTGAGCTGAACACTAACCAGAAAGGGTGCAATTTAGATCAAAGGGACATTTAACAGATTTGCTTAATATCAGTATTTATATATAAAGGCGGAAATCTCATTTTTAAAATACTTTTAAATTAACGTGCGGAGCTGGTAACAGATATTTCTAGAAGTTGTTTGAAAGCTCAGTTCAAAAACAATTATCCAGATGATCCAAACTGCCTGGATTATTTACACCAAATACGGAATATCTCACTGCTTTCTCTATGAACTCAGCGGCAACTCAGCGCAGGGTAAAAAAAAAGAATGTACATCTTTTAAAACTTGAGAGTGAGCCAAAGCAAATGGTTATTTTGCAAACTGCATTTTCCTCCCACAAATACTTAAAAACAAGCTACATATTATCCCTTATTACACCCCCTATCTAATGCATTTTTTACCTGCTTCCAATCGGAAGGTAGTAGCATTTTTGTATCGGTTGCAGGGACCTTGCTATACGAATTGACCATCTGCAATTAATTCGCACTGTATAAATAGTTTTGAAGACTGAATAGTTTGCATTCCGAATGGAACAGTCTATTTTTAGCTCTTGGAGCTGGCTTGTTTTGTGTTCTCTGTAGAGGCAGGAACATTCTTCTTTCTTTCTTTTTTTAAGTGCTTTTTTTTGTTGGTGCTTAATTAACTCAAAAGAAATCATAATCAGAGAAGACAACAGGAAGAGAAATCCAAATAATCTTAAAATTTCTGCGAGAGGCTGAAGATGGCTGCAACGCAAGAAAAAAAGTCTCCAGAGAGGAGAGAACAGTTTTTGCAAAGTTGTTTTTCCTACCCCTTTGCGCATTATATAAGTGCATGTTTCTCTTGTACCTATTGATTACAGAGAAGGCTGGCTTGTAAGAGGTGTGGCAAAACGCTGGATAAGAGAATCTTGGAATACAGCAAGGGCTATTCAAGAGAGAGTTATATCTGGAAAACTTTGCGATAATAATGCGGGGTTAGAAACAGAGGCAAGGCATATGCAAATATTTGACAGCATTACTTTTCCTTCAAATTACTTTGTGAGGATTTAAGAGTTGTTTATCTTCCACACGGGGGGGGGGGGGGAGCCAGCCCCCACCCACAAATGGTACACTGCCTGTGATTTATATCTCAAGAGAACCCATCTCTGACATGTGCTGGAGCGACAACTGTCAAACACTTAAAATGGGCCCGTGCAAACAAAAACAAACAAAACCCTTTGCATAAAAACAAAAGGTCATTGTTTAGCCATTACATTACTGTGTAGTTTATTATAAGGGGTGTGTGTGTGTGTGTGTGTGTGTGTGTGTGTGTGTAATGCTATCAATTTAAGTTTGGATATAACAAATTGCAGGCCTCTGGACCTTGCTGTAAATTTTGCTCTCTTGTGAAATCTCCATTTTGCCTCACAGGCTCCTCTCCTTACGCCTTACATTTGTGGTATAATCTTACCTATGTCTCTATTATTTTTTCAGATTCTCTAGGTAACCAGGAAGTATAATATCATCACACAAATGCAATTTTTAATTCCATTTCTTATGCTTGCAGTTTTATAAGAAATACATCCCTAATTAGCAGATACTAATGACTTGATTTGGTTTTGGCCAATTCTTGGGATCTCCTCAGTATTTGAACAGTCTAATAATCATCCCTGGAAAAATGTGTGGATATCCAAAGCCCACGTAATTTCCGCTCATCTTTGCAAGTCCAGGATCGTTTCACATAGGCCTTTCATGAGCATTGCTTAAAAGCTGTACCAGTAAAGTATTTGTATGTTAAACCCTGACCCAAGAGTTCTCCAACCCACCCCAGACGCTTGGAAAAAGTAACAAATGCATTATCCCCATTTGTTGTGACCACTCAGACATGCTACTGAACTAGAGAAAGGAGTAACACTAGCAGACAGCTAGCTCCAACATTTATCTGGTGAAAATGGGGACATCCTATTCCATAACAACAAAAACAACATTTATACCTCGCCCATCTGACTGGGTTGCCCCAGTCACTCTGGTCGGCTTCCAGCATATATAAAAACATAATTAAACATTAAAAAACTTCTCTATACAGGGCTACCTTCAGATGCCTTCCATAGGTTGTATAGTTATTTATCTCCTTGGCTTGGGGGTCACATAACTCCATACCCTTCAACATTTCTCCGATGAAAATAAGGGCGTCCTAAGGACGCGGGTGGCGCTGCAGGTTAAACCACTGAGCCTAGGGCTTGCCGATCAGAAGGTTGGCGGTTTGAATCCCTGCGACGGGGTGAGCTCCCGTTGTTCGGTCCCTGCTCCTGCCAACCTAGCAGTTCGAAAGCACATAAAAGTGCAAGTAGATAAATAGCTACCACTCCGGCGGAAAGGTAAACGCCGTTTCCGTGTGCTGCTCTGGTTCGCCAGAAGCGGCTTAGTCATGCTGGCCACATGACCCGGAAGCTGTACGCCGGCTCCCTCGGCCAATAATGCGAGATGAGCGCCACAACCCCAGAGTCGGTCACGACTGGACCTAACGGTCAGGGGTCCCTTTACCTTTAAGGAAAAGAGGGACATTCCGGGATCAAATCAGAAACTGGGACGGCTTCTGTAAATCCGGGACTGTCCTTGGAAAATAGGAAGAATTGGGAGGGTCTGCACTAGTTGGCTGGCATTAGAACTCATGCTAATGTTTGTGGATCTCTGTGGTCTGAATGTTTGTCAGTTGCACAGAAATCCTATTTGCGAATCAGTTCCGACATGCAGAGAGTTGAAGGGCATAGTTGGGAGACAAGCATCTGTGTGGACTGAAGTAATGGAAACAGATGGTCCAGCTAAAGCACAAGGTAAGCATTGTCAGGAGAAGTAAGTTATGAAGGGATTAGAAAGTCCAGACCTGTCCAGCCAGCTCAGCAGTGGCCGAATGTGCTTTTATGTTAATGCATCAGGATTGGGTTGGTTGAAAGTTCATAATAAGCTTTGGACTGGAATAGCTAACAGATTAAACAAAAATAATATTGATATTAAAGGGCAAATTTAAAAGGATGTTAGATCTAACTAGTTAGCGGACTGGAACGTTGTGTGTGTGTGTGTGTGTTTGCGCGCTGCTTGCCAAGTGAATCACACACAACATGCTTTGTGCTTCTTTTTCATAAAGTCTTTGTGGAATTTATATATTTTCACTGGCTATTTTCAGCCTGCTCCTTAAAGTAAATAAATAACAAACCGTGGGATTTTCAAGTTGGTAGAAATCACAGCACCTTTGCCACCCATTTCTAGTTCCTTGCTTTTTTGATGTGTGTTTGTGTGTGTGTGTCCCCGTTATTGGGAAAAGCGAATTTCGTTCTCAGCGTATAGTAAAATAGGATGGCTCAAGAGACCTAAGCTGTGCCCATATGGTGGTGGTGGGATTATCTCTCGCACAAGAGGTAGCTCAGGTCTGTTCTTTCTGTGCGCACATTGGTGCAAGGGTATCTACAGATGAGCGGCTTAAGTCTTCTGCCTTTGATTCCTAAACCGTTTTCTGTCCACATTTGTGAGAGGTCCTTGTTAGGGTGTATCTGTTTGGTGTGTGCATGTCTCAAACCTTCGGTTATTACATAGGCACTCTCCATTGCTGTGTTTTTCAAACTGGGCATGCACACAGGTAGTTCTTCACCAGTGTGCACAACATCTTTAAAAATATATATATAAATCCCAGGAAGTGTGCAAGAGCAAACTTGGTCAGCTTGTTTCAGAACGGGGAAAATGAACGGTTGGGAATTTGGAAGTGAGGGAATAGATACAAAAGAATTATTAACAACATGTCTCTTTTTTTTACAATGAACACGGATGAAACCTGCAAAAGCTGTTAGGCCAGAGGGGAAGGGGAACAAAAAACGTGTGCGTGTGTTTTTAGAGACAATGGTACCTTTTCCAATCCATTTTGAATTCTCTAGTGATGGATGGCATTCCTGAGGCTGTGGCCACTTCTCTAGAACCATGTTGTGTGAAAGGTCTTTTCCCCCAAATCAGCAGCCCATTAAAACCCAGGACTTTGATTTGGTCTGTATGCAAGGCAAGGTTTGCTCCTTATCCCAGTGGCTTATTTATTGGCCATATTGTGAAGTACATGAGTTTGGGTAATTATTCATTAAAATTCATTACTCATTTCAGTAAACGTCATCGATACTGACTGGGTCTGTCCCATGTACCACCTTTAATTTTTTCTTCTGTGTAAGGTTGTACTAGGTAAAGTACTTCTGTGGCAGATTACTAATATGTTTTGTAAACTTCTTAAAGCTTAAGATCCCCTTCTAAATCTACTCGGCTAACTTCCCCCTCCCCCAGCCCAGAGCTAACCACTTGTTCCACGGGGAGAAATTCTTGCAAGCAGTTATATGTGGGAAGCCTGCTTTTGGCTATAACTATTTCACCTAAGACAGATAACGGCTTGATTGGCACACAAACCTAAGCCAAACTATAGGTTGTATGAAAAACCAAGTGTGTTGGTGCACATTCAGAAAATTGTGGCTGCTCTGCTCTTCCCCCTGTCCTCCTCCTGCTGCATTTCTCAGAGCTAAGTCATGGTTTAGCTTAGTGCAGGGGTCCCCAAACTAAAGCCCGGGGGCCGGATGCGGCCCAATCGCCTTCTAAATCCGGCCCGCAGACGGTCCGGGAATCAGCGTGTTTTTACATGAGTAGAATGTGTCCTTTTATTTAAAATGCATCTCTGGGTTTTTTGTGGGGCAAATACAGTAATGCTGTATCTATCCTTAGTAGATTTGGACTATCTATCCCTGGCTTTGCTTGAAAATTAGGGTTGCTCTTTGTTAATAACCAAGTCAACTCCATTGACTATTTACTACCCCATAGTCTGCTATTTGGGCTTAGGAAAAGCAACCGACTGCATTCAGAGAGACTTTTAGATCTTAACTTGCAACATGTATTGACTCTGACAAAAGGGGTTTTGTCACCAGTGTGACTCGATCTGCAACCTAGTAGTGACTATCGACCTGCCATGTATTATCAACATTAAATATTCCTAGATACAGGGGAGTATTTTAAATAGCTAGGTTCAATGCTTTCCCATCAGCTGTTATAGAAGGTCAGTTTACTACTTGAGAGTTTGTCCTTGTGAAAGCGACTCAGTTGAAACATTAGCCCATGTTCGCCCATGCTGTAATTTTTATAAGGATATAAGATCATGATTTATCTCCCCTGCACTTCCTCTACACTTGGGAAGTCAGATGAATTCTATGTTTCAATTTTAACGGCAGACTCCAAACCTAAGATTACAGAAAATATAGCCAAGTTCTTTGCTGTAGGCACGAAAACTGGGCCACAATTATTTAAAGGGAAGATGAGTTCAAAGTCAAAATCTTCGACATGTTTCACTATTTCTGATATATTCGTGGATTTTGTTATACTCTTATTTTAAAAGGTACAATTTGCATGCATGTGTGTGGCATTTTTCCTCTGCTGTGGATGTCTTGATAACACCGTTCTATATTTGATGTTTATGGTCTGATGACCAAATAAATTGAAACTGAATGTGAATGTCATTTAAGCGACTGTCAAGCTTCACTGGTGTGTATCTACGAGTTTTTGAACATTCGCGAAATTAATCTTGGATCATTAGCATTCACGTGTGAAAGCCAGCATTCTCCATATACTACTATCTAGTACTGTATGTATTCTGTCAGATTCTGGCAAATACATACACTGTCCTAAAAGAGATGAAGGAGTACTGTTCCGAAAATAACATTTTAGCATCAATTTTGCTAACTCCAGCACTAGACCTAGTGCCAGATCCTCATCTGGGATACATCAGTGTAACTCCCCCTGCCTATTTTATTTTGACAAAAGGCATTTCAGATGTAAAAATAGCTGCACTGTTTTCCTCCAGCTAATGCTCATCAATTTGCAGATCCGAGTTCTACTGTTAGTGTGTTGTTTTTTGTTTTTGTTTAAAAAATAAAAATTTGAGCTTTATTAGCGGACTTTGAGCCAATAAGGTTAAAAAGGCATATGGAACTGCTATTATATAGGAGGCTAAAAGCACGATGGTAGCAAAGTTTCATTAGGAATTATTGCAGTGCAGTCGTTTATTATCTGTCTCTGTTAGAGGCCAGGAGAAGTTATAAAAAACATGAGATAGTCCAGACAGGGATCTGAGCCAGGGTTTAGCCTCTCTTAACTATTGGGCTTATATATATAAGAAAACAATGTATTAGAAACAATGTATTAGAAAACAACCAAAACAACTGTTCCTCCAATTGGTGATGAAAAACCCAAACAACAACCCCGAAATATTTCACTATAGAATATGTGATCGCACAATTGAAATGATTGGCAGCCGGTTTGGAACAGAAATAAATGGGCCTGAACACACACACACACACACTAAAATAACCTGTTGCTTTCCTAGAGAACTACAACTCCCATCATTCCTGGCAACTGGCTCTGCTGGCTGAGGCTGATGGGAGTTGGAGTCTAACAAAATCTGGAGGCACTCAGGTGCCCCATCCCTGAACTATGACAAAGGTATTGCTGAAAAGGTGGTTTTTGAGGAGGGAGCGTAAGAGAGTGTGGCATCATGCAGCTCTACTGGGAACTCGTTCCAGGCCCTGTACTAAGTTTTATTCATTCATTCATTCATTCATTTATAACAGTGTTTCTATACTGCCATAAAAAATTGAGGCGGTGTACAGCAATAAATATGAATACAATAAAGCAAAACAGCCTGAAAACACGACAAAATGATCGTTCAAATAACTGGATAGTCATTTTTAAAGAATTTAACCAAGTAGGCATAAAAAAACCCATGAATGTTCAAGACATGTTAACAATGAGGGTGCCTGATGAAACTTTAATGGAAGTAGCATGGGACCAGCCACACTAACAGTCAACGTCTAGTTGAGGCCAGTCTGTAATATGGGAGACAGCTAAGAGTGTTCTTCTAGAGGATCTCATTGACCAAGCTGGGATATAAGGCAGTCCTTAGGATATCCTGGACCCAAGTTGTTCAGGGCTTTGTATGTCAATAAGAGAACCCAAAATATGGATCATTAGCATATGAGCAGCCAGCGCAGATGTTTTAGAGGTCTCACATGCTGTCAGCTAGGAGTCTAGCCAGTGCATTCTATATTATCTGGACCTTCTGAATTCTTCTTCTTCTTCTTCATCATCATCATCATGGCATACACAGATACAGGTGTTCCCCACACAGTTAAAACTATTAAAGTAACCAGAAGCAACCATATGCACCTTGCTAAATCTAGCTCCCCTTACCAAATATTTGCTCCCTGTGCAACTGTTAACATGTCTTGACTATTTATTAACATGATTTACAGTGTAGGTCTAGACATGTTTACTTTAAAGTAAATCCCACCATGACCAATAGGGCTTTCTCCTTTGTGTATTTAGGATTGCAAGCTTTGCATGTTACAAATATTTATCAGTGACCCTGCCATTTTGAAGAGGATTTGAGTGGGGGGTCCTGCTAGTTTAAATATGTGTGATCATGTAGCTTGGAGAAACTCTACTGAAAATGTATTTTCCATCCATGTAACAGTACAGACATTGGTTCTGTGCAAAGCCAATTAGGAGTGTAGTAAGAGGTTAGTGTTTTTAATACGTCTGCCCGGCTGCTGTGCAACCTCGGGGAACGAGCATAGAAGATTACGGGAATGCTCAGAATTTTTATTCTGCACCTGGGGCAGGTGCACAGCTTGTCCCGACAATTTCAACACAAGGTTAATTCAAATCTGGCACAGAATTCAATGCCATCACATGCAAAGGCAATCACTTTCCTAACAATGACTCAGTTGTCAGTATATATTATGGTATCTGTTTTGCCAAGTTTCCTTTTCTACAAAACACATAATACTGTCCAAGCTTTGTCTACATTAGAGGAAATTGTGTTCAAGCTACTTGTCTGAATTCAAATCTTAGTGAGCTTTTGAGATTGCCCCATCGTAAAGCTGGATGACAAAACTACTCCATTGGTGTGTTCCAATAATGTCACCTAACAGTCTATGTAGGGTTGCCATATTTTGAAGAGCAAAAAAGAGGACACATTTGCAGACTTCTGCTTTGAACTATGGATTGCTATGATGACTCCCATTTTACATAACCATGAAAGAGAGGACGTGTCCTGGAAAAAGAGAACATATGGCAACCCTATCAGGTGGCATTTGCTGATACCATACCGGTAATAAGATTATTCTTTTTTATGTTTCTGCCCATATATGAATCCACAATTTTTCTGGTACTATTGAGAAGAAATGGGAAGAGGCTGGGTGTTTTGGATCTAGACATTTTTTTAAAAAATGTGTTGATTGTGTCTTGGCTGTGCTACCATAAGTTGTTGAGGCCTCAACACATGTTAGGTCACAAGTCTTCAAAATTTGCATGTTGGTGAATCATTTTAATTTATTTATTTTTACTATACTTACTATACATTTGTTTGGTGGTAGTGCTGCTGTTAGACCTGGCCACCAGCTGAATACCAACACATTGAAAGCTGCTCTCTACCGAGTCAAACCAATGGTCCATCTAGCTCAGTATTTTCTACACTGGCTGGCAGCAGCGTTCTAGGGTGTCAGGCAGGGGTCTGTCCCAATCTTGTCTGGAGATGCCAGGGATTGAACCTGAGACCTTCTGAATAGAAGGTAAATCCTGTCCCAATGAGCTATGTCCCACCTTCTTCTAAGTTGTCTACCCAGTCAACTAAATTCTCACACAATCCACCTTTTCATGAAAATTCATTTGTAATAAGTTTACTAAAGTCGAACTGCAAGCGGCTTATAAACACAGGCAATCAAATGCTTAGCGACAGAAGAAGGATTTATGGATTGTTGAATCTTGACTAAGATAAAAGAGATGGGCATGGATGTGGTAAAAATACAATGCAAGGCCAGGTATTCCTGGTGGCAACTCCAGAGAAGATGGCCCAAATGGGTGGCTTTTCTCCTTCTGCAAAATAGTCTAAAGAGGATTAAATATACCGTACTACGGTACATAGGAAACAGTAAGTCTATGCATGATGCTCAGCAGCTACAAGAAATTTAAAAACAGTTCTAAATATGGAAACTAGGGGGCAATATGACAAACACATTGCTGAGTTGGGGCAGAACGAGGATTCGGCAAAGGCAAGACAGAAATATTTTGAATAAATGAGTGATTTGAAAACAGGGATTACATCGATGGTATTGATAAGCATGCAGTTTACTACACAGATACAGCAAGAGGGCCTTCTCTGCAGTGGCACCCACTCTCTGGAACGCTCGCCTAAGAAATAAGACACACGCCAACCAACAGTGCTGCAATTCCAGCACATGTGGAAAACTTATTTATTTACCATGACTTTTGCTGACTGCTGATGGATGAGCTGTTCTGGAATTTCAAGGATATTTTTTTATTCTCCGTCTGATTGTTTATTTTACTGCATTTTAAACTGCATTTGTGTGTGTGTGTGTGTGTGTGTGTGTGTGTGTGTGTGTATATATATATATATATATATATATATATATATAATCATCGTACACCGCCTTTGGTGCCCAGGTAACAGGAAGTGTATAAATATTGTAATTGACAAACGTGAGAGATGTATGCATCTGGTGAGGGTGTTGCTGCCATCGCTGTGGCAATGTTGGCAGGAAATTTAAAAAAAGCAAGTTACAGCTCAGGAAACTACCAGTTTGCCTTCTTACTTCTGTTCCTCGGAGGTGGTGCTATGGCAGTGGTGGAACAGACGCATGGGCATGGTGAAAAGACCATTCTGAATAAGCAGCGCCTTAACCTCAGTAGGTGTGACAAATTCCATAAAGCGAGGGGGGACTTGTCCCTACATCCCCTGTGCAGACTCTTACTTCCTGAGAATGTTCACGAACCGTCTAGAACATCAGCAGTTTGGCCAGTGAGAAAATACAGCTCATTTTAAAAAGTGAAGCCAGACTTCTTATGGCTAGTAACTAAGAAAATTTCAAAGACTGCAGCTCCCCGCCCCTACTTTCCATTTATGTATTTTTATTTTATTTTTGTTTAAAAGGGCAAAACTATATTCCTGTAAACTTTCCAAGTTCTTTGCTTTGCATTTATGCCTTATTTGTACCTCACTGAGTGAGGGCCATAACAGGCTGGCTTCGACTTCACTTTTGCGATATATAATTAATGGCAAGATCAGTGTGTAAACTGTACATACACCGAATTTACCCTTTGTCCTGCGATAGCCATTAAGGATCATAGGGATAGGGGTGAAGGTCAGCAATTTTGAGGTTTTGTGTCAGCTACTGCAGAGCTTAAGCAAGGAAATTATAGGACATCAACACCCCTACCGATCACCAGCGTTCACATTGAGAGTCATCTTAGCACAGAATCATGTAATTGTAGAGTTGGGAAGCAGGTTAGGCAAGTGAGGAGACACTTGGCAAGATGTGGCAGTGAAAGTGACCCCTGGCTTAATGGCAAGGGCCAGTGGAGAAACACTGCTGCAGCATATTTGCTATAAATGTTATTCCGTTTATGTTTGCGGGTACAAAACCTGATGCCTGGGGCACCTGGCTGAGACCAGGTGACTTAGGCCAATCAAAGAAACGCTATACCTTCTGACCTCAATTAACTGAAATATTTCAACATTTAGTTGCCCTGCCGCATATAGTAAAAATGTCAGGCATGGTCAACCTAGGTTGATCTTGGTTTCTGTTCTGTTTCTTTTCTTAAAAAAAAAAAAAAGAACTAGTAATATCCCTCTCCCCTAAATACAAATTATTTTTAATCCAATCAGACTTGGACAGGCTAGTGCTGCAACTGTATTAAAGGTAAGAAAATACTAATTTAACTTTTTTTTTTTAATTAGTATTTTTTTAAAATACTAATTTAACTTTTTTTTGAGCATTTTTTTTTTTAAAAAAAAAGTACTTAAATGTCTTTTTTAATGTCCTTTTTTTAAAACAAAAAGACCTCTGGAAAGGTTTGCTGGCCAAGAATTAAAAATAGCCCCAAGGTGGCGGGCAACTTTTCCTTGCTTTCTAATATGGTATGAGCTGGCAACTCTCCATTCCCTCCATATCTGCAAGACTGGCCAGAATCTTATCCACAAGGACTTGGGTTGTTTTCGTTTTCAAAAGGAGACAAAGGGCAATATAAAACTTGAACAAAACTAATCCCCTTCCTTCGCACACGTAAGATTTCCGGTGTTTGCATTATCCAGTGGAAAAGCAGGTCAAATGATGATATTGTTACCCTACAAAGGAGGGTTTTAATTTCGCTGGTTCTCCAAGCCAAAAGACTCCCCCCTTTTTTCTGCTTACTACAAACTATATGTGTGTGAAGGGAGAGCATATATATAATGAAGAGGAGTGGGTGTATTTATGTGTGTGAATGAGTGGTACATGATTATTTAGCATTGTGTAGCTAGCTGGGCACAGCCACAAAATGGCCGCTGTGGGGCTGCGTAGGCCAAACCAGTGTCATCTGGAACCGATCAGGAAGAGCACACTGTTTCTCACACATTGTGGTGTTTTGAGGGGATATTTAGAGGCCTTTCACAGGTACCATAGAAGTTACGGGTGGACATACTGGCACTGCATCAGCAACCTCTGCCTTAAAAACAACATAGTTGTTCAAAAGTATCTTTCCCCGAGGCATTTTGTACGAGATGATCCAGGTAGCAGAAAGTTGCTGCTCTCTGTTGTGGTTATGGGTCTGGTTTTAGGTGCCTTCCTTATGTTTTAGGGTTGTTTTGCCAGCTTGGGGGCCTCTATGGGGTTGAAGGATAGAACAGAACCTTTTAAATAAATATAAATAAACCCCTTCAAGGTAGGCTGGTATTACTATTTTCACATTGCAGATCAGAAGCTCTATTTGACAAATCTGGTGGTTACTGAATACTACCTACCGTAATGATTTCACAGCTGAGGGACTGGGAAGTTAGGAACTCTCCCTTTATGGCTCACACTCTTAGCCATTATGTTTGAAGATCATATATGCATATTATTTGGGAACGGGATAGGTAAGATGCAAAACACACTTTTGCAATAACTCAAAAATAGCTCAGTGTGAAAGGTTTCAAGCGAAAGCTGGGAATTAAAATGCAGTTAGGAAAGTTACCCACCTGCAGTGTAAAGGACTGTAGCCTTAATTTGAAAAATAGGCTCATATTGTTAGACAGTTGCATTCAGTGCCGAGTTCTGGCTAAAAAAAAAAAGGACCTGGTTGCATTAAACATACTGTATGAGTCGCTGGCATTAAATCAAGGTTTCACAAGACCTTGCCTTACAAGTAGTCAGTTTAGGCTGCCCTGCAAACCTTCTATTGAGCATTAAATCATAACGTGGTAGTAAAATGAGTTTTCTTGCTCATCAAAGGAATTCACAGGCCAGTAGATAACCTGGACAGTACTGCAGACATATTCATTTCAGCATTTGCAGACTGCTTTTCCCTGCTAGCCTTCCTGAGCCTATTAATTTTTTGTTCAAATTACAACTGATAGGAAGAAAACGTCACACCAGCAGCAGTCAAAAACAATGCAAAACGTTGCAATAAAACAGTAACATAAAAGCGTTGCAAATTATAAATATTAGTTCAAAGCAGCTAACGACCGGAGATTAAAAATAGAAGGATGGGAATAGCAGGAGTTAAACACGCTGCCCTGATCTTCCATGTGGCACGTCAAAATGCAATGCCAGCTTAATCAGCACAGAAAATCCAGGGGCAGAAATCTCGTGCATGTGGCTGAAGCATTTTTCCTTCCCCAAAACTGCGCCCAGTGCCTGACACGTGTCTTGCCTCATTTCTCCCTCCCTTGGCCCCTCGTTTCTCCTTCCTCATGCTGCCTACAGGTGCTACTGCTGCTTCACCCCCCACCGCCCCGCTTTTCTTCAGCCAATATGACCCATGATCCCTATGCATGACCAGCAAGGACTTCATCTCCCTTTTAATTACAACTATTAATTTTGCTTTAATTGCCCAGGGAACCCCATCGTGGCTTAACGGCTCGCAGCATTTGATCAACACCCCCCCCCCCCCGCATTTTAAATTATTGGAAGGCATTTTTGGTTACGCCTTTTTAAAAGTTAAAGATGTGCCATTTCATCGGCTGCTTTCACCTACCCCCGAAGCCTTTTTTGGGGGGGGGTGTTTAATCCTATTTTGTACAAAGTCCACGTCGTGCTCAGGATCCTAATTCCGCAGAGAGGCGGCATTGATGAACAAAAAGGAAACTGAGGTTCCCTCCGCAAAAAAAAAAAAAAGCCAGAAGGAACTCCCCCCCCCCGCCCCGCAGGAAGCTAAATTTAAAACACACGCGCGCACTCACACAGCGCGCAACCCCTGGGCGTGTCAAGAAAGGAAGGAGTCGGCAATGCAACGAGGGCAGCCGCTGCCGCCGCCTGCCTCTCCCTGTGGGTGTTTGAAGAGGGCGCCTCCAAGTCAGTTAACTCCTGACGTTTGGGGATCATGTGAATGGTTGAGTTCCCATGGTTCCGTGTGAGTTCGCCTTGCCCCACCCCATCTCTGCGTCTCCCTTCCTCTGTTGAATTGAACAGTAAAATAACAACAACAATCGCAATCCTAATAATAATAAATGCAAGGGGAGAGAGGAGGGGAGATAAAATGGGGGAGGCAATAAAGAGAGAGAGAGGAGGAGGAGGGAAGGAAGTAAATAAAAGCTCCTCATCAGGAGAGTTATTTTCGTTTACAGGGGAGGAGATCCCACTTGCTTTTTTTATCTCTCGTTTCTCCTCCCTTCCCTTTGCTCCCCACGTTTGCAAGGGGAAGCCAAAGGGGATCCTGCAGTCTGGAAACCGAACGTGAAAAGCGGGGAGGAAAGAGAGAGGGGAGGGAGAGAGAAAGAGAGCAGCGAAAGCGAGAGAGGGAAAAAAAGAGGGCCTTGGATCTCGCCAACCACCATTAAGTGGGAGGAAGAAGCGAAAACAGCGGCCGCCACCGAATATTGAGGGAAGAAGGGGGGGGGGGAGATATATATATATATTTCTCTCTCTCCCCGCAACCCAACCCAGGAAAGGAAAGCGGGGACTCGTTTGGCCAGCCAGCAGCCGAAGGGTTGGCTTTGACCCCCTTCGGGCGCTGCGCCCTTTTTTGGAGAGGGAGGCGGCGTGTGTGTGTGCGCGCGCGCGCGTTG
Source organism: Darevskia mixta (assembly GCA_034641385.1). Taxonomy (NCBI): domain Eukaryota; kingdom Metazoa; phylum Chordata; class Lepidosauria; order Squamata; family Lacertidae; genus Darevskia; species Darevskia mixta. The sequence goes on from JAWWNH010000029.1 coordinate 62,247,831, forward strand.
CAAAAGGAGAAGGCAGGAAGAAGAGCGAGCAAGGAAGGCAGAAGAAGAAAAAAGAAGCAAAGGGAGGGAAGGGACGGGACGGGAGGGGAAAGAAGAAGAAAAAAGAGGAGCGAGGAAGAGAGACAATTCTAGATTTTCTCCGTGCCCAGGATTTGGGGAGGTTTCTCTGCTTGGAAACTGCTCTGCCGCCGCCGCCGCCTTGGACCTGGAGGATTATATATAATATATATATATAGAAACAGAGACGTCTCTTAATATTCTCATTTCGCCCTCCCCCACCATTGGAGGTGGCGTGGAAGCTGGAAATATTTTTTTAAAGACCCAATTATTGTTATTATTTTACTGTTGCAGGGGTTGGAAAGGGGGGGGGGAGAGAAGGAGGAAGAAGGAGGCAGCTTTTTTAACCCGTGATCCTGCGGAGAATTTCTCTTCCCCCCCCCCCCCGGCGCGCCAGTGTGGTTTTTCCCCCTTTTTTCTTTTTTCGTGACTGCCAATCTCCCTCCGTTCCCTACACCCCCGTCTTCTTCTATTCCTACCCCCCCCCCCACCCTTTCCTTTTTCTCCGGATCTGCATTGCGAGAGGATCTGGTCGAGGTGTGGGGGAGAAAAGAGGTTGGAGGCCCGGCTTGAGCAGTAGCAAAGTCATCGCTCTCTTCCCCCCCCACCAACCCCTCCCCTCCTCTCCCCCCCCAACCAACCCCGTAGTAGGCTCCGCACTCCGCTCCCTCCATGTCTTTAGGCAGCGGCAGCTGCGAGTAAAAGAATAAAAAGGGGGGGAAGGAGAGAGGCTCCCCCCCCCGAGATACACACAGCCGCCTTCTCTCCAGCGAGACCCGGTTGCTTCCTGCCCCGCTCCCTTTTCCTCTCTCGGCTGCGGGTGCCCCCTCCTTTACGCCCCCCCAACCCCCGGCCTTTCCTCCCCCCTACCCCTTCCCTCCCCCCCTTTCCATTCCGCCCCCCCCAAGATGGGCTGCTTAGGGAACAGCAAGACTGAGGACCAGCGCAACGAGGAGAAGGCGCAGCGGGAGGCCAACAAGAAAATCGAGAAGCAGCTGCAGAAGGACAAGCAGGTCTATAGGGCCACGCACCGGCTCCTCTTGCTGGGTAAGGGCGGCCGGGGGCAGCGGGGAGGGCGGCAGGGAAGGAGGGCGTCTCTCTTTTGGGGGGTGGGGGTTGAGGAGGCCAAGCGCGCCCCCCCCAGCCCTCCGCATACACGGGGGCGCGGGAGAGAGCGGAAAGGAAGCGCGGACGTCTTTCTCGAGGCCCGGGTCTCCCTGGGTAACGGGTGGCAATAACGGGGCCCAGCAGTGACTGGGCAGCAGGAGGGAGAGGTGGGGCCCTGCCTGCCAGGCCGCCTGCTCGCTCGCTCGCTCGCTTGCCTGCCTTCCCCGCGGGCTTCTCAGGGAAGCTCCCCCGGCTTGGCAGGGCCGGGGAGGAAGGGAAAAGGAAGCGGGTCTCCAGGGGTTGGCGGCGAGGGAAAAGGGGCCTGGGAGAAAGTAGGCCTCGGGCCCTCAGCCGCTGGCTGCTCGTACTGCAGCCACGCGTGTGTGTGTGTGTGTGTTTTCAGCGGGGAGGGGTGTTGTTGTTTTTGGCAGGGGGGTGACAGCTCGGGGGAGGGGAGCCAGCTAGGCATTCGAAAGGGTCCGGATCCCTTCCGCTCCCAACACGTCCTTTTCATACGTTTCATGGACACGGTGTGTTCCTTGGTGAGCAAGGAAACCCCCTTGGGTGGATGACAACGCTGGTTGGCCCTTTCCCTCTAAACCTCCCCCCCCCCCACTGCTTGGGACCCCCCCCCCCAAGTGCATAAGTTGTAACTGGTAGCTCACCCTACTCCTACCGTAGGATTTACATTATTATTATTATTATTATTATTATTATTATTTATTAAGGTGACAGATAGTTAACATACATCTACCCCTGCCTTTTTAGACTGGCTTGCCCCCCCCCCAAACATGGCTCATTCCACCTCCTGTTTGTGCTCCCCCCCCCCTGTACTTCATAGGTAACTGCTGCATGGAGAAGAGGGCACAAAGCACTGTTGAAAAGACACTCTGGTCTTTTCAAACTGTTACTGGTTGAGGCGGCTGTCAGTGATGTTTTAAGTGGAATGTCACTTTCATAGAATGTAATGTCGGGGCCTATACAGGTGGAGGGTTTTTTGGGGGGTGGGGGCTGCAGGCCCCAGGATGCTCAGCACTTCAGTTTAAGGTTGTCCCAGTCGCTGTGTGTGGGCCCTTGGTGGGGGGGACGGGGACTGAAGTGGATAATAGTAGCGGATGGGGGACAGGGATTATGAAAAGAATCCAGCCTCACCCTTTTCCCCATTTGGGAATGGTGCACATGCACAAATCCTTACAGGAAGTGTGTGGAGGTGAGTGGGGCTTTGCAGTATTCTGTTCAGTTGGAGGGGTGTATTCTGGATGAATGGGGTGACGGTGGGCTAAGGTGCTTCTCTGGGGACTTGGAAGGAAAGGGGGCTTAATATGGACTCGGAAAAGGAGTCTTCTGAAGGAAGCGGAAGGAAAGGTTTATTTTTAATACTGTGATGGACTTGCGTCCTTCCCTTTGTCACACTTATTGTTATCATTAACATTGGGGAAATACGTCTGGGGAATAAGCGTTTTTGGTTCCATATAGATTAATACCAAATGCTGGCCTATTTGGTGTTCCCCCCCCCCCCCAGCAGATACACACTTGGTTTAAAACACTTACCAAAGACCTCAAGCTAACACAAAATGAATATTCTGTTTTCAGACACACCGTTTGTGTGACACTGTAGTATCTAATGGTACTGGAGTATTGCTTTTGAATGGCCTATAATTTTTTTAAAGGAGAACCTAGTTTGTTATGATCCATATTTTTAGGTGGTGATGGTGGTTGGAATAATGAACATGGGACTCAGTGAGCTGTTGAGTGAAGTGAGCCTTTAAGTCATTGATTTTGAGAAAGGAAGAGGTCTAAAATACAAGTTGAATAAATTATAGCACCATCTTCTGCATTTAAGTGATTATCCAGGTCCCTTCTGGCACATAAATTTGAGGAAAATACCTGATTTAATGTTTGCCCGATGCATGTGTGCGATCTTAAGAATGCATAGTTGGAAGTAAATCTGTTTAAATCAGTTGTGCTCAATCCCATGTAACTTGTATTTAAAACTGTTTTGGAAATCAGTTTTGCAGCTTAAATATCCAGAACAGAAGCTTATAGACATTTATATGCATTTATTTAAGCTTCGGGTAGTTAGAAAATAGCTTGGCTCTTCGTAATTAGAACATGGGTTCCTTATGTGTCTTAAATTTGATTTGCCCAGATGTGGTGGCTTAAAAACTGTAGTTACATGCAGTCCTTAAGTCATACAGAGAATGACAAGAAATCCGTGGTGTAGTAGTGTAAGTACTATAAAAGCCAGAAATGAAAGCACAAGTGCACAGTACTAGTAATAATGTATTATGTGGTGAACATGTTAAGAATAATGCAATGGAAAAAACACATTTCATCTTAAAAGCTTGTTCATAGCACTTTTAGAAGTCCTTAGTGTGGTTTCTCAAATCATGTATGCATTTGACTGACATATCAGTGATAACTGTTTAGTGTTTTTTTTTTAATGAAGAACAATATGAGAGAAAATACAATAGTTATAGATAGCTGCTGGGAATTTCAGAGATAGGGTAGGAATTTAAATTGGTATTTGCTTAAGTATTGCGGGGTTGATAGTTTTAGCTCTCCCCTGCATCTTCATGGTGGAAGGTTGGGGAAAACACCCTCACTTTTGATGAGCTCTCTTTCTGCTTTGTATGATAGATTTTTGTTTATTTTTGACCTATTACAGCTCTGTGACTGGTGAGTGCTTTATGCAGTTATTTATCTGTCCTGGTGAAATCTTTCTGAACCTGTTTTCCACCAATATTTATAAAGAATGGGGTGGGAGTGAAGATTTCATGTCTGGCATTAAAATGTTCAGAGGTTAAGTGGTTTTAATAGTGTGTTGGGGTGAAGGAAGGAGTTAGGTTGCTGTGGAATTTGAAAACATGAAAGAGAAGAGAGACAGAATAGACTTCCCCAGAAAAATATACTTTGATATATAGCTGCTAAAATTTAGTTTTGTGTACGAGACTCAAAATGGAGGCTTGTGCTGTCATTGAGGGAAAGCCTGGCATTGAAGAAACACAAATGATGCCTTCATAATTTTCTCTTTTTTCTGGGGCTTGTGAGAGCTGTATATGGAAATAAACTACCCAAAGATGCTAGAGCATCTGTGTGTCTGCATCACCATGGCAGGACTTGATTTCCTGCAAAGGGGGAAGAGAAAACGTCAGCTTTTATATAGAAATATTGAAAGCTAGCGACTGGAGTGCCTGAATATCTCAGTCAGATTTCATGGTTCAAGCCCTTCACTGTGCAGACTGAGTGGGTGCAACATGCCGACTGGATGGGGAGAAAAGGGGCTTTCTTGTGTGTGGAGTGGGAGAAAAGAGAAGGGTTAGTTGTAGGGTGCAGAATGAAGGACGTCTTCTCATGGGAGTGAACAAGATGGTATTTTCAAAATGCAGACTTGATGTGCAGCTTGGTGGGTATTTGCGTGGGGTGTAGAGCATGTGGAGGTGATGGGAAGCTGCTTTCAGGATGCAGATGAGAGGTGGGGAGCAGGAGGGAGCTCTTAGGCATCGCTGTAGCAGAATGGTGGCAGGGGTTCTCCTTTATCAAATGGCACCATGTTCTCTTTCAGTGTGTTGAACTGGCTGATGGTGTGATTAAAGACATCAGGGTTTTACAGACATAATTGGCTTTGCTCCGTTCTCCTCTTCCCCCCCCCCCCCGGCTTTGAAGTAGTCATTGTTAGAGGCAACTCCCGTTTCCCTTCAGAATACTAAACTTGCCTCTGCCTTAGTTTCCCCATTCTGCTTGTTTGATGTAGACAACTGGGGGGGGGGGGGGATGGATAGTGAAATATTTCATGCTTCAGCTCCGACACATGACTTCAGCTGGACATTTATTTTTAGCTGCAGCTACAGTTTCCAGTGGCAATTACTGCTTTTTTTTTTCTTTCAGTTTTCAGTCTTGTGGTGAGTAACCTAGGTTCATGGATTTTGCCTCTTGAAGCGACTCATGTGCCCCAGAATTTATTCTACTTCCTTCTGAAATTGATTTACTTTTTTTGTTTTTAGGTGCTGGTGAATCTGGTAAAAGCACAATTGTCAAACAAATGCGGATCTTGCATGTGAATGGATTTAATGCAGAGTAAGTGCATCTATATTCCTACCACACTATTTGAAGCTATGTGCATGATTGATTATAAGTATATTTGTGAGTTCTGGAGTAATTGAATGTGGCTCCTTGAGGATTTATTGTCTTTTTTAGGGGGAAAGGGTAGTGTTTAGTTTGAGAGTATGGTGATTGAACTTTTCAAATATGTGAGGGAGCCTGCTCTTAACTGATTGCATCAAGGTTTCATTTGTCAGGCTTTATGAAGGCGAAGTTTTGCTGCAGTTTCTCTCACAATATTGCTGACATCTAACTTCTTCTGTAGTATGCTCAGTGTTTTCTTTCAAAGTAAACTGAATGCACTTTGAAGAAGTATTAAGGTTTGCTTCAGGAAATTGATTACATACTGGTTTTATGTTTAAGGCCACTGACAGACTTTTATCTCATTTAGATAATGAGGCAGTGGAGCAGGTATCCTCAAACTGCCCTCCAGATGATTTGGGACTACAACTCCCATCATCCCTAGCTAACAGGGCCAGTGGTCAGGGATGATGGGAATTGTAGTCCCGAAACATCTGGAGGGCTGAGTTTGGGGATGCCTGCAGTGGAGGTTTAGGATCAGAGCTTTCCTTCTAGATGAGCTATCATCCCAGTTTGACAAGCCCCATCTGCCCCTCACTCTACAGCATGTGTATGTCATGGTAAACATTGGTTAGGACAGCGTGAATGAGTACAAGTGAGTCATAGTGAGCTTTGGTTTTCCTCACTTCTCCCATTCATCCAGGAGAATGAGTTCACATACTTTTGATTCAGCTTTTGATTATTTTATGCTGCTATATCATAACAGACAAAATGTAAAACCATTTGCCAGTGCTGACCATGTTATCTGGACCTGGAACTGTGGTTGAGCTTAACCATGGTTAGTTTATACAAGCCATCTTCAGTAACTGTGATTTCAATTTGAAGTTGGCTCTCTTGACATACGGTAGTTAATGTTAACCGCAGTTTGCCAGTTCAGACCACACAACAAACTTTGGTTAAGCAAAAAGGAGAACCTAAGGCACACTGCGGTTCCTCTTCATTCATGTTGCTCTAAACAAACCCTAACTGGAGATGGTGGGAATTGAATTTCTGTTGTATGCCATCCTTTGAAGGTTTGCTGTAAAAGGATAGATAGAAAACAAATGAAATAAAGTAGAAAATAAATAATAAGCAATATTTTATAATTTAACTGAAACTCATTTAGAAGTATGTCAGTATGGACAAGTAAGAGGTGCTCTCGCATGTTCAGAAAAGTTACGCAGTCCTCAATACTTACCTATTATCACTTGGATAATAGAATTTTAATGTAGTATAGATTTAGTGTGCATATGTTAGTTCGATGTATTATTTGTAGTGTTTCAGTTACAGCTGGTTCTTGGACCATAACAAGCTGCTCCAAAATTTAGCTAATTACAGCTAATTGCAAGTTAGCCCACCAAAAATGTACTACCGTTTCTGATGCGATGCCTGGATGTATGTGTACATGATTGAGTGAGAGGTTGGTGGAATGGTAGTAGGAAGCCATATGCCATATTACTTGACTTTTGGACCCTTAAAATGTGGGGGAAGGAAACTCTTCAGAATTGGTTTCCTCATAGTAGAAATCAGAGTTAGCGTATGTTAGTGAACAGTTTGGGCTTTTGGTGCAACTTGAGAGGAATGGGATAATAAAGCTGGGGAGCGAAATCTGAGAATATGCCTCACAATGTTCTTGTTCAGATCTGGTACGTGGAATAACATTGGTAAGAGGATGCCATGTTTGATTATGGATCATGAAGACAATGGAAATTACTGTGGTCTCTTAGTTTAGGATCCAGATTCCTTTCCGTTTTCATTGGAGAATCTATAGCTCTTGATCAGTTTACTCGGTGTACACTCCTATACAGTTAGGTGGCTTCACGGAAGTGGGATTTAAGCAATCTTTGTTCAGAATGGCATCCTTGGTTCCCAAAAAAAGCCTTAGTGAGAAATCTGAATAGAAATACAACAACAATAATGAAATAAACTGCCAGGGTGTCTGTTCCTATGCCAGGGTGCCTGAAAGCCTAAAATAGTGTCTTCTTTTTACTTAGCTGGTGCTTAAGTATCCTAGCTCCAAAAATTATTATTTCATATCTGAAATATGGAAGGAACTATGCAAAGGCAAACAGGACAATGTCCCAGCAACTGCTACTACTTAAGGGTCTAAAACTGATAAAGGATGATAATATCAATCACTTTGTGGTCACTTTCATCAGCAGGCAAGCCAAAATGCATCCAAACAAGACTTTTGGCTTGGGGCTTGGTTACCAAATGGTGGTATTCAGGACAATCCAAAGTATGGCAATGAGTATTATGTTTAGCTGGTGATAATATTGCAATGTTTAGCTGGTGATATATCACGATGTTGAATACCAGATACCGCCTAGCCCTAACATACATTGCGATTAACAATAAGGTCAAATGTTATGAAATGGATATCACAATGTGAACTTCAAACTGGTTTTGGACAATATATCGATATATCGCCCAGCTCTAACAAATAGTCCTTAAAGATTGTTCACATTCAATCGATCTCATGACAGTTCCAAAGGGTAGGATCCCCTGCATCTATATATATAAAAATGTTCAAGCTGGGTGTTCACTTGCCTCCACCTTTCTCCATAACTGCTTGACCGATTGCCTTCAAATTTGGACACAACGTTCCATGGGCATATGGGAAGGATCTTAGGTCCTTACATTGAACAAAAACCACAACTATCATACTTAAAAATGAGATTTTGTACAAAAAAAGCCCTTCAGTGGACGTAAAACGCAGCGCACTATAGAACAACAGACAGACAGGGAGGGGGAGCGGAACTTGAGGTCAGCTCAGCCAATAGGCTGCTGGCGGGGGAGTGGCCGGAACACGCTTCAACTGCCGCCGCAAAGAAAACTCTTTGCCTCAGGCTGCGCAACAGATTTTCGCCTATACAGAATCAAGCCCACACGGACCGACATAGCCCCGTCCGCCATTGGCGGTCTCACCTCGCCAAGCTCCAGAGACGGCTAATTTTCGACACCGCCTCTACCGCCTAAAGAGAGTGTAGGCAGTAGAAAAAGCCGCGTCCGCCATTTCCTCCCTCACCTCACCCGGCTCAACAGCAAGGGCAGCCAAATAAAACAATCTCTTTTATTCAAATTTTCCAACCCAACGTAAAGCGGCTGCATAAAACCAGGCCACCATAAAAGGGCACGCCCGACACCTCGCCCGACACCACAGCCAAAGTGGCCAAATTTTTTTTTTCCGGTTCCAATTTTCTGATGCCACATACATAGAAGGACCAGCTACAAAGTCAGTCCGCCCATAAACAACATTAATTACAGAGCGAAGCCACGAATATAGTGTACCCTCAAGTCTTATGATCCTCTAAAACTATTAAAAACAACATACTATTTACTAAACACTGCAAAGCAACAACAACAAAAAATTCAACAAAATATAAATTCAATACAAAACGTCAACCTCATTTTAATCCATCTACACCAACAAAGAAGAAACACAACAACATATAAACCATGCAACATGAACTTACTCCACCTGTGAGTATACATGCACTTTCTCTAACCTATCAAATTTCACAAAAAAAGCCACTGCAACTCGTGGCCGGGCCAGCTAGTTATACATAAAAGGCTGGGGAATTAGTGCCTTTTCTATATCTGTATTTACTACCCTAATGTGTTGCTGGTTTTTGTTTTTGTTGTTTGTTTGTTAGTCCATAACAATTCATTTGACCCTTGTCTTGGATTTTGCTATTTATAGAAATGTTAGTTGCAGTTCAGCCCCCCAAAGTAATCTGCATAGAAGGGATATATCTAGAGATGTTATGATATTGGTTAGGGTTAGTAAACCGAAGTTTGGGCTTGTTGATACAAGGAAGGGCATAGTTTGCCTTTTAGAGACTCTGTCTAGATTCTGTCATGTTTTCAAGTTGTCAATGATAATAGCTTTGATTGGGCTGTGGAGGAAGAATGATGCATTCTTAACAGGGGCGGAGCAAGGTGGGGGCGTTGGGGGCGCTGCACCCCGGGTGCCACCCTGAAGGGGGGTGACACCGCCGCCCGGTAAAAAGCGCGTGCCGACGGCTTGCTCGCAAACCTGCTCGGCACACGCTTTCCTTTTTCCGACTGGGGCAGAGGCAAGGGGTGGGCCAGGGAGGTCCCTGGCCCGCCCCTCACCTCCCCCCGCTCCGTAGCACGCATGCGTATGCGCACTACGGAGCGGCGCCGCGGCAAACCCAGCGAGCAGGTTGCGGAGCGAGGCAGCCTCGCTCCGCGGCTTGCTCGCAGGGTTTGTCACTGTGGAGTGTGTACGTGCCGCACCGTATGATGCATGCGTGCTGCGGAATGTCACTGTGCATGCGCGCTCCACAGCGGCGCCCCGCCCCTGCGGAGTGCCTCCGGTTTTGCTGCTCCGGGCGGCCAAGCAGCTTCGTTCACCACTGATTCTTAAATGCCATTTGTTGGTTGCTGTTTGACATGGGTAGTCTGGAGAAAGTCAGGCAATTTTTCCTTGCTTCAGTGTGATTCATTTGCAGTACTCAAAACATACCCATTTCAGTCAATGTTGCTCTTAAAATAATTGAACAAATTGCATAGATTTCAGGATTAGATTTGAATATTTTTGCAGCTGTTTTTCAAAAGAGACCTAGGCATTTCACACCCAGTTACAACTTGTGCTGGCATGATGTATGCAGAGGCACTTGCTAAGTTTAGCATCTTGCCTGATCAGTGGGCTGACCATTACATTTTTCCAAAACTTGTAAGTACCTGTAATATTAGACTGTACCCTAACCTCTCAAAAAGTGTTCACCTCCCAGTTCTCACATGGCCCTACCAGTCTCTGCAATCTGCATACCTGTAGAGCCTGCCTCCTTCTCTTTTCTTGCCCCATGTGATACTTTTACAGCCAATGAAATTCCCAGGACATCTTTTTCAAGCTATGCTTGGGAAAACAGAAGAAGCAATGAATGGTTGGTGAGTGGTTTTGAGAAGTTGCCCTTTGACAACAATAAATTTAGTCTATGATCGTGAAATTCAGTTGGGTTTAAGAAACCGACAGACAAGATGCCGTTGTCCAGGGAAAATTTGCAGAAATAACTTAGAAGTAAATAACTCCATGCAAGTATATCTTTATTTGCCATCCTTGGATATCTAACATCACATTAAAGGTAAAGGTACCCCTGACCATTAGGTCCAGTCGCGGGCAACTCTGGGGTTGTGGCGCTCATCTCACTCTATAGGCAGAAGGAGCCGGCGTTTGTCCGCAGCTTCCGGGTCATGTGGCCAGCATAACTAAGTTGTTATATAACTGCCCTTGGCAGTGGGGAAGGAAAAGTTTGTGGATATTTAAGTTGCGTAGACAATAGGGACAGGAAGTTGTAACCATGGGAAAAGAGGAAAGATGCATGTCAGTTGCTAAAGTGAAGATGTGTGCGTTAAGTGGGTTTTGTTCTCATTTGGCAAGATTAGGATGCAAGTATATTATGGAGAGGGAAATGTGTCTGTAATCCATGCATTTGAGGTAACATTTGAAGAGTGACTAGGTAAATGAATGTATGCTGCTATTGCCAACCATTCACAAAAGATAAGCAGGAGACATATGTTCAGGGTGGCTCAGCCCATGCCAACACTGAGTGGTAGTTTTGAGTGCCACAGTTCAAGAAGGAAGAGCTCAAATTGGTAGATAGATTATGGGTCCTCTCTTTTCGGCATGGTTATTGCCTGATGTTAGAAAGAAGTAGAACAGCATTATGGGTTGAATCCAGGTACCGTATGTTATATCTGGGATAGATACATTGAAATCAGTGGACTTAAATTATCCATGCCCATTGATTTCGCTTATTCTACTCCAAGAATAATTCGTTGAATTGAACTCCATATATTTACGGGGATTCCACCCCCACCCTTTAAAATCACACATTTCCCTCCATTTGTTAGAGTACCAACAGCAAACCATGTTCAGTCCCTCTTCTGTTGAATTGCTTGATCTTAAGCCTGAGTGAGTGACCACTTTCCTAGAGAATGCAAGATATTCCATTGAAGTTAGGGCAAGAAGCAAGGTGTTTAAATTTAAAGTAAGATAGTTTTATGTTAAAGAATTGGTATTTCTTTGAGAAGAGCAGTAGAATAATGTGGGAATTTGAGAACTTTGGGGACTGAGATTCCCATAAGGGAAGGATGAGCAAGAATGCTATCAGTTGTTTGTTGTGAACACCATTGTTATTAAAAGATTCAATGACATTTTGTAGAACAGATTAGTTCTACACTTGGGGAGTCTATTCACTTTGGGCAGTGCTATTTTTTCAGGCTTAAAGAGAAAAATCAGAGTGGTTTAAAAAGCATGTATGTCTCTAACCTGTTCCTTTATTTGTAGATTATCACGGCTCACCTTTCAAGCTGTAAGACCTGTCCGTTATAGTGTCCTTTTTCAGGGCTTCATGTTAAAAAAAATTTTTTTTTCTGACTGCTGATGTTTTTATGCTGATTTTGTTTTTCACATTACACTGTTGTGATCTCCCAAGTATACAAAGCTGTCAGTTCCTGTTTTACATTGTTCAATTATGGTAGCCCCTGAATAGTTAAGCCAGGGAAAAAGTGTGTATCTACTTTTACAAATTCCATTTCGTTTGTTTTTCTAAACATAGTCTAAATGAGAGATGGTACAAAACCTGAAACATTTATGTACTTTTTAAAAAAAGTTGTATGGTCAAAATATTTTAAAGCTCAAATAATTAAATTTTATTAAAATAAATTTTGAATACTTTTTACATTTGCTTGATTAAAAAAATGATTAATGACAAATTTCCACTCAGATAGGAAGTTGTTACTGATTACTTTTCTTTCAAGCAGTATGATACAGACAAGAATTGTGCCATACTGCATATGGCAAATATGAAGGGAATTTGTTCATGCGTAATGGAAGAACTCAAAGTGACTAGGGTAGAAATAGGGAAATAAGTGTAGTATGGAAGAGATCTGGTGCAAAAATAATGGCTATATTCTAAACCATCTTTTAGAGCAGTGTTCCCCAACCTTGGGCCTCCAGCTGTTTTTGGACTACAATTCCCATCATCCCTGACCACTGGTCTTGCTAGCGAGGGATGATGGGAGTTGTAGTCCAAAAACAGCTGGAAGCCCAAGGTTGGGGAACACTGTTTTAGAGAATATTACTCCCCTCCTCTTCAGCTTGGGCATTTCTCTTTCCCCCATGACAGGAGATTGAAAGCTTCCACTTCTGTTTTAGATTCACCGTGCTTACCACGTTGACCAAACCTTAAACCGTACAGTAGTTGATCTTAACTATATTTAGTGAAAACAAGTCAGCTTCACAAACTGGTGCTGTGTCTTGTCCCTGTTTCTCTGCTGTCCTCCTCACCGCCTCTACTTCGCCCTTCATCTCAATTTCCTCCCTGCCCCCCGCCCCCTTTTTAAATCCCTCGGTCCTTATTGTGGCGTATGGGAGCCTTGTGGGGGCCAGCTTGAGAAAGTATTGGTGTGGCCTGTGGTTTTTGCCACCGTGCACCTCGGGTTCATCTGATTACCTCTCCTCTGGCATGGTCACATGGGGCAGACTGAAAGCTTTCACTTCTATTTTTTTGACTTAATACACTTTATTGTTAAGTCTGAACCTGGACAAACTGGTTAGTCTGAACCATGGTTCAGGGAAACAAGGCAACTTCATAAATCAGTTTGAAGTTAACTGTTTTTTCTAAACTGTGGTTAATACTAACCACAGTTTAGGGTTTGGACATAATGATTAATCCATGGCTAATTGAAAATGGAAGTGAAAATTTCTGATTTTGAGACTATCACCGAAGGATAAGAGGGTCTGGACCAGACCATTGTCAGTATTCAGCTACAGTGAATGGGGTAACTGTTAACATAGAAGGTAACATCTAAACTTGATGATTACCATGTTGTGTAGTGGTATCCAGTATAAAGCAAATCATTAATTTTTAAAAACAAAAATTCCTAGTTAAGGCATTGTTGTCTGTGATGATGGAGGAAGTGTTCAGTACCAGAGATCATGTTGGTCTCCCTTCATGGGGAAGAGTGTGTTAAGCAAGTGTGCTAAGAATTCATGCTTTTTGAGGAATAACTGAAAGGTTAAACTTCCAGGTGTGATTAAGTATAATCTATTCATTCTTATGGTTACAGATCTCTCATCCGCTATGTGTGTGCAAGTACAGTTAATTAATAACTGTTTAGGGAAGTTTTTAATCTGTAATATTTTAATGTATTTTAGTGTTTGTTGGAGGCCGCCCAGAGTGGCTGGGGGGACCCGGTCAGATGGGCGGGGTACAAATAATAAATTATTATTATTATTATTATTATTATTATTATTATTATTATTATTAATTTCAGCATGGTTTAAAGTATGAGTAATTATATATCACATTATATTCGTACTGCAGTTCAAAACCTTCAGTTTCTGTTATGCCTTTAAAGTAATCCCTTACTCTTCATGCCCAACTGAAATGAAGTTTAAATACAAATAAAAGCTGGGTCTGTTTCTTTGCATTTGGCCCTCTTTGCCCCTCTGCTCTGGTTTATTGTTCTCCCCTGTCCCCTGCCCATGAGAGGGGCTTGTCCAGGGGTCAGCAAACTAAGGTCCACTGGCTGGATCAGGCCCACCTGGGTCATAAATCCGGCCCGCATCGCGAAGCCAAGACTCCCACCGATTGCGACAGGAGGAAGAGGTCGAGCGGCGGTGGCTCTGCCAATTGGCACGCCTGGTTTTCCTCAGCGGTGTTCGATTGGCAGAAATGTCCCCGCGCCGCGCAGAGGTAAACCAGGCTCGGCGTCTGATTGGCAGAGCTGCCTCCGCTCGAACTCTTCCTTCCATCACAAGGAGGCAAGGCAGCGCCCACCGCCGGCTCCGGCTCCTCCCGCCTCGCCACCTCCGGAAGTCCGCTTTCCCTTCCCCGCCAACTTCCACCTGCACCGCCAGGAGACGCCGTGTCTCTGTGCGTAGCCGCACCCTGCCCTGCCGTTGGATGCGCAGACACTAAGAGCCCTAAAGACACGCTTACTTGCAAGTAAGCTGCAATCGTTTCAAGGCTGCTTGTTCAGCACCTGAAGAACTGCTCAAGCCCACTGAGATGAAATGTGCTACAGATCGTGCCCCTGGGAAGGTAAGCACAGCGACTGGCCCCCTTTGCCTCTTCTTCCAGCTCCCCCTCCCCGTGCTGCTTCTCTGGCCTGCCACAAGGTCTGAGGGACAGTGGACCGGCCCGCAGCTAAAAAAAATTGCCGACCCCTGGGCTTGTCCCTTGTTTATATTACCTCTGTAATATGCTATGTACACAGATGCCTTCATAAATAAATATTATCTGTAGCATCTCTTTTAAGAAATAGTGCATGAAATGGGCTATAAATACCTCTATTTACTACCACATGTTGCAGCTCAAATTTATGGCACTTGTCATGGAGGACAGAAATTGTTTAACTTTGTGTTTTGTGGGCTTCGTTGCCTAAGTTGTCATAGGTTTACGGTTTGGCAGAGTTTTATTTCCATTTAATGTATAGTAATTTTGGCTGCATCTGCTTATGGCTCGTAACGACTTAAAATACGCCTTTTTTAGATAACTCTTCAAGTGGTGTAGTCTGACCAGTAAAGCCAATAGAGAGACTTTAAAGACAAACAAACAGTGAGGCATCAGCTCTCATGGACTAAAGTTCACTTCATTGATGCACGGAAGTGTTACCCTCAGTTGACACACGCAGGGACAGGGAGAACTTGCAAGCAATGGAACCAGAAAGCTATGAAATGCAAGGGTTAGCAGTAGGTCTGTGGAGATGGTCCATAGTTGCTTAATACAGTGGTAGAACGCATGGTTCACGTGGAAAAGGTTCCAGGCTCAGGCGCTGGCATCTCCAGCTAGGACTAAGAAATGCTGTGGTATGAAACCACGGAGGCCTGCTGCCAGTCACTGTAGACATGGTCTTGACTTGATATAAGGCAGCCTTGTAGCTTTCTGTGACGAGCCCCAGTTATGCAAAGTAAGAACATTGGCGGCAACATTCACTAGTGATAAAGCTATCTTACTAGTTATGTTAGATTGACCAGATATTCTAGTTTTGGGAATTTGTGGTGAGATCAAAATCAGAATAATGATAAATTAACTACCTTTCACTTGCTGTATTCTCCAGTGGGCGATTAAATAGGCCAATTCTGCTTGCTCCTATCTGTAGTCAAGACTCCATAAGATAATTATCTGTGCCTGCTGCATCCTTCAAGACTCCCAAGACACATAAACAATGGTACAGTCTAAGTGAGGAATTTTGACTTGTGAGACTGTCAATAGTGTCCCTAGACATGTCTTTGAGTCTAACAACGTAACAAAAATTAGCACAAGGTCTTTGTTTTTTTATATAAAAAATGACATTAAGTGCACCAGCACACAGAAGTATTTAAAAATAAATAAATACGGTTTACATACGTTTCAGTCCTAGAGAACCCTGCAATGCTACTTCATGAGGCTGGTATGGCAGGTAAAATAATTCAAAATCAGAGTATTTTTCTGTGATGACTAAGTTTTTATTTGCTGCATTATTGCTTTGGAATACTTGGAATACTTAGTCCTTTTCATGAATTCCAATGGTCACATAATATTGATTATATGAAATTTCAGCCTGCTAAATAACTTGATGATAACTTAAATCATTACAGGCAACAAACATTTTGCATGCATTCAAAGCACGTGTGACCAGGCACACGTGCTTCTCCGTGAACCCGGAATGGCAGGAAAGGGGGGGGGGGAGTGTAACGGGGCAGACTTAAACATGCTCCCTCATTGTGTGCAATGACCCAGAACGCAAACACACACACCCCACAAATCAGGGGTTGCCTGTATACACTCCCCCTACCCCCTGAAAAAGTTTTTTCTGGTATAAAATGGGACCACTGTACATTTTAAGCTGCTGCTTATTTTCACTGTAAAGATGGCAGTAAGCATATGATTGATTATTTGTGCACATGGAGCTGCTGCTGCTATTTAAATGAATCTGCGCTCCCACCTGATCTTCTGAAGTTACTGTATTGGGCCAGTTAACTTGGGAAAACCGTTTGTTACAGTGTAATTTAATGCCAAGAAATAAAAGTTCCAAGAACAAGGGCTTGAGTGGAGAAATGTGTACTTAAGTGCCATACAAAATTGATGCAGATTTTCACCAACTCACAAGTTTCAGAGATACTTGAGGAGGAAATACAGACTTGTTTGTCATAAAAGCAACTCATGCCTGCAGGTTTTATTTTATTTTATTTATTTTTAATACCATTTACTAAAGAAAACCCTTGAATATTCAGGATGTCAGGCAACCATGCCAATATTCAAGTACAAAGACATTAGATCCAAGAATAATCCTGATTTGTTAAAGTAAGTGTATAAAAATATTACACCTTTCAGTAGTATGTTAGAGCTAATCTGGTGTTTTACCTTTGCTTCAATTGGGCAGCTCTCGGGTTTTCGTATACATTAACATGCATGTGTGTGCACACGCGTGAACAGTAGCCAACATATGGTGCCCTCAAAATGTTTTGTACTACAGCTCCCATGAGCCCCTGCTAGCATGATCAATGGCCAGAAGTGATGGGAGTTGTAGCCCTAAACATCTGGAAAACATCACATTGGCTACCCTGATATATATGATTGGCTTCTTCTGAAGGTCCTCAGTAAGGTGAATGATTGATTCATCTCTGCTGCTGACAGAAAAAAGCAAAAATAAAAAAGCTTAAGAGTGTTCAGTGATAGCCATAAAAGGGCAAACTGCCGCTGTCAAAGCATAGGGAAATAAGCGGTTTGTGTCTGTTTAGCTGTTGATTCCTTAGAAACCTAAAGCAAGAAAAATGGACAATATTGGGAAAGAAAGGGAGTAATATTGTCTGAAATTATCCAGTTTCCTTTTTCCTAGCTGTAAGCTTTTCCTTTATGTCTCTTTTTAAAGAATTTCTCTGCAGTGCACATCAGATTCAGTTTTGAATAATCCTGCTAATATACAAGCACATGGAGAGCAGCTGACTTCCTGGTTTGTCAAAAATTAGAAAATGGAAAGATTACCCAATTCTCAATTATATTGGGTGTTAGAATGTCAAATAGCAGTTATGCTATAGCTTTTTGCTGTTTTGGTCTGAAGTGCTCCAGTCAGAGGTCACTGCTGGAACAAATATAATTAACTGCCAATAATATCAGTAAAACTAGTGTTGCAGTTTATTTTCCATGGGTAGCTTGTTACTTCATACTTTACACAGCATTTGTACGTTTTGATCCTGCTTCTTGTCTTCTCTGAAGAGTATTTTTCTTATTGTCCCTCTTCTGTGCTTCATAATTTAATTCTCATTTATTCTCTGGGCTCTTACAGTTAAAAAAATTCCCAATTGAAAACAAAAATAAGTGCACCCAAATAAGTTGCTCTTCTCCCATGTCCCATTAATTTTCTTTCTACCGCCTCAGAGTATCCCCCTTTAATTAGTGTAATTCAATTATCTCTCCTCAATTTGCATCAGTTCAAGTTTTCATACTTACTATTCCACAAGTATTTAGCCAGTGATCTGTGCCTTGCCGGTCCCACAATCTTTTTTCTGCTGTCATTCTCCTTAAATTGACACTGGTACTCATCACCTTTTTCTCTGCTCATCATTTTGACCAGATCTGTTAGTGATTCCCCCCCCCCCTTAGTATTAATTTTAAATTTCAAAAATAAATGCACATTTAAGAGTCTTCATTCCCTTTATACATCTTACCTATCATACCTCTTCATTCTCCTTTTCCACAATCTTGCGATTCTTTGAATAACTTATTGTAAGACCTTGTGTTACTCCCAATATTGCTATTCCCAATTTTCTCTCTCACAGTATCCCATAACTACCCCATAACTGATTGCATGTTTCCTGCCTGAAGTGGATCCAAGCTGCCCTGGTCACCTGATGGATGACATGTGCTAGGAGATGAACAGGGGAATATGACCTTGCTGATTCTTCAGGACTTCTCAACAGCTTTTAGTGCCATTGACCATGTTAATCATGAAGTCCACCAGACTAGGATGTGTATTGAGAGCAGGTTGTAGAAGCTTGTGTTGGGTGATTACTCTGAGACAGGTTCCATCTTGTCATTTCATGCTTTATAACATTTACATGAAACTGCTATATGAGGTCATATGTAAATTTGGACTAGGATGTCGTCAGTATGAAGTCATCACTCTCTTCCAGCAGGAAATCCTGGGGAGTATGTGAAATGCTATTTTGTGATGAACAAACTGAAACATACTTAGATAAGACAGAAATATTCTTGACAGGGGGTTCTTACGACTTGGAACAAGGTGTCTAACCTGTATTCAACGGTGTATAATTTCTCTTGAAGAAACAAGTTCCCAGTTTGGTGCTGCAAATCTATTATTGTTATTAAATGCAGAGGGGACAGTGGTGGCCAGGAATATTTCTAAGCTTTTTTTAGGGAAGCTGTACCTTGCCACAGACTTTCATGCCCTGGCTACTTCCAGCTTGCACTACTATCATAATTTCTATGTGGAGCTCCCATTGAAATCTGGATAGTTTGGAAATTTCAGTTGATACGAAATGCAAATGTGGGATTGGTAGCAGAGGTTAAGAATGGACTACAGGGGTGGGAAACATTTACAATACGGGTCCCTATCCCCAATGAGTCATTTTGACAGGTGGGTGGGACTGCCCACTTGTCAATCACTTATATCATCGTGATGTTGGGTGAACCATTTACCCTTTGCAGCACAGCTGGAGTTTTAAGCAGTGTTGCAAAGGGAAGATCCCAGCTGATCCAAGCTAGGCTTGAGGTCCACGTTGATCAGTATTGACTTAAAGCCCCACTTTTGGCAGATGTTGGTTCCATTCAAAAACTTCCGTTAAGAGCTCCCAAGTGGAATCAGTGCCATTAGCTGCCAAATTTAAAGGTGCCAAATACATTCCCTGCTTGCCAAGGAACAATCAGAAGTGCATTTTAAGGCTCTCAGTTGTTCCTTTGCAGC
The DNA here is from genome assembly GCA_034641385.1 of Darevskia mixta. Classification (NCBI taxonomy): domain Eukaryota; kingdom Metazoa; phylum Chordata; class Lepidosauria; order Squamata; family Lacertidae; genus Darevskia; species Darevskia mixta. The sequence goes on from JAWWNH010000029.1 coordinate 62,267,097, forward strand.
CACATATTTACCTGCCCCCCACCACCTGACACCATGTATGACATCATTTGTGGGGCATGTGAGCATGGCTTGAGGAAAACAGCCTTGTGTGACAAATTAGGACTCCTTCCAGGCCTAGTTAGGCCCATGGGCCAGAGGCTCCACAGTGCTAGACTACATTTTGCCAATTTTATATCTACTGTAGTTTACTAGTTGACCAATTGTTTCCCAGCTCAATTAAAGGTGCTGGCATTGGATATTACAACTTTAAACATGCCTTTCGTTTGTTTGTTTGTTTGTTTGTTTGTTTGTTTATTTAATTAAATGTATTTATCACTTGATTGTGTTTTTTAAAAAACCTCTAAGCTGTTTACAAAACTATGAAATAAAAGATTAATATTCTCAATAATAAAAGTTAGAAACGGGTATTTAAAAGCATCAAAAGGATGATTAAAATCATCAGTAGCTGAAAAGAAATAAAACACATATAACTTCTACATGCCTGGATAGGATTGCCTAAACTAAACAAAAAGCAGGCAATGAAACGAGTACAGTGAAGGCATCTATCAATAGGGTGTTCCAAAGTGTAGGTGCTGCCACACTAAAATATATTTCTTGTGAAACAAGTATCATGTGGTACCTGTATATAGTGCCAGTTCTGCAGATTGAAGTGGTTGAGCTGGCATAAATGTGGTAAGGCAATCCCACAAGTAAACTGGTTTGGCACCAGGGACTATTATGGGAATAGCCTGTTCTTGCATGAAAATGGTTGAGAACTTCCCTGTAGCTTCTAAAGCTCTTTTTTTTCTTATCTCAGGCAGAAAATAGGTGAGGACAAGGGAAGTGGCTTTTCCCACTGTGTCATTGAACTTATGGAATAGTATCCCCAGAGATATCTGACCAAGGGCTGTTCTGTATATATGTAGAACTGTAGGATTGAGTCCTTACTATCTAAAATTCAAGTTCAGTGTATTTCCCATTTGTCCTTCCAAGTTGGTATCTTCCCACTAAGTTAATATTTTTTATTTTATTTTTTGTTAAAGGTGGTTTTCAAGCAGTTCCTCACCTTCCCTGGTATCTACCGGTAATTGGAATTAATAGAGTATATTGTTTATTCACTTATACTAGATGCCTCCAGGTGAGGTACTACTGCATGGAAACAAGTCCACCATTCTGAACTGATTTATGAAAATGGCTGATATTGATATCTGGTGCTTGTGTTAATATTTTTTCATCATCAAAGACAAAAAAAAGTGCATGATGGTTAAAGAAAGAGCAATTTTCCCTTTTCAGTGAAGTGTGTTATAAAGTTGTTTATATGCTTAACTTAAGGCACATCTTTACAAATCGGCCCTTGCCTATCTTTGCCACACTGCATATCTTCTGCATTCGTTCCTCCTCCGCCTCCTCCTATAGAGGGAATATGTTTAAAGTATTCCTGCATAGGGTCTTTCTCATGTCCAGCCTATTGATTTATTTGTCTAAAGAAATTTTTATCCCATTCTTAAGTTGAAAAAAGCCCCAAGAGTAGCTTGCAGAGCAATAAAAAAAAGACACCTTGTGAGGTGAAGCATAGGTGAAGTGGGAGGAATATCTGCATCTGCACACTAGACATATTTTTATCTTTTATTTTTTCCATTATTGCTCTTTCTACTATAATCTGCTTTGGTCTGCCTCAGCCACACAAAACAAACAAAAATGCCATGATGGGTGGAGTATTGAGTTATTGTTCAATTACTGAGGAGACTAGAGCATTAGATGAAAATAAAATGCTTTTGATTGTAGGCTAATTAACTAATGTATCTGGTAGAAACATTAATTCAGTTTAGATATTACCTATAGGACCAGTATGGATATTAACAGGTTTAGCCTGGAGAAGAGAAGGTTAAGGGGTGATATGATAGCCATGTTCAAATATATAAAAGGATGTCATGTAGAGGAGGGAGAAAGGTTGTTTTCTGCTGCTCCAGAGAAGTGGACACGGAGCAATGGATTCAAACTACAAGAAAGAAGATTCCACCTAAACATTAGGAAGAACTTCCTGACAGTAAGAGCTGTTCGGCAGTGGAATTTGCTGCCAAGGAGTGTGGTGGAGTCTCCTTCTTTGGAGGTCTTTAAGCAGAGGCTTGACAGCCACCTGTCAGGAATGCTTTGATGGTGTTTCCTGCTTGGCAGGGGGATGGACTGGATGGCCCTTGTGGTCTCTTCCAACTCTGATTCTATGATTCTATACAGATTACTTAATATACGGTAATCCATGTACAGATTATGTAATATTTAATTACTTAATATCATTTAAGAGGAAATTTAGGGTGGAATCCAGTGTTGTGCAAATGAATTCCTGTCCCTCAATGAAATTGCACCTTCCTCTCCTCCACCTGCACCCTCCAGAGATTGTCTTTAGAAAAACAAAGGAGACAGATGCAGTACAAAAATGGTTTAGATAACTTTTTAATGGGATCAAATATGTGGCAAGATTGCAAGCTTCTGAAATGCACATAAGAAACTGTTTTGATACCAGTCCTCTGCCTCAAAGCTGCTTTTTGGAGCTAAACACCTTTTGGGGGCGGGGGTCCTGTGTGCTGAACAGTAACAGCACAAAATAGCTATGCATACGCTATTGTGGGCCATTGTCTTAAATAACCAGAAGTTTTAAAAGTAAGACATAAATTTCAGCTTGTCTATACTCCTTGGCCTATATGTAAATGTTTATTATGCTCATAATTTCTGTTGATCCCAAGATGAGTTTTCTGTTACAAAAACCTAGACTTGTATCTTTTAAAAATGCAGTAAGGTACTCAAGCACAGGGCAATGCAATGCTTTCCTGTAATTATTTTATTTTATATTCATGACCAGCTATTAAGATGGGTGGCCTGAGGTGAAAAATTACCCTGCTGCCTTTTCCCCACTCTGTTTTGATAGTGGGCATTAAGTAATAAATACGCAGTTAAGTCAAATACTGTAGTTACCTTGAACATTTCCCAAGATGTGCGATCTTGCCAGCAGAATGCCTCCAGCAGGTTGTGTGTACGTCACACCATAACCATCATATCTTAACTGGAAAATTAAGTGGAAACAGTTTTATACTGACCTCAGCCTTTGCAACAGTCAAAGTAGAACAGCTTACATTAGTAGTTTCAACTGGGTTACTCCATCCATTAGTCCATCTGAATTTATAAATATGACATACCTTTTTTAAAATCGTCATCAGTCACAAGGATGAAGTTGATAGGACATGAATGTGTAACAAATGAGTAGTGTGTGTTTTATTGGTATATAGGTAAAGCAAGTCCCAGAGGCTCCGTGGTTTAGACCATAGCATCACCTGCGTCTCCTGCCTTGTCAGTATAAAGCCATATTGAAAAAGTGAAAGGATTAGCTACCAGCATCCCTGGCATCATTGGTCATGCTGGCTAGGGCTGATGGGAGTTGGAGTCTGGAGGGTATTGTCTTGGCCATGTCTGTTTCGGAACTCAACTTACATTTAAGTAGCACAGTTTGAACTGTTTTCTTCCAGTGAATTTTATTCAAGTTACTGTTTTGAATGTGAGCTTTCAGCTCCCTAGGAGTAAATGGACAACACACTTAGTGGTACAGAAACAAAATGCACAAGCTATAATTTCATTTTCTTACATTGTATTGTACCGTGTGTGAGAGAGTGTGTGTGTGATTTTAAGTAATCTTTTGCATCGGTTGACAGTTCAGCTAGCAAAGTTGATGAGGAACTTCTCCATGTTTTTGCAAAATACTGATAGTCACAAATTTAGATATGAGATTTGAATATATATGAAACCAAGGTTATCTTAAAGTTGCCAATGTTGATTTTTGAAACATTAGCACCCTTGACTAGGCCAGTGGGGATGATGGTAGATCTGAGCTGGGCCACTGTGGAATTTAGATTAGGACTGGTGCCAGGACAGGATCTAGAGCGGAACCCAGTGAGTGATGGGTAGAGACAGGGCAGAAAGAGGATTTTACTAGCTTTTCAGACCACAATAATGGATGCTTAATGGAACATTGAGTGTGTTTTGTTTGGTGGGACCAATGCAATACTGGCTGTTTTTGCAATGCATGAGATTAAATTTTCTGCCTTAAAGACTTATTTCTGCACATTTTCCTGAACCTATGTAAGCTATACATGTTTTAGTAACTTTTAGTAGTTATGAGATTGCACTGTAGCGTTCTGCTTGATTTTTTTCTGAAATTAACTCTTCATGTTAGCTGCCTTTATGCCAAATATTCCCCAAGGCTGTTGAAAAATGGTGACAGCTTGGTGATGTGCAATGAGTGTGGTCACTGCTGTGGTCTGGAAGTTCCTTGCATATACACTGACATTTCAAGTAAATGTCCACAGGGAATTAAATATTCAGGACCTAAATGGTTTCCAAATGTGCAATACGCTTTACGTGGGGCTACCTTTGAAGGTGACCCGGAAACTACAACTAATCCAGAATGCGGCAGCTAGACTGGTGACTGGGAGTGGCCGCCAAGACCATATAACACCGGTCTTGAAGGACCTACATTGGCTCCCAGTACGTTTCCGGGCACAATTCAAAGTGTTGGTGCTGACCTTGAAAGCCCCAAACGGCCTTGGTCCAGTATACCTGAAGGAGCGTCTCCACCCCCATCGCTCTGCCTGGACACTGAGGTCCAGCACCAAGAGCCTTCTGGAGGTTCCCTCGCTGCGAGAAGCCCAAGGTACAGGGAACCAGGCAGAGGGCCTTTTCGGTAGTGGCACACGCCCTGTGGAACGCCTTCCCACCAGATGTCAAAGAGAAAAACAACTACCAGACTTTTAGAAGACATCTGAAGGCAGCCCTGTGTAGGGAAGCTTTTAATGTTTGACAGACTTGTATTTTAATACAGTATTTTGTTGGAAGCAGCCCACAGTGGCTGAGGAAACCCAGCCAGATGGGCGGGGTATAAATTATTATTATAAAGAGAATAAGGGTCACAGAATGCTGAGTCACATCTCTGTACAACTTGGTGTGGTCCTGGTTTGCTAGGATTGATGCACATTTTATAAATGACCATTGCTTTTGCTGAAACTAATCGGGATCCTGTATTTATATAGCAGATGGATGCAAGCTAGCATATGAAATGGGATTTGTTCATGTCTGATCAGTCATTTATAAAATGACTCGAATTGGCTTTGTTTCTCAGTTAAAAATCCTACATTAATTGGTGGTGAATATTAATTGGTCAGGTGGCTTTCTTTAAAAAATGGAATTAAATATAAATAAATACCAGGTGAGAACTTTAAGGGGCAGTTGCATTTTGAATAATCAGAGGCCATTACACTGCTATCTAAAGTTTTTCATATGGTTATTTCGGTTGACAGAACAAAGTACAAAATATGAAGCAGTACAAACTCATAGCCTCAATAGAACCAGTTGCTTAAGTATATAATATGTATGTTATCACTAATGACCGCAAAGTAAGTTGAGATTATTTTGGGATTTTAGATCAGAATGTCCCAGTTTTATCACACTGGCATTCGTGAATCACCATCCTGGATTTTGTCTGCAAGTTTTGCCTGCAAAACAGAAAATAATATTATGTCAGTGGTTCATATGAACAAATAGAATTGCAGTAATTTCGTGTTTCACTAAAAAGAGGAGTCTATATACAAAGGAAAGCTTCCCAGTGTCAGCAGTGTAGGCTTCCAAGCGTGGCCAGAATTTTTTCATGCAACATGAGAAATGACTTAGATCATGGGTGGGCAAACAAAGGCCCGGGGGCCAGATCCGGCCCAGTCGCCTTCTAAATCCGGCCCGCAGACGGTCCGGGAATCAGCTTGTTTTTACATGAGTAGAATGTGTCCTTTTATTTAAAATGCATCTCTGGGTTATTTGTGGGGCATAGGAATTCATTCTCCCACCCCCTTTCCCCCCCTAAAATATAGTCTGGTCTGAGGGACAGTGGACCCGGCCCCCTGCTGAAAACGTTTGCTGACTCCTGACTTAAATGAAGTCACCCTCAGCTTAACTTTGGGAAATGTAGTTTTGTGGTGTTATTTTGATTTTGCTGGGGGTTTTTTCTTTTAATTCCTGCTGGTCAGTGAGTAAAAAAGGAATAAACTTAAGCAATAAATGTAAAGATATTTTTTCTTTAACCCCACAGCATCCATAGTTCACGTCTGCAGGAATTGCAGGCTTTGACTTTGCTGCTGTCTTCTCCTAGTATCCACTCCTGATTCCAGCCAGGCTTTCACAAATTAAGTATGGGAATAGGAGTGAGTGAGAAAAGGGGCAGATGAAATGACATTTATCAGCTGAGATGAAATGGGGAGGTTGATGGGTTTGTTTTGTATTGGCTAGGGAAATTTTGAACACAGACACACACACAACACCTCTTCTGAAATCCTTCTTCATTCCTACTTTTACGCATCTGGAATTTATAACAGGGTTTTTCCTTAATTGAAATTAGTTGTTGTTGTTCAGTCGTTCAGTCGTGTCCGACTCTTCGTGACCCCATGGACCAGAGCACGCCAGGCACGCCTGTCCTTCACTGCCTCTCGCAGTGAATTGAAATTAGTAGGGTAACACTTAAAAGGCACTTGCGTTTTGGGGGTTGTGGTCTGTTTGTAAAAGGTTATCCCTGGCCATTTAGGTGTCTGTTTCCACAGTAGTTCTTGTGGATAAGATGGCACGGTGCGGAACAGACCGAAGAGTATTCACACTTCGCAAACAAACCCCAAACTGTCTTTGACAACATTGCTGGTTGGGTGGTCTGTAGAATCTTAAGAACGTTATGATTTGTTTTCCGTTTCAGTTCGTGTTAAGCACTTCAATAGGATATTTATATGTTCGTAGAAATATTAAATTTTAAAAAATAAACACATAAATACCGTAGGGTGCATTTCTGCCTTAAAATTGTATTTACATAATACCCACACCACCCACCAATGGGTGCTATTCTGATCTGGCTCCCTGAGAGGCTACATTAGAATAGGCGATAATTTACTGCAGAGGTTAAATAAAATTCTTTTTAAAAAACAAAACATGCAGGTTTGATATGTGCCCTTTCCTAGTAAAATTGAGGTTACAATCCTTAACATACAGTAGTAGTGAATTTTCCATATTTGTTTTTTGAACAATTTCAAAATCAGAACAGATACAGACTTCTTGGCTAAGATCAAGTTTGAAAAGCTAGATTCTTTGGAAATATTTTATTGGTAGTTACTCAGTTTCAGATCCTGGCTTGTTCTCAGACTATATTTAAAAACTAACCACAGTCCCGCAAGTTCAGACATCATTAGGAATTGTGGGTAGTTAAAACTGAAAGCAGATGCTTCTCATTTTCTGGTGCACAAAACTTGGGGGTAGGGTTGAGTACATACAGTATACCTGAGGTTCATTGTGGCTTGTTCACGTACTGTAGTTGGAAGCTATTGTACATGATACTTAGTATTACATGGGAACTGGATCTGTCTCTCGCTCACCTACTATTTACCAGGGTGAAGGCAAGGAGGCACCTAGCTCTTTGTATTTAAAAATGTAATACATTTTGCAAACCATTTTGTCAGGTTGTTTTAAAGCAAAGTAGGCATGTATGCCCACTTCTTTTGTCCCGTAAATTGTGCTTGAAAAAATGAGAGTTAAGATTATATGACAGGTTTAAATAAATAAATAAATAAAATTGTCCAGCACCTTAGAGACCAACTAAGCACACGAAAGCTTATACCCAGAACAAACTTAGTTGGTCTCAGTTTTTTAATTTTTTAATTTTGGCTGCGTCAGACCAACATGGCTACCTACCTGAATCTATGACAGGTTTGTTTGAGGTGGCATTTGGAAAGGGACCATATTGGAAGGGCAGGATGACGTGGAGCAAGAGGTGTAGGTTCTGTAACTGCAGTGGTTTTTATCAGTCATAGCTTGTACATTATTCAACCTTGTGTGCATTTATTTTAAGTGACGGTGGCACACATTCAACTCTTTCTGCCCCTCATTGAAAAGATTAACATCAATTCATACCTGATTGATTCATATCTGATTGATAGGATCATTTTTCTAATGCAAGAGGATCTCTGCAATAGGGCCAGTGTAGTGGAGGACACTAATGGATTTCATATCCATTAAGCCATGACTTATGCTAAACCTGTTGGTCTGCTTCAGGCGCAAGTCTTTAAAACCTTGGTTTCAAACCTTAGTTAAAATGGGAACCTTGTTCAGCATGAAGGTAAGGGGCTGGGAGAGGCATACTTCCCACTTTTATGTCCCAACCAGGGTGTTAAAAGGATGAAATAATAATTTTGAAAGTGCTTGACACATTCAAATTGTTGTCTACAAATTACTGCATTTAGTGTTCTAAAACCATGTCCACAGATGAACCCTATTTTGGGGCTCTCAACAGGGTAAAAAAGAAATGAGCATGTTGCATGTTTCTCTGTGTGTTGTTGAACCCCATAACTTCTCAGGGGTAGGGAACTTCAGCCGAATATAGCTTTCCAAGGCTTGAGCCTCTTGAGCTTCTCCTAGACACTCCCTAAAGTCTTTTTACTAGACTGGCACACGTCCTTGAGCTCAAATGATGCCTTTTGCTTGACTGTATGAAGAATAGAATGGTGTTCGCTTATACAATTAGCTTATACAAAAGTAGAACTTAGATTTGTTGCTCTGCCCACATTTGTCTTTGGCTCTCTGAAGGGAATGTGGCCATTGGACTGAAAACGTTCCTCCTCCCTGTTTTAAAAGGATCATTGTTGAGATGTGGGACATTTCACTTCCAGTATGACAGCTAATGGGATTTGATTGCAGCTTGCCTCCTGGGAATAATTTTATGAGACGCAGCAGGTTTTAAAGAATTTTCATGATAAAAAGCTCTTAAAGCAAACATGCGTTTATCTTGATTTCAACTTTTGGATATCAAGGAGGTTTTAATGCTGTGATCTTTGACACAGCTTAAATGCAACTTCTTTTTTGAAGCTATTTGGAATTGTAACTTGTTTTTCTCTGGTGTCTCAAAGAAACTTCAGTGACCTTCCTGACAAACTGATGAAGGCTTCTTAGTCCTCCTAAAAACAGTCAAAACAAGAGTGATCACAATTGTAACAACTTGTATGGTCCCAGTGGGATTGACGTTTATTCTAGGGCTCAGTTGGGTCAGAGCATTGTATAGAAAGCGTTTAAAATAAGTTTATGTGGCTGCACCTCAGAACTTTAAAGAAAAATTGAGTGATACTTAAAAGTATGGAAATGTCTGAGATAAGAATATAAACCACCGGATAAATGTGACTCTTATAGTTCATTTCTTGCCATTTTGCCTAGTATTAAAATCAGGCAGCTTCTAGGATATATACAGCTGTGCCCATGGACAGGAGTAGGTGCCAGGTTTTCTAATTTTAGATGAGACCCCCTTTCTGACCCCCTCCCATTTGCTTGTCATCAAACAATTGTTGGGCTGTCTGTTGTTACTTTTAAAGTACCTTGCATATTTCTCTGATCAAATGTTCAGCATTTTTTTAAAAAACAAGACCAGCAAAATAAATTTTAAAAGTTGAAAATTTGTTTTGCAGGAAGGGTTGGGTTTTTTATTATCACAAAGCTCAGCTAAGCAGCACTTAAAACCAGTAGAACGGATTTCTTCTGAACTATATATCAAGTTTTGTTTTTCTGCTCAAATTGGGGCAAACTGCAAGCATTGTGTGACTGTATGCACCCTTAAATGCTTTGTGTAAAATAATACATTGGGGGAATGCTGAGAGATGTTGGTGACTTAAAAAGAATAAACTTTATATTTTAAAACATTTTATCTTAATGGTCCCTTCCTAATTTAGAAGGATGGAAGCATAATCTGGCAATGTTTTTGAACAGTAATAATTTTAAGAATAGTGGGTGAGATTAAACTGAGCAGGATAAGGTCCACTTACATAAAAGGACTCCATCTCCTACACTGCCACCCCAATGACCTCAAAATCTGCTATAAATGTTTGAGAGGAAACCCAAAGCAGGTTGGGGGGAGGCGCACAAGGGAAGAAGAACTGGGAAGGTTCTGTTGTGTGAGTAGAGTTCATTTCCCACACTCACACCCCACATAGTGCTACATTGAATTTCACCCAGTGTTTCCTTGGTTGTACATTGCTTAAGTCAGCAACTAAAGATTTTCTACACTTGTATAAAGTAGCTGAAATAAATTAAAAAATTGTCCAGTAGCACCTTAGAGACCAACTAAGTTTGTTCTGGGTATAAGCTTTCGTGTGCATGCACACTTCAGATACCTTGTTTAAAGTAGTTCAGTTTTCCATTTTCTTTAAATAGTTGAATTGTTACTAATTTGTACAGGTTATTGGTTGAACTCTTGATGCAGGAAACATGTCACATCATTGTCGTGGAAAAATGTACACTTAGTAAATACTACAAAATGAAGTTATATGTTCATTGCTGTAATAAGACTCTTTGTTTACCGAACATGCGATAGGGCCATGGTAACACAGACAGAAATAGGGACTTGAGTGCTCCTGTGTTAAAGACAATGATGACTACCTAGCAGCTTGTCAATTGCAGGAATTTTGCACCACTTTGAAATACATCATCACTTAATTAGCTTATCAGTAACTTGGAAGTCCACTAAACATTTGAACTTTGTTACATATCTTTGGATGCAAAGTCTTCTAACAGGGCCAGGTAATAGCTAGGAACATATGACACTCTGCTCAAGAATCACCACTGGCTCCATGAACCTGCTGCTTTTTGTGTTGTACATGCCTTGAATTGAGCCACCTTAAAGCCACTATCCTTAACCAGAAGTCAGCAAACTTTTTCAGCAGGGGGCCAGTCCACTGTTCCTCAGACCTTGTGGGGGGCCGGACTATATTTTTTGGTGGGGAATGAACAAATTCCTATGCCCCACAAATAACCCAGAGATGCATTTTAAATAAAAGGACACATTCTACTCATGTAAAAGCACACTGATTCCTGGACCGTCTGCCGGCCCAATTTAGAAGACGATTGGGCCGGATTTAGAAGGCGATTGGGCTGGATCCGGCCCCCGGTCCTTAGTTTACTTACTCATGTCCTTAACCATTGACAATGCTGGCTGGAGTTGGAGTGCCACACGTTAGGCATTCCTGCTTTTGAGAGTTGATACTACTCATCATAGCAAGGGTGTATGTAGTGAGGTGTTGGATAGATTTGCACCTGGTGTTATGCAATGGAACCACAAATAGAAATCCACAGTTCCTGAATAGTCCTTTTGGCCAAATCATCTCTGCATATCTTTTTTTTTAACCAAATGTTCATGTTACTGCTGCCCATCTTACAAAATTCATCTCGGGGCAAAAAGCATTATACAGTCATTATTAATAATAATTGGGGTTCAAAAAGCACACAGCTGTTCTTGAGCATGCATCTTTGCACTGTGTATTGGGCAAGCTTCACATCCATATGATAGCATTACTGACTAGAAAAATTACTGGTGTCTTCATTGCAATAGAACTTTTAGTTGTCCAGCAAAGTCCTTCTTTAAAACTTGCACTGCAAGGCAATTTATTCCATTACTATACTGTTGTAGGCTCAGACCAAGTCTTAGCCTCATATGAGGGCCAAAATCTTTAGGTATGATTTGATCCAATGAATACTTGGACTTTGAATATCTTCCTATTTCTATCAATTTAGCTTATTGAATCACTTGGAAGAACTGGTGAAGTAAATGAGAGTTGGGAGAGCACAATTAAAATTACTTTCTTTCAAATGGGTTAAGAAAGTGGAGAATAGTTTAATAAATTTGGCGAACTAAGAAAGAGCAGCCGGAAAACCTTTTTAATTTTGACAGGTACTGCACATAATGTCTCTTGGCTGGTGTGGAATGTTGCATTGACTTTTCTTTCTAGCCACGCTAAGGAGAATGTATGCTTCTCAAAGTGTTACGTTTAAGCATAAAAGTGACTACAAAATAATAGATCAGTTATATAATCAAGGTGTATAGGCTTCAAAACAGACCATTATCAATTAATAGGAATATTATTGGGACCACGGCAGTGAAGGAAAAGCATAATTAACAGCATAATCCTGTGTATGTCTACTTAGAAGTAAATCTGACTGAGTTCAGTGAGGATTACTCTCAGGGCATAGGATTGCACTCTTGACGTTTTCGGATTGGTGGGTATCATGCACTGAGGTCTACAAAAGGGTAGCTTTTGTAGAATGGTGGTTTTAATCCATAATACTGAACATATCACACAATAATACATCCCATTAAGCAAAACTTTGGCTTAGAAGGAGTACACAGCTGCTTTGCTCTTTCTCCCACTTGCCGCTGTACTATGCTCAGCATGTCATTCAAATCTGGACTCGAGGTTAAGCTCTCTCCAGATGAACTACAAGCTTGTAACCAAGGTTAGTTCAGATAAATGATACTTTAATATTATGAACGTTTTAGCCTTCAGATAATAATATTGAACATGTTTGCCTACTCCCCTGGATTTGTCAGGAGAGTCCGCATTATGTTCTGAATTAAGAGCCATCACTTTGAGTACTGGGAAATACTCTTTGTTTGTAATAGATAGGCAGAAAAGAGGGTGCTTAATAATCAGGGCAAAATATGCTTCTAAACTAAAGAGTTGAATTACCTTTAAGCTAAATGCTGAACCCAAAGTAAAACAATAAGCAGCTCCTGATAGAGGGGTGCCTTGGAAGGAAGCAGTCTAGGCCTAAAGACTCCATGCAGTCCCTACTTTTTACGGGAATTCCCAGCCACCTAAATAATGTGTACTGTGTAGAACATTTATTAGCTTTGGGGGATGACAGCAAGTATTTCCTCTTTCATAATGACATGGTGTCTCCAGAATGCAATTTTGGCCCTGAATTTCCGTGTTTTCAAGGTGACAAGGGTAACCAGATATATGTATATTTATTCGAATCTACTTGTGAGTTCAGCTCCCTTCACTGTATAATGGCCATCTTTGTGCCATGTTGCCTCCTGCTTCCTTCACCCTAGTTGCGATGATTGACATCTCTGTAGGTCTGGTTCTTCCTCCGCCTCAATAACAATATTTGCAGCTCTTCCATGATAACGCAGCAGCTGGAGGCTTAAGAGTTAGGCAGCAAGTTTTTGGCCTTGGTACATACTATACAGATTCAATTTGCAAAAGAATATGCCTTTTCAGTTGCTGGGGAACTCATGTTGCACTCATGTCCTGCTGGTGGACTTCCCAGAGGCATCTGAATGACCACTCTGGGAACAGAATGTACTAGGCTTAGGTATTTAGGATTTCACCAAATCTTACAGCATTTGTGTGTCAGTGCAAGTTCTTTAGTTCTTAGCTTTTTCCACTTTTGAGAGAATGGAAGCTGCAGATGGGTTTTTCTTTCCTCCAGAAAGTGGTTGCACACACTCATTAGTGTGGATGTAAGTAAAATTTATCTGTCTTGCACTTGTGTTTGTTAAACCGTTTCCTGCAGTCTGTACACTAGTTTGATTAAAGGTAAGGTAGAAATAGGAACACCTTTCAGTACTTTTGACACCCATATTCTCTTATACAAGTATCCTCCCTGCCATCGTACATTGCCATTAAACACTCTTACAGTGCAATAACCTGGCTTCTGAAGTTAAGTGGGTTAGTATTTTGACCATTATTTTTTTTAATTTGAATTGTGAAAGGAACTGATTCTAATTATAGAATAAATACAAGTCAGTAACATTTAATCCAGGAATGGGGAATGTGTGGCTAGATTACAGCTCCCATCATGACTTATCATAGGCTATTCTGGTTGGGGCTGATGGGCTCTCCATTCTGGTTTAGTATTGTGAAGGCTATAGGCAAAGCAATACACTGGCTATTCTTTTTTTAAGAATAACCCAGCCACAGTCTGGATTGATCACAGGATCTAAAAGAATGTTGTACTAGGAAACACTCAAGAGTTCTATAACACATGTTCATTCTTAACAATTCAAAAAAAATGTGATGTGCCATATCATCCTCTAGACATCTTTAGTATCCATTTGTGTGCATTTCCATGAATGTGCACTAGGTTTAAGATGCCTTCATCCCATACTCAGATACTTCACTTCTATAGACTCAGGAAATCTAGTTGCAGAATATCCTTTTGGTTTCACTTTTCTACACACCTTTTCTACTCCTGCAAGCTACCGTAGAGGAAATGTTTAGAGCAGAGCACATTTTTATTTTCTCCCAATATTTTATTGCTGGCAATAATTATTTGTAGCTTCTTACTGTACTGTATAAAATAATTTTGCATTGGTACAACCAAAAATGATCTCAAAGAGCCTGCCTGCCTACATGAAGAAACTTTTCATCTGTATGTGTGGGAGCCAGTGATAAATTGTTGTTGTTGTTTAGTCGTTTAGTTGTGTCCGACTCTTCGTGACCCCATGGACCAGAGCACGCCAGGCACTCCTGTCTTCCACTGCCTCCCGCAGTTTGGTCAGACTCATGTTGGTAGCTTCGAGAACACTGTCCAACCAGAGTGATAAATTACTCTGTCCCAAACTCTCATACAAGATTGAGAGAAATTTTTCTCTTACTTGGAGGGGAGTTGTATGGAAAACCAATGCTGGGATGGCTCTTGCCACCTAACTGGGATGCTTAAGGAAAATCCCCACTGCCCAGGCCTTAGCCAATCTCTGCTTCCCTCCACCCATAAAGGGGCCACCCGCTCTTCGCACCCGTTGGTTGTCACCCCAGCACAAACCAATTGAGAGACAGAATTTCCTCTGTGGGACTAGCCCCATGTAGCCAGTGTTGCTTCTTTCAGTTGGATTTGTAGAAAGAACATGAAGATAAAAATGGAAGAGAATGGCCGTTGCCAGGAGCGACACTCCTTTGGAACTTGCAGTTCATACGCCGCATGTTGGACCACCCTGAGCTAAACCATGTTTTGTCTCCCCCAAACAAACTAGGAGCAATATGTCAAGAACAAATGCCCTTCATTGACTTGGAGTGAGACAGACCATGAGCTCAGGTTGGCACACACCAAATTTTGTCTTAAGCTCCTAGCAGCTCAGCAGCAGCATCGGGCAAAGTGAAGCAGCTGCAATTTTCTAAATAAGCACCAGCACATTTACTCATTCACACTCTGTCATAGTTTGGCTTACATGTGAACTACTAGACCAATGTGTGTATTTTTGTCAGTTGAACAACTGTGGGGTCCCTGTTTAGGAACTTACCCCTGGAGTTTCTGATACCCAAAGCAGTGTAAGTGATTTCCTTAATCTTAAGACAATGCAACATTGTTAGGTTGTTTCAGATATATTACAAGAAACATGCGTTTGAAATCAGAATCCATTCCTCAACTGTTTTATATCCTGCTCCCCGCCAAACTTAGATTTGGTGTCTAGCAGCTGGCTGGCTAGATGATTTATTGAAGATTATTTTTCTTGATAGAAGTTCTTTGACTTTTGTTTTCTTCTTCAAAGCTATCTCTCCATGATCTAGAAATTTAATTTGTTATTTTCTTGGTTACAGGGAGAAAAAAATGAAAATTCAGGATATTAAAAACAATATTAAAGAAGCTATAGAGGTAAGTCTACAAGCCTTTCCTGGTTGCTTTGAACTAAAAATTTAACCCGTCACTTTCTGATAATATTTTATCTCTCTTTCTACAGACAATAGTGACAGCAATGGGAAACCTGGCACCTCCAGTTGAACTAGCCAATCCAGAGAATCAGTTTCGAATTGACTATATATTAAACTTAGCAAGCCAGATAGATTTTGACTTCCCACCAGTAAGTATAAATTCTTATTTGTAACAGGCTTATGTTGCATTGGTTTTTAGTTTTAATTTCTTATCGATGCTGATTTCTTGCAAGGATAGAGTGCAGTAAAGTGAGTTTCCCAATGCATATAGTGCTCTATTATGATCCCAAATATTCATGAGTCAGTTGGCCAAGTTACTGATATAACAATGTTGAGACATCATATGAGCTACTTTCCCTTCTGTATACTTATACAAATCATCATCAGCCCATAGTCAGGGCGGTGTTGGTTGGACATTGGAAAGTGAAGTGCAATTTATTTATTTATTGGTCTCCAGTGGAGTTAAAAGCAGTATGGTAAATGAAGTTCAGGAGTACATTTTAAGTGGATGGGCCATGCCGTTAATGCACAGTAAATGCAATCAGGCAAAATCCTAGTCGATCTCTCTGTGGCCCTTAATTTTGTAAACATGCTTTCTGACACCAAGTGACAGGTGCTGATTTTCTTAGTAGTAGTAGTTTGAAATATTTATTTCGCATATACACTTAATACTGAGAAATAGGCAACTAAATTGATGAAATCTTATGCTGCGGACTCAGAGTTAGGGACATGTTCGGCTATCATATGTTGTTATTGTAAAGCAGTTTAAAATATTGGTTGTGTTTGTACATAACTCTTAAGCTGTAGTTTGCTGTCTCCTAGACAAGCAAACAAACCATAGTTTGCTTCTCCAAAGCTTAGTTACTTCTGCCTACTCTTTGCTGCCTGTCTGACATCCTGTACTGGCATTGCCTCACCTTGTCACTAGCTCCTGGTTGTGCAAACAGGCCAGGGAAATCTTCTCATAAGTTTTCAGCCATTCCTGTTATGCCCTGAGTCAAGCTAATTTCCCCCCACCCCACCCGCATCACAGAAACACCAAATGTACTCTCAATAATCAAATTCCTTAGCTCTATTCTACTGCTTTAATGGAGTGATAGACTTTTACAGGTTTTCTGCTAGTATCTTTGTGTTGTATGAAAGATCGGTGTTTTGTTCTCTGTGAAGAGTTAATTATTTTTGCTGTAAGTAGGTTTAGCAATCAGGATAGCCAAGTATATATTAATTAGTCAGTTGACATAAATGATCATTAAAAAAAATTCCCCTCTCCTTGCAGAGCAACTGGGTCTAACTTGTGAGGGGCAACTTGTCATGGAGGAATTGGGAGAATGGAGAGGAGAGAGCTTGTTGTCAGGCAGATTTAAGAGTGAGGATATCTTTAGGGGGGAAACAGTCTGGTGAACAGTTGTTTTTTTTCCAGCTGCTTGTGCCTGTGTAGCTTGGTGAGTATTAGGTGGTCAAACAAACCATGGTTAAGGAAAGTTGTTTCTTTCTGAGTTATTGTGAAACCATAGTTAACACAAGCAACAATTTGTAACTCAGTAAGAAATCATCGCTTCACATTGTGATTGATTACCAGAAAACAAACTGTAGTTTGCTGGCTGTGCATATATGTATAGGAGTTAGATTCCTTAAAATTTTACTCTCAAATTCCTTATAAATAAGAATAAGAGATAAGAAGATCTGAACAATCAGCTGGGCACAGCTCAATACTAATATGTCTTCTGTCTAAGCATGAATTCCCTATCCCTCCTGTTTGTGATCAGCCTTATTTTTTGCCTCTTTAGTGGAGTAGGAGAGCTTGGGGTGGGGGGTGAAATCACATCTGGCAGCTAATGTTGGTTTCAGATAGTACATGGGTAAAGGTAAAGGGACCCCTGACCGTTAGGTCCAGTTGCGGACGACATTGGGATTGCGGTGCTGATCTCGCTTTACTGGCTGAGGGAGCCAGTGGCCAGCTTCCGGGTCATGTGGCCAGCATGAGTAAGCCGCTTCTGGCGAACCAGAGCAGCGCACGGAAACGGCGTTTACCTTCCCGTTGCAGCGGTACCTATTTATCTACTTGCACTTTGAAGTGCTTTCGAACTGCTAGGTTGGCAGGAGCAGGGACCGAGCAGCGGGAGCTCACCCCGTCGCGGGGATTCAAACAGCCGACCTTCTGATCGGCAAGCCTTAGGCTCTGTGGTTTAGACCACAGCACCAACCGCATCCCAGTACATGGGTAGAGGGGTGTAAAAAGCCTGGGACACAAATTTTCCTGGCCCTCTAGCGGCTGTGGTCTAGGAGGCTTAGTTTAATAATAATAATAATTTTATTATTTATACCCTGCCCATCTGGCTGGGTTTCCCCAGCCATTCCCCAGTTCAGTCAGAATCAAGTATACACTTCTAGAGTTAATACTAAATACATTAAAAAAGGTAAAGGTAAAGGACTCCTGAAGGTTAAGTCCATTCACAGATGACTCTGGAGCTGCGGCGCTCATCTCGCTTTACAGGCTGAAGGAGCCGCCGTTTGTCCACAGACAGGTTTTCCAGGTCATGTGGCCAGCATGACTAAGCCGCTTCTAGCGCAATGGAACACCGAAACCAGAGCAGCGCACGGAAATTCCATTTACCTTCCCGCCAGAGCGGTATCTATTTATCTACTTGTACTTTTTTTGGGCGTACTTTTGAACTGCTAGGTTGGCAGGAGCTGGGACCGAGCAACGGGAGCTCACCCTGTCGCAGGGATTCAAACCGCCGACCTTCTGATCGGCAAGCCCAAGAGGTTAGACCACAGTGCTACCCGCGTCCCCACTAAATATACTACTTCTGGTAAATGAGCCCCCATAGCCACTAGAGGGCTGTGAAAATTTGTGACCCGGGCTTTTTAGACTCACCTACCCATGTAATATCTGAAACCAGAGGCGTGCATTGGTTACCAGATACGAAATATTTTGGCATTTTCAGCTCTCCTACTCCACTACTTGCGCTAAAAAGACCATCTGAATAATTCTCACTAAGTGAAAACCCTCATTTTGATTTTGCATCGCAACTCCTCCCAAATGGGGATGCAAGCAAAATTTTGACTTCAGCTAATGCTGAATGATTTAGAGTGCTTGTTCACCACAACAAGAATAGATCACCACGAGCAGAATTTACATGCATTCACTTTAGCTCATATCAGCTATAAATAAATAAAAATATGTGCACCCTTAATGATCTTTTAGTGGCAACTTTCCCCAAAGATAATTTTGCTCTGAAGAATACTTTGGAATGATTGAATGCACTATTTTTTCTGCCACCTCCAGAGTTACAGACAAGAAATTTGTCTTATATTTTAAAAGAACCTGTGATTTCCAGAACACTAGCAGTACAAAGGACCTTTTAAGGACTTGCATGAAGGCTACTCGATACTCAGTACTTCCGTATTGTAGGGTAAGCCTGTGAACAGCATACTGCTGTCTTTTGGAGAGGCCAATGTTTGATAAAAGGGTTACAGGCATATGCACTGGCTAAGAAAGTGACCTTGTACATATTGTACCTATTAAAGCACATTCAAAGCACATTCTTTCCCTAAGAGAATCCTGGGCTCTGTAGTTTACCCTTGACAGAGTTGCTGTTCCTAGCAACCCAAATTGTAGTTTGAATTTGCTTTACAGGAATAGCGTATACGCAGCCAGTATTCGTGAAAGTGAGTGAGCATGTGTGCATTCCCTCTGAGCACTGTAACTTGGCTTCCAGAACTGATGATGAGGGCTTTCTAGACAGATGCTGCTTACCAAGATACCCCAGTCTTAGTTACTGGCTCTGTTTGTTATTTATCAGGCTTTCTATCCTAAACGTTACTGCATAATTTGACTTTTCCTTTCATATGGCTGGATGTTTGGCTTGCTGTAGTTCCAATAAAATTAGAGTGCCATACTAGGACCTGGGATAGGAAGGTTCAAATCCCCACTCAGTCATGAAGTTCCACGTTGTCCAGTCACTGTCTTCCTAGGGTTGCCATGTGTCCTCTTTTTCAGGACACACCCTCTTTTTCATGGGTAGAGCCATCATAGCATTCCGTAGTTCAAAATATGGCAACCCTGCTAACTTTGCAGGCTTGTTGCCAGAATAAACTGGAAATTGCCTTGAGCTCCTCAGAGGAAAGGCGAGAAAAAAAGGTAACCAGCAACTGTGATAAAATAGCAACAGAGAGAGACGCAAGAGATAACTGGCCATTGCATTAGTTCTGAGTCAGTATTTAATATTCATTGTTGCATACCTCCAGTAATATTTCATTTGAGCCCTCTTTCAGAATTAAAATTGAACTTTGCCTTAGTATTTGCGCCATTTTCTACATATGCCAAAAGTAGCTGAAGATACAGGATTTTGCTTCCTGCCTACTAATCTTGTATCTTTTTACCATGAAATGCATTTTCAGGTGCTTTTAGTTAGGAAATATAATGATGTTAATGTGGATTCCTGTGATAAATTTGCATAGTTCACTTAATTCTAATCGTATTAACAGTTTAGAAGTTCCTGCTGTTGGTTACCTTCGCTATATAGCTGTTCTACAAAACTTTGTTTCTGGAAGCAGCCACGTGAAATATTTGGAACGATTTTTCTCACACTTTTTTTGTTCGCAAGGAAGTTCAGCGGTTGGCATTTGTAGCCCACAAATTGCTACCATCTGGCTTTCTGACAAGAACCTTCTGATAGCTTTGCCATCACTGCATAACTGATAGAGACCAGAGGCAGAGTCTTCCAACTGGGCAAGAGCTTCACAGGAAGTCGTGGTTAATAATCTTCAGTAGTTAGAAATTAATTAGCAAGTCCAGTTGGCACTACCCATTTCCAGGTTAGAATGAGTGTAGCTTCCTCCTGCATGCATGTAAGGGTTTGGCAGAGTAATATCAGCTGTTGGGCAGTTTGTTGCCTCTTATGGATGTCCTTACCAGGAAACTAAAAAGAACCTATCACAGGAATGATCTCTTACCCAGTTGCTACATTATGGATTACTGCCTCCTTCTCTCCCTGCTTGCTGTGAACTGGAACAGCTCTTGTGGGTTTTTTTTATATATAGCTGGTAGGCACAGTGTCTACTCAAGAAAACCATTCACAGTCCAGGAATATTTTGCTGCTGTCCCAGTGACCCAAATCCCGGTCGGGGGATAACAAAATGGTGGCAGAGTCAAGGCAGGAGACATTATTTTTGCAGCAGTGCTGCTGTGGTATAATGCCATTCCCACTACAGCTTGTACAAGCTATCAGGCTGCCCTCTGATGTGTGTCTCTGGAGCATACAAACAGTAGTCTCACCTGGCTCATTTAAGTATCAGTTGTATTCCTCTGGTACTGAAAAAACCGAACTTGTGTAGTAATTATGTGGAAGGTACCTAAGAATATCTCTGTACTTTTAAATCCCTGGACACATTAATTGAAATGAACTCTCCTCAGAGAAAATTGATGACTTTATAACTTTATATAGATTTCTCTTCCCAAATACAGTGAGTAGTTGGAGATAACCTTTATCCTAGCGTATTGTAAAGTTTTACAGTACAGCAGATTATGTCTTCATTGTATACTGAAATTCAAGCAATCAAGTAAAAAGTATATAGTGTGCAACAAATATGGTTTCTGTTGAGTGTGCAAGTCACATACCATTAGCAAACCACTGTTTTATCAGATACCCATGGAAGTGTTTGTGTCCATAGCTGAGTCAAATGCATGTTTATACCCTACTCTCTGAAAGCATGTTGATGACAGCTTGCACAATGCTGAACCTGACTTTCTTTAGAAAACATAACAGTGGGAATTGGATAACGTGGTCTCAGTTTCTCAACCTGAGAAACTGTGAATGATCTCATATGAGAGAGTTAAAAACAATATAGCTGTCAATAGATGGCTAAAGAACACATAAGCTGTCCTCCTGGATTTTGTACGCTAGTTTTGAGGCCATCTCAAAGTAAGACAGAAGAGAGAGAACCCAAGTTTGAAGTGCATGCACACACTGATACTGGGTTTTAAGTAAGGATGTGGTTTATACCACATAGCAATGCACAAAACTGTAAGCTGAACATAAATTTGTACCTGACACAGTGTGGTGTTCAGCATGACCTTCTATTTAGATGATTCTGGTGTTTAGTGATGCAAAGTAGTTAAAGATTGAGTACATATGGTAATGGATTACTAAACTTCCTGAAGTCAAGTGCTTTGGGTTTTGTATTAGCTGTGACTTGCTAAATAACAATAAGGAATTCAAATGTTTAATAAATGACAGCAACATCTTTTTTTTGTAATAATTGAATATGCCTTGTAACCAGTGAGAAATGGTGAGTCTGTCTCTCCCTCCCTCCCTCCCTCCCTCCCTCTGTGTGTGTGTGTGTGAGAGAGAGAACTGTCAGCAAAAAGTTTGAAATCTTTGTATTTTGCAAATGAGGATTAGATGGTGTAGAACCAAGGTGGCCAGATTGAAGGCCATGAAGGGCTTGTAAAGGCAAGCAGTACTTTCCCCTTTAAATAATAATACTGAATAGCCCATAGTGCTGTGTTCTTCTTTGCAGCAGCTGCAGCAGTGTTCTAACTGCAAGAACTGAGGGAGGAGCCTTGCTACACCAGATTCCCCTCCTTTTATTGCTGAAAAGTTTCCTGTGTGGGTGCTGGCAAAGTTAGCTTTCCTAACAGTGGAGACTCAGCTCAACATATTCTTGGGTTACACTTAAAAGGTTTAAAACAGTCTAAAAGAGGTAAAACCTGGGAATACTACACAGAAAGCAGATGGAACAAAATACTGTTCTTGAATAACCCTGGCTATTACAGGGGGTGTTAACTTTCATTTTGGTAGATTTAGTGTGCTTTTTTGGCAATATCACATCAGCAGAAAAGTTGTTGGAGGGTGAGTTCTGTTTGTCTAGCAACATGCTTCTATTTAGCATTAAAAAACCACCATGCTGGTCCCTGCCACTCAATTCAGAAAAAGGCTCTCACAATTAGCAGCAGAGAAATAGTTGTGAAAATGTAGTTCCAACCAATGTAGTTCTGTCTTGGAGTTTGCTCTTTTAAACATGTGTATCTTTGAAATGCTGTGGTGTTGACAGTGTTCAATATTTAATTCTGAAACAAGAAATATGAAACATTAATGAGCTCCTCGGTAGTACAATATTTGTAGTACAATAATTTCTGTAGAAGGCTGTTGTATTTCACGGGTCCTTAGGTATAGTATGTGTAAATGCTAAATGCAATCAGATATATATTTTTAAGCTTATCATTCCCTGAAATAAAATCCCCCAAATGATCAGTTGCCCAAGTGGGGTCTGGTCTCTGTCTTGAATTCATTTGCCTTTCATTGCTGCATAAACAGAACCTGTTAGACTAGTCGAGGGTTATATAATTCAAACTGTTCAACATTACTTCAGCCACAATTTGTGGACTCAAGTGAGAAGTGTGGAGAGCCCTGCTCATTTCAATAGCCCAACTGGCTGGATTTACAAAATCACAGTATAAATGGCAGCTTCTTTCAAGTTGGAATCTGGAGAACCTCGAACACACGCACAGTCCCTTTTATGCCTGGAGTTCCTGTATGTGTAAACCTTTCCCATTCACTTCAGTGCCATCCTATTGCATGCACAGAATTCCTACTGCTGCTAAGATTAGAAGGTACTCCCCTGTGCTCAAAAACTGGAAGAAATAACAACTTCATCGGTAGAAAACTGAGAAAAGAAGTACCGTATGTGGTACAGAGTGCTAATGTATAAAATGACATATTGTAAGAAATTGTCAGAACGATTTGCAAAAAGAAAAGAAAAGCAATTACATTGATTGTATAGTTTATTCGGTATTGGAACTGAAGAAATAATTATCAGAATGCTGAAAGAAAGGATTCTACGTATTATTATTATTATTATTATTATTATTATTATTATTATTATTTAAAAAACCCATGATAAAACGGATGTTAATCCTTTTACTAAAGTATTTAAGTTAAGATGTATAGCTATATTCTTAATGCTTTGTTGTGACAGAACTTTTAGAAACAATAAAAACTAAACAGGAGCTCTGTATTTTGGGTGTGCGCACACCTGCTAGATTTTGGTCTTGATCTTACGGTCAGGGTTTTAAGAGTAAATCTCTTTTGCAAGGGATGATGTGTTGGGAACCGCACTTCTTACAGCTCCTTGGCTCATCCAACCCAACTGGATATTTGCACAGCTGAGCTGAAAGTGTGCATCCCAGATCAGACAGGAACCCCCTTTTAAAAAAAGAACCAAAAACTCCATCTCAAAATGTTAGAATGGTGAAAGGAAGAGAGCTGGCCCTGGCACAAAAGTGGGGCTGGGAAATAAACAGCAAATAGTAGGTGATGGGAAGGATGAGGCCACATATGAGGGAGCTTGCCTTAAGGCGTTTCTTCATAGGCCCATCATGTGGAAGCTTTTGAATCGCACTCGCACAGATAGCCCCTTGCACCTATAACTTCATGTGCAAGGTAAATGTTAGATATACATTTGTCTATGATGAGGTGAGTCTTTTCCAGAACAAGGAAATGGACTCTGGGACCTAAGTGGTAAGTGCAGTGTTGTCTGTTCAAGACTTGCACATAGAGTTCTTCGCAGAAAGATGTACTTTATTTTTTGTTTAGAATATACTTCTAGCATTGTGGGAAATACAAGATTTGCTTATCTGGTGGATAATTTCTGTTCGCAATTATTCACACACACACACACACACACACCCCGCTCTATACCCGGAGGTCTCAGGGCGGTTCACATAAAAGATCACAGTATATAAAGTAAAAATAAAAGCAATAACCCCCCCCCCAAAAGAGCCACATTTTAAAAGGGTATGGGATGTTGATCAGGTCAACCGAAGGCCTGGTTAAAAGGGTGTATACAGTGGTACCTCGTGTTACGTACTTAATCCGTTCCGGAGGTCCGTTCGTAACAGGAAACTGCTCGTAGCATGAGGCGCCTCCCACTGCTGCCGCGATGCTGGAGCGCGACTTCCGCTCGCATCCCGGGGCAAAGGTCGCAACAAGGGGCATCTGCTTCCGGGTTAGCGGAGCGCGTAACCCGCAGCATTCGTAAGGGGGACGGAACGTATCACGAGGTACCACTGTAATGAAGGCGCCAGGCAAACTTCCCTGGGGAGAGCATTCCACAGATGGGGAGACGCTGCAGAGAAGGCCCATTCTCATGACAAGCTGCAATATGGTGCAAAATGTATGGGTTTCTGGGTCAGAAGCTTCCTCTGAAACTATTGGTTTCTCCCATTACTATGTTTATATTGTGCAAAACACATTGCCTTCATTACCCCATACAATTGTATCACAGGTTACTTTCATTCTTCCTTGAGAGTGGGAGAAACCAATCGATGAGCATCTTGTTTCCCCCCCAAAAATGGCTTCATGATCACCAGCACCCTGAATAGATTGGTTATGCTTTCCATACATACCAAAATGACAGTTGTCACTCTTCTGACCACTTCCTCTACCCTTCCTCCTATTGCCATATAATGAGCTCCACTGAGGCATTAGAAAGTGGGATATGAAAGAGTCTGCAGCTGATGGCCGTAGGTGGGTTTTTCCACCCATACTTACTACCTCAGTATGTGGCTGTAGAGAAAACTTGACCAAACCTAGACAGTAATGGGAGGTCCTACAGTTTACCTTCTCTTCTTGCCTAATATAAGGTAGCTGAAAACTATTTTAATATGGACAAAAGTGCACCAAATAGAAACTGATAGTGAACCCTGTAAAAACATGTGATTGTTTACTTCTACCGTTTTGTTTCTATGATGTGCTGGGATTTCTTGAAAAAGAAGCATTCAGCTCTATTCATGGAAAAAGGGAGATTCAGTCAACTCATAAAGCAGGGTGATGTGATAGAGTGGACTTACACCTCTTAATAGATCTGGGACATACCTTTTTTTAAATGCTCCCACACATTAAAGGAAATCCTCCCCTGCAAGCAGAAAACAAGCACATAAAGGAGGAAGTTTCTAGTCCGTGCTTGTTTTCTGTTTTGGAGAATTTGAAGCATTTGTAAAAATGTAATTACCTACCTACAGGCATAAGTGGTTCAGTCCCATCAGCTTGACTGCATACGTAGGCAAGGCCTAACTAAGCTTCACATTCCTTCAAAAAGTAGAATCGTAGAATGGTAGAGTTGGAAGGGACCTCGAGGGTCATCTAGTCCAACCCCCTACAATGCATGAATAACATGTTTCTGTTTGTTTCTCTCCTCATATCCTTTGTTTTGCTCTTGGTTTTAGTCTGATTAACTTTGTCTCTAGCAGTTTTAATTTTGAAGGAGAATTGCACCCTGAAAAAAATTCAGGGGTGTGTGTATGTTGTGGATTTTTGTTTTTGCTGGTTTTTATTCAGGGCTATGTTCAAATTAAGGAGTTCTCAAGGCTAGATCTCCCATGATTATATGTGTTCTATAGCAAATAGGATGGCAGAGAGATGCCAGCAGGCAGAGTGAAGTCTTGCACCTTCATAGCAGTGCATGCGATCTCTAATATATGTGTGGGATGTACCTCCTTTGTGGGTTGAGGGGGAGACCAAACTAGTACTGCTTTAAGTATGCAGAATGTTCTCTTTTTGTTGCCTTACTGATTGGCAGGTAGCTACGCATTTTGCTGTTTGAGGGAATGATTTCCCCTGACTTCTTCATTACCCCCCCCCCCCCCGGTCCTTGCACCTTCAGAGGTATGGCCAAAAAGAGTGGTTTTGGGGGCTTTGGTGGCCTGCTTGTGAAACTCCTTCCCCAGGAAGACCTGTCTGACTGCTGTTCTGTTGTTCTTTCGAAGTTGGGGAAAACTTTTATTCCCTTAGGGCCCAGGGCTTTTAAATTTGTCTTTTTAATGAGTATTCTGTTCTGTTTGCCTTTAAGCTTATATTTTAATTCAAATGTGTATGTAATCCACTTTGGGGGCTGTCTTTTGATGAAGGACGGGTATAAATTCCCTAAAATTAATTATGTTTTTAATTGGTACTATTATTTTATCCAGTGTTGTAGTCCATCATTGGCTAGATTTTTCTCTTAAACAATTTTTATTTAAATCTTCCGACCTAGTCTTCATAATGTGACATTCAAATGTTGTGGTTTTGCTATTCTCCAGTCCCTGTGCCAGTTCTAACCAACCTTCCTTAACGTTTTATCAGCCTTTTAAAATATAATTTTATGGTATTTCAGAAAGGTGACAGAAATTTTAGTTATATCCTGAACTTGAGCCATTGCTTGTGATAAGTTCCAGGTCAGACTTCATTATACCCAACAATTTCATCGTTTTTATGAGGTGAGCCCATTTCGTAAGGTTCCATTTCTTTTTGTTTAATGCTCATGTAGAGGGTTGGACTGGTGTGTCCCAACTTTCTGACTGGGAGAGGAGTATTCTCTCCTAGATCTGCCTGCTCCAAAGTCTCAACTAATTTACTTCGTCCCTCTGAACTCAATGGGAAAGCACTAAGGAGGTATTTGATTCTCCTGCTGAAAAAAATAGGCTTTAAAATTGCTTAACTTTGACTGATACATGCTCACAATATTTTGTCAAACTATTGGCTTGCTTTGATTGATAGTCTTTTAAATTAACTTATAACCTGAAGCTGGTAGCAAAGAACATATTGGCTTAGTTACATATAGATAGATAGATAGATAGATAGATAGATAGATAGATAGATAGATAGATAGATAGATAGATGCATGCCCCACACATTTTATAAAATTGATTTGCTTCAGCCTACATTGTTTATAAGACACATACACAGCTGAGAGACTTAAAGCAGGGAAGGCTGTCTTGTTTTTGTGCGCAGGGATGAAATAAGGAAGGGCCTGTTAGAAATCTTGAAAGTCTGCATAACAGTGTTGCTTTTTTATGCAGTGGTAGGTTGGCTGGCTCACTCACTGAACACACTTCCTGTTTCTAAAAAAAGCCTCTCATTTAGCTGCTAAATAAATATGACAGCACCTGCAGAACTGGATGTATAGCCTCACCTTTTGTGTTGAATCATTCAAACGGTTTGGCTAGTAATGGCAGTTTCCAGTTGAAATGAAGGCTGGGGCACAAGTAGCACAGCACAGTTCCTCATTTGCTTCCTATAAGTAGCCATGCTGGTACAGGACATAACTAAGGCTACTGGCTTCAAAGCTGTTGGCAATTAGCATATAGAAATTTCAGATTGTTGGCAGGCCAGTATCTACTTCACAACCTTAAAAGCAGTGAAGAAGAAATAGGCGTGTGGCGCCATTTAGCTGTTTTGTAAAATATATGCCCATTTTTTAATTACCATGGTTAGGAGGAAAGGGGAATTTTTGCATCATTGGGTTTTCTCTGCTTTGTTTAGGTGTGATAGCTCAGTCAGTACAGCATGAGACTCTTAATCTCTGGGTTGTAGGTTTGAGTCCCACATTGGACAAAAGATCTCTGTACTGCAGGGGGTTGGACTAGATCAGTGGTGGTCAAACTTGTACGCCACAGTCATCACAATTATGACAAATAAAGGCTTGACATCTCTCGCTTTGCATGTCATGAGTCTATCTCATATGTTAGTTTCACCTTTTAAATTGAATTCCTGAAATAAATGAACTTTTCCACGATATTCTAATTTTTTGAGTATCACCTGTAGATACCATACTTCAGTTTTCAAAACTACTCTTTATTGTTAAACTCCTTAACCTATTGTCTATTCTTAACATATACTTGGAGGCTTCAAAGCACATCCATTTCAGTACACCTTGAGTGTCAGCCAGGCGAAAAAAAAGGGCACCCAGACCTTTGGAGGTGCTCGCAAATGGAGAATCTTTAGGCGCGAAATGCACCTAGCGCCCTGCTAATTTCGAACCCTGCTTGAGTGCTGTTTCACAGCTAGAACAAAGCCTAAGTTCACATAACTGCACTTGCACCCCTTCCATTCCTTGCCTCGCCCTTTTTCTCCCCCACCCCCATTTTTCTGTTTGACCGGGGGGTGGCAGTAAAAGGAAGGTCCTTGAAGCAGGAACCTGTTGTCATAGTCTGTCTTAGAATCATAGAACTTTAGAGTTGGAAGGTACCCTGAGGATCATCTAGTCCAACTCCCTGCAATGCAGGAATATGCAGCTGTCCCATACGGGGATTGAACCTGCAACCTTGGCATTATCAGCACCATTCTCTAGCCAACCGAGTATGTGCATTGTTAATTAATGAGTCATCTACTTGGATGGCATAGTATATAAATCTTTTTAGAACACAGTATCTGCCATTTTGACTAGCAAACCTCTGTGGTGGTCTCACCTTAGGGTCTATATGCTGCAGAGCTTTTTCAGACTGGTAGCAGGGTTGTACCCTGTGTTGGGGAGCACAGAGAACTTTAAGGAAAAACTACTTGCAGACAAAAAGGAGGATAGGACTTAGCAGCATAAAAACTCAGATTTTCTCATGTTCAAGGTGCTTCCTTGACTGTCACTAGGGAGTCAAGGGGAGTTGGAACAGAGCTGGCTACTGGCCGGCTACACCTTGCTCTTAAGGGCCAGATGAAATAGATATGGTAATGGGTCAGAATATTGGGGGGGGGGGCGTCAAAGTGTAGAAGCATCCCTTACCAAGTTGCAGTTCTGTTTTTCTTATACGACACCCTGACCCGGAGTGTAACGTAACTTAATTAGCAGGCAGGGTAGAGTTGTAAGGCTCTGTCTCAGCTGCCACACTTTTAACATCACCATTTCAGCTGCAGTAACTGAAGCCTCTGTAGTCGCCACCACAGGGAAACCAGTTTCTTAGGATGTAACTGTAGAGAATACAAAGCATCTTAGGTGTAGCTTAAATATTTTGGATGCTTTGGGGAAAGGTAGTAAAGCACTTGTGTGAAGGCAAGCATTTGGAGTTGTATAGTTAAAGTACAAGGATTAACTTCTCATATGTATGTGACACCTATAGATGTGGGGAAATGCATACAATGTATGTAGCCTGGAGTAGTATCATGCCTCAGAAAACTGAGTTGCAGACTTCCCATGTGCTGTGACCAGTCTGAACTCTGTAAACAAGGGCAGGGAAGCAGTATATTGGGAGCTAAGCAACTGCCATAACCTTCAAAAGAAATATATTAATTCTCTTTGGATCTTCGTTATCATTAGGAAATAGAAAGTTGTGGTTATAATTGTTCCTTCGTTTTCTCTGTGCTCGTTGAACCAGCGAGGGTAAAACATTCATCAAGTTGCAGGAAGCACAAGAGAGCATGCCTTTTCCTAGCTCCTTGCTTCTGTGTATCGTTTTCTCTCTCCCCCTTCGATTCCTACCTTCCAAATTGCACCATGCACTTTGTCCTCTTTATACAAACTGTTCTTTGAGCAATGCATGCTTAGAATAGCTCTCTAGAAACAAATGTGAGTAGGCGAGTTTGGATAAAATCTTCATGATTTTTTTAAAAAAATGAAAATAACACAAGTTGAACCCTTTGATTCTCATCCATCTCAGCTTCAGCTGTCCTATTAATAGTATTTTACATCTATTTTACAGCTAAATATTACTTTTGCTTACAACGTTCTGTCTGTGGGTTGGTTTCCCTGCAGAACTCCTTCTTTTCACCTCTCCCCCCCATCCAAGATTTCCCATGTACCTTTTTCCTATTTGCAAGTAAATTCAGTCATAATGGCTTTGATCTGATCTCCTACGAGTATGTGTTCAGTATTATAATGTTCAATATATATTTGGTAGTTCGGGGTGTGTAACAATATGAACGACCACATTACTCAGTAGAATACTGGATTACTTGTTCCACTTGCTGCGACAGGCCAGACCTATGCCAGTTAGCATTAGTAGCCACCTAAGATGCAATCCCTTTTGACCTCTGAGGAGAAAGCTGTGCACCATATAGGTTTGGGCCTTTTTAAATTAAGTTTTACTATGCTTTATTGTTATGCCTTTAAAAAAGCATTTGAAAAAATATTGAGCTATATGAAGGATTTTTATCCAAACATTGCAGAAATTTGTATGGACATTTTAAAGAAAGGCTCTCCTGAAATGGACATTTCTGACACAGAAATGTATACAATATATACAAAATTAATGATTCCCGTGATATATGGAATTTATATCTGATTAACTGATCCACAGTACGTTTCATATACTGATTTGTTTTCCTTGTATGCTCCCTGTAATGGATATGGTAGGTCTGAAAATAGATACCTAATATTGATAGTATTAAAATAGATACTGAATATTGATACTAATATTGATACATATTAAAACCCATTACAACAATTGAATGAGTGGGTTCTGATTATCTGATGCACCACAGATGTAAGCCTGAAATGTATTCCTTCTTTGCTGGGAACCCGAGGACTTCTAAAAGTACATAGCAGAATTTAAAAAGGGGACAGAAATTCATTGAACACAGTGCTTTAAAGGATTTTGAGAGGGAAAGAAAACATGGATTGCCTTGTTAACATGTGAGGAATGAGTGCATCTTCCCTGTGTCCTTAAGACTACTTGTTCTTTATGTTGTCTGAAGCAGCACTACATAATTCCAGTTGAAACCGCATAGGAACATCTGGAAAAGTCTCCCTCCTAGTAGGCCCTGCAGCCAACTGTGCTACCAACGAGTAGGCAAATGCTGCAGGAGGTAAAATACTGAAATACTTTCAATTTCATTATTGAAGCTACTCTTAATTTTGCCGCCTATGAACTATTATAAAAACATTTTATAATGGTGTAATGGTGGGAAACCCTTTGGCCTATCCCAGAATCCCCCATGTGCAGTACTGGCTATGTGCCAGTTACTACAGATAGCATTATCTATTTCTAGGTATGTTCATTTCCTTTATGGCTTGTATAGTGTGAGCTTCAATTAAAATGCAACACCACAGAGGACTGCAGATTTGTCCTTATACAAATAAGCAATGAGGCCAAAACTTGTTAAAGCGCAAGTATGTGCACATAACTATTAGTATCTGTCTAGCTTTTTCAAAAAGAAATAATGGGGAGAGGTTATTTTGCATCCAGGCAGCTTTTGAAGTTATTCCTGCTGTGTTAATGAACCTTTGGGACAACGGAAAGCTTATAGGTATTTGACAATGGAGTGTTTGATCATGGGTGACTACTAGACACTGCATTGTTACTTCCTATGAATTCTCCAGTTGTGTCGGTTCTTGAGTAAGCTTACTCTAGTAAATGGATACTTTTAATTTATTGGGCAAAAGCAGTTTATCTTCCTGGGTTGACACATTTAGCTAGTTCATTCCTGTGAGAAATCATCCCAGGAAAACTGCAGCCTTTCACATCATTGTCTCCTCCGATAGCAGAAAATCTCTTTCCTCCTCCTTTTCACTGCAATGGGACAGAGAGTATGTAATATTCAGCATAGCTTGTTAGCAAGTGTGCAGTGTTCCAATATAGCTCCCACGGTGACATTCTAAAGAGTTGCAATACAGTACCATAGGCATCATTGAGCTGGCAGGAAAAATAATAGGGTGAGCCAAGAGCATTGTTTCAAGATGATCTTGCAGCATCAGTTTGCCTTGGTATGAACAAAATCTTCTTCCTTAAGATCTTGCTGTGGTGCCACTGTAGCCTCAGCAGGTATGTTCTCCCCAGTTATAAGTGGAATGCAATAGTGCTGCCGAGCTTACAGGAAAGTAAACACGGCGAGGCCGCAGCTTATAAAGCATGGTTGTAAGGGACTTCGCAGCCTAGGTTTTAGGGGTTATTTTTATTTCTAAAAACTAAACAAGAAAGTAGCAGGGGGTGGAGAGAGTAATGCATATCCATATATATGTATTACTTTTTTTTTTCAGTGAAGAGCCTGACTTTCTTTGACCTTTAATCATAAGGTTTACTAGGCAATGACCTATTTAAAACATCTGTTATGAAACATGTAGTTTCATGGGGCACTGAACTTTGTCCTAACGAAATTGAATCTCATTTTAACTGCAGTATTGTGTAACTCATGCACACACCTTTCAGTAGTGTTTGTGTGTCTGTGTGTTTTAAGCAGCCTTGGCTTCTTTAAGCTGTAATTGGTAAACAGCAAACTCAAATGACAACTCTGGCTTGTGCTTTTATTTTAGAGTGCCGTGCATCCACTCATAAGGAACTTTCTAGGTTGTACAATATGGGAATACTTGCAGCATGCATACCTTCCCTGAAGCTAGCTAGTGCTTCTGTTGTAAGACCACTGCATTTTTCCAGCTCTGAAATAGCAATTTTATCACTGAGGAAATGCAGATACATTGCTTCATACTGTAACTTTCTTTCTAAGAAGGCTAGTGACACTGGGTTGGCAACCCCTGTTTTAAAGTCTGCAGCTTTTGGAATCAATAAAAAGTAATAAAAGTAATTTTTAAAAAACAGAATTTTAGACAACAGGATCCGACATCCCCCCCCCCCGCTTCCCTACAGATGGGTATCCAGGTCCCCCTCAATTATTTTTAAAAACTATTCTAAGGCAGGCTAGCTTTGTTTCGTTTATTAGGAAGCATTTGTTATCTTTCTACTTATGAGAATTTCCCAATAAGCCAATGAGTAAGCAAGAATTGGAGAATATTTGTGATTATTTATGAATGCTAATGGCAGGCACCTAGAAAACCTGCCCACCCCTGCAAATCACAATATACAAAGATGACACGGTGTTCTATACAGGAAGATAGTTATTGATTTGTGTAGTTCTGGTGAAAGCAGGTATATTTGCCACACTTTGCAGGTAAAGTATGAGGTATGGCTAAATGAATGTTCCCCCTCTCCCGCCTCCCTAGAAAGAGAAAGAGGGAAAGTCCTTAAAGAACTGAACTGGTTGTCTCTAAGCCACTGGACCCAATTCAAGATTTCAGTACTAACACACAAAGCTATAAACAACATGGGGCCTGCCTACTTGACAGATCTTCTCCCACTGAGATCAGCTGGGGAGGCCTTGTTTGTGGTGCCGCCATTGGAGGTGGTTCATGCCTTAAATAATGCAGGACCTTACATCAAAAATGCAGTCACACACAGAGGGGCACAAAGAGGTTTCTTTGAAACACACAGAGTGATGGGGGGTTTCCAATCTGTCATGAGTACTGTTATAGCCATTATTCAGTAAGGTCAAGCTTGTAAATAGCTGCTCACTTGGCTGCTTGTGGTAAAAAAAAAAAAATAGCATCCAGGTGGTCAGATGGATAAGGGTTTGTAAAGTGGAGGAAGTGTGCAATGGACAACAGTGGTATGTGGGGGCAACTGGACCTAGTGTGTGCCTGTGACACATGCACAGCCATATTTCAGGCAATGGCAGTGGATGCATTTGTAGGGAAATTTGCAAGTATCTTATTTGACTAGGAGGTTTTCAGTGTTCTTGTCTAATTCTAAGGTGGCCTAATTTAAGTCTCAGGAGTTGGTGATTTCATTCCCCCCCCCCAAAAAAAATCCCAAGCTCATGAAAAGGGAAGAAGAGCATAGCACAAGCTCATTTCTAACTTTGGGTGTGCCCTCCAGCTATTGTATCAAGGCGCATCTCCAGCTATCTATCCAGACAGAACCCAATAGGCTGTATGTTTGGAGTCGTTATGCATGATCTTCCTCTGTAAAAGAAAGTTTCATGACTCATGTTTCAGCGCCCCCACCTACTGTGTTCAATAGAACTGACCTTTAGTCCATTGTGCCAGATGATGGGGACATGGGAGGTGCCTTCTATGTTGTGGCACTCATGAAGTGGAACTTCTTGACCTGGGAGAATCCATCTAGCTTTTTTATTGTCTTTCACCACCAGCTGAAAATCTACCTTTTGCCCAAGAAATCAATTTTTGCTTCATCTCCTGTCTCCAGGGTGTGGCTTTTCAGGTGCTTTTCAGGCGCAGCGGTAGGATGGAAGTTGGAAGCATAAATATTGTTGTCTAAGTGGCTTGAGGTATTGTATTGTTACAGCATAATGAGCAGTGGGGAAGAGATTTCTGCAAGGTCCTGCGGTATTTATTTACTCAGATGTAATGCATACCTCTCTTTTTTTTGCCAAATTACCATTTTTTTTTTTGCCAAATTACATCACAAAAATTAGGGTGCACATTAACATTTGAAGGTGCGTTACATTTGAGTAAATACTTGAATTCACTGTGTCGATGAGAGGAAAGTCCACCGTCCGGCGAGTTAAAACGGCTCTCAATATGGCGCCAGCACGTCAGTGGCAGACTGAGCACACCGTCCTCCCCTAGCCCCCTTGAGGTCTCCTTTGCTCTGAGCAGCTGGCCGCAACAGCTTCGCCAGTTGTTGTGTGACTAAGTCCCCTGAGAGTGGGTCAGGGAGGCTGGCTGGCAAGCAGCCACAGGCGGAGTCGGGCCCCCCCACCTGCGGGGGGGGGCATGGCCACCATGGAGAAACTGGTGGAGGCCTTTTGAGTCCCTTCACTCTTTCCAGCATCAACTGGGTTCCACTGTCTTGGCAGCGGCAGCAGCAGCAGCATCCGCCTCACAGACCATGAGCTGTGAAGGGAGGCTGGAGCGGTTGACGGGCATGGAATGAAAGCGGCTGCAGGGCCAGTGCCAGGGGAGGTTCTCCGGTGGGAGAGGTGTAAGCCGAAGCGTGCTTTACTTTTCAGCATACTCTACTTACTCGAATGTTATGTCCATCTTTTTTGTCAAATTACTTTGCAAAAATTAGGGTGCGCATTAGATTCGATGGCGCATTAGACTCGAGTAAAAGCAATATATCATGTTCATAGTTGGTTCATAGCTAGACTAGTTGCCTTACAAGGTCCCTTTCAACTCATGCGATGATCTGTTCAATAAAAGGACATTAAGGTTGGTTTTTGGTGGAGAACAGTGCATAACGGAGAGAAATTATTGTACCTCCGTTTAAAAGTGATAGTAAACACAGTGCTCTGGCATGGCGACCTTTTGGATCAGTATTTTTTCACATTGATAAGATCCTGGTCTTGCATTGTGGACAGAGCTGCACAGTTTTTCATGGGTAGCAGAAGGATATTTTTAGAGTCCTTCTATTAAAAGGTTCTAATATATAGTTGCAGGAATAACCTGCATTGCTGCTGTTACATCATGTGCTCTATTAGAATGTGCCAGTGGACGAACTGATGTTATGACAACAAGAAACCAACATACAAGAGCTAGTCTGGCTTCTTTCTAGGTAACAAGCCTAGTACAAAGAATGACATGGAAGGCTTTTTAACCCATCCACCATTATAGAGCAAAATTAATGAAATGGGACAGGATCAGAGCCATGTAGAATTGCTTGAAGTGGATCAGAGCCTTATTTATTTTTTCATTGCCCATCTGTTGCATGTGGTGATTTAGGCCAGGAATATCAAGTGTGTGTGTGTGTGTGTGTGTGTGTGTGTGTGTGTGCGTGTTCCTTTATGGCCCCCTTTACATGGAGAATTTGTAGTGCTACAACACAATCCTGGATTTGCATGAAATCAGGGCAGGGGAGCAAAAGTGAAGTCAGAGGTCTGAGTAAAGTTGTTGTATGATAAAAGTACTATGGATTATTTGAGGGTTCTACATCCTTTATCTCTCTCATGTGACACAGCTGAGAAATGGAAGAGGGAGAAGTTTGAGTACAGCAAGAAGGGAGGAACATTGAACTGGGGGAGATGGCAAGGGCACCCATGCCGCTAAAGGTTTGCAGGAAGTGGGAGTGAGGGACAAAGTTGTCCCATTTGAAGTGGCTTTGGGCTTGATATCGCTGTCCCACAGTATGTTGACTTACTGTGCTAGGGCCAATATGCCTGCCTCTTCATGTGGGCTTCTTTGCTTTCTTTGCACCCTCTGCTGGTCATATTTATTTGTTTTCTTTTCTTTGATCTGCAAAGCTTGTAGAATGGAACAGCAGCCAGTATTGATAGCAGAGTCATTTCTTGAGTTAGGGGGAGCTCTTACAGAAGCTGGGTTTAAGAAGCATGCTCTCCTCCTACATCACAGTGCTTATTGAACACCAGCAGGGTATGAGGCAGTGTTCAGTATATAGAAATAATGTGCTTGGTGTTTCCATACAAACTGTAGTAAATCTCTACAAAGATAAATGTAATACTTGGGGCCAGCCAGTTCACACAGAGATCTGTGGGCAGGAATACACTTCTGGGTAGCAGTAGCATCTACTGACTCTTCACTGTTTCTACTGGTAGCTGGAGAGCCCCATTACATCCCTCTTGAACACCTCCTCCAACATTGCTCGAACCTCACTCTCCCAGGCCTGTCTGAACTCAGCAGACTGGGCAAACATAGAAGTTTCTGTGACTTACTCCTCCTTTCTTATCTGCTGAAGAACCCAGGCACTGATGAGGACAGTGAACAGCTGAGAAGGCTGGAACAGACTCTGGAGCTAGTTATATCAGTTGTTGCTGCTTCTGCAGCCTCTCAAAGGCCTAACCCTTGGTCAAACTAAAATCCAGAAATTGCTGGCTTTGGGTAGTGAGCTAGGTGCTTAACTTTGTAAAATCCCTATTTTGTGTTAGTCCAAGTTACTTCATTTTTCTTGGCAGTTCGCTTGAGAAGTATTGTCAGTGTCTCAAATGCAAGTCTTTTCCTCCGATTTCCTTTTGAAGCCTTTATTGTTACCAGTAGTAACTGTCGGAAATCTGAAACGCTGCATTTTCTTTTCCTTTGCAACTTTGCACCGCTTCTTTTTAGCAATAAAGCAAATGTAAAAAGTGCAAAAGCTGACGTTGATCAGTTAGTGCCATGCTCCTGCTTAATCCTCTCTTCTGCTCGTATGTGTTGTGGCTGCAGGAAGAGTAGAGGTGCTGCAAGTCAAGTTCAAGGTGTTAGTAATAACATATAATGCTCTAGACAGCTGAGGACCCCCTTATCCCTTATATATCCAGTAGATCACTGCAGTCTATGAGGGACCTTCTCCTGCAAGTTCCAAAGATCTTAGAAGCTCACTCTGCAGTAACTCAGAGCAGTGCTTTTAGTGTGGCTGCCCATGTTCTGTAGAATAGCATTCCCTATCGAGATATAGCAGGCACCAAATATTTTTACTTTCCAGAAACAATTGAAGACATTTTTATTGCAACAGCCTTTCCCACTCTTTGCCATGATTTTCACAGAATCATAGAATCGGAAGGGACCCAAGGGTCATCTAGTCCAACCCCCCGCAATGCAGAA
The DNA here is from genome assembly GCA_034641385.1 of Darevskia mixta. Lineage (NCBI taxonomy): Eukaryota > Metazoa > Chordata > Lepidosauria > Squamata > Lacertidae > Darevskia > Darevskia mixta. The sequence goes on from JAWWNH010000029.1 coordinate 62,304,632, forward strand.
ATATCAGCTAAAGCATCATCTTCTTTCGTTTCAGTTTTATTTTAAAAGATTTTTCGGGCGGTTTTGTGTCTTTAATTGTTTTTATCACACATCGCTTTAAGATGGTTATATAGAAGGCAATTAATAAATGGATGGTATTAATGTAAAACCACAACTTTATAGAGGGCAGGGGACAATTCAAACTGTGTGTTTAAATTAGTTTGGAAGTGGAGTGTGATCTCGGTGAAACATTCCCTGCTAAAACTACAATGAACATTGCTCATTTCTCAGTCATTTGCTGATAGCCCACTAATCTGAAAGTTATTATTGATTGTGGGTCCCGATTTTGCTTTCTCATTTAAGAAGTTCAAGCAGTGTGGACTTGGATTCTTTTTCCACCCCACGTGGAAAGTTAATAACCCTATTAAAAAGATAGTGTAGGTAGGGTATAGTTCAGGTTAGTTATAAGGTAACATCAAGCAAAGTCAAGTTCTCATGGATCAAACATTTTGCTGTGAAACTTGCAGCTCTCATTCTCAGTCAATTAAATGAATCATTCCCCAGTAGAGTGTACTGGTCAAAGTAAAACTGTTGCTACAGTGGATGGGATTTCCTAGTCCTCCTCCTTATTCCTTCCCTTTCTTTTCTTTGCCTCTTGTGGGTAGAAACAGCTCAAGGTAGAACATTGCAGCACTTTCCCCATGCCATGCATAATTTTATGAACTTCTACCATGTCACCTCTTACTCTCCTTTTCTCTAAAGTAGAAAGTCCCAAACACTGCAAGCTTTCTACATAGGGGTCTTGTGTCATCCACTCAAATCATTTTGGTTGCCCTTTTCTGAGTCTTTTCCAGAACAGTGCACAGTATTCCAAATGTGATTGCCATGTAGATTTATATAATGGCATTATGATACATGCAGTATAATTTTCAATTCCTTTCCTAATGATCCCTATTATGGAATTTGTATTTTTCACAGCTGGGTCAACAGCTTCATCAAACTATCTTCTTTGACCCCCAGGTCTTATTCTTGGTCCATCACCATAAATCCAAGCCCCATAAGTGTATTCAACAATTTTGTGATCCACAAGACCTCTCTTCTTACTCCTTGACAGCTAAGCTTACTCAGAAGTTTTTCGTGAGATACTTTGACTAAAGCTTTTTGAAAGTTCATCTGCACGTTCAAGTAGGCACTTGGTAGTGTTGAAACAGATATAACACTAAAGCGAGGTTAAAGATCAGCAAAAGATCCCTGGGCCATCCGGAGAATATAACAAATTCTAAATAGAGGACTGCTGTTGTTGCAGAGATAAAAAATTCAGTTCCTCAAATCCTTTGCTAAGTTGGTTATGGGCTGTGAGATGTTAGAAACATCATGCAACTATGCTGTGTTTTTCTTCAATTCATTTCCAGAGATCTCTCTTGTATTTAGAACCTGAAAATCCAGTACATCTGTGTTCACCAACTCAAATGGATTCCAAAACAAGTCAACACAAGTGATTCGTACTAAGCTCTTTAGAAATCTCTTAAGTAGTTTGACAGTTTCCAAAATACTTTTTGTGTAAGATCTCCCAAGGTCTCTCCTTTGTGTAGTTCTCCCAAGTGATTGGTCAAGCCCAGTTATTTAATGTTCTGTTCTATATTTGGACAATGTATAACCCATAAATACTGAAAAGATTAGCTACTCATTAACTTTTGGTGAGCTCAAAATTATATTTGGTCCTGAGACAAAAGTTGGTTCTTTACTTCATTTGAACACATAACAAAAGTTTATCTGAATAAGGAGAAGAAAGAGCTAGTCAGGCTTTGTTGTTGTTTAGTCGTTTAGTTGTGTCCGACTCTTTGTGACCCCATGGACCAGAGCACGCCAGGAAAGTTACAGCATAATGCAAAACCTGAACCTAAATGAAAATTCTTTAGAATGTTAACATTGACATTTAAAAAGGTGGAAAAGGTATATCCGATGCATTCTAAGAATTTTTTTTTGGATTTGTGGCATCAGCCTTTTGCACATGAGTGATGTAGCTAACCAAACCTCAGCATCAGAGAATGTTCTGTACATTCTGAAGATGAACTGAAAATGCTCAGAAGACATTTTTCTGATTAAAATTTCTCTCACTTCTCTCTTTCTCCCCTACACACACACACACACACACACGGTCACTTTGCAAGATTTTTAATAAATGGTTCTCCACCTTTTGGGAGGGTAAGGTGCAAAATGGTGACCAGGCTTCTGTTGCCACTTGCAGCACCAGCAAAAAAACACAAATCCTTGCGGGGAGGAAGGGGGAGAAAGAAGCACTGTTAATGCTAATGATGAGCACACTCCCAAGAGACAGTTGGAAAATTTCTCCTCTCCCTGGAGAAATTTGGTGGAATTATCTCCCCAATTTTCCTGCCCCCAAATAGGATGGAGAATGTCAAAAGGCCATTAATGCACAGTTCTAGGTCTTACAACATTCTGTGACACTGAAGAGAATGAGGCATACTGTGATCATTTGGGGCTAAGCTCTGTCCGCCACTCTGAATGAGTGGCACTTCTGTGACATCTTCATTCCTGTGACCTCCAGCAACATTGCACTATCCCAACTACAGTCGTACCTTGGTTTTCAAACAGAATGCGTTCTGGAAGTCCATTCGACTTCCAAAATGTTCAGAAACCAAGGCACGGCTTCCAATTGGCTGCAGGAGCGTCCTGCAGCCAATCGGAAGCAGCGCCGGCCGTTCAGCTTCCGAGGCAACACCTGCTTCCAGAACACCTTCTTCCGGGTTTGCAGTGTTTGAGTTCCGAGTTGTTCATGAACTAAGCTGTTCAAAAACCAAGGTATGACCGTATATATCAGTTTATACACAGGTCAAGTGCACCATTCTTCTGTATTATTATTATTTTAATGAAATTATTCTATTGGGTTTCAATAAGGACAATTGAATTATTCAATTGGGTTTGAATAAGGACAGAAAGGCTTTCCTTAAAGCAAGTTATAACCATTCTTAGAGAAAAAATATTTCTGCATCTTTTATAAAAATGTTAGCAACTACGCAAAGTAGTCTATACTTTACATAAGCATTCAGCATACTGGGTGAAGCACACTTCTACATTGGCGGGAATACGAATGTTCATTCTTTGCTTTCTCAGACATTTGAATGTATTTTAATCCTTCTTGTAATGTGTAGCAGGCTCTGTGTGCTGAACCTAATTAAGTGAAGATCCAGGATATCTGTTTATGCGGCAGCATGTTTGTAGTCAGAAAGCTTCTTAGGACTTCTGCTGTTTTATTTGGTTGCTTGTTCATTAAGTAAAAAACATGCTTTTTTTGTTTGCCTCTTTGGGGGGCCTTGTCCCTGCTGACTTGTTGCTCCCTTTATGTTTGCTTCCAGGAGTTCTATGAACATACAAAAACACTTTGGCAAGATGAAGGTGTGAAAGCCTGCTACGAGAGATCTAATGAATATCAGTTGATCGATTGTGCACAGTAGTAAGTACAACTTCTCTTACAATTTTATTGCGATCTCTTGTAGAAGAAAAGGAAACGTTTCTTGTTTTTAATCATCCATTTAAAGTATAAGCATAACTTCATTGTGAATTGATAGAGACTATTTGGGGGAAAAATCAAAATCTGGGCTGGGACCTCTGTGATGATGATGGTGGTGGTGGTGATAATGATGATGATGATGAATAAAGAAGCTCAGGGAGCAAACACATCAACAATTTTTTTAAAGCATTCTAAGACAGGTATAAACATCTAAAACAATTAACTGTTAAGAACATTATTTTATTCAGTGATCTCAGGATTGCCAGGAACAGTAAACTTCAGGCAAATGTCACATAGTGGGCTTGATAAATAGCCTGCTTTCCCCTTCTGTCCTGTAACATTCTGTTTACTTAGTTGAATACTGGTGTGTAGTATGTCCTTGGAGAGAACACCAGCAATATTGCTTGTTGAAAAGCTGTATTTGCAAATGGATTTATTTTGTCTTAGCCTGTAAGAAAGAGGTTTAAAGACAGCTGCAGCTGCAAAATATTTTTTTGAGATACTTCTTAGGCCATTCAGAGGTTTGCTGGCATGGAGGTCCTTCAGTATTGGATAATGCTTGCCCACAATACCAAGTACAAGAAAGTGGTGCAGAAACTAGTTTCTAAAGTAACTTGTAGTCTTTGCAGGAAGGTTTTTTTTTTTTTTTTTACCTTTTCCTTTTTATTTTTCTTGGAAACAAGATGCATGGGACTAAGGGTGATCTTGTGAGTTGGTTGTGGATCAGAATAGGACTGCTTGCTGGATTGAAAATGTTTAAAGTAGAACATGCCTTCCGTTCAAAGTTTATATAAAAAATTTCCCTGCTAGGGCAATTTTTTTTTTTAAAAATTTTCATGTTACATGGAGCTATACTTTCTGCTCACCATTGTCCAGTTTCAGTATTTAGTTACTTTTTCCCGCTGGCATCATGAGAACCAGAAGCCTAAGGAAGCTTGCAGAAAAGGCATTTCCTCGACCCCTCCTCCCTCTTCTCTGCAACTCCCCTGAAAAATCTGAAAGATAGCTCAAAATTGGACAGAGGCACTTCGTGCAAGCAGAGCAGGTTCCCACTCCTGGCAGACCCCTGTGCCCCATTCTGTGCTGTCAGGGATGGTTTTTGGACTCTCTGGAGTAGCTTTTCAGGTCATGTGGAGGATTGCATGAGGGAGGGAACCGGAAAGTCCTCATCCGTGAGTTTTCTTCTTCGCACAGTTCTTAGAATCCAAGGCTCTCCGTTTGTTAATGGCACTAGGTGGTTATTGGCATTTTGATTGGTTTGGTTTGTTCGGTTGTTTTATTTTATAGGTATTAGTTAATTTATAATTGCCTTGGTGGTGTTCTTAGCAGTTGTATGGGTTGCTGTAATTTGGCACATCTATGTTTTAAATGCATTATACATTTTTATTTTATTTGTAAGTTGCCCAGAGACTTAAAAAAAAAAGTGGTAAGAAATGTAATCTAAATCCAGTGTAATTTCATTTCAGTTAAATTGAAAGGGTTAGTTTTAACTTGCAAAGTATCATATATTTGGCTAGGCTAGACTGGGAGAGACCATAGTTCAGTAATGGAACCCATGCTTGAATGCAGAAGGTCTCTAGTTCAGTCCTTCCAAATAAAAAGATGTGATAGTGGGTGATATGAAAGGCCTCTTCTTGAGAGCCATCACCAGCCTGTGAGGAGAGCATTGGGTTAGATCAGGCATCCCCAAACTTCGGCCCTCCAGATGTTTTGGACTACATTTCCCATCATCCCTGACCACTGGTCCTGTTAGCTAGGGATCATGGGAGTTGTAGGCCAAAACATCTGGAGGGCCGCAGTTTGGGGATGCCTGGGTTAGATAAATAAGTAGCCTGACCTGGCATTAGGCTGTTTCCTATGTTCCACATACACTACTTTGGTAGTTTTCTATTACAGATCTGTATTCCTGCAGGACACCTTATGATACACAGATCCCTTTCCCAGAGCTCTTATTTGCTCAGGGGTTTTGAGAATTTTAGAAACTGCAGAAGTCCTTCCAACCAGTGGAAAATATATTTGCTGTTTCTTAACTCTATACTCCAGCACAAAGTGAGAGAGGACCTCACTTTTCTCACAAGGCTTCTGCATGTTTTGTAGGGCCCAAGCAGCAGGAGGGATTGATGGCTGTTGCTAAGGGCCAGTGTTTGTGAGCCACTGCCCTTTTAAAAAGTATTTTGTTGTCATAATGGTAGACAAAAAATGGTTAGCAGTGCATAAAAAATTCAGAGTTTCACTCTACAGTGCTACCTCTGGTTACGAATTTAATTCATTCCAGAGGTCCGTTCTTAAGCTAAAACCGTTCTTATCCTGAGGCACGCTTTCACTAGTGGGGCCTCCCGCTGGGCGCGCGCCTCTGGCACACAATTTCCGTTCACACCCTGGGGCAAAGTTTGCAACCAGGAGCAACTACTTCCGGGTTAGCGGAGTTTGTAACCAGAAGCATTCGTAACCAGAGGTACCACTGTACTTTTGCAAATTGTGGCACTGGGGAATAATACGGAATGCTACTTGGCAGAAGAGAGTGCAGTTACTGCTGCTTGACTCAGTGAGCTTTTGGTTCGAGGTGCATCCTCTGGTCTTGGGTATTCCAGATCTTGTTGCACTGGAAAGTGTGCTTGTGTGTATATGTTTGCAGGGGCATGGCTGCAAGCTACCTGCCATCTCCAGGTTGTTTTTTCAAAAGACTCTGGAGCACCTCTACCACTCATTCGATAATGTTGGGCTACATTGCCAAATAGCCTGACTCTAGCAGCTTCTTATGGACCTAGGTCACAAATATGGCTGACATGCTGCATGTTTGGGGAGGTCAATTCGATCCTCTTGTTCTTGCCAACCTGGCAGATGATGAGTTTTTTTCAGGACCAGAGGTGTCGAGAAGTAACGGTAGGTTGCCTTTCAGAGCCAACCCATTATAAAAGTAGAGCTCCTGCATACAGGGATGAATGAATACCAAGCAGCAGTTGCTGTGCAGTGATAACCTGATCTTTGCATTCCCTGCTCTTGGCAGTGGAGTTTTTGTTGCTCTCATTTGCACTCCTTTGGCCTGCCAAGATGACAGACCTAGTCCCTGACCCACCATGACCTGTCATAACCCTTGTTCTTTCAGAGACTTTAAAAAGTGCATTAGACCTTGAGCCTCTGCAAAATAAGATGGGGAGTTGGGATTCACTTCCACCTCATCTTTCGATGTGCCTGGTAGCATGCACCTAGATTAACTTGGAAATGTGGCCAGATTCTAAAGTATGTTCGGATTCTAAAATAATAGACCCGAGTTCCACAGGAGAACGTGAAATCCTTTGCATGTTTAACTTACAACCAAATCTGTAGTGATAGTGTTGATGTCGTGAGATCAATGTAATGCTTCAGGAATTATAGCAAAGTATGTTGGAATACACATGCCTACTCTTTTTCTTCTTTGGCGATTACTCGCGTAACACAGGGTTGTAGGTGTAATTATTCCAAAGTACTTTGCTTGAGTTCCTGAGTAAGTCACTACATTGATCCCACAGCAAAGTCAGTAATATTGTCCTCAGGTGATTTTGATAGCATTTTACACGGAGATAAAATAACAAAGTGTTATATCTAAGAAGCTGGCTAATGAACACAGTCAAACAAATCTATGTAAGTGAAAAGAAGAACAATTTGATTAGTCAATAAATCATTGAATCTAAAGTAAAGAGTTGAAAAAATGTGTTCTTTCTAACACAAGTATCTGAATTTCCATTATGATGACTTCTCATTTCCCCACCTCTCACTGTATGTAAGTGTGAAGAGTTGTAACTCCTCCATATCCTACAGTGGTAGGATTTGCACACTCAATTTGTTCCGGGGTGCCGTTCACACACCGAACAGTGCACAACCTGGGCGGCGCTTTTGCGCATGCGCGAAAGAGAATGCTTCTGCACATCCATGGACCACGCGGACATGTGCAGAAGCATCCGCGTGGCGAAAATCTACTTCCGGGTTGCCGGCATTCGCATCCCGAACGTACGCAACCCGGGGTATGACTGTATTGTATTGAGCTAGAGTATTGGGAACGGGTATTGGGAACCTGATTTAACATGTAGCCAAGAACCATAACTTTGACCATACCTTAGTCACATGACTGCTTTTTCCCAAACATGTTTAACACCTTAGGAAGTCTTCCGCATGGCAATTTACTGTCACTCTTCTCTCAGCAATGCACACACAGAGAGAAGCGAATATAACTTTTTTTTTAACCTTTGACTTTTTGAAATCCCTTTTTTTCATGCAGAGGTAGGAAGTCCAAGACTTACAGACTCAGTCTAATTTTAATTAAAGCCCTCACTTTGCCATAATGTACACTTTCAAATCTGCTACTGTGCAGAATAACCCTTGTTCATTTTTGGAAGCTGAGCTGACTGCTTGCATTCAGCTTTCCTGTGTTTCCTGCTAACTCATGCAGAAGTGTGCAGCTTGGAGGGAGGGGGAAATGGGCGATTTTCCTTCCCCTTAACTGGCTTACCAAACTGGTTACTTTCACTTTGGCTTTTAGAAGATGTGTGATCTTGACTGGGGAGGGAGATTCCTCAGCACAGTCGACTAGGAGGGCTCTGGGAGTAGGGCGGGAAGCCACAGCACTACTTGTCTTTTAAATATCCTTTTAGGGAAGCATAAAGAAGAAGAATCTTTTTAGAAGAAGTCACATTTGGAGCTTTTAATGTTATCGACACTACCCAGAATCAGAATAATGCACTTTTATATGTTGTAACATTATCCATATCTGGTCTAAAGTGGCATAAAACTGGTTTTGTATTCTCTGGGGAGCCGTCCATATAAAAGGGGACTGAGATTGAGGGCCTCATATAAAAGGAGGGGAGATAAAGGGAAAGACTACTTCTGCTGACAACATGCTCTAATGTAATATACTTATTAAAATGTGTTATTTGAGTAGTATCAAACTTTTGTGATTGTAGTGGTGCAGGCTTGGGTTTAGGGGTATGCAGAGGACCAAACACATGACAGTTCAATAACAGAGTCCTGTGGTGTCTAAGCGTAATGCTGAAATGTGCATATCCTGGCCTTTCAAGACTGTGAGACCTGGCAAAGGATCCCCATTCTCAAATCTCAAGAACACAACAAAACACTTAATCACCAAAAACTAGTGTTTTATTCCGATGGTGTTCCATGGCTGATTTAGTTCGTGTCCCTGTCTCTCTCAAGTGTCCCTACATTAACACATTCAAAAACTAGTTTCTTCCCTGTCCAATAAGACAGCCCCCTTTTGGGGGGGGCTGCATTGCGGGAGAAGTTTCGTGACCTGGTAGTGGGTGGAGGAATGCTGCCCACGTCATTAGGACGCCCAGTCGCGTCACGCCCCCGGCTGACCAATCGGATTAGCCAGGGGGCGTGGCCACTTGCCGTTTAAACCACAGCGCGAGTGCCTCCATTTGTTTCCTTCAGCGGATCTCCCAGCCCACCCACCCTCTTTCTTGCATTGGTTGACTGGCCTGACTAATGTCAGTCGCCTGGTTGTTGGGGCTGGGTAGGAATATTTCCACTTGGCAATTTGGCACCAGCCGTTTGGTTTTCACCTACCTAGTAGCAATCGTCAGGATAGGCATTGGGTACGCCTGCTCCTTTGGCCAGTAAAGTGAGATGAACACCGCAACCCCAGAGTCGTCAGCGACTGGACCTAACGGTCAGGGGTCCCTTTACTTTTTTAAAGCTTTGTTATGGGACGGGAGGTTGTTGCCTCCGCCTGCCCCTCCACGCTAAGGGTATCCCATTAAAGGGATCGGGGTGTGTGGTTCCTGTCCGAAGCCTGGGTGTGGGCTGGTGCCATGCCACGACCCCATCAGTGACCCTGGGGGAGCTCTTAATTGATGTGTATCATAGGGCTCCCCCTATCGGTGGTTGGCCCTTTCAAGACTTCCTGCACACGGGCAGGAGTCAGGATATAGTCTTGCTTCACCCAATTGCCTAAACCAAACCGCTCACATCTGTAACCAATAACGTGACCTAATTTATCCCATTAACCCAACGTATTCATGTCTCTGTGTTTATTTCTGTGGGAACTGCGGGGCCCGGGGCCTCGCCATGCAAGATTTCGCATCATTTTCCTGGTGATTCTACTTGTTGCCCTCGTTGTTTTTAGTGCAAAGGTTTTCTATGCATGTCTCCCAGTTAACATTTCCTGCATTTCAACCTGGGTGGAAAAGGAAATAGGGCAAGGGAAGCCATTCGCAAGCTGTTTCACACCCCTCCGACTTCAGGAAGGGCTGGAAGTAGTGTGAGAGAGCTTATTCTCATGCTGTTTCCTGCAAGAATGCCTCAACGTGTTTTTTTTAGGAGCTAGTAGCTCAGGAGGCTGGTAGTGTTGGTATAGCAAACTGTACTGCGTGCCTTTTATTGCCTGCAGTCACAGTGGTAACCCAAGAAGTGGCTGAGCAGACACGGAGCAACTCAATCAAGAATTTGCAGAATACTTTGTTTTACACTGTAGCAGAAGCATTGGTAGGGCTGGAGACAGAGGGGAGTGCATATGTAGCAGCAGAAGCAGCCGATGAAGGGCTAGATGGAAAAGCAAATTGGGATTCTTTTAGTTTTCTGTTCAAATATTTTTGTGTTTATGCATCTGTGAGTATGTGTGTGACTCTAGGTATGTATGAGTTTGTGGACCACAAATATCTAATCATCTGCTTGCACAGTCCTTTGTGTGAAACTCAGCAGTGCATTTAGAAAACTTGCAGTCAAGTTCTTTAGAAAACTTGCAGTCAAGTTCTTTGCACGATAGATAGTTTTACCTAAACTTTAGGAAACTTTCCTAAACTTTAATTTAGGGCCTTGGCACTACAACCAAGTACAGTAGCACCTCAGCTTACGTTACCCTCGGGTAACGTAAACTTCGGGTTGCAAAAGCGGCAAACCCAGAAGTGTTTTGCCGCAGGTGCAGACGCAGTCCCTCCGGTTACGGAAACCTCGGGATCTAACCGGAGCTCCGGAACGGATCCCGTTTGCAACCAGAGATACCACTGTACATGAGTATTTAACCGCTTTTGGATATGCCATGGGATGGAACAGCATGCTTCTTCAATGAAAACTGTTCATTACATCACTTTTAACTATCACCATATCTTGAGTGAAGAGCTATACAACCTCTGGACGTCTTAAGTTATAATTCTACAAACAAAACATTTTTATTTCCTCTTGTAAAGCTTAACCGCATCCATCCTTTTTATACTTCCATTGAGAATTAACATGCTAAGTCTTTGATTTTATGTTCAAACTTGTGCTTGAAACAGCACCTGATGGTAAATGCTTGTTAGGATGTAAATATTTAGATTCTGCCTTTTACCTTGCATTCCTAGTTACTATGTTCAACTATGAGCATTTATGTTGGAATTTGTTGATCATATATGCACATTGGTGTACTGGGCTGAATTTAAATCCTTTATCTCCGAGGTACTAGAGTTTCCTTAAAACGGCAGTCAGTTGGCATGTGTAAAGTAAATAGTTGGGATATTGTGCATAAAATGGCCACTAGTACCCTGTTTCCCCTTTTTTAATACATAGTCATAAAGTAAGCCATGGCAGGTTTTTTTTACCTTTGTGAGAAGTAAGATGTACCCCAAAAGTAAGCCATGGTGCCGCCATTGTTCCTGTCGCCTCCTCAGCCCCTCCTGCGCGCGCAGGGAGCCAGCGAACCAGTGAGAGGCACGGGGGGAGGGAAACGCGCCTCTTGCAGAGTTCTGCCCCGCCTGCTTAGCGCGCAGGGAGAGGCGCGCGCGGGGGGGGGGAAGACGCCTCTTCCTGCCCCACCTGTTCCCCGTGTGCAGGGAGCCAGCGAACCAGCGAGAGACACGGGGGAAACGCGCCTCTTGCGGAGTTCTGCCCCGCCTGCTCAGCGCGCAGGGGGAGGCTATACCGTACCATACTGACGTAATGAAAATAAGATCCCCCGAAAATAAGCCACCCTGTGTTTTTTTGAGGGAAAAAAAATTATAAGACGGTTTCTTAAAAAGGGGGAAAGACGGTATACTCCTGACATTCAAGTTAAACAAAATGCTATTGGACTAATTCACACAGCATTAATCTGCTCCTTCTGTGAATTCATTTATTCAGACCATTGATAAACATGAAATTAACCCAAGATGTAGGTTAAAAGAGTGCTGGGCAGTTGGGCTTTTTTCACCTTCACTTGCCCCCATGCTATCATAAATATATGAACAAAGTCAGGCCCTCTCCCCAGGAAACTCTTAAGAAGAAGAAGAGTTTGGATTTGATATCCCGCTTTATCACTACCCGAAGGAGTCTCAAAGTGGCTAACATTCTCCTTTCCCTTCCTCCCCCACAACAAACACTCTGTGAGGTGAGTGGGGCTGAGAGACTTCAAATAAGTGTGACTAGCCCAAGGTCACCCAGCATCTGCATGTGGAGGAGCGGAGACGCGAACCCGGTTCACCAGATTACGGGTCTACCACTCTTAACCACTACACCACACTGGCTCTTAAGAACTGTAGCTCTATAAAGAGGCTTGTGGACCTCACGTAAGTGACTGAGGCCTCAGATATCTGAAAGACCACCTTCTTCCCTACATTCCTGAGCAGATGGGGTCCTGTTGGTAGTTCCACTTTCTTCAGAAGTTCCATCATGAAATTATACACCTGTATAAATTATACATCTGCATTGCTTTAGTGAGAATTTACCAGCTACCGGTACTTGTTAGAAAAGATGTAAGGCATGGGGAGAATATCTGTGGTGGCAATGCCCAGTTGTATAAGACTTTTGGGCAAAGGATTTTCAAACTATCTCTTCCATTGAGCAAAGGATTATTCCTCCAGACCCACTCCTTCCAGAAATAATTTAGAAATTAAGCCACATCTGAAACCTAGCTTTCAATAAGAAAAGCCTTTCTTCACGTGTGTATTGAAACAAATAGTGTTAAAAAATGTCTAAATAACACATCTAGAAAAAAGGCACATTTCTTTAAAATCTTACAATAAAAATATGTGATTTGACTTTGGCTTCCTTACTAGAGGATTGAAAAGCAAATTAATGTATTTCTTTTTAAGTGGTGTGTGTGTTAAGGGGGAGCTGGGAAATTATAGGTGGTATAGTTTATTCTAACGCTGGTTAACAAACCAGGATATGACCCTCAAGCTCACATCCTCCGTCTACTCATGGACAACAATTTACTGTTTTCTTTCCTAGTTTGAAGCAAACTATAGATTGTCAATTCACACAAACCAGCAGACTGATTTGCATTTACCCCATAAATCTGGTTCAAAACCAGATTTTTAGCCTTAGATTACAGAGCAAATGCAAACAATATAGTGCAAAACTTCATTCATTTGAAAATACTTACCTACTGCAATTTCAGAAAAATATTAAAGTAGTTTATAACAAATATATAGAATAAAAACTATAAACACAGATCACTGGCTGTTGCAGAGTATATTTTTTATTGATTGTCTACATAAGCCTGGAGGCATGATAAAGTTTTCAGCAAACACTTTAAAGTTGATACTCAATGCACTTGCTGAATCTCTGTTGGAAAAGCATTCCACAGAACTAGGCCTGTGACACTGAAGTTTCAGTTTCTTGTTGATACCAGATTATACTTATTTATATGAACTATATATATTATAAACTATATATTTATATACCGTAAACTATGGTTTGCCTCAAACTGTGAGGAGTATACTAGTCCAAGTAGCATTTAGCACTGGATTATGGTTTGATATTATACCTGAACCATCCTGTTACCGGTATATTTGGACTTGCAAAACATCCCTCATTAGAGGCTGCTAAATTTCTAAGCACAGTAGAGAAAGGCAGGAGGGACCAGTTGCCTAGGGAACAGACAAAGGCATTTCCTCATCCTTGTCCATTCAGAGGGAGGGCAATATGAGGGCTTTCTCCACCCTCAGTGATGATGTTGTGTAGCCAAACCGGTTTCGCTGTTTGCACAAATGTATTGTGATTGGCTGGAATTGCAACATGGAAACAAAGGGGGCCTGGAGCAGTTCATGAAAACAACATAATAGAAAAATGTTTGGAGTTTTGGGGGACATTTGAACCTGCTCTCTCACCCACCTCAATTTCACATAGTGCCATCAGTATTAGAAAAATGGTTTTCTAAAATAGAATGCGTGTTTTAAAATTTGTTTTTAAAGGCAGCAAATAACATAGTAAATATGACAACACTATTTTTAGAAGTCTGCCACTTACTCGGCACTGATTCTGAATACTTTGTAAGAAAGCCTAGCCTGGTGCTGGGTTTGCTATTTCTGATGCATGATGTTAGCAGGCATTGCAGGCTGTTGTTAGCTTCTTGTCATTGCGTTGTGCAGGAAGGATGCCTTGCATAGAAAAAGGAAAGGTATTAGAATAACACAGGCAACTTCCCAAAATACATTCATAAAATATCTGGTTAAAACACAGAAATGAGGGGTTCCATATTTGTAAAGGTAGCATGTAGTAGAGAATGCTTTCTTCTCTCAAAAGCCTTTGGCCCAGTAGTGGTTAACAGTCTCATGCAATAGACACAGATCTGCTTCTGGTGCTTGTGAGATAAAACTTCCCCAGATCTTGGGCAAAGTTTTGTTCTATAATGAAACCACCGGGCAAGAGTTTTTTAATGTACATTTAGATTGTAGGGCTAATACAGTTCACTTCCAGTGCCGTTCATGAACTGTAACAATAAAGATTTGATCTGATTTTGGTGCAAGTATTATTTGTACAGTGGTACCTTGGGTTAAGAACTTAATTTGTTCCAGAGGTCCGTTCTTCACCTGAAACTGTTCTTAACCTGAGGTACCACTTTAGCTAATGGGGTCTCACGCTGCTGCCACGCTGCCGCCGAGCGATTTCTGTTCTCATCCTGAAGCAAAGTTCTTAACACGAGGTACTATTTCTGGGTTAGCGGAGTCTGTAACCTGAAGCGTCTGTAACCCGAGGTACCACTGTATAGGAATGTGGGACGTTCAGACCTTTGGAAGAGTCTTTAGGAAGCAGGGGGTAGACAAGTAATTTGTAATACTGACCAAAACCAAGAAAACCCTAATACTCCTTAACATACTCTAAAAAAAATGATGTTTTCTGTTTAAAAAGCAAACAATTAGTAGAAAGGGAAATACTTTTTAAAAAATAAATAAAAATGATGCTCTTTCTTCAATGTTCATCACTTTAAAAAATTGCCTAGCCATAGTTTGATAATTTGGAATGTTCCTCAAACTCCTTAGCGCTCCCATTTCTGATCAGCAATTGCTGTGGTTTCCCTTGAAGTCTAAAACTGCATAACCAATTACCAGAGAGTAGACCTGGAGTCTGAGCTTGATTTTTAGTCTCTCTCTCTCTTCAGAGTGGTGGTCAGTAGTCACTAAGATTACACCAGACCAGACATCATGCTAAACCATAGTTATAACCAGGAAAAGGAGGAGGGGATTTACATGTTTCGCCTGAATTCACAAGATATCTGATTTAGGTCCATTGCTCTCTAGGAAGCAATTTTCTATGGCAATTGTTTCAAGTATATGGTTAGAATACAGTCATTGGCATAGATTTAAGAAATTCCAGTCAGCGAGAAATTGAAAATAATTATGGGTAAACTTAGCAGAGGAAAATTCCAGGAATACGTGACTTTGCTGAACTTGATCCCCCTTGTGGGGAATCTAAAAGTGTGTCAGCAGTACAGAGGTAAAGTACTCAAACCTCAGTCACCTTCCATGAAATGCCAAATACAAATTAGCCTTGTTCGTGAGACTCTAGCAAGTTTTGTAACAAAGTTAATCAAATCTATATATTTCGACTGACATAACTGAATTTAAAGGAATAGCCAGTGTTAAGCAATTTGTACGCAGATAAATTTGCTACTTGAAATCATAACAGCTGACGCTTAAGAATTTGCAATTTTAATTGGGTTTTCAATATAACAGTAGCAATGAAGAAATGGGGACTAGCAACAAATGTTGTGTTGTATCTCAAAGGCCTTCAGGAGGGAAAAGAAATGGGCATACACTCATTTTTCTTTCATCTTACCTTCTCTTGTAGCTGACATTTTCAACTGTGGCATGCGCCCCCACCCGTAATCCCCACCCTCCAGTACACTATAAGTTGCTAGGGACTTGCAACAACCAATCTTCTCCCTATACTTTCCTCCTCCCCCTGCAAAGTATGCTGAATTGCCCTGAAAACCAGTAAGAATGAGTCCTTGTAAGAGCACCCCCCCTTTTTTTTAGTTCATGAAATGCCTGGATATCTAGGGAACCCCCTGATTATACAGGAGCCCCTACCTTGTCTGTGGATGACCCATTTTACACTCCCCCATCTGATAGATGCTGTGCCACTAAGTTGAGTATCAGAAGATACGGCTATACAAGTAAGCAACAACAAAACCATCATGGTAACCACAACGATGAAATGTCATTGCTTATTCATATCACTGTATCTCTTCTAGAACTTACTAAACATATTACGTGTTTGTTTAGTTTTTGAGTAGTTACATAATATTTTGTACAAGCAGCTCTCAACTTCCCCGGGTTACATTCTGGGGACAGCACCTAAAGCCAAAATCGATCGTGTATAATAATAACACATTGGGTTCAGTGAGTTGCCAAAGTCTTTTTTCCCCGGACACCCGCACCTTTTCTTTCTTTTTTTTTTTTAATGCCAAGCACATAAAGCTGAATGTGCACAAGTTGGATGTGCATGGGTTGTGAATTACCTCATGTCCCTGTTATGCCGTGAGGGTTTGCCATTGAAGGGCCAGAAGTATTGCTGAGTTCAAAGTTCTGTGTACAAGGTACATCATCCGCCTTCCCCAACCTGGTGCCCTCCAGAAGTTTTGTACTACAACTCACATCATCCCTGACAATTGGCCGTGCTGGTTTTGGCTCATGGGTACATTCCTCTAACACAGCCTTTCCCAGCCTTGGGTTCCCAGGTGTTGTTGGACTACAACTCCCATCATCCATAGCCAGCAGTCGGGGATGATGGGAGTGGTAGTCCAACAACATCTGGGAACCCAAGGTTGGGAAAGGCTTCTCTAACAGCACTGCCTTAGAACAGCTGCCATGGGGCCAGTTTGCTAAGCAGTGTTGTTGCAGACTCGTGCAAAGTGCTTACCAGTCAGCTAGAAATACGACATTTTAAACCATCTTTTAAAATGAATAACTAAATTATCAAAAGGTGAGGTGATGTGGGAAGTTTTTGTTAAGGGTGGGTCACTGGAGTATAAAACAGGTGTGTAAAATTCTATGTTGCTTATATATGAGAAGTTGATACATTACAAAGAATAAGCTGCATGTGGCGGGCTGAGGGTGGGGAAGAGCAAGTTGCACATTTATGGGTTATGCTCAAGTCCCTGAAATAGGGTACAAGAAGCAGCTGTGAGCATTGAGTGCTTTATTTCCTGGAATGTGCATCTAGAAGGTGCTTGTCGCTGAATAGATTCTGTTTCTCTTGCTCACTGAAGTTCTTGTATCCACTGCAAAGGGTCCCCTGCCCTGAAAGTGCTTGTGTAAATGAGAAGGTGCAAAGCAACAAGCCAGCAAACTGCATTTTTTTTAAACCAGCAAGGCTGCTATAGTTGGTGGGGGCGAGGTGGGCAGGGGGAACTGAAGTAGAGGCAGCTTCTGGGTCATGTAGGAGGGCATATCAAAGGCATCCTCCATCATCTTGGACTGGGAGCGTTGTAGCATGTTACACAGGCATGCATTAAAACTCCTATATGAAACGGGTTGTTTTCTGAAATGAAAACAATTGCTATATAAACCATATGTGCTCGAATTGCTGACAACTGGAGTTAATTGACCATACTGCTCCATGTATTACAAATGCTGACATTACATGTTTGCAGAACTGTTGAAGTCGGTATGGAATGCCGTTTCTGTTTGGCTTGCTAGGACCAGACACCAAGCAAGTCAACTTATTTTGGAGATGACATCCAGAAAAATTGGGGGGGGGGGGGGACGGACAGGTTTAAGGTGACCAGCCAGTAAGATCTGCTAGGATTCTTGCTTGCTACTGGGTAGCAATGTCATGATAAATCTACGAATGCCGGTTAGCTATACTAATTAGCTTCTATTGTGCACCAAGAGTGGCATTAGAAATATTCGCCATTTCATGTTCAAACAATTCACCATACATGAAAATTGGAAGTCTACTATATATATCTGCATTTCCAAGACTTTTTTTTAAAGGAGTTTATTAAATTCTCAGCATTCTAACTGTCTGCTGATTGCACAAAGGAGTCTCAGAAGCTGAGTGCTGCCCAGCCCTGTGGAAATATAGTTTGTGTTCCTCTTGCCAGTTCTGCAGTGAATGGGGCCTTTATTGTACCTAGTTATTTAATGGGATGCTCTAGTTCATAATTTTATTAATGTACATCTTTGCATGTTACTAAAAAGAAAAAAACACATGGCCATGGGATCTGAGTATTAACTTTAGCAGCGCAGTTAACTTTTTATATGCCCTACTTTGCTTAGTGTGGTGTGGGCCTAATTGCATTCCTTTCATGGGTTTGCCAAATGCCTTCAAATAATGTTTCTTTTTATTTTATACATTAGCATACAGTTATCTATGACTTCAGCAAATAATTGATTTGCTGACAACTGAGCAAATACATAAAAGTACCATTTGGAAATTCTGCATGTGTTTCAGGGCAGCAGATCTGTACCATACACAGAATGTAACATATAAGCAGTATGCACACACACATAATACGGATGCACTCTGTTTCTGTAGTTCTTTACACATTGGAAAGTGTGGGAAGAGTCATATCATTGCACATCTTAATTACAACTATATGCTTCAATGCTCACTGTGCATGTATATAGTTTTCAGACTGTAATTATGTTAACCAGTCCATACAACTTTATATTATCAGTTAATACAAAAACAAACTGAATTGGCCTTAAATATTAGAAGTTTAAGAATTATGTCAGTCTTGGTGTCAGAAAAGATTGTGTACAGTAGTAATATGACTATTTTAGCTTCTAGAGTGGATTGCCTGTGGGCCAGCGATATTTTTTTTCATGGAAATTAAAATACACAATTTTCCGACACTGCCTAAATCAGGGGTTAGCAAACTTTTTTAGCAGGGGGCCGGTCCACTGTCCCTCAGACCTTGTGGGGGGCCGGACTATATTTTGGAAAAAATAATAATGAATGAATTCCTATGCCCCACAAATAACCCAAAGATGCATTTTAAATAAAAACACACATTCTACTCATATAAAAACACCAGGCAGCCCCCACAAATAACCTAGAGATGCATTTTAAATAAAAGGACACATTCTACTCATGTAAAAACACACTGATTCCCGGACCGTCCGCGGGCCGGATTTAGAAGGCGATTGGGCCGGATCCAGCCCCCGGGTCTTAGTTTGCCTACCCATGGCCTAGATATTTCTTTGCATTTATTTATTTGTCAGCACACTCATCATTTAACTAAAGAGCATCATTCACAACATAAATAATAACAGAGAATTGACAACAGAGCTGATCAGAATGGCCAAAGGATGGCACAAGCAAAATAAATTTCTTACGGATAGAAGATAGAAGTGGCTTGCAGCCAACTTTATGATAATAGCCATTGGTTGCTTTCCCAGGACAGTGTCTACCACATACCCTCATATGCAGTCCTCTGAATTGCATTAACTATATTTCCCATTTTTGAATGTGACTTGAGAGATACTATATTTAGTAATTTAATGTGCAAAATATTGCATCTGTCACTAAAACTATTTTTCATCAGGCTTCCGTTTTCTTGGCAAAAGAAAAAGGGCTAAAAATAGGCTAGCATCTCTAACTGTTCTTTGTATGTTACTGTAGCAACTAGAGTCCATTTCACCTTTTAAATTATTTTGGTGGTTTGCACACGCTCTGCTATTTGGCCTTATTTAAGAGGTTGCTAATTATGCTGAAGTTAAATACTCTGATGCCCAGTTAAGTGTGTGGAGAACACCACGCTGGTTTTCCTTAAGACATCATCTGAAACTGCAGAACTCTACAGTTTCAAGATTAATGCTTTGTTTTCATCTTTTGATGGTGAGAACATTTGCCAACCATAGCAAAGACATGATCTCCTTATCCCTGTTTTATGAAGCATGCTCCATATTGGTACAGAAGTCCTTATTTCTCAAATGTACCCACTTTCAGGGGTAGCTTTTTGTGAACACAGTTGGGTTGCAGCAGCCACTCCCCAGGGTGGCTGGGGAGACCCGGCCAGATGGGCGGGGTACAAATAATAAATTATTATTATTATTATTATTATTAGGAAGCAGTAAAGCCCTGTTGCACAAGAAGTTCATTTGCATTTCTCTGCATCTCAAGTCAAAAACTATGCGGAATTTTTTGAAAAGCACAGAAGTCTGAAAAAGAAGATAAAGGTTTTTGTGTAAAATGCAAGGCAAGATGTAAAATGCAAGGCAACCTGTCAAATTTGGCCTCTGCACTTTTTGGACATGGGGGGGGGCTACCCCAAAAACATGGGAGGGTGGGCAAAAGGGCTTGGCCCCCAGGAGCTGATGCCCCTGATAGGAGACTTCCCAGAATCCAAATATGCCCGGTAATCAGATTCATATAGTTTGCGTCATGCCTGTATGCTGTGAGCTTGCATCTGTTAAAAAACTTTCTGGTTAAGTGAGCAGACCTTTTGGATGGAGGAAGGCTGCTGGTTGTATTAGTACACACACAAGCTGCAAGAATTGTGATGTTTCAAAGTTGCAATTCTGAAATGTATGACAGAGTCATGCTCATTGCTATTTGATTCAAAGGGGGAGAAGGAGAGGGAGGGAGAGTAGCCTGGAAGTTCAGAACAGCCAGCTTTAGTTGATGCATAAATGCTTCTGAAGTCCTTTTACAGCTAGTGTATAAGACCTTCAGAGGACCATTTTGGTCCATTCTAAATGGTTACTACCAGCTGCCAGAACATACATAAAATTGTGGGCGTACAGCATTTTCTCCTGCTTTTGCATTTTTCCACATGCAAAGCCAGTGGACAGCTTTTGTTTGCAGGAGGAAATTCTCCGAAGAAATTCTCTAAAATGCTTGCTATAACTGTATAGTTCTTTTTCTAAATAGAGCTTGGCATTGGTTTTTCGTCCTTAAACCCTTGGCACAGGGGCATGTAAGCCTCGCTTCAACACAAACGAATGGAAATTCTGAATGTTAACCAGTATGTTGCAGTGTAAAATTTTCCAGGGTATTTATATGCAAGCAGCTACTTTCTGAAATATACATTGTTCAGATTGCAGGCAGACAAAATTGTATGTGGTTGTTTTGCACGGCGGGGGGTGGGGGGGATGAAGGCCTGCATATAGATTTGACTCTGTAGGAAGCTTACTCTACAATTTTTCAAAATGAAACTATCCATGTAGGGACCTAAAGGAATCCTGTGGGCTGACGGTGCAGTTTGCATTGAATGCCTGTATTAGTTCCTTTTGGGCAGTTTTTATTCTTGTTCAGATGCTTATTACAGTTGCATTAGTTTCATTCCATCTACATTCCCAACTGTGTTTTCAGCAAGTATTCTTAAGCTTTATATTCTGTGTTGCTCAGTACTTCACAGCAATAGCTAAAAGAACAGCCTAATTGTAACTGTTCCGTTGATCACAACCTGAATCAGTGCCATTTGCAAGTTATGCCGTTTTTGAATCAAAGTCTTAACAGAAATGGCAAGGAGCTTGTATAGAAGAACTCAGAAAGAGTTATCATTGCAATTTCAATAGGCATAAAATTTTCATACCTGTACTAAAACCAGCTTGGACAACCATGAACATAGGCAAGCTTACATGCCAGCATAATCTCACTGCATTTTCTACCCTTTCAACTGATGTCATATAAATTGACTGATCACTTTCTTAAAAATAGACAATTCATTGGCTAATTATATGAATCAAGCTTGCTTTGAATATAATGTGTGAATAAGAAAATAGATCTGGGCAACCTGTATTGAAGGCTTTGAGGACTTTGTTATAGCTCACCAATATTTATGCTTGGCTTTGGTTAGATTTACAAGTGAGAGATCTGGGTAGTGTTACTGTTCAAAGCAGTATTCAAACAAGCAATTCTACTGACATGAAAGACATTGGTCCAGTTTGGAGTCATTAGCCATAACCCATGTGCTCCCCTTCCCCTCCAATGTAGTTTTTGCTTCAGTTATTGATTAAATGAGGGTTAGCATTAAGTCTGAACCCTAAACAGTGGTTTGCCTTAACTATGATTTGTTGAAACAAGCCAGCCTCATAGCCCATGTTTTCAAATTAATGTGTGTTTTCCCCCAGACAGACTGTAGTTAACATTAAACACAGTTTGTTCAGTTCATATGAACTTGCAAGCCGTTGTTAACCAAAAATGAAAGCCCAAACTATAGATCTCCTAACAACTCTGCCAGAAGAGGGAAGGACACATGAGCCCAAGCCCACTCTCAACACAATAAACCATGCTTTGTTGCAATGTCTGAAACAGCTTTTTTATTTTGTTTTAACTTTTAAGTCTGCTTGTATGATAAGCAGAAGCAAAAATAAGTTAATACTTATATTAAAGGTTATATATCCATTGTATTAATTTTCATTAAGGGTTACCTGGACTGTTGTGCATGTAAACACACAGGAGGTCCAACTTCTTTGTAATCTAGATGATGTTTCATTGTTAAAGGAGTCATACAGGTGCTGACCATTTTCTGCCAGTCTGCTGACATGCAGGTAGTTTTGAACCTGGAAGAGTACGGGGCATAACACATGCTGCTCCGCGCTAAATGTTTGCCATCTGTAGTACCCCTCTTTGAACATAAATACTGTATGAGAAAGTAAACATGTAAGAGGACAATGGGGAGAAGAGCACTAGTTCTGCCACTCTCCATCACCATTTTCATTATCTTCCAACTTGTGAAAGTCAGTGCAAATTGTGGCGAAAGGGGTGGAATTGTGCATTCATTACCAGGATTTTAATGCTTAAAGAGGGCTAGATCTGTGTCAGCCACATTGAGTACTGTGTTTCTAATGCATATCTTGAGGGTTTGTAGCCAACTAAATTGCTGAGCATGTGGAATGACTTCCATGAGTGCAGTGGAACTGCTCCTCTTTCAACGTATGCAAACTCCAGAGCTGTTCTAGGCATTCCCCAAAACCTCTGGAGTATATTTGGGGGAGAGAGGGGAGGGGGAGTTTTGTTGCGCTCACAGAAGTGTTCTATGCACAAACATAGTTGAATACAGCCCTTAGTTTCAGTTTAACTTCTTTTTATTAATGTTTTTAATGTTCCTTCACACTGCAAGCCTCCTTGAAAGGTCTTATGTCCTTAAAGGTATCTTCAGATTCTTTAAAATGGCTTAAGAATCTGCTTCATTGTGATGTTGTGTGTTTCACCACCAAACGGATTGGGTTTTAAACCATCTCAAGTAGGCACAAAAAGTCAATTTAAATCAACTTTCCCATTTTATAATTCCTGAGCAAGCGCAGATATGGATCGCTTGCCATTTTGCAATAAGACATGAAGACTTTCCTAAATAGAACAGAAATCGCTTTTAACGGGTTTGGATTTTTAAAAGTGCTAACACAAAACAGTAACATGGTTCCTTGGGAGCCCTTGCTGTGTGGAAGGTTGTTGCTATTCGCCCACATCCCTGCCGTCTTTTAAAACAATGAGGTTGGTGTCCTGCAAGCAGCGAAATGTACTGGACCCAGTCCAAAATATTAAGAAAACTTGAAGAACAACCTGGTTTTCCGTGTGTGCGTGAGAGAGAGTGTGTGCTTTCTCTCCTTCATAGGCAGGCAAGAAATTATACTGTTAAGAGCCTTGAAATGACATGGTTTGCCACAGACTGCAGGAGGGAATGGAAAAAAATCAGCGTAAACACATAACTGCAGCTTTTGTATGAATAATGTAGCCTTCGTGTTTTTATAACCCTACCATAAAACCAATCCTGCATTAAAAAGCAATCAGAGTTATTTCCCTGCCCAGCTCTGATTGTCTTTGTGTACAAGTTGAGAGATGTATTGTACCTTTCCAGCCTCTCCAACTGCCTGTGCCTATTTTTATTTGTCAAGCTGGGGCTAGGCTGGCCCCATTCCAGATGTGTCTCACAAGATTTGGTGCTGATGATCTATTTATAGAACTGTGGTTCCATTGTCATGACAACCGTGCTAGAGGCCAAGGCGGCTGGGAGCTATTTCTGGACTTGTGCTGTAATGTAAAACTGATTGGGAGGGTTAGTGCATCCTCTAAGCCAGACTAACTTTAGACAGGCAGAAAAAGAAAAAAGACATCTACCGTTTCTTTAAATAGACTTTCCTTTTCTCTTCTTGCCTGCCTGCCTGCCAGTCTGTCTGTCCTGTAGGGCCCCAGCCATTTGTGAATGGCGTAGAGCTTACTCTCCCACAGTAACTAAACACAATTCTTGCAGCCTCCACTGCATTTTGCATGCTTGCATTTTTAATTATGTATTTGAGAAAGGACTAGTAAAGCATAGCCATGCTGGGGTTTTGTTTCGTTTGTCAAGGAAGGGTGGTTCTTTTCTTTCTGAAAGCGGTGTAATGCATCACAATAATTTCCTGAGGTAGCTGTGGTCTTCATATTCTGTAGCTTTAATTTTGTATTATTTTTATTTTATTTTTTTAAAAAATAAGCTCTTATGAATTCACACACCATATAAGGAACTGCAAAAAAGATTAACACAAGACGATACCAAATACAGTGGTACCTCGGGTTAAGTACGCTTCAGGTTAAGAACTCAGCTAAGAACAGAAATCGTGCTCTGGCGGTGCAGCGGCAGCAGGAGGTCCCATTAATTAAAGTGGTGCTTCAGGTTAAGTACGCTTCAGGTTAAGAACGGACCTCCGGAACGAATTAAGTACTTAACCCGAGGTACCACTGTATATTGAATCATAGTTCACTGCTTTTTCATTATTTGTTTGAAATTTTGACCAGTGGTGCCCCTCCACCTCCCAAGTGGCTGGAATATTCTCGAGTTATTTTGTAATTAAAGCTGATCCCATTGTGAAAGCTGTTTTTATGTTGCACCCACATTTGCTGTTTCTCCCACAAACTCCAAAATGTATTATATGTAACTTTATTCAGAGATGGACGTTTCAGCACAGTGCTTTTATTCAAATCTGCTTTCGAAGTTAACATATGCACTTCAGTTGTTAGCACTTTTAAACATGAAACATCCATACTTTTTATCATTTGAGCTGAAAGGTGTGCTTTTATTTCTGCAGACAAATGGCAGCTTTTGGGTTTTTTTTTGAGAATTTATATTTCTTTCTAATATTTTAAACAGAGTTTGCATAGATGTATAGTGGCTAAGACAGTGAGTTGGGAAGTCTTCTGTTCAAATCTCACTTCAGGCATAAACTGATAGGCATGTAAGCAAAGCATTCTTTCAGTCATAGCATGCATAGTCTCTCCCCCCCCCCTCACACACAGCAATATGAATATATAATACATGCCTCTCCCTCATAGGGCTGTTGTATACATAGATGGTTGAAAAAATAGATTGCAGTGCTTAAAATAGTGTCAGAAAAAAGTTGCTTTTGGTTCCTTGCTTTTCGCATTAATTTTGTCTGGTTCTTAGAATCTAAATGAGATTATTTTGTCCAGAGAGGAGGGCACAATGTTGTTTATTCTAAATTCAGATTACATTTTTAAGTATCTTGTTTTTGGCATATCCACCCCCTTTCATTGAAGCAGACAGTCCTTTGTTGGCAAGTTTTGTCTTAACTTTTCTTTTCAGTGTGTGAGTTTTAAATTTGTTAATTCTTTGATGTTCACATAAAGAAAAAGAACATTTTTGCTTATGCATGTTTTATGACAATTAAATGTGAGCATATCTTGTTAAAGTGAGGAGGTAAAAGCAGAAGTTTGAGAAGAGACTTAATATGATAATTCCATTCTCTGCTCTTGTGGACTCACCACGCACCACATTTTTAAATGAAATGGCAGATTTGCCCCGATCCTTGGTAGGGAAGAACTTAGGAACATAATTGGCCCTTTGGAAAAGAAATTCAAATGCTTGTTATGCTTAAAGAAAATGGGAAACCTAAAAGTACTTTTTTAAAAATATGCAGTCTGAAAATAAATGTGGAATTTGTACAGAAGTACTTCCGGCATAACATAATGGTATGGAGAAAAGATACAGAAATGTCAGAAGTCTGGAAGGAAAGATCATTCATATTCCCATAGATGGCTTTCTCTCCCTAATCTTAAACATTGTCTTGTTTTAAGATGATGATGATGATGATGATGATGATGATGATGATGATGATGATGATGATTTTGGTATATTAGCCCAAAACAAAAAGTATTTTACTTTTGAGATTGAGAATTTACATGTGTATGTCAACCTCACATTAGTTCACACCAACTAAATATTCAAACGACTATTTCTCAGAAGGCAAGCTTACTTACGTTTCCGAGCACAATTCAAAGTGTTGGTGCTGACCTTTAAAGCCCTAAATGGCCTCGGTCCTGTATATCTGAAGGAGCGTCTCCACCCCCATCGCTCAGCCCGGACACTGAGATCCAGCGCCGAGGGCCTTCTGGTGGTTCCCTCACTGCGAGAAGCAAAGCTACAGGGAACCAGGCAGAGGGCCTTCTCGGTAGTGGCGCCCGCCCTGTGGAACGCCCTCCCTTCAGAGGTCAAAACGATCAACAACTACATGACCTTTAGAAAACACCTGAAGGCAGCCCTGTTTAGGGAAGTTTTTAATCTGTAATATTTTAATGTATTTTAGTGTTTGTTGAAGGCCGCCCAGAGTGGCTGGGGGGACCCGGTCAGATGGGCGGGGTACAAATAATAAATTATTATTATTATTATTATTATTATATTACTGGTACTCTTTTTTCCTTCCTTCCCTTTTTTTTTAAAGTCCATGTAAAGGGAATTAATACTTAAACGAGAGGAGCTTCGTTTTTTTTTCCTCCCAAACACTTTCAGAACGAGTAGAGCTAATAAATGGCAGGAGTACTGGTCCGATTCAGCCTGACCCTTGTGTTATCATATAACATTGTAATATAAGATCCTTCCCTTTTGTTATAAATTCATGGGCTGTTGCATTAAGGCGGCTTTTTAAATCTTTTTAAATCTTTTAATCTGTATTTTAATTAATTGTTTTTTCTTCTGTGTTTCATGTTTTATTGTGATTTTGGTGGTATGAGCCGCCCTGAGCCCGGCTTGGCCGGGGAGGGCGGGGTACAAATAAAAATTATTATTATTATTATTATTTGTTTATGTTTTTAATGACTCCTTTTGGTTCTTTTCCGGTTGGGTAAATGGACGCATCTTTTGCTTTGAGAGCTGCATGTTAATATTTCCTTAGTAATCTTTTTCTGGTGCAGCAGTGCTCAGTCACTGATTCAGATGCTCAAAACATGAACACAAACTGTGATTGCCAAGTATGCAGGCGCACCTGCATGTGCCAAAGTTACTAAAGAAAAAGAAGTTATTGTAATCTAAAAGTTGGTGAATGTTGCGGGAAAGGGTTAGCTTTTAATTTTAGCTCTTGCACTCTTGAGACATTTTAAAATATATTTAGGGTTGTCTTAGAAGCAACCCCTCCCAATTTTTTCCACTGTATATATAGGGAAAAAATACAAAGGGGTCACGTTCCTACAATCCATCTTATGCCATTGAATTAAATCGAGGCAAGCACCAAATAAATGCTTACAGTATCAAAAGAAATGTGTAAAAGGCAGATTTAGTTCTCAGCCGTTGTGAAAGCTTTGCAAGATGTAAACCTCTCCTGGTTTCACATCAGCTGTCTTGGCTGCAGGCTGCAGTATGTGCCTAGTGATAATTGTCCTTTCCCTCTACTTTCTGTGGAAAGACAGAATCCTAAATTAAATGAAGCTAAATCACACAATATAATAGGCTATCTTGTCCATTCCTCACCTTCAGGGAGTCTTAAAGCAACATACAGATTTCTCCTAGAAGAGAATGAAGGGGGGGCACTTTGTTTTCCCACTGCTGATGTCTCATGCCTCTATAGTTTGGCGAGCATCTCAGAAAGGGTGGCCAGGTAAACCATGGTTAAGCAAGACTGTCAAATTCATACATAATGTAAAACCATAGCTTAAACAATCCTGTGGTTCCTAAGTTAAAAGCAAACCATGGTGGTTGATTCCTAGAAAACAATCCAGCTGGGCTGAATTTTTAGACAAACAACACTTTAGTGTTTTTCTTAAAAAAAATTGTGGTTTACTGTTCTGTGTCAATCCAAGACAATATTAGAGTGCCCTGGGATCCCTAGTATTAATAACGGAAGTTTATTTCATGTGATCTGAGAATTTCATTTGAACATTCTTTGTGGCATATCCAGAAAGTTTCTCAAAGAGTTTGCTGCTTTTTTGAAAACCCTAAAGAGCATAGTTGCCCCTTCCTTTCGCCTTTGGGACACCCACCCACCCATTGTACAGAACTTAGGGCTCTTGGAGCTTAGCTTAATATATAATAATAATAATAATAATAATAATAATAATAATAATAATAATAATAATAATAATATGTGCTCCTCTTCTTCTCCCCCCCCTTTAAGCATAAATACTGCAGTTGGAGAGGATGTGAGCTTGTCTAGCAACTATCATGCAATGTCGGGCTTTCCTCTGTCTGAATGAGTTCTGTTTTTGAATGCTGGTTGTTATATTTTGTGCAGAATGAATTTTTTTATAGCATTCAGACTTCTTTTACCTACCGTGCATGTAGCCATTGGAGTCCATCTCCTGTAAAGTGTTCTAGTGCTGCCTCTCCTGTGTCACTGGTGTTTTTCAAGGAAATCACAGGCCTAAAAATAGTCTGCATAAACAACAGCAAGACAGTTGCATGGTGTGTGTTTTTTCTGCTTCAATATTTGGAAATCTCTCTTTCATTTTCTAACTGTGTCAGCATGTCCAAAACCAATGGCATTGAGTAGGGAAATAAGAACAACGTTTCTGGGCATTTACTGTAAAAATGAAACTTTTAATACCATGTGAAAAACCTGAGGCCGACACCGATTGCACTCCTGAGTTAGCATGACTTCCGGTGCTCATACCCTCCTCCTGAAATATACATTGACATCATGATTTAAACACTACAGTTTGGAGTCCATAATAATTACCATGCATTTAGCACAGCATGTTGTCATTTGTTGGTGTACCTCCACACTTTATAAAAATAATAACCTAACCCAGCCATCTCAAAAGCCCCTGTCACTTGAGAATTTGTTTTAATTTTTGCTGCTAGTGCACTTTTACAGTGAATCTCACTCACTGAGGATCTTGCTTGAATTCAGAGTGTCTGTGTGTGTGTGTGTGTGTGTGTGTGTGTGTGTGTGTGTGTGTGTGTAAAATGTGTAATATGTATAACATTTTGTTAATTTATAAGTCTGCTTTCATATACATTTCCAGTTGCTTTATAACCATAAATTTAAAAATGACCAAAGATAGGTTTAAAAACAATCCTTATAAACACAGAAGGCAGACAGCCCCCCCCCCGCAATCTTCTGCAAAAGCTTCTTAAAACCAGAACGTCTTCAGTTGTTTCCAGTAACTACAAATAGTGGGGGGCTGTTGTACCTCAGCAGGGACACTGGTCCACAAAAGAGGATTGAACACAATGAAAGCTCTGCTCCAAGTTGCTACGAAGTCAGCTTTTGATATTTTAGGAAATCCAAGAAAAGACTTCCTTGCAGAATGTAGTGAACTACTATGTAAGGGATAAGGTGGTCTCGTGAGTAGCCTGGTCTCAAGCTGTATAGGCCCTTTTATGTTAGTATGAAAACCCAGTAGCAGGTTGGTAGTCAGTGCAGATCCCGCACATAAGGTGTTACACGGGCAACTCCCAATTTACATGGGGTTTACGTTCTGAGGAGTGCAAGCCTCTGTTAACTCTAGCTGGAAACTGTTTCAGATTGGTTCACAAATCAGCCAAGCTGCTGCTTAATTTGGGGAGAATTAGCTTGCCTTATTTTGAGGCAGTCTGATGTGAGTCGTAGAGAGCCTACCCATCGCTAGTTGGAACATATTGTTAGACACATTGGCCAATTAAATGAGAAGAAATAAGTTGTATTTCCGCAGCATGTTCCGTTCCTACATCGCACAGGGAAGGATTCAGTTGTCATGAATATCAGTGTAATACCCTAAAAAGCTAATGCTATCAACCAAGTATGCAAATACAGGGTAATATATAATACTCTGCTTAATCACATGAGATGCAAAGACATTGCAAGTTTTAGAAGTTGCTTTTGACATCTAATATGAGGAGAATGTGAAGGAAGAAAAGAATTTCCCCACTTGTGTTTGTAGTCGGATTTTTTAAAGCTCATTGTTCACCATTGCTGTAGTGGAAGAAGAGGTCAGGAACAGATTTAAGGTGAATCTGAGAAAGGCAGTATGTGGATAAATGGCCCAGGTTTTCTGTGACATCTCCATCTTTTACGTAGTGGTATTGTCTCAAAACACAATCCAATGAAAGCAGTTTTGTTCTGTGAATTTGGGTATGTATAGTTCTGACTCCTACCTTTTCCCCCTGTTCTGAAATGGTACATAA
Source organism: Darevskia mixta (assembly GCA_034641385.1). Classification (NCBI taxonomy): domain Eukaryota; kingdom Metazoa; phylum Chordata; class Lepidosauria; order Squamata; family Lacertidae; genus Darevskia; species Darevskia mixta. The sequence continues at coordinate 62,334,634 of JAWWNH010000029.1, forward strand.
TTTTAAGGCAATTCATTGTAAATTGTAATTTGATTTCAAGTCTTTATTTTAATGTCATCTCCACATCTAAGTAGGAATCTTTTGTTACCGAGACCCATTAGAGCCACTGGGACAGGCTACATAAGGAGCCCAAGAATTACTAAATTGGCTTAGGCAAGTGGTCCTATCTGCTGATTCTGCCCAGCATTCTTTCTACTGATACTGACACGTGTGAGTCTTTTGGGACACAATTATGCTCAAGCCCCAGGCTCCCCTCCCCTTCTCCCACTCAGATCAGTTCCAAAGGAGGAGATTGAAAGTTGCTGCTTTTGATTTTAGCTTCTAATGATTAGAACATTACACCCAAGCCCTAGTTAGTTTCAGCTGCTTGGTTTAAAAAAAAAAGTCAGGATCAAACCATAGTTTGAAAACACTCTGCTTCCTGTTTTAAACAAGTTTTTAATCACCTCCTCCTGGCAAGTGGGGGGGGGGGACACAAGCCCAAGATTTGAGTAGACTTGCTTACATAATACTAAACCGTGGTTTAGAATTACATCTGAACAAATCCTGCCTCTGATGTTAGGGAGTGAGATTTTAACTATCCTAGCTAATAGCATGCAATAGACTTTAGTTCTCTCTGCATATCCTTTAAAAAGCGAGTAATGGTACTGCTCACTATAATATGATGTTATGAGTTTCACGGGCTAATTTCAAATCTTGTGAAGGAGTATTTCCTCTTAAGACAAAGAATCATATTAATTCTCAAGGGGTGTGGGGGGGTGTGCGCGCGTGTTTAGTATGACTTTGCTGCTTTGGTTATGTACCTAGAATTACCGTACTCATTTTAGAAGTCCCATATTGCAACCACCGAGGAGGTTTCTTTCCTAAGCTATAAAGCCCTATTTAACCTTAATGGTTTCATCTTTCTCCCCACGCACACATTTTTATTTTTCATTTCTTTTGCCTCCCGAGTTCTATTTACTGTACTTTGTTGCTGTTTTTTAAGGCACGTGTATGTGAATATTCTATGCTTGAGTTATAACATTACGATTACCATTATGCATCATTATTCACATGCATAACATGGGAATAGGAGTCCAACCACATCTGGGGGGGGCACAGGTTCCCCACACCTGACGTAATTGCACATAAATCCCACCCTCCTGCTTAAGCCCCAATCGAAGGGTTGTTAGTGTATATGAAGAAGAAGTTGCTTCTTTTCATTTTGGATGATACTTTCAAGGTATTCCAGATTTCTGCCTTCTGTCTGTAGGGGAAGTACCTGACCATTTTGAAACCCAAACATCTTATCTATTTGTACTAGTAATTGAAGCTTGCCGTTTTGCACATTCCTGGCTGCTGCCATGGTGGGAGATTCCCCCCCCCCCCAATAAGGGATGATTCAAGTATGCAAAGTAGCAATACAAACTCCACCACCCCATACGCAGCTTATTCTGTTCTGGAGCACCCGTCCTCTATTATTAGGGAAATAGCATGTCTTCAGTTGTGACTGTTACATGTAAAACACACATACCGAAACTGTTCAGACTTTTTAAAGAATCAGAGTATCTCAGACTGCATGTGTACCTTTCAGCCGTCTTTCCCCCCCCCTTTACTTTTTAAAAAAGTAATCAGTGTGGTTACTTTAGTAGACACCAAATTCATCATTCTATGTCATGTGGAAATATCCTAAAACGTGTGCTTCACTTAAGTGAGGGAGACCCACAATGGGGTGAGATAATACTGCAGTTTGCCTTTATTTATAGTTTATACTTCGATCTCATGGCTATTTTAATACAACTCTGTGTTGTGGAAGCTGTGTCTTTGGCCCTCTGCTGGATGACACTGATAAATACATTTTCTTGTTACTTTAACAGCCTACTTTTAAAATAACATTCACGACTTTTATTGCGTTAGCATTCAGCCATAGCCCAGCAGAGTAAAAACCATACAAACAATATCAAACACACACAGCAGAAAACATAATTCAATCAATATTGCATAACAGCCCTGGCAAAATAAAATTTGAGTTACACTGATATAAATAATGCTAAGATTTTGGGTACTAAAACCAGGTATCTAAAATTACTAATGGATGTGTAGCATATTAAAAACCTGGGGTAGCCTCTACGGTATTTTAATATTTGTTGTATTTTATTTGATGTATTTTAATATTTGTTGGAAGCCGCCCAGAGTGGCTGGGGAGACCCGGCCAGATGGGCGGGGTACAAATAAAAAATTATTATTATTATTATTATTATTACGGATTTAGTTAAAAATAGAGTAGGGGGAGTGAAGCAGTTCCAGGGCTGGGACAGACTACCCTGTCAGAGGAGCCCTGAGTTTCAGCGCCTGCAAGATTAAAACGGCCACCCCACATGAAATTTGAGGATTTGCGTCCACAAGTAGAAATTTCAAACATTCTTCCTTGGATATAATGGTGGAAGGAGTTTAGGTCTTATAGGCTCTTATAGGTGGCAATAGAAAAAGAAATGTAGGAAATCCTCTATCTGATTCATTTTGCATGGACAAAGACGCTGAACAATAGGGATCTTAGCATATGTGCCCTGAAGGAAGGCCATAGGTATGGTATGGAATCGGGCCAAGGAAAATATTTTTATTCTTGATTTTCTTTCATATTTTGATTTTCTTTATATGTTGGGGAAAGCACATGTTTAAAATAATGTGCTTTCCCCAACGTATAAAGAAAATCAAAATATGAAAGAAAATAAAGAATAAAAATACTTAATGAAACCTCAAGAAACACCTGGAAACAACAGTAGATTATAAAAGAATGTTAGCAATGGTTATTATGCAATTTTACCAATGCAGATAATTTTTCTTCTCTAGTTTTCTAGACAAGATTGACATAGTCAAGCAAAATGAATACACACCGTCTGACCAGGTGAGTAAAACAGCTTGTGAGAAAACAAGTCGAACACATTTGTTTAAACATTTATGCTCTGCGTTTCGGGAACGTCCGCTACAAAGCACCTTACAACGTCAAATAAAACCCAGCTCTGCCTGACAGTAGACTATAAAAATGCAAAATAGCAGTACAGCTAAATAACAGAGCCACTTTTTTTAAGGCATATAGAAATAGAATAGAAAACATAATGCAGATCATAAGGACAATATAAACTAACAAGAATTGAAAACTGCAGAAATAAAATAGGCTAATTTGGGAAGACTGGGGGGGGGGGGTTTCAACAATATGACAGTGTTGGGGCTGTGAAGGAAGTGAATTCCAGAGCACTGGTGCCCCAGCACTAAAAGCACCTGCTTGAGTGGCAGCATTCCACCCCGCAGGGGCATATGCCACCATCAACAGATCTCCACCCACAGGTCTAAGTGACTGGCGTGGGATGTTCTGGGAGAAGCAGCTTCTCAGATACACTGGTCCAGGACCACATAGGCCTATGTTTGCTCACTATGTTTCTGTGTCGAGTCCCCTTTTACTCACTCACATGCCAATCTCATACATGCGCAGCCTAAATGCCGACCAACCCTTTGATAGTGCGGCTTATTCTCTTCTCCCACCAACAGAATACTGTCCTATCTGTCATTAAGGCTTGTTTTCTTTTCAAGCCCACCACATTGTGGGGAGAGGGCAGGGGACTCCTTATTAGTAACTGGCCTTTCCCCCCCATTTTCTTTAAGGACCTTCTTAGATGCAGAGTTCTGACATCAGGAATATTTGAAACCAAGTTTCAGGTGGACAAAGTAAACTTCCAGTAAGTATCGCTAAACATGGCATTCAAATTCAGACTTGATTAAGCTAAGCTATTCAACCATATTTATCATGTGCCAATTAGAGAAAATCCTGTGTAAGTACAGTGGGACAACTGTTTTGGATAGAATCCTCTAGATTGGATTGCAAAAAGATTCATGTATTTTTACAACAACAACATGCACCAAATATTTAATCAAGTTTCAACTTGTAAAAGTGATAATTGGAAGTGTACCTTTTGATTAACATGGTACTAAGGCCTTTGTATAAGTTGTCAGAGCCTGCAGAGCGCCACATAATTTTAACTTGTCATTTTGGTGGACCCTAGTTGAGAGGGAAGGATCTAAAGTCACTTCACCGAATGTGTCAAATAGCACTGCTTCGCTGGCTCAGACACTCAGTTTAAATAAGAGGAGCTCTAATGGGTCACTCACACTTTTATTTTCCTTTCTAGCATGTTTGATGTTGGCGGGCAAAGAGATGAACGCCGAAAATGGATCCAGTGTTTTAATGGTAAGATTGAAAATACCATTACTAGCTACGTAGAAAAATACAAGCTACGTAGTGAATATTTTGTCTTGGCAATGTACATGATATCTTCTCCAGCTCCGTTTACATTTTGTTCTTCCGATTTTTTTGTGCCCTCGTACAACCCTTTTCCATTTACATTCTGACTTCCCACATGTGCCTAGAAGATCTTACATTTTGTCCTCTTCTCCATTCTCCCGCATGCTCTACCATTCCTTTCCACTAGAAAGAGATTAGAGCACAGAGAAGGCTTGCAAAGGTTTTAAGGTGTTACGGATTATTTTGTTTTTGTTTCTTTTAGATGTGACTGCTATCATATTTGTGGTGGCCAGCAGTAGCTACAATATGGTTATACGAGAGGACAATCAGACCAACCGGCTTCAAGAAGCATTAAACCTTTTCAAGAGTATCTGGAACAACAGGTCCGTCTCTTCAGATTATAATTGAGTTGTGACAGCAAAAATATTGTGTAGAGTGCTAAAATGGTGTAAATATAAAACAGAGAAGTTTATGCATTTATTTAGTGAAATGATCATAGTAGTGAGAAGTATTTTGAGTAAAAGGCCAAAGATACGATCTGAAGAGAAACCAGAGTATGTGGTGGAATTGTATAGAAATCCGTGAATTTTGGAATAATATATACGAGGAACTCAAAAAACTACTTAAACTTACTTTTAAAAAAAGACCGAAAATTTTCCTCCTGAGCATGCTGCCAAAGGAACTTGGAAAATCAAAAAGACCATTGACCATGTATGGGATAACAGCTGTCAGAATATTAGTGGTAAGAAACTGGAAGAGCCAATCAATACCCAGTATAGTGGATTGGCAGGATCTAATGGTAGAATACCTGCAGCTAGCAAAGATGACAGGAAGAGTTAGAGGTCAGACAAAACAGAAAGTTTATATGGAATGGAGAATATATAAAGAATACAGTACTTAAAAATTATGGTGTAAACAGAAATCTCCTGGCAGAATTAGACTGATCCTTGAAATTCATAAAAGGTAACTGAGTTATAATGAAAAATCACAAGAAACAGGTAACTGTGCGGTATAATGTATACAACAGGTAAAGTACAATGAGAATACTTGGAAGTCTTTTTAAATGTTTGCAGCACTTTTTATTTCTAATTGTGTGAATAATCATTGCATTAACAAAATACTTAATGTTGAGGAATTGCATAATTATGTATGTTTTCTCTCTTCTTTTTTTCTTGATTTTTATACACTTGTCCTTATCTTGCGTTTTTCTTTTCTTTCTTACATTGTAAGCTTGTAATGGCAAATACTGTATGGATGTATTCATTTTAACTCAATACAGATTACTCAACTCATTTTATTTCGGCTTTAAGCCCATAGACATAACAACCAAAAACAGAAACAACACAGTCTGGTTTACAATTGCTAACAGTAAAATAGATTAAAAGGGATACTCAATTGAATAAAATATGATAAAAAAATAAATTAAAATTTCAAGCTGTATATAACAATCCATTGCGTTTCTTAAGTGTCAGAACTGATGTCAGAAATTTTGCCATATGTAGGGCTTTAATCGAGTCTGAATCTTGCAACAGAAGAGCAAGGTAAGACTCTTCCAAATACCCCGGTAATTTTTGAGTTAATGGAAGTAATAGAGTCTTTCGGGCGGCAGAATACAAGGTGCAGACAAACACTATGTGATGAAGAGATTCAATCGAACGGTTATCACAGGCACATAAAACCGAAACTTGGCCCCTAGAAAATCTATGAAAAAGGACGTTTGAGTTGAATACATTAAACCATGCTTTAATAAAAGCGAAATGATGACTAGCAATAGAAAGAGTTGATAGATAGGCTGGTACTTGAAGTGGGGGTACAATGCCCAGGGATCTCGGTGAGCATGTCCCCCCGCCCAGCATAACATTGCGTTGCAACTCAATATCATCCAATCTTTGAGAGATGGTCTTTTTTGCTGTATTTAGATCTTGATTCAGCATTTCTAAGGGCGAAATTCCAATAAGCAAAAGTTTGGCGTGAATCTTACCAGCCCAGGGGCTTATGAACTCATCGCGCCATAAGCATTGGGCCAGATAATATTCAGGTAATCTGTGCCAGAGTGTTAACCAATAGATAAAAGCACGCTTCCACAGGAGCGTCTCCAAGGAAGACATCCTCAGTTCCACGTGTATGGCCGCATTGCTCACACAGGTGGGGACTTTCAGGAGACGATGGAGGAATTGGCTTTGTAGGGATTCAAGAGAGGAGAAATTTGCCAAGGCAGCCCATAGTGGTGCCGCATAACTTAGCGTTATATCTATTTTCGACTTATAGACCATCAATCCCAAAGGCACATGCAGGGCACCATCTGAAGTAGAATTGGAGTAGTGCATACACCAGGGTTTTAGCCTTATTAAGAAGGTACTGGATCTGCGCTGTCCACCTCATGTTTTGTTGGAATAGTATGCCTAGGTATTGGAACTTAGTGACTTGTTCTACATCCACTCCGTCTAGCTTCCAAGTATATTGTTTCGGGCTTCTGGAAAAAGTCATTATTTTTGTTATGGCATGATTAATAGCTAGCTGGTTAGATTGGCAGTATGAAGCAAAGATCTTCAGTGCTCTATTTAGACCAACTCGGGAGTAGGATAAAATTACTGCGTCATCAGCATATAATAGTAATGGACATCTATAATCCGCAAGGCGAGGGGCATGGATATTGGCAGATGACTCGGCTAGAGGTTTTCTCATATCACTTATATATAAGTTAAAGAGATAGGGGGCTAATATACAACCTTGCCGGACACCTTTATTTATGGGCACTCTGTTCGTAAGTTTACCTAGGGGGGGTTAATCTCACTCTGGCAGCTGATCCCTCATGAAGTTGGATCATGAGCCAAAGCAGTCTTCTATCAATACCCAAAGTAGCTAATTTCATCCATAGATTGTTCCTGGGAATACTATCGAAAGCTGCCTTCAGATCGATGAAGGCAGCACATAGGCAGCCTCGCCTAGGGGTCGAGTATTTCAATGCGAGATGGTAGAGAATGATCAGTTGTTGAGCGATTTGGTCTAAAACCCGCCTGTTCGTGATCAATTAAATTAAGCTCTTCCGTCCATTGAACGGGATAATAATAGCCTCCTTCCAAGACCTAGGAATGTGGCCAGTGGAGTTTATGGCATCAAATACTTTGGCCAGTATTTCAGCCCACCAATCAGGATGTGACCTAATGGCCTCAGCCGGGACCAGATCAGGCCCAGGAGCCTTGCCCACTTTCAGTTGATTAATCAATTCTTTTATTGATTCCGTAGGAGGCCAGGTGGGTAGTTGTGAACACAGGTGCTCCAGTCGAGAAGATGGGGGATCTGTTTGCGAAAAGCATTTTCTCAAAAGCTGTTCCCAAATGGGAGCAGGGATAGTAGCTGGGGGATATTGTCTCGATCTTCTATTGATTACTGACCAGAATTCACGCGAATTGTGCGATTTAGATGCTTTAATTAAAGCCGACCAACGGTTCTTTTGCCAGCTATGTTTAGCTTTCAACTGGGTCTGCTTATAAGCAGTTTTGGCTTGAAAGTATGCAGTTGGCAGGATGGTAGCTCCTGAGACCCTATAATCCTTATAAATTGAGCGCAGAAGAGCTCTAGCCTGTCTGCACTGAGTATCATACCAAGGGGCGCCAACATTATGCTGAGTGGCCTTAACCACCTGGGGAGACAGCGTAAAAAAGGCCGTTCTGCCGAAAAATGATTAAATCCAGTATCTTACTAGGGTCGTGGGAATCATAAGGTGTATCTATTAATTGGACACTAACCTCCTTTTGATAAAAGTCCGCATATATCCGCTCTTGAACCTTTGACCAGCTTAATCCTCTCACTATAGTCAATGCATTAGATTCTATCCGGACTGGGTGACTGAGCATAATGTACTGCCAATATAAAGAAAGTGAGGATACTAACGGGAGGTGGTCACTGGTTGGCATATTGTCCACCTTGAAGGAGGTGATGTTCGACAGTAAGTCCCTCAAAATCAGGAGGTAATCTAGTACACTATTAGAAAGTACAATGAGAATATTGGAAGTCTTTTTAAATGTTTGCAGCACTTTTTATTTATAATTGTGTGAATAATCATTGCATTAACAAAATACTTAATGTTGAGGAATTGCATAATTACGTATGTTTTCTCTCTTTTTTTCTTGATTTTTATACACTTGTCCTTATCTTGCGTTTTTCTTTTCTTTCTTACGTTGTAAGCTTGTAATGGCAAATACTGTATGGATGTATTCATTTTAACTCAATAAAGGTTTTACAGAGAGAGAGAAGTATTTGAGGCAAGCAGGAAAACTTTTGGGAATACAGGTGGGGAGCATTTCGCACAGGGGTTCTTCCTGGCCCCCGGATGTGTCAGTGACATGCATGTAAGAGTGCCACCCCCGCCCCCCATTACTTCCCCCATTTCTTTTTCTTCCGGGTACAAAAGGACCCCCACGACTGTGATCCTGTGTCAGTTGGATGCGCCTAAAATGTTCACCGCCTGTAGTTTCCAGATAATGCACGGATGCTGTTGCCATGGTTTGTACTGCGTTATTTCGTTTATTTTGGCCATAGTTTTTAACAGTACATTGGCTTTCATTTTCTGTAGGTGGCTACGGACCATTTCAGTAATTCTTTTCCTGAACAAGCAGGATTTGCTAGCAGAGAAGGTTTTGGCAGGAAAATCTAAGATTGAAGACTACTTTCCAGACTTCGCTCGCTACACTACACCAGATGATGGTAAGAAACTCAACATTCTGCATAGCCCTAATAGCAAAATAGACTCTCTAGCATTCAGTTATCTTAGACCGGGGAATGAGGGTCAGGAGAAGGAAGTAAGTTCTGCATTAGTGATGAATTTTGTTCTGTAAGTCTTATGTGGTAGATGACACGTGCTTGGTATTTTCAATCTATTAATTTTTTGTAAAATGTCAGATTATGCAAGATTTGTCTCCTGTTTGATGCACAACTGTACACGATTATTAAATGTCATTTTATTTCTTTGATACAACTGCCTTTCGCCTCCAATCAGGCCGGTTGCAGTTCAAACAAGGTGAATGCTTTATCTGGTTAAAATAATGCCAATGATATCTTATATTGAAGAGTTTTCAGATAGCGGGTTGCATCTAGCCAAGTCATTTTGCAAGTGAAATGACTTCTACTCGCGCAACAGAAGTTCCTCTCCCCCCCTCCACCTCCTACCCCATTCTGTTCTGCGCAGTAACTTAGTTGTATTCAGCCCAATAGATTTTAGATCACCCTTTCTCAACCTGGTGCCCTCCAAATGTCTTGGACTGCAACTCCCATCAGCCTCAGCAAACATGGTTGGGAGTCGTAGTTCAAAAGCATTTGGAAGCCACTGGGGGGGGGGGGAGAGAGAGAGTTTTAGATGACAGTGCATAAATTATAAGAGCTTGGATCCAAAGATGTCCTTTCATTATCCGAAAGCCTCTTCTGCTTGCGAAAGGGCTGTTTACAACCTTGTGGAGGACCGTGGCTTGGCAAAAATGATCCCAAATCCCAATAAGTCTTTCCATTTTTACAGACTCCTGACCAAGATTTGCGCAATGTACTTTCAATTCCCTTTTACGGCCCACTAGAGTCCATATGCTACATCCTATAACTTCCCTATTCATGGTGTTTCTCGTGCTATAATGCAACCCCTGCAAGATTGTGGTTGTGCAGTCTTGAGAAGCATTCCACTAGCGCTAAGCTATTGCTTCCTTTGGATCCAAGCCAATATATTTATATGAATTCCTATTTTAAGATAATTTTGTTTGTTTTTTTAAATTGAGCAGCAATACCGGAACCTGGTGAGGATCCTAGAGTTACAAGGGCCAAGTATTTTATTAGAGATGAATTTCTTGTAAGTATGCTTTCCTCAGTATTCCTAAGAGTATCTTCCCCCGACTGCACCCTCCTTTGCTTTTAAATGCAATCTATTCTGGTACAGGCGACTCCCCATTTACGTGGGGGTTACGTTCCCAGGTACCGTGCATGTACGTGAAGGGGAACACCATCGGAAAAGCCTGTAAACACACTCTAAACCTCTGGAAACCCCTATTAAAAACCAGCAAAATCTCCTGGGATTGCTAGCCATTTTCCCTTCACTTTTCACTCCATTTTTGCAGTTTTAGTTCTCTTTTCAGGCTGTTTTTGCCATTTTCACTGCGCGAATCAAACGCGTGCAACTGAGGAGTCACCTGCATTTAGAGCTGCATGTCTGTCTTTCATTTGCATGATCAGCTGCTTGGATTAGCGGCATTATTATTATTTTTTACAAGCAGCAGTGGAGGAGAAGGAAGTCTAGAGGTTGTATCCCAGCACCTTCTGTGATGTTCACAAGAGATATGGGTTCATTCCCCCTCTCATTGTGTGCTTTCAGCGGCAAAAGTCTTGGGCTTGTCCTGCTATCATATTTCCCTCACGTAATCTTATGTATGGGGCAGAATTTGTTTCGTTTGCTTTTCACAGCAGAACTACCCAGGGCACACTTGCCATGCATTTTCAGTGTGTAAAATGTAGTTTTTGTTTGTTTGTTTGTTTGTTTAATACAGAAAGATGCATGCACATATGTATTTCATTGGTGAACGTATTGAAATGTGTATTTTACTTGGGAGGGGGGGAGCGAGGTGCCCAAAATGCATGCAGGGGAACAAAATGCGATGCAGTGGCCGACAGCCGAGTTGCAGCAAGACTGAAATGGATGGATTTAGCTGTGCAGCTCATCCGTAGCATAATCCCATTCTGGAACTGTACATCAACAGTGCAGTCGTAAGGTTTGAAGAGAGGTGGTGGAGGGGTGACGCTACAGGAATTTCTTCCACCTTACCCTGTGCTTCTCTGGGTTCTTGCTGGCAGGGCAGAAGAGATGGTAAAAGTAGTGCTCTTGCTTTTTCTGAGCGGGAGAGATCTTAATAATAATAATAATAATAAATTTTATTTATACCCCGCCCTTCCCAGCCAAAACCGGGCGCTCAGGGCGGCTAACACCAATAAAAATTACAATAAAATATAAAAGAAAGAAAAACCGTTAATTAAAATACAGGTTAAAATTTAAAATTTAAATGCAGCTTCATTTATCGCCCATAATCAAAACCATAAGGGGAGGAAACATCAGGCTGAGTCCAACCCGAAGGCCAGGCGGAACAGCTCTGTCTTGCAGGCCCTGCGGAAAGATGTCAAATCCCGCAGGGCCCTGGTCTCTTGTGACAGAGTGTTCCACCAAGTTGGGGCCAGTACTGAAAAGGCCCTGGCCCTAGTTGAAACCAGTCTAACAACCTTGTGGCTCGGGACCTCCAAAATGTTGTTATTTGTGGACCTTAAGGTCCTCTGCGGGGCATACCAGGAGAGGCGGTCCTGTAGGTTTAGAAAATAGAATTGAAGTAGGCCTCTTCTCAGGTTAACGTGATTTTCTCCTTGGGTCTGGTGCATTGTCAGGGAACTGGGAAGGTAATGAATCCTTTGGATTAGTGTCTTTCCTTGGTCCACCTCCAGCATGCCTCTAGAAGGACCAAGGGTCCTCCGGGAGCATCAGGGGCTGTGTACATTATGGCAGGGACTGGGCGATCCAACATCACCTCTGCTTCTCTGAGGTCAGAGCTCTCTCTTTTAGCCTGGAAAGAGGGAGGTCCAATGCTTCTTTTGACCACCAGGGGACACTCCCGAGGGCAATGGGATCAGTGTACTGTATTGGTTTTGCTAAATAATGATTTTGTGTCAGTGATCATTGGTAGTGACACAGAAGAAGGTTGGTTTAGAAAATGTGTCCTTTTTCTACCTGGATACTAGCAGGTTTTGAAAGAAAATTGCACATTTTGTACAGTGGTACCTCGAGTTACAAATGCCTCAGGTTACAAATGCTTCAGGTTACAAATTCTGCTAACCTGGAAGAGTTACCTCGAGTTGAGAACTTTGCCCCAGAATGAGAGCAGAAATTGTGTGCCGGTGGCGCAGCGGCAGCAAGAGGCCCCATTAGCGAAAGCACGCCTCTAGTTAAGAACAGTTTCAGGTTAAGAACGGACCTCCGGAACGAATTAAGTTCGTAACTAGAGGTACCACTGTAGTGAATTATCAGTCTTACTTTTCGGTAATTGCAAATAATTAGCATCTTTGTAAGTTTTCCTGCCACTTGTTCCAACATAGTTCTGTTCTGTTCAACATTTTTCCATGGAAATCGAATTCTTGGAGCCGGGGGTGTTGGGGGGAAGCGATAAGGCACTATGAGGAACAGTTCTCATTAACCCTGTTCCATGACCTCTCGTGCTTTTGACATACATACTGTGTGTTTGTCACTCTTGCAGAGAATCAGCACAGCAAGTGGAGACGGAAGACACTACTGCTACCCTCACTTCACCTGTGCAGTGGATACAGAAAACATCCGGAGGGTTTTCAATGACTGTCGGGACATTATCCAACGGATGCACCTTCGTCAATATGAGTTATTGTGATGGAGAGCACTTTTTCTCTGTTTTGGACTCCTTATTCCTTATTAAAAAGAAAAAAAAAACCTTGCCCACATAGGGTGGAAGAAAAACTGTTGCAATCTCCCTCTGATTTGCATCCCTCAACCTTTTCTCCTTGCTGGACAAATAGCAGCACTTCTAAGCTTGCTTGTTTCACCCCCTTGGAACAGTTTGAGACGGCCCATGAAATGTAAAAGGCCATTTCTGCGAGCGGGGGGCGGGCGGGAGGGGGGGCGTTTTTTCTCTTAACACTGTCATTAACAAAATAATAATAATAATAATAATAATAATAAATAACACCCTGAAAGTGGAACACCTGAGAGGATTTGGGATTAAAGTTAAATATTTAAAAACAAAACAAAAGAGAATATGGGAGAGAGATCTTTAGGTAATTAGCACTGTTGTGGGCATAATCCTATATCCCATGATTTCAACTTTGTTATCCATTCACTGCATCAGACTCAAGAAGGTGCCAAGTCACAGACCAAGTTGAAAGGACAGGCGCTTGAGTTTGGTTCTCTGCCTCTGAATGTGACTTTTGAGCGGAAATACTGACAATTCTACAGCAGATCTAGACAGTAGAAAACCAACTGCTACCTTCAGAAAGGTGTTGTTGAACCATGGCGGTCCTATGGTGTCCGGGGACATTGCTAAATGAACTGCATTATGGCCTGTGATTGCAGAAAGAGTTAACCACACACTGTTTTTTCAGTTTGTCCACTGATGATCCTGTCTGCTATATATATATATATATATATACATATATATATAAATCATTATCTGGACTGTCGTCCTCACAATCTCCCCTTCTTTCTCTCTCCCCTTCTCCTTCTATTGCCTTCCCGTAACCTCTCTTCCCAATTTTTATTTTACTGCTGGATTATTATTCTTGTACAGACTGTAAAATGTATTATTTTGTACAACTTTATTGAAAAAAAAATAACTTGTAGAAGATCTTTGTGCCTTGATTATGGCTGTACCCGTGCAATGAGCTAAGATGTAAGTATGTTTGATTGCGCTGTACAGCTTTGTCAACCCTATCTGCAGCAGTTGCTCAAGGTAGGGAAAATTTATCTGTAGTTTAGGGTTTTTTCTGGTTTATAAAAGGAGGAGGGGAAAAATACTGTTTAGTATAAAAAAAAAAGTACAAATCGTGCAAACGTAACCACTTTAAAAGTGAGGTCTACAACAAGTGACCAGATGTTGCAGCATCATGCTTTTTTAATTTTTAGCTTTAACTCATTTAAATCTCTATCCAAATGCAAAACATGGCTTGTTTCTACATAAACCAAATTTTGCTACAAATTATAAATGTTAGTCTTTGTCATTCATAGTCTTTTTTTTGTGCAAAAGGACAGAAACAGAACAAAAAAAAAGCAAACACATAGGCATTGCACAGGCCTGGCGGCTGTCTCTGTGCCGGGTCACATGCTTTTCCACCGCCACTATTTCTGTGTGGGCATAAGAATCCCATAATTGCAACGTAATTACCTTGCCCCTGGATTTGGCCACTCGATTTCAGTTTCAAACGACTTTTTTTTTCTCTTTTAATAAAGAGAGACTTTAATTTTTTGTTTTATATTAACTATATAAGTAGCTTAAAGTTGAAGAGTGTGGATTTTTTTCTTAAACTTGAATAATTTATGCAAATCATATGCTTAGAACAACATGTGGTACAGTTTTTTTTTTAACAAAGAGCAAAAATCACTGTAGCAATAAGAGAGCATGTAATTTTAGTAACTACACCGCTTTATATTTTATACTTAGGTGTTTTATGTCTTCGTGAGCGTATTACTTTTTCATGTGTCTGAACCTACATGTACAAATTTGTACAAAGTCTAAAATTACCGCTGTAATAACACATCTAGATCAACTACATTAACTCAAGCCACCCCTTTGCCCCATCCTGAAAAATGGGGCGAGGGAAAAATCTAGATTCCAATACATCGATTATTATTTTAATTGCCTTTTTTACACGTTAGCTTATTTTACACCCATCAGACATGACATTAGTTTCTCTCTTGGGAAGAAGTCCCACTTTAGAAGCTGTGCTGTGGCCAATAATTTCTACAAGTGCCAGAAACCTTAACATTAAGAACCAGAGGTAAAGGTAGATAGCCGTGTTGGTCTGTCATAGTCAAAACAAAACAAAATAAAAAAAATTCCTTCCAGTAGCACCTTAGAGACCAACTAAGTTTGTTCTTGGTATGAGCTTTCGTGTGCATGCACACTTCTTCAGATCAGATTTTTTTTTTTTTTTTTTGTTTTGTTTTGTTTTGATTAAGAACCAGAGGTGTTCAGGATCATGACAAGGACAGGTGTAATTAATTCTCTAGTGGGGGGGAAATTCCCTGTCTCCTTTAATATACGCAGAATAGGTATGAACCATTCACCCAGGTAGAACAGAAACAATTGCATTGTTCACTGCAAAACACACACACACACTTCAATGCTGTGAAAGTGAGGGAGGTGGGGACAAGCACATGCCATTGAGACTTCCTTTCCGGTTCCCATTGCTGCAGTGTCCAAGGTCGATGAGAGCCAAGCCCCGTCTGATTTAAAAAAAAAAAAAAACTAGCTTGCCTCATCAGATGTGGGGACTGCAGTTGTGCGAAGCAACTGAGGAAGCCCTAGCTGTGTCCGCAATTCCCTCAGGCTCCCATAATAGCTCCTTTGGATAGCAACCTGGGCCTGCGATGTAGCCAATTCAAATTTAGCAGACGGTCCATTTTAACGTTCTAGGATGAGCTGCCTTGTGAGCATTTGCAACCCGTTGCAAAGCCTGTTCCAGAAACACACCTTTGCCAATATAAGACTTAGCTAGTGCCTGATGGGATTCCATAGAGCAGAAAACACACACACACACACTTTAAAATGTGAGCCTTAATTTTTGCTATAAAAGTAAATTAAAAAAAAGTTTAGTGCCAAACCTATTTTTATTACCTCTTAAACCTGGGGTGGGGTGGGGGAGATAATACAAGAAACGAATCAATAAGGATAGAAACTATTTGCAAAGAACGAACTGAGAAAAACAAAAGCATCGCCTTTTATTAAACAGTAGCAAAGCCCCCCTTCCATTGGTGAAGAGATTAAGCAAGCATATGTAACAAAGGGCATGTGTGAATGCCATACACGGGCACACATGCCGTTTAAAATACACCTCCTATAAAGCTTTATATGAATGGAAATGTTTGAGATCCTTTTTTTTAAGTTGGGTGGGTGAAGGGAGTGTTTTGGAACCAGTTTCGGCTGCACATGAATGGTTGTGTGTGTGTGTGTGTGTGTGATCTCAGTATTGCCTCTGTTTTCTCTTAAGTTTTTGCAGTTTGGTGGTCTGGTAAATGCAAGTCTTATTTTAACAGCTTTTTCTCTTTGTTTTGTTTTTATTTTTAATACAAAAAACCCCATAAAGCTTTGATGCTTGCTATTTAATTCTGTGTTTTCTTCTGTCTCTAATTTAGCTGACTTAATTTTGCAGTCGTTTGAACCATTCCAATCTAATGCTCATCTTTCCCTTAGACTTTATTTTTCTATTTATTTGTTGGAGCCTCCTGTTCAAATAATAATCAGGATTAAGGATTCTAGATTTGCATCTGTCACCTTCTTCAGGAATTTCTGGCTTTTTACAACCAATATGTATTTTCGTCCCCAAGTATTCACTGCGACTCTCAGAAATACAATTACTACCACTTCCATCAATAAAGCCAACTCAGTGTCTTAGGGACAAATGTGCATCCTGTCTATTGACCAAGATGTGTCACGAATTCCACTGTGAAGCCAAAATGAAAGTCTATAAATTCCCCCACACTAGATTTTTGCTATTAACCGTGCCTGGTTGGCCCTTCTAAAGGATTTCTACTGTGGAGAAATATTTTGGTTTGTTGAAGTTATGCAACTCTTTCGTTGGGTAAGCTCAGGGTTTTTTAAATTACTAATTGAAGATAATGTTTGAGGAGGGTTTTCTTTTGCAAGTGTGTTAACTCCAAAACATTTGGATTTAAAAACATAACCCTCGGCATGCTGGTCTCCTGCATTCAGTCTGAATACTTTAGGTATTTTGTACAAATGAGAATAATAAATTGTAGAGAGAGTGTGGTTTTCAAAACAAGACTCTGTGCTGTAGAAATAACATTCTAACCAAACATTTTTATTTAGCAAAACAAGTTTTAGGGCGCTAAGTGTTTCCAGGAATCAATGGTGCTGTTTCGCCACTTTATTATACTAATGGGAATATGCTGGGAATGAAAGAGCACTGAGACATGATTGAGTTAATTCCCAAAATATTTTACCATACTTGCACCACACTCTGGATCATGTTTTTCCCCAGGAACATAGCATTGATAGTGTGATATTTTGTGTTTTGCTTGGTTTATTCCTCATGGCAAGGCCATTGGACCCAATCCATGTATCTCCTTGGCAGGGTGGAGACTACTTTTGCGTAGTCTGATCCTATATGGCTCCAGTAAAGCTATAAAAACGAAAGACAAAATGGCATAGGTGTACCGACAGTTAATGGTTTTTATTTGTTGTTGGAGCAACTCAGAACCATATCCGTGGGGTCATGGCTTCTGCACCATAAAGGTAAGTTATTGAACATGATTCATGGCTTCTCCATGAGGGTGGTAAAAGAAAGTGCCCACTTAATCATTATCTGTACCCGCATAGTTCCTATTTCATACAATGCCCCCAAAAATGTCATACGAAAGCAGCAGCTTATGTTGCTAAGCTAAAATACAGTCATTCCTCGGAAGTCGAACGCCTTGGAACCCGAAACTTTTGCTCCGGAATGCTGCAAACCCAGAAGTGAGTGTTCCGGTTTGCGAGCGTTCTTTGGAACCCAAACATCCAACGTGGGTTCTGTAGCTTCTGATTGGCTGCAGGAGCTTCCTGCAGCCAATCGGAAGCCGTGCCTTGGTTTCCAAATGTTTTGGAAGTCAGACGGACTTATGGAACAGATTCCGTTCGACTTCCGAGGTACCACTGTATTTCATCAGGCCTTTCAAATCAGGAAAATCACCATTCATTGATATTTTTAATGGGAAAATGATGCTATCAAGCGTTTATATTAAGTAAAATACTCCGTTTGATCAAATTTACATTAAAGGTTAAAGTACATTTTTAAAAGCCTGAAATGCAGTTATAGTAATACTGACCAAAAAGCAGTCTGTTAACACATTCAGTAATATGTTTTTTAGAAATCAACAGAGATGGGATAAGTGCGTCAGTTTTTTGAGAGCCACTGGTTCCACAGTTAAACATTGTTCCATAAGGTGGGATCCTGTTCTACCTCCCATATTAAGCACAGCAATTGAAGGAGGAATTATAATCAGGGCCTTCACTGTTGGCGATTGGTTCTGTACTACTGGGAATAATGACAAAAACAGACTTCCATGCTAGTTGGTTGTGTTGTGTTTTCTTTGCCACCCCCAAGCATGCATTGAATGCTATGATTGCAACATAAGTGCAGAGTCTTCTCAAGCACTCTGATCTTGCCACATAATACAGACCAGTATCCTAACAGTTTTCATCTTAATAATCCATAAAAGATAAAAGTATATATGGCTTACAAAAGCCCTCAAATTGAAACCACAGATAAAAACAACAGTGGCAGCAGACAGTAAGAAAATAATAGAGAAGATAAAAGATACAACGAATACACTCAGTTAAATGCCTTGGGAAATAATAATAATCTTGGAATTAGGTCAGTATTGATGCTTTCCTAACCCACGTATGAAAGGATTCCCCAGATGGGGTGTCACCACTGAAAAATGGGGGTTGGGGTTGGGGGGGGTGAGTGTCACCACAAGGTAACGTATGCAAACATCTGTTGGTGATGATCCATGGAGAAGCTAGTCTTTTTAACAGGTGTTTGTTCATTGGCCCAGTCAGGTTGCTTGGTGCTTCCGCCAGATTAATGCTGCAGGCATTGACAGGAGTGATTCCACGTGGATCTCCACGCAAGGTAATCTCAAAAACCAACGAGGAGCTAGAGCGGATTGTATTCTGGTGCTTCCCTCTTCAGAGTTAATACTCTGAACCTCTGTAACAAGTTATGTGTGACTGAAACTACAGTAGCTGTTTCTGCTGCCATATCCACCGTCTGCTTAGCAGAGATAGCGTCACTGCTCTGCACACCAACAAACATAGCTTAATTCTGACCCTACTGGCATGTGAAATCAGAATTGTAACCATCCTATGCACAATTGTTAGGGAATTGAAGTCCCATTTGAGTAAACCTTTTGGATGAGGCATTGGACCAGGCATGTCTGCATTACCTCCTGTTGCATGCATGGTCCTCTTAAACCTTTGATCTGGAAGGAAAAATTAGTACCGGACTACCAAGAAGAATACTTCAGTGCTGCATGCATTACTGATGTTTCTGGGCGGCAAGCCTTGGAATTAATCCAGCAAAAAAATGCTATTGAATGCATTTATCAAGCAGAGCCACACGCTGAAAGAGAACTGCTAGTAACATTTCAATATTTGCATCCCTCCTTTCTGTTTAACAAGCATCCAAGGTGGCTAATAAAATGTAATAAAATCCCAAAACAGTAAAATACGTCGAAAGAACGGTAGAAACACCCAGAATTAAATATGGCAGAAGTTACTTTATATAACAATAATAAGTTGGGATATATCCCTTTCATATTTGCTCCAACCACTGGAAATAAAAAAATGTTTTCATGAGTTGATGAAAGGCAAAAGAGTGAGGTGGGGGAAACTGTTGAGGGCCTGGGTACAAGTGAAGGTCCTGTTCTATGTGCCCACATATATCTTTTTCCAATTGCAGGGGAACACCAAGTAAGGTCTCAATCACTTACCTGAATGAATGGGTAGGTAGAGGAGGTTCTTGAGATAGCCTGGTGCAAAGGAGCTCAGAAATAAATTGGAGACGAGTTAAGAATGGTGGAATTCTATGTCCCACATACCCTGTTTCCCCTTTTTTAATACGTAGTCATAAAGTAAGCCATGGCAGGGTTTTTTTACCTTTGTGAGAAGTAAGACGTACCCCAAAAGTAAGCCGTGGTGCCGCCATTGTTCCCGTCGCCTCCTCAGCCCCTCCTGCGTGCTCAGGGAGCCAGCGAACCAGCGAGAGGCACGGGGGGGAAACGGGCCTCTTGCGGAGTTCTGCCCCTCCTGCGTAGTGCGCAGGGAGAGGCGCGGGGGGGGAGACGCCTCTTCCTGCCCCGCCTGTTCCCCATGCGCAGGGAGCCAGCGAGAGGCGTGGGGGGGGGAACGCGCCTCTTGCGGAGTTCTGCCCCGCCTGCTCAGCACGCAGGGGGAGGCTGTACCATACCATACTGACGTAATAAAAATAAGACATCCCCCCCGAAAATAAGCCACCCTGTGTTTTTTTGAGGGGAAAAAATTATAAGACTGTGTCTTAAAAAGGGGGAAAGACGGTAGTAAGTCCCTGTGTAATATTCAAGTGGCTGCACTTTGATCAGTTGATGCTTCTGAACACTCTTCGTGGCAATGCAACATACAGTGGTACCTTGGTTTACTAACTTAATCCATTCCGGAAGTCTCTTCTTAAACCGAGGTGCGCTTTCCCTAATGAGGTCTCCTGCCGCCGGTGCCCGTCCACCGTTCGGCTTCCATGAGTTCGTAAACCGAATAGTTTGTAAACAGGGCTGTTCTTAAACCGAGGTACCACTGTAGAGTGTTTTACTGTCCTCTTAAGTTTGGTGTCACAAAGGCCACTGGAAGATCAGACCTCGCCAGGAGTGGGAACAATTGGCTTGATATGTAGACAGAACTGTTTGCCCCGTAACAGGCACACGTATAAACATGTTTTTAATGTGCACCTTCCTTGGTTCACTTGGGTGTTGCATCAGATACAGGGTATAAAGATCTTGAAATTAAGCTGATGTATTTCTGGTGCTTACTGCCATGTTGATTTTTCTTAAAAGAAAAAGGGCATGTGTGTTTTATGCAAACATTTATTGAAACATCTAGGAATTTATATATATATATAAAAAACCTGAAGCCAACTCAACGCATCAAATCAGAAGCACAATAAAATAATTCAGAACCATAAACACATCAACAAATGTATTGAAATGTTTTAATAGGACCTTTTTTTTATTTAAGAAATAAAGTACTGGTATTTTCCCATACTTGATGCTTGTTTAAGATTATTTTGTCCTTCTAAATTAATCCAAGCTTGGTTACCTTGAAAGTGGCCAACAGTTGGTGAGTCCTTAGCAGTAGATTTCTCCTTGAATACATCAGATTTGGTAGCTAGGTAGGGCTGGGCAAAAAGCTCCTTGTCCAGCACTTTGGAGCATCTCCAGTCTGACCTGGAACGATCTAGGACCAACTTGGATCTGGGCCCGAAACTGTTTCAGGGACCTAGCACAGTGCTTAATCAGGGTTTAAAACCCAAATTAAATATGGTTTGGAGGATGGAGAGCACACAGACTGCCTGCCTGCACTCCCCATTTGCCATCAATACAGCCCTTTCCGGCTGAATCTCAGTTCTACCCAAATCAGCCAGTTCGGGTTCCAGGAGGAACCTAAACAGCCAATAGGCTCTTCTGTGGCTCTGAGTGAAGATGGTTCGAAGATGGTTCGAAGCTTTTTATGAAGTTCTCTGTGGAGCTCTTTAAGGACGAAGTGAGTTCACCCTTCTTCTTGGGTTTGCCATCACTAGACTGCCACGAGATTACAAAGGAGGAAGGGAGGTATTTTCCTGCTCTCTGGCAGAGCCAATAGAAAGTAGAATATTGCTGTGCCTACATTTCCCAAACTCACTTGGGGTCTAAAAAGGGGGAAAGGCAGCACTGTTATTCCTTTTACCTAATACTAATACACAGGTTTGCTATCACTAACTGAACCCTGAGGGGGCAGAACAATGGTCCGTCCTATCCATTGTCCCAAAACAGGCTATTGAGAAGGTTTAGCTAACCAAAATAGCTAACCCAGTTTCTTATTAATCTTTACCAGTTCATGGTTTACCTGCAATAATTCATGTGAATGTATGTGAAGGAGAAGAAAGGGGAGGGGGGACACTTGTTGGTGAGAATGGAACAGTCCAAATCTTCTATCTGCCAAGGTTGGCCTGCTATGTTTTTGATCATTGTAGTTCTCTGTACTTTTATTCTTCCAGTATATTATTTATATGTGAGCAGGGTAGCCATAATTACCATAGCTTCTATATTTGCTAGCCTTTCTCTGAACATCTCTAACGTTTTTACTTTTTTTTTTTTTTTTTGCATTTCATAATTTCAGAAACAAACATAACAATGTAACAGATCCTGGTGAAGATCCAAAGTACTATGAAGCTAGTTGCATGAGCCCAAGAGAGCTTGAAATAAACTGTGTACACACACCTGCTACGTGACAAATGGTGTGCAAAAGCTTTTTGCAATAGGGCATAGGGATCAGTCAATAGCTCCACTGGCCTAGTGCAAGCTCCTCACAGAAACCTAAGCAGTTTAGTGGGGGGGGGGTCCTTGAATGCTCGCATCTTGACATTCATGGTGGATCTACACACGGAAAAAAACCCACCATAAGTACCGGTAAGTCAGAAATTAAATTGTTAAAAGGGGGGGGGGGGAGCTATGTAAAAAACGCGTTGTTGTTTTGCTCTCTGGAGCCATCTGGTGTTTATAACAAATTCAAAACATTTTTTGACTAATGTAGCTTAGTCCTTATAGGAATCTGCCTTATTCTGAGCCAGACCATTGGTCCATCTTTCTCTGTATTGTCTACTCTGACTAGAAGTTCGTCTCCAGGGTTTCAGACAGGATCTCCCCAGCACTGTTTGGAGATATCAGGGATTGAATAGGGGAGCCTTTTGCAGATAAAGCATGTCCTTTACCACTGAGCTGAAGAAGCTAGCATTCTATAAATGCAGTTATTTTTGCACACCTTCTTTAGACGGTAAGATTTTTTAAAGTGTTCAAAATCTGCTTTTAAATTTATCCTAATGCTACTATCTGCATTTTTTTTCAGTTTATGCCCTTTTCTAGATTTAAAATATCTGTACAGATCCATACGTCACCCATGTGGGTGTGAATTACTGAGATGTACAAAATAAGCATATTGGGAAGGCTTTAGTATGTAAAGTCAGTTCTGTTGCTAGTTTAAGTGCCATGTTATTTTTCAAAATCCATATATAAGGAGATTATGTGGAAGTCCTTAGTTGATGATTTCCATTTCCTACAATTCTCTCCTATCGGGACAATTGTTACTTAAGATTCTGCGGATGCAGTTTGGGGTTACACTGAAGACCTATGGCGTGTTAGTTGTGATCACTGGGTCCACATTTACATTTCTTGCTCCTGAAAAGTACCATTTGGATTTTGTTTGGTTTTTCCTCCCAGCTGTGCCTTCTGTCTTGGATGGGTAAAGGTAAAGGGACCCCTGACCATTAGGTCCAGTCGTGACTGACTCTGGGGTAGTGGCGCTCATCTCGCATTATTGGCCGAGGGAGCCGGCGTACAGCTTCCAGGTCATGTGGCCAGCATGACTAAGCCGCTTCTGGCAAACCAGAGCAGCGCACAGAAACACCGTTTACCTTCCTGCCTGGAGCGGTACCTATTTATCTACTTGCACTTTGACGTGCTTTCGAACTGCTAGGTTGGCAAACAAACAACGGGAGCTCACCCCGTTGCGGGGATTCGAACCGCCGACCTTCTGATTGGCAAGCCCTAGGCTCTGTGGTTTAACCCACAGTGCCATGGCAGCCGGAGCATGGCGCCCTTTCCTTTCTGGTCAATTTTAGAGCGACGGATGTAAATAACCAGCTCTGTTACAGAAAGCTGAATGTCGCTAAGCAGCAAGCCTCGGGACAAAGGGCCTGGTCACCTTTGTGGACTAATTCTCCTACTCTTAGGGCGCCGAAAAATGTGCTCGAATAGGCTGCTGAAAGCAATCTGGATTCATATTTGGACCCATGAATGGAATGTAATTTGTTGCGTATTTTACAGAGGAGGTCAAATGTAACAGGCATACGCCCATCCATGCTTGGAGGTTACAATCTACGCCAACCTTCGAGTGCCGTGCGTCCCACAAAATCAGCGCAAGGATCCATGAAATCACAAACCACCTCACCCACCATAGGATTGGCTTAATAAAAACATTATTCGAACAATAAGGTGGTTGCATAACGTTGTGAAATTGAACCTGTTGTTTATCTATATAACACAGCTGGGATTTTGTCACCGTGACACTTTTATTAACTCAAATGAGATCCATACCTTTAACCCCTAATCGTTGCAGGCGACGTATAGACTGCATCTACTACATGGGTCAAGGCATCCTGAGCTTTCTTCAAAAGTTATTGGAGATTCAATAACCCTTTGTGGACAAGCTAATATGGGAAGTGTTTCATGGAGGGACAAAACTCGAAAGCTTAAGCATTAACAGAATGCAGGACATGCTGCACTCTAATTTCAGAGAAGTGAAGCGGCTTGCTCAACTTTTTCCACTTAGTGCAAGGCAAGCTTGGAGCTTTCATCAAAGAGCAAGTGACAAGCTATTTCAATATTCCTTGCTGTTTGGGCACCTTGATTATGGCATGGTCCATTCATTCCTGTTGTTTGGCAATGAAATATTAACACTGGATGTTACGAACTAGCCTGTTAGCATTATTTAGGCTGTCAGACCCTGTCTCAGAGACATTGTGAAGCCATAACATTTAACTTAAATTTTAACTTAAAATTTTAAAGGGGGAATAAGAATTGTGTGGAAAGTCTTAGAGCCTGTGCAGGTGTTATCTCATTATTAATCATACAGGAAATATGTTGCACCAATTCATGCTTTACTTGTACAACTGAAGTACCAAAAATTTGTTGTTTGAATTGTGCACTGATATGTCCCAAAAATGGGACCCAGACGGCGCTGTGGGTTAAATCACAGAGCCTAGGGCTTGCTGATCAGAAGGTCGGCGGTTTGAATCCCTGCGACGGGGTGAGCGCCCGTTGCTCGGTCCCAGCTCCTGCCCACCTAGCAGTTCGAAAGCACGTCAAAGTGCAAGTAGATAAATACGGTAGGTACCGCTCCGGCGGGAAGGTAAACGGCGTTTCCGTGCGCTGCTCTGGTTCGCCAGAAGCGGCTTTGTCATGCTGGCCACATGACCCGGAAGCTGTACGCCGGCTCCCTCGGCCAATAATGCGAGATGAGCGCCGCAACCCCAGAGTCGGTCATGGCTGGGCCTAATG
This sequence comes from Darevskia mixta, assembly GCA_034641385.1. NCBI lineage: Eukaryota > Metazoa > Chordata > Lepidosauria > Squamata > Lacertidae > Darevskia > Darevskia mixta. The sequence goes on from JAWWNH010000029.1 coordinate 62,359,512, forward strand.
GTCAGGGGTCCCTTTACCTTTACTATGTCCCAAAATAAGTTTGTGCTCAGAGGGGCAAGGAGGAGACCTTGGGGTCAGGTTGTCATGGAGCTGGTGGTTTTTAAGGAGAGGAACCATAATTAGTTTGGGAAATTGGCCATATGTCATGGATGCTTTAGCTGAGATTCCTGCATTGCAGGGGGTTGGACTAGATGATAAATAAGTGATGTATATTCTTAGAAGGTAACCATTTAATATATTTTGTTAATTTAACGTAAGCATAACTACAGAATCATAGAAGTGTATAAGGTAAATGTTATGGCTGTGCTTTCATTATGTTATTACGTACTCTATTTCAGTTTTGATCTGAAATGTTTTTATTTGTTGTAACTTAAATTTCAAAGAGGGGTAGACCAAGTCCTAGACTGAGGAAAGCTTTCTCTGACTCTTAGCCATGAAGGTTGTGTACTCCCTCTTTTATCAGGGGTGGTGTGCCTCTAAATACCAGTTTCTACCTGTAGGCAGCACAAGAGGGGAATGTAGGAAGCTGCCAAACATCAAGTCAAACCATTGGTCCATCTACCTCAGCATTGTCTGCATTGATTGCCAGTGGCTCTCCAGGGTCTCAGGCCTAGTTCTCTCCCAGCCCCACCTGGAGATGCTAGGGATTGAATCCAAGACCTCCTGCATCCAAAGCTGATGCTCTGACACTGAGTTATGGTCACTGAGCTATGGTCCTCCCCCCCCCCCCCCAAGCGGGAGCTATGGCTCCATGGATGAGTGCATACGTTGCAGTGAGAGGTTCCTTGGTCCAGCCCCTGGCATCCACCTCCAGGTAAGGAAGACTCCAACCTAAAATCCTGGAGAGCTGCTGCCAGTCAGTGCAGACAACACTGCCCTTTCTCCGTTGTGTGCTGCTTTGTAGGCTTGGATGCTAGGAGAACAGGGCAAGGAGCTCCATAAGTCCTTGGGTCGGATCCTGCAGGGCTCCTCTGCTGTTCGAAAAGCGCCCGCTATTTCCCTCCCTGCTGCCCTCAAGCATCCAAGCAGATAGGGTGGGAGCAGACGTTTTTTTAATTGGGAGCATTGCATTGCAAATCCCGGTTTTAAATTGGGAGCGTCGCATTGCAAATCACGCGCCTGCACAGGAGGCAAAGCCATGCTGCATCCATCCCTGACGTCCCCTATTGCAATACAGTACCCGTTTCTTATCTCTATGGGCAACTCCGGAGAGGCAAGAGCTTCGCTCTACTCCCGGAAGTCTCCCTGGAAGCTGGAGCCCCACGTGGTCCTTACAGGCTTCCCCTCTCCTCCCACCGTTACCCACAAACCTCCTTGCTGGGCACAGAGGCACAAATAGAAGAGGGAGCCACCTTAGTCTTGGATGGGGCTATTCCTGGTTCAGATTAAGAAGCCATTTTCAAGTACCTCCCAGTTTACAGAAGGCAGGGGCGAGTTGCAAACAACTTTAACGTGGCTGCGCGTAGGAGCCAGCTCCTAGGGGATTTATTTTATTTTTGTAGATATAGAGAGATATAGTTGTAATTTTTTTCTGTGCTTGTTTTTAGATGATTCCCCCCCCCCTTATTTTAATCCGGTGTTAGCATTTTAACTTTTATATGTTTTTAAGTAGGGCTGTGGTTTTCCTCCCTGCATTTTCTTCTTAGTTAAACCCACTTAGAGGCTGTTTTTTGGGGGGACACACACCACCAAACGGTGTGCAGAATCTTACGAAACGAATGAGCGAATAAGTAGCAAGCGAGCAAACCAACCCGTAAGCCACTTTTTTTTTAGCCCCGGGGTATAAATGAGTATAAGAATAGTGTGCATGCACACGAAAGCTCATACCAAAAACAAACTTAGTTGGTCTCTAAGGTGCTACTGGAAGGAATGTTTTTATTTTGTTTTGACGACAATGGAAAGCAAGCCTATAAAGCTGTAAGCCGCCCGGGGGGGGGGCGGCAGGGCGAATCAATAAAACCGTGAGAAGAAGCCCGGAAATCGTCCGTGCGCGTGGCTTCTCTTCCCTTTTCGTGCCTCTGCGGCCTCGGCGCCTGAGGGCCCTTCGAGGGAGGAGGAGGAGGAGAGCCGGACGCGTCCTACGGTCCAGCGGAGCCCATGGAGGAGCCCGACTACCTGGGAGGCAGCGCGGCTGCCGAGTGGGGGGACGACGGCGGCGACGGAGGGGCGGTGAGAGCGGGGCCGCGGGGGGAGGTCTTTCGGGGAGGGTCTTGTTGTTGTTATTGATTATTCCCCGCCCCCTTTTGTTTTTCTGAGGCTGTGCAGAAGCCGAAAACCTTATTTTCCCCTCCTGCCCGGGGGATTTATTTATTTTCAGGAAAGCTGTAGGTAGTAAATTCAAAAGCAGCACCAAGAGGGCAACGGGGGATGTGTTGCTCCCTATTATTATTATTATTATTATTATTATTGCATGAACGCCATTCGGAACTCCCATCGTTCTAGGCTCGCTTTGCGATAGGGAATTTCATAAGGGTGAGAAGTTTCCGAGCTCTGGGCGCAGTACTGCGCCTTAGATTTCAGATTTAAACTTCAGAGTTGGAAGGAAAGGAGGACCTTTTTCTGCCTCCCCACTTCCGAAGACTGGAGAAGAGACCCTCTCAAGAATATTAGGGGAAGGACTACTAGACCATGTGGGAAATGAACAATATTTTTAGCTGCAGTTCATTCATTTTCAGCTTTGTATTCTTGTCACTAAAAAAGGGCGCCTGGACGTTCTATTGTTGCTCCCATAACCTATCTGAAGAAGTGTGCATGCACACGAAAGCTCATACCAAGAACAAACTTAGTTGGTCTCTAAGGTGCTACTGGAAGGAATTTTTTTATTTTGTACAGTGGTCCCTTGACTTACGAAATACTCAACATCCGAATTTTTCGATTTACGAATGAAAAAAGTGGCCGCACACCTACGAATTTTTCGACATCCGAATGGAAATCGTTGCCGGTTTTAGATGCGGTTTCCTCGACTTACGAATTTTTCCGAATATTTTTTCTCCCAATGCATTCCTATGGGAAATCGCTTTTTTCGACTTACAAACTTTTCGACCTATGAGTGTCCATTCGGAACGGATTAAATTCGTAAGTCAAGGGACCACTGTATTTTGTTTTGACTATGGCAGACCAACACGGCTACCTACCTGTACCCATAACCTAGGTTTAAGGTGCCATTAGCTCCTAGCTTTCATATCTGAGTTTCTAACACTGACACCATTGCTTTGCATTTCCAGAGGGGCATGCATCTCCAGCATTTCCAGATAGGACTGCAAAAGACTCCTGCTAGAGGCTCTGGAGAACTGCTAATAGCCATAAACTAGGAGTAGCCTACACATGATGCTGTCTGGATGTTTATTTGCCTCCAACTCCCATCATCCCAGACCATTAGCTTTGTTGTCTGGGGTGGACCCCACATTGGCTAGGCATTGGTAAAACTGACCTAGACAGACCAATAGTCTCCCCCAATAAAAGACAGCATCCTATGTTCCTGTGCCTGTATGACTGTTAACGTTGTAGCCACAGGTAATATGTGTTGCTGGGTTTTTTGTTGTTGTTTTCTAACTGCATTCCTTAAAGCCAGGGGGGAGCTAACTTTGCCAACAAGTGTATTATAATCCAGTGTAGTAGGAAAAATAACAGTTTGCAATTCTGCACTTTCGAACAGCAAGATGATGAATATGGTGAAGAAGATGACGCTGGTGTCCAGCAGGAATGTTTGCAGAAATTTTCCACCCGAGATTACATAATGGAACCCTCCATATTTAATACTTTGAAAAGGTAACGGCAGGGTGATTGTGGTGGTGTGGGTGGAAGAGGGAATGGTAGGAATGGTACCTGGCTCAGTTAAGGGGCAATTTACTTCAAAATTTGATACTCCTTGATTTTTAGAGTTTGGCTCAAAGTGATGCCTGCATCTTTTAACAGGTATTTCCAAGCAGGTGGCTCTCCAGAGAATGTGATCCAGCTCTTATCGGATAACTATACTGCTGTAGCTCAGACAGTAAATCTTTTGGCTGAGTGGCTCATTCAAACAGGTATGTTCCCAAAAATTGTTGGGGTTTGTGTGTGTATGTGACTGCTACTTTTTTTGCACAGCACCGTTATAAAATTGCTGATGGTGCATGCAAAAAAGGCATGCCTGCTATAGCAATTTGTCTCATTTTTTGAAGCATGACTAAAGGCCCTTCAGGTTCCAATCTTTCCTACCTATTAGTCACTTAAAAATATTTTGACTACCGCTTTGAGTTATCATTGAGGGGGGAATAGACCTATGATTCAGAATCGGCTGCACTTTAATGGATGAGTTAACTGAGTAGCTAATGCTTGGGATGCAAATAGATATGTCATATGAAAGCTTGCCAGCAGAATCAAAGTACTGTAAAATTAACATCTTCTGATTGTAATTGCCTCCTGGTTAAGTTTGGTAGAGAGAGGGTGTACTGTATGCTCTCCCTTGTCATGAGGTTTAGTCACAGGAAGCATGAAGGAATTTCTGTTTGACAGACATAGATTCATACACAGGGATCTCTCTCATTGCAGGTGTTGAGCCCATTCAAGTCCAGGAGACAGTGGAAAACCACCTGAAAAGCTTGCTGATTAAGCACTTTGATCCTCGGAAAGCAGATTCAATTTTCACAGAGGAAGGAGAGGTAATTCACATAATTTAATGCTGCCAAGTATGATATCTTTCTCAAAGGCATTTCTGGCTATAGTCATCTCAAACGAGTCCCGTATGCAACATTTCCCCCTGGATAGCACTGCTTTTTCTTTAGGAAAATTTAAAGCTGTTTTAGAGCCTCAGGTTGACTTTTCTCAGCCTCTAGGACTGTGTCATTTTGTTTTTGTTTAACGGCAGACGCCAGCATGGCTTGAGCAAATGATAGCGCACACTACATGGCGGGATCTCTTCTACAAACTGGCCGAAGCTCATCCCGACTGTCTCATGCTGAACTTTACTGTCAAGGTAATTAATAATCTGTTTCAGTCAATTGGAAAACCATGTTATGAGCAAGAGGGGCGGGAAGAGAGTGAAGCAGAGCCATTTGCTGGCTAAACTGCCAGCAAGAATGCACAGCAGACACGAAGTGCTCCTTCATATCAGTGCAGGGTGGCGCTCATTAGGAACGGTAGGGTGGGAAGTAGGGAGGCCAACAGTAGGTGGAGCCAACTAATTCTGCTTTTGCCTCCATCTTCCTCTCTTTTTGAGTTCTACAAGGGCATTGCTAAGGAGGAGGAAAAGGCTGACAGGCAGTGCCATCCACTAGGACTGGTTGTAAGGAAGGAGGCAGGCAGGTGGGGGCAAACTGAGGTTGGTTGTCCACTTGCCCTGATGGAACAGCCTCCTCTGCTTTAGATGAAAATGGCATGTGGTGTGTGCTGAATATTAAGATACCAATTAGGGCTTGTTTCCTCTGTAAATCGGAGGTGCAAGCACATTAGCACTCTTTTTCATTTTTATTGGCACATTTTGTGGTCAACGAAGATGGACCCAAGGTTGTCACGGCGAGCTTTCCTGAAGCCGTGTTGCAAGCATTAATAATAATAATAAATTATAATACTAATTTATTTATACCTCACCCATCTTGCTGGAGTTCCCCAGCCATTAGACTTGAAAGAAGCATGCTGTTGCAGTCAGCAAACTAAGGTCCCATCATCACCATACATTTAATGCACTATTTACCACTTTGAAAACCATGCAAGAATCCTGGGAGCTGTAGTTTGTTAAGGATGCTGGGAATTGTACCTCTTTGAGATCAGCACAGTTAACAAGTACAGTTCCCAGGATTCTCTATGACTGTTACACGTGTATAATAGTGTTTTAAATTTATATGGGGTGTGACTTAGGTTGCAGTCCATACTTGTATGCGGGAGATGACTATGTGGTGGGCATGAAAGTCTCTCCTGTTCGCAGATATGTCCAGAGGCCTCAAAAATCATACAATTGTATAGTTGGAAGGGATCCTGAGTGTCATCTAGTCCAACCCCCTGCAATGAAAATGTATTGGTATCTGCCGAAATGCATGCATGGAGGTTCTTCTGAGCGTGAACTTCCCTGTGGCCTGCAAGTGCTGCACTTGACTCAGCTGCTGATGCTTTTGTTACAGCTTATCTCTGACGCTGGGTACCAAGGGGAGATAACCAGCGTATCAACAGCATGCCAGCAGTTGGAGGTTTTTTCTCGAGTACTGCGTACTTCTCTGGCTACTATCTTAGATGGTGGGGAAGAAAACCTGGAGAAGAATTTACCTGAGTTTGCTGTAAGTCTCTTTTTTTCTACTCTAATTCTTGTTTTTTATGATACATCTGATGTCCCAAAGGTCCCTGATTTGGGGAGGATGTGAGGAGCCTTCCACAAATTGTACTGAGACAGGTGACCCCTTTTTGGACCATTTCCCAATATGCCAAAGCTGCATGGCCAGGCTCCCATTTCCCTGCTGACTCTAGAAAATGAGTTCTGTACTCCAGAATATTTTGATGTCCTCCTAGATTCTCTGCTATTGTGCTTGCTCCAGCTACACTAAAATTGGAATGATACAGAGAAGATTCTCTCCCATTCCCATCTCAGCTAAGCATGCCAAACCACTTTTTTTGTTGCCTCTGCTTCCATGAATCGGAAGATACTGTTATTACTACCTTTTGAAAGGGCTGGTCATTTCTAGAGGAGCTGCTCATCTGTGTCTTGGTGTATTTGCAGAAAATGGTGTGCCATGGTGAACACACGTATCTCTTTGCCCAAGCAATAATGTCCATACTATCTCAAGAAGAGCAAGGTGGCTCTGCTGTACGCAGGATTGCTCAAGAGGTTCAGCGGTTTGCTCACGAGAAGTAAGATCTTGCTGCATTTAAAGTTCTTTTTCTTAATTTATCTGTGGCTCTGCTTGCCCTGTGCTCTCCCAGTTTAGATGTAAGCTCGGTGAAAAAGGAAACCTGGTCCAACCCACTTGTGCAGTTCATTCTTTTGGATCATTTTTAACCTGCTCAGCACCCTTGGAAGTCGTTTAGTATTGTCTGCTCCTGTTGGCAATCTAGCACCTCTTAGTCTACAGATCACCTAAAACTCTCTCTTGTTCTTGTTTTGACCTTCTCAAGAGGCCACGATGCTAGTCAGATCACTTTAGCTCTGGGAACGGCTGCCTCGTACCCTCGAGCTTGCCAAGCACTTGGTGCCATGTTATCGAAAGGAGCATTGAACCCAGCAGACATCACAGTCTTGCACAAAATGTTTTCAAGCATGGATCCTCCTCCGGTAGAACTGGTACGTATCAGTAGCTTCTTTTGAATAAGCTTTTTTCCCTGCTACACTTTCAACAGCATCAAGGACTGTGCAAAGCGTGTAAAGCACCTCATTGCTCCCACTCCCTTCACTGCAGTTATAGCCTCTTCTTGTGAATTGGCATGCTTTTAAAGATCTCATAAGGCACCTTTGTGTCTTGGCTTGCCTCCTTTTCCTGTAACCTTTGCTGTTTCTCACATGAGTTGCTAGCAATTGCAGAGACGCTATGAATGTAAGGAAAACCGAGAACTATCCCTTAGCACCTCTAATAGCACAATAATAATTGCTTCACATACACTGTCTCATTGCACCCCTTCTACAGCCCTATTAAGGTAGGCTATATACTAGTTGAGAGACTGAGAGGCAGTGGCTTGCCTAAGATTACCTTCAGAGTTTGTGACTGAGACAAGGTTTCAGCCAGGGATTCATGACTTGCAGTTGTAAACTGCTCTATGAGCTTTCTCCGACTCCAAAAAGATGTTGGCATGTTTACCTTCCTCATCCTTGGTACTATAACACAGCGTGCCTTGGATAATGAGGACAAAAATAACAATGAGTGTGTTCACAGTCTATTTATTATCTAGGCCAGAGATGGGGAATTTGTGGCCCTCCATGTGGTGCTGAAGTACAACTCCCATGATCCCAGATCGTTGGCCATCTGGGCTGCGACTGATGGGAGCACGAGTCCAACAATGTCTTGGAGGACCACAAGTTCACCCCCCGCCCTGCTGTAGGCCATCCTGTTGACCAGGATTTTCAGTGGTTTGGGGGTACTATGTGATTTGGGTAAAGTCAACTCTTTTGGTATTTTTAATTGAAATGGTATTTTGATTACGGCATTAGGACTCTTTACTAAACCTTGTCTATGAAATCCACTTTACTAGAAACATGATCATGATACAGATTCTGCGTTTGGTGACTCTTTAAACCATGGTTTCGCATGGTTTCGCATTTTTATTGTTTATTTATCGCAACCATATTGCATTTATGCGCTATTTTTCTCCATGGAGCTCACAGGTGGCCCACATGCTTATCCCCTTTCCTCATTTAATCCCCACAACAACCCTGTGAGGTAGGTTAGGCTGAGGGGCAGTGGCTGGCCCAAGGTCACCCTGTGAAATTAATGGCTGAGTAGGGATTTGAATCCTGCTGTCCCAGGTCCTAGTCTGACACTCTAACCATTACACCACTCTGGCTCATACAGATGTCCTGTATTACTGTTTCTCAGATCAGAGTTCCCGCTTTCCTGGATCTCTTCATGCTATCGCTGTTTAAGCCAGGTGCCAAGATCAATCAGGACCATAAACACAAATATATTCATATTTTGGCATATGCAGCTAGCGTTGTGGAAACATGGAAAAAGGTAAGCTCAGCTGAGTACTGTTCTATTGTTTTAGGAGTAAACTGGTGCATTAAAGCAGGTTAAAGGATGTGCTTGTGTTATGTTTCATTGTAATTTATAATAAAGGCACTGACATCCCCAAGAGTATAAGCAAAGTTTTCTTATATGCAACCGCGGTCGCTTATTGCAACATATTGGAAAAATGACAAACTCCCTACCAGAGCTGAATGGTTACTCAAATTGACAGAATATGCGGAATTAGCCTCTTTTTCGGAAAAAAAGCAGAGATAAATACAGACAGGAGTTCATTCTAGAATGGGATAATTTTAAGAATTATTTGAGAAGTAGCTGTAACTTAAACACAGTAGAATTATGGTGCTGGAGGAGACTCTTGAGAGTCCCATGGACTGCAAGAAGATCAAACCTATCCATTATTAAAGAAATCAGCCCAGAGTGCTCACTGGAAGGACAGATCCTGAAGCTGAGGCTCCAATACTTTGGCCACCTCATGAGAAGAGAAGACTCCCTGGAAAAGACCCTGATGTTGGGAAAGATTGAGGGCACAAGGAGAAGGGGACGACAGAAGACGAGATGGTTGGACAGTGTTCTCGAAGCTACCAACATGAGTCTGACCAAACTGTGAGAGGCAGTGGAAGACAGGAGTGCCTGGTATGCTCTGGTCCATGGGGTCATGAAGAGTCGGACATGACTAAACAACAACAACAGCCTTTGAATGATTTCTGTAAATAATATATATGAAGGAAAATGATTTCGAAATAGAAAATAGAAATTTCACAAAATAATGATAAATTAGAGCAAGATATTTAATATAAAGGAAAATATGGAGAGGATGGGAAGACATAGGTTTCTGTAGAAGACATATAGTTGGAATTGTATGTATATTTTGCAAACATTGCTATTTTTATTGGTTTGATCGAAATGAAGATGACTATGTGTTGTGTATATATAGGAAAATGACTAATAAAGCATTTAAAACTGGGGGGTGGGGGGTGGGATAGAATAAAGCTGTAAGCTTGACTCCTGTCTTGCCAGAAGTGATAACTTATAACCAGCTTAAAAACAGCTTAAGTTTCTTTTACAGAGCACTTAAAAAAATGCTCAAAGTGCTTTTTGTACAGTATCCCAGTAAACAACAAGTCTGCAAGGTGAGCTACTACTGGCATCCTTATATTACAGGTTTGGGGTAGGGGGACTGAGGATGAAAGACTAGCCAGCTCATAGCTTGAGCCATCTCAGTTTTATGCTGTCAAATGAACCTGTTGACCCATCAGCTATTGCATGCCTTCATGGCTCCTTCCCTTAGGATATAAATGGGTCATCTTCCACTTTGATCAATAAATTGTCCTTGCATATCTTCATGGCATCAGATTGGAAATTCTTCCGCACGTTACCTAATGATATTATCTTGTTTGTGGAAAGCAAAAGGCATGCAGAGAGCTCAAAAACGTTGACTCTTCAGGAAGGTTGATGAAATTGCAATCTGTACCATGCGCCAGTTGTGCACTCATGACTCGTGCTTTTCTCCCATACCACATTTTATCACACTTTTAGAACAAGAGAGTGAGCATAAATAAAGATGAACTCAAGTCCACCACAAAAGCGATTGAAACTGTTCACAATCTTTGTTGCAACGAAAATAAAGGCGCCTCCGAACTCGTAGCAGAACTCAGTACCCTCTACCAGTGCATCAGGTAAATCTTGGAAGAAGATTTTGACTAATTTGCTTGAGAGTAAAGCTTGCATTAACGTGGAAACACATCAGTTTTGTGCTTTTCCTTGGTACAGATATTTATATGCCATATATTATTTATACACCAGCTAATAACATTTCTGGACAGCTTACAATAATAAATAATGAAATACAAATGAAAAACATGTTCACTGCAGCCTTTGATACCCTTAGGATGAAGGTTATTTCCATGGGCTGCTAACTGTGTGGACCTTGACCCTTGCCTGTTAGTTGTTTCTTTCTTTGTTTATTATTAAGTGGAATCCAACAGAGCAGTGAGTCTCTTGTTCTGTGAGTGAATTTCTCTTTGTACAACAGAACATTCTTCCCTGCTCTGCCCCCCCCCCATGTAACATAACCCCAAAGTTTGTTCTAGGAGTTCCCCCAACCCTTTGGAACAAATTTAGAGAAGGTGTGGGGCAAAGTCCCGTTGTGCAAGTGGAGATCCTCGCCCTGTTCAAAGGAGTTGAATACCACCTATTAGTATTAATAATATCATTATAATTTTATTATTGTATTAATTAATAATATACCGCTCATTGCTGAGCTAGGCTTTTGTGTCATGGGGAGAGACTTTCAGTACCCTTGCTTAAAGCAAATCAGTTTTCTTAAAAGATTAGGTTCTGTTTTTTCAACATTGATCCGCAGAAGAAACAACAAGCACCCCTTCCTGTCTGGGGGTCAGTATTGTTCTGCAGCTTAGGCATTTTCCAGATTTGGCCGTCAGCTCAGGGTCACATGAGGCAATGTCAGACTGGAAAGACTGCAACAGCAAAAGAGAAATGGTGAGGTCCTGGCGGACATTCAGATCTGGAAGCTTCAGCTGTAGCTTGTTCGGGACAGATGGGCCTCCGTAAGATGAATTTTCTTTTTGAAACCAATCAGTATTAATTGATGTTTTCTTGTTTTATGGTTACTTCTGCTGAGTTTACTCTCTTGTGTTGCATACCATCTTGAATTTTTTAAAATAGGAGTACATACTGTAAATACATAAATCATTAAATAATATTTAGCATAGCTTCCCTATATCTTTTAGGTTTCCAGTAGTAGCAATGGGGGTACTGAAATGGGTTGACTGGACAGTGTCAGAGCCCCGATATTTCCAGCTTCAGACTGATCATACTCCAGTGCACTTGGCGCTGTTGGATGAGGTAAGGTCAGGGCTGTATGTGTGTGTGTGCGCATGCACGCTACATTTAATTCGACATGACAAATAATGTGTTTTGTGTGATTTACTTCTGTTCCTGGGGGGAAGGGGCAAAGAGTTTTGCAGGGCGTTGAAGCTGCACCTCTTAACCACTGGAAATCACACTCACATCCCCTATGGTTGTTGAAAGTTCACCAGGCTTTGCATGCGTATGCGTTAAGGTGCCCCATTTTGCCAACCATGAGGACTAGAAGCTTTAGTTTGTTCTTAAGTGAAAGCTGGCATTTGGGGGATGCTGAGCATTTGATCCAGTATCAAATTCTTCACTTGTCCAGAATTGTGGGATAACTGCATAGCCCTGGCTAAGATTAACAGAAGCGTTAAGGTTGAAAGCTCTGCGTGGAGGTTAAGGCCCATGCATTTATTTATTTTAATTTATTTATCATGGTATTTCTAGACCAGCATATCATAAAATACCAGGCTGGTGATAGTAATAACAACAAATAATAGAAAACAGTAGACATAATCATTAAAGTGATTGGCTAATAATAATACAGTCGTACCTTGGAAGTCAACCAGAATCCGTTCCGGAAGTCCGTTTGACTTCCAAAACGTTCGAAAACCAAAGCACGGCTTCTGATTGGCTGCAGGAAGGTCCTGCAGCCAATCGGAAGCTGCAGAAGCCCCATTGGATGTTCGGCTTCCAAAAATAGTTTGCAAACCAGAACAGTCGCTTCTGGGTTTGCGACGTTTGGGAGCCAAAACATTTTGGAACTAAGCTGTTCGACTTCCAAGGTACGACTGAAAGATCAGCTGCAAAGCCCTATCAGCAGAGAAGAGGCATCCTTTTCAGCAAACAGTTCCCATCCTTTTTCATCCCCTGCACCCAGATTTTTTCTACCCCTTGTCCATGAGCATCGTGGAAGCATGTATTTTAGGAACAGCTTAGAAATGTGGCTTGCATTTACCTCTTCAGTCAGCCACTAGCTGGTAACGGTTTTGAAATGACTACTGTCTTGTCTGCACCTGCAGCAATTTGAGGTGTTAGGATGGATAGCATATCAGACTACGGCAGGTAGGATCACATTTAACATTGCCCTTTAAAAAACCCCACAGCATGTAAAAAAAAAAAATGGCCTAGACTCTTCCTCTCTCATCCTAGTTTAGTTTAGTCCTTTGTGTGTGAGAGAGCTTTGAAAGTGAGGTGCCCTGTGTTCTGGCTGAAGTGGTAGAGCCTGTTAGGCCACCTCTTTCTGCTGTGCGTATGTAGACCCGAACTCTGTGTTTAAGAATTCCAAGTTGGGTATTTGCTAGGTGGTGAAAGTTTTTGCAGGTGATCCATCTGGGTTGGTGAAGCTTGGAACTCTGGAATGAGGGGCTGTGATGTATGTTAATATGTTTTCATATAATAACAGAATTGTAGAGTTGGAAGGGACCCTGAGGGTCATCAAGTCCAACTCCCCAACCATGCAGGAATATGCAGCTGTCCCATACGGGGATCAAACCTGCAACCTTGGTGTAATCAGCACCACGCTCTAACCAACTGAGCTATGCAGAATGTGTGTCTTAAAGCACTTTTCTCTTGACCAGGTTTGTGTGTTAATAGGAGTCTAGAGGACCTTACATATTTGCCTTCTGGTTTGCAGATCAGTACATGCCATCAACTCCTTCATCCTTTGGTCCTGCAGCTTCTGGTCAAACTCTTTGAGACGGAGCACTCTCAGCTCGATGTCATGGAACAGGTGATGAAAATTCAGGGGCTTAGATTTTGCTCAGGCCTTTTTTCTCCTCCTCACTTCTGCACTACAGAACTGAAGCAGGTTGCCCAAGCAATCCTGGGGGCTGTTGTTTTGTGAAGTTGCTGGGGGGTGTTCAGGGGCTGCAAACCTTTATGCCACTTTTGTAGCATAGGCAACAATGTCCTCAGGGTGTTGGCCCCTGATCTTGGGGATTCTTCTCTTCTGCAGGAAAGAGGGTGAAGGATTCTTGTGGGAAATAACTGTGCCTTGTAGTTGCTGGGCAGAATTCTGCTTTTATTTAAGAGACACTTAACAAACCAGAGGATGCGACAACCCTGCAGCGTTCCCCTTCCAAATGATCTGTTGCCAAATCCTATTCCAGTCATCTCTGATCAGACATACTGCCTAGGGCTGAGGGAAGTTTGAGTTCAGCTTTCCCCATCCCCGTACTAAGAAATGAAAGTTACATCTCCATATTCTCATTGATGGAGGATATAATCTTCTTGTGGGGCCAAGAAAAGAGAGAGTTTGTTCTTGTACATTATCCTGTACGTGGGTTCAGCTGGCAATAACTAGACAGAGGCATCATTAGTAAGGGCATTTCAGTATTACCTCCCATCTCGGCTGATATCCTTGCCAATCGTCCGTTGTGCCAAAAATCAAGAGTTGCGTAACTTCTTCACCCAAGGCTATAAAAGTTTACATAACTTTGTTGGTATAATATATTTAGGTCTTGGGCTGGCATTGACAGGCAAGTCAGTGGGCAGGCAAAAAGTAGTATTTCACAAAACTCTTAACTTATTTGTGGAATTCAACCTTGCAGTTTAGTGGTGATCGTGGGCTTCAGAAGGGGAACAGATACAGGGAAGATAGATTGAGCAAACAGCTGAACGTAACCTCGGTGTTCAGCGGGATGCTGCCTCCAAGAACCAGATGTTGGAACAGAGGAAGCGATTTATTGCCGCTTGCAAACTACCCAGAGACATCTGAAAAAGCAGCTCATGGCAGGAGGAGCAGCAAAGGCAGAACTCTCGGAAATGACAAGCTGGTAGAACAAAGTGGGGCATTGCTGAGGGCAGTCAGCGACCCTTTCCTTCTCCAGAGCAAGATCAAGAGGGCTGGATGTGGGGGGTGCAGTCCAGGCACAGGCCTGCTGTTGGAACTCATGGCTGCCAAAGGAAGCTCCCCTGCATCCTCATTCAGAGGCTACTCTGTGTGAATCAGACCCAGGAGCAAGAGCAGCCTTTCTTCTCATTCAGCAAGGCAGGTCTTGTCTTCTTTAAATGGTTAATGCCTATGATTAATGCAGTTTGGAATCTTTGCTAGAGAATGAACAGATCCCTCAGTTACACTGTCTTTAAGTTTTTACTTAGGCTGAGTTTCAAAGATAAACGTCCTGCCTTGTTTGTCCTTTCAGCTGGAACTTAAAAAAACCCTTCTGGACAGGATGGTTCACTTGCTCAGTCGAGGATACGTCCTTCCGGTGGTTGGCTACATACGGAAGTGTCTTGAGAAGCTGGACACAGACATTTCCCTGATCAGATACTTTGTGACTGAGGTCAGTGACTACATGGAACCTGCAAAGCTGTGTTTATGCAGATTAGTTTGCATTGGCTCATTAAACTGGGAGCCTTAAGACTATGTAGTGGCCTTTTGGCTATTTTATTTGCAACACAGGTATCCCACCTTTGTCCTTAACAAGCCTTCCAACCAAGTCCAACAAAAGATCCAAGCCTATAGTCAAGTCATCCACTAAAAGGCCAGGAAAGCACCTAAATGATGTACCCAAACTTATATTTCTGAGAAGGGAATATAGCCAGAGTGCCATCACAGAAAAGGCCATTGGGGGTCACCACCCAAGTAACCTCTGAAGGCAAGGCACTTAGACAAGGCTTCGAATATCACATCGCTCTCGGACAGTTTTGTTCTGATATTGTAGATGGGCTTACGTCCAGTATAACACAAAGCAACTGTCCTATCAGTTCAAAGATTTACACTTGTACAATGGAACATTCTCCTCCCCCACCTGCCCACTAAATCTGTTCTGGGTTTTCCACCAATGCTGTGGAGCAGGTTTGGGGAGGGTGTGTTGTTTTTTTGAGGGGGGAGGGAGATTGGAGGTCCTGTTACACAAGGGTAAATCCTTGTGCTGATGGGACATTTACTTCATGCTGTGTTGGGTAGAAGGCACGGTTGCCAGAAACTGAAGTAATAATGCTGTCCTCGTTTTGCTTACATCTACCTTGCCTGAAACAGCTGCTGCTGTATTGTATGCTGTGGATGGGATCCAACTAGCACATCCTGCCCGTGCAAGCAGAAATCCTTGCATTATGTGCCTTCTCCTCCCTCCCCCCCCCCCGGCAGACGCCCTGCACCCTACCCAAAATCTGCCCCAGAGGGTTGGGGGAACCCCAGAACAGATTGGCGGAGAGGGGGAGAAGTCACTTTAGTCAGCACTACACTGCATGCAACACTGTAGGTGGATGTCATCTGTGTTCAGAATTGCAGAAGCATGTTTATAAGTTTCTGTTAAATGACAAACTACTCTCTGAGATCAGGAGACAATGCATCAACCACCATCTCTATTTCCACGTTAAAAGAATGTAAGCCACAGTCTTCTGCTTTCTCAATTATCTCCCCAGGTGCTGGATGTCATTGCTCCTCCGTATACCTCTGACTTTGTGCAGCTTTTTCTTCCGATATTGGAGAACGACAGCATTGCAGGAACGATTAAGACCGAAGGCGAGCATGACCCTGTCACGGAGTTCATAGGTAAATTGTTTCCCATGCTTTTGAGTTTCCATTCAGTTTATTCAGCCCTCACCAGAGCTAACAAGTTGACTTAACTGAGGATTTCTGAACAAAGCTCCTCATGAGTGTTGCAGAGATCTACCTTTCCAGGGCCTTGGCCTGCTCACCAGTGTAGAACAAATGTCACTGGCCAGCAGACATTTAAGCATCTGTAGCCTGCTTTAATGCAAACCATAGATGGGCTAGCAATCAACATCGAGGAACTAGCGCGCCAAAGTGCCTCATGGCATCCTAAAGCCCAGTTAATGTTTTGTGGCATAAGTTTTGGTAACACACAAGAACCTCCTGCTTTATCAGTGTATTGAGTGGATAGCAGAGATGCTGGGTGTTCGTGCATGGGGACTGGAGGGCTGTCCCCACTGTGGAAGGACGTGTGGATCCAGAATTGGCCTCCACAGTCACTTACGGACTCATTGTTAAAACCGTGTTTATGGAAGACAATCTTACTCGGCTACGAGTGATCGCCAAAGGAGGAGGAGGAGGGCTGTTTTGCAAGGAGAGATTGGCATATGAATGAATGATACTGAATCAGTATCTGTTTTCTGTGTGAATTGATAAAAAAAAAATGAGCCATGCAGGTCATCATGTCTTGTTTCATCTGTTTTCTTTAAAGCTCACTGTAAATCGAACTTCATCATGGTCAACTGAACCAGCAGAGGCACCTAGTTACAGTTGCTGCGGATGAACTGCAGAGCGACATAATGCAAATTGCATCAAAGAACCGGGAGAAAGAGCAGTTTGTTGGTTGCTGTTTTAGGTGGACTAGGAGTTTCACACTGCTGGGCTTCCAAAATGTTGAAACTAGGACAGAGTTTAGCTGAAATTAATTGGTTTCCCAGCCCCCAAACCTTGGAGCATCAGGAAGGACAAGAGTACACTTGCTTGCAACTCCCAAGTATAGGACCTGTGCTGTTTGTGTAGCAGAATTGAGGGGAAAGCTAGCACTAGTGCTCCTAGCCTTAGTTCCCTGGGGGGAATGCATTCTTCCAGTGTGTGGTTGTCGTCTTACAGCATATAGGGCTAAATCCTGTGTTGATAATTTCCAACAGGGAATGATTCTTTCCCACACCCTTATGCACAAGCGATAGCTGTGCCTAGAAGGGTAGTGTGTGTGTGTGAATACCTCTCACACACAGTTTGAGCCTTGACAATCAGATAAACGAGGGATGTGGAACCTGCTGACTGCTGGAGTAAAAATCCCATCATGTGTTACCATTGGCCTTGCTGGCTGGGGCTGATGGGAGTTGGAGTCCAGATCTGAAGGGCCACAGGTTCCCCACCCCTGCTGTAAACATCTGCATGGGATGATTGACAAAATTACTTGTCTCCCCCAAGTTATAAATGTCTTCGTGTGCGTCTCGTACTGAAAGTCACGGTAGTGTTCAGCCACTTAGTTGCCAGGTAGCTGCAGTATTGCTGGTTCCAGAAGACACTTGTGAAGCCCCTCCTTCATATATAAATGATACACAATCTTGGCAGAACTTACTTGAGCGTCACAGTGTTTACATACTATCGCCAGACCCTGGTGAAGAATCACTGGCCTTATTGGAGGGGAAATCTCAACTTATCTTAACCGATAAGTTTCATTACTGTGTAAAAATAGGTCTTGTTAAAGTCATCTGAGTGCATCAAAATCAAAACAGCACTAATTTTTCTTATACCTGTAAGAGGGAAAACGACACGAAGTAGGTCAAGTTATATTTTTTATTAAATTCATTTTTGATTAAATAATGTTGCGTGAGTTTCTTTAAAGGTATTACTGTCACACACATGGTAGATGCTTTGGGGAAATGTATTATCTTTCTAAAGTTTTGGGGGTTTTGCTTGTTGGTTTTAAATGGTATTGTACTGATATGTTGCGTATAAATCAATTTCATTCACACTTCTGTGCACTGCCCTAGAATCTTTCGATGAAGGGTGGTTAAGGAATATTTTAAATATAAATAAATACAGTGCAAAGTGTAATCATGGACACTTGGGTGGTGGAGGAAACTTAGCTACTGAACCAGAAAAAAGGCTGATGTAGATGTGTGTTTTTCTCATTAAGTACAGAAAATAGACAAATCTCCCTCACAGGTTGTGTGCTACAATCCAGAAGGGATCTGAATATCCAAAGCTGTTTAGCTTATGAGCCACCAAACTCAGCCTGCATTAGCTGTGAATTCTAGCTTACAAGGTACCTGGCAACCCTTGTTTGTGCCATTCCCAATATGGAGCAAAAACAGGCTGTGATTGGCTGGTGGCGTTGCTGAGCTTGGTCATAGGTTAACAAAATCACACAACCTGCCTTCCCCTGACACCCTGGGGAGCTTGTGCAGAAATAGCTTGCAGCCACTGTTTTACCCTTACTTGAAACAGTGGGTGCCAGAAGCCAAGAGGAACAGGATGACGGGGTGGAGGCAACACTCAGCTGTAATCTCACAAGGAGTGCTGGCCTGCTGCTGCTGCTAGTTTTAGCACAACCCTCCATAGTCGGCTAGTGGATTCTGATCTGATCTGCAGCTTATTAGAAAGAGAATGGAGACTGCAGAAGGCAAGATAAGTAGCTGTGACCCTGCACTAAGCAGCCTTAAAAGCCGCACCCAGCTCCAGGGGAGAGGAGATAGGTCAGTGTGGGGTAGTAACAAGAATGCCATGTGTTCAAAATATGAGCTGATACTGCTAGGAAGCATTAGGAGACTTCTGCTCCTTAATGCTTACCAGCCAGTTCAGCAGCTTGTAGATTGGAGGAGTGCAAATCCTGAGCTTGGCCAGGGATGGGAGACCATAATTTCCATCAGCCCAAATTATCTGGGATTATTGGGGGGGGGGGTGCAGACCCAACAACCTATTGGAAGATAACAGGCTGCCCACTTTTGGGCAAGACTGAAAGGAGGACCATCAATAGCTTCAGTTACAGGTAGGTAGCCATGTTGGTCTGCCATAGTCAATAATAATAAAAAAAAATTCCTTCCAGTAGCACCTTAGAGACCAACTAAGTTTGTTCTTGGTATGAGCTTTCATGTGCATGGTCTCTGAAGAAGTGTGCATGCACACAAAAGCTCATACCAATAACAAACTTAGTTGGTCTCTAAGGTGCTACTGGAAGGAATTTTTTTTATTTTGTTTCATCAATAGCTTGTCACATAACAGCTGGTTCTGTAATACAATCATTGAACTGAACAGCCCTTTTAAGACTTTCAGCAACAAAGTTTAGCCCTATAGAAAGCAAGGAGGCACTCACGTTTCCAAGCTTTTCTGACTCAAATCATCTTATCCTCTTCACTATGCCTGTACAGTGAGAAATTTACGACCTGCATAATTTCACACAGAATTTAATTTCAAGTTATTTAAGAGCTCTGCTCCCCAGTATTGCATTTTTTCAAAAACAAAGCCTCTCCCTCCCCAGAAAGCTATAAAATAATTACGATAAAAATTAACTAATTTCCATATGCAAAAGTAATAAAAGCTGTTTGCTTTGCTTCTCTCAGTGCAATCAGTGCATGTCATTCTTTGGGTCATTTTATAAACAACAATGAATTCTTTTAAGAGAAAGGTTTAGTTCAAGAAAGAATAAAGCTTCACCGTTCCATGATTAATGATTACTGGTAACTCATCCCTAGTCCTTGCCTTCTGAACATGTGTTTCCAAATCCTCCTCCAGCACAGAGTTAAGGAAGAATTGGGTCTCCGTAAGCACATTGTTCTTCAACGCCAAGGTTGTAGGATGCTCCTTTTCCCCCTTTATATGCACTTGTTACGATTCTAAGCCAGCCCTTCTCGCCCTGTAAAGAGATAAAATTGCATCAGTACACAGGTGTATCAGGACAACTTCGTGTTCAGCCAACTTTTCACCTTACGGTGCTGCCCTGAAAATGCTCATTGCAGAACGCATGTCAGAAACACCTACAGGTAACTACACGGGCAGCAACAGATTGTCTTTCCAGATCTGTCGTGTCAGCGTACAGGAATACAAGAAGAGATCTTAAGAAGCAGCAGAAATCATAGGTCTCTGGATCACGGGGCCCCTGCCATCTCCAGCCACAAATCTGGTTGGTTGGGTATTTGTTATTGCTAACTTAGGGTGTGATCCGCAGGAGTGTATGCCTATTTCCTGCTCCAGAGCTCAGGAGAACATTGGCCTGTATCCTTGCTAGAGAAATTATTGCAATTATTTGCTTGAATCCAGTAGTGCCCTGTGTGAAAACAAAAGCAGCTCTTCTCATGCAAAGTGGGAGGGGGACTTCCCAGTTTTCCTGTATATCAGTCCAGAGCATCTCCCCATGCTCAGCTGTAGATACAGGGTGTAGAAGGAATTGCAGCTTGGAAGTGGCAAGGCAGGAAAGCCCTGATCCATGAGCAGAACAGAAGGAATCCAAGCTATTGTCCTCATTGACTTTTAAAAATCAAAAGAATCTATTTTGACTGACTACTCATTGGCAACGGGACGCAGGTGGCGCTGTGGGTTAAACCACAGAGCCTAGGGCTTGCCGATCAGAAGGTCGGCGGTTCGAATCCCCGCGACGGGGTGAGCTCCCGTTGCTCGGTCCCAGCTCCTGCCCACCTAGCAGTTCGAAAGCACGTCAGCGTTTCCATGTGCTGCTCTGGTTCGCCAGAAGCGGCTTTGTCATGCTGGCCACATGACCCGGAAGCTGTACGCCGGCTCCCTCGGCCAGTAATGCGAGATGAGCGCCGCACCCCAGAGTTGTCCGCGATTGGACCTAATGGTCAGGCGTCCCTTTACCTTTACTCATTGGCAAAGTATCTGCTTTGCATCCAAAAGGTCCCAGATTCAATCCCCAGCATCTCCAAGTAGAGAAGGAATCATTGTCTGAAGTGCTGGACAAAAATGGATTTAGGGCAGTGGTTTTCAACAGGTGTGCCGTGGCACCCTGGGGTGCCTTGAATGATGGTCAGGGGTGTGTGGGCAACCCTGGCCTCTTTCCTTCTCTCCCTCCTCTGATGCCCTCTTGTATCTCTGCCTCACAAAGGCTTACATAGCTGTTCGTTGCAGCAGCCCAGGCTACAAGCTCCCCAGGCAAATGGTGCCTCTAGGGCTGGCCAGGGGGTGCTTTTCCCACCTTTCTTTGGAGCAACTTAGAGACCAGCAGCTGCCCGGAGGACTCCCAAGGAGGGGAGAAGAGAGGAGGCTGAGGGTATACTCAAGGGTGTTCAAAAAAGGGTGGAGAGGCTGCCAGCTCTGTAGGCAAGGGGTGACAGAACTGGGCTCCTGAGCTCCACAGGGGTGCCATAGAAAGACTGTAGTTGGTCGAGGGAGCCGCTGATTTAGGGGAACACTGGGCACAGAGCCTCGGGGCACCACAACTACAATATATAATGGAAGGTGAGACTTGCTCTGTCCAACTTTCCTCCACATTCTTACGCTTTTTTACTTAAGACAGGGAACATTATTTTTTTTTCCGGCTAAGGGCCACATTCCTCTCTAGCATACTTTTCAAGGGCCATGAGCTACTGGTGGGCGTGGCTAGATGCAAAAGTGGGCGGAGCAATGAGTGCAAATTTTGCTTTTGTGTAGCAAGAGGCTAGTTTCCACGCCTCCCTCCCTCTATCCTCCAAACAAGCAAGAAGCATTGTCAAAGTTCAAGCACACATTTCACAGAATCACAGAACTCCAGAGTAGGAAGGGACCCACAAGGGTCATCTAGTCCCAACCCCCTGCAATGTAGGAATGTTTTTGCTCAACGTCAAATTTGAACCCACAACCCTGAGATTTAAAGTCTCATGCTCTATTAACTGAGTTATCCCAGGTATTTGAGCCAGGCAAGAGCACCCAGGGAGAGCACAAAGTAGGGCTGGTGAAGGGTGTGGCCTGAGGAAGAGGGGTGTGTGGCTTGGGAGGGCCAGACAGAAGGGTTTCATTTGGCCCCTAGGCACAAGGTTTCCCATCCTTGACTTAGGGGATCAAAACCATCCTTCACAACTGCACTCCAACCTGACTCATCAGGGTAGCCATCACTGAGAAGGCCCTGTCCATAGGGCTCTCCAACCTCTCTTTGCGGAGAGATGTTGCTTGCGGTCTTCATCTCCTGCTTACCCATGGCTCGCCCCAAGAGTTCCGGACAACCCAGTACTCGGTTCCGTTCTCGACACCCCAGCCAGCGACAGAAACGACATGGTTTAGAGACGGCAGCACACGATACTCAGCATAAAGTCCTCCAGTGTAATTGTGCAGCTTCGGGCTGGCCATGATCCCACAGCTGTTTAAATTAAATTACATCCAATTAAAAATGCTAATGGGAACCAACAGCTTTTGAATAGCCACTTTGGGTAAAAACCTGGCAAGGGTCAACAGTTTTCAGTCTGGTTTTTTAAAAATAAACAACGTGGCTTCCAGGAAAATGTTGAGCAAAATGATGCACAGTCTGAGCAAAGACTGGTTTGGGCGTCAGGCGTGAGACAAATTGGCGCTTTCAAAGGATAAGCAGTACAATCCTATACACATATACTCCAGTGTCAATCCTATTGAGTTCAGTGGGGCTTGCTAACATCATGGATAGGGACTCTCAAAAGGTGGCGTCAGGGTCTGCTAGCTAGAGACTTTCAGACAGAATAGAGGCCATTGCAGTTTAAGAGAAAACATTGGGTTTTTAAAAGACCAGTCACAAAGAAGACATGGGGAAGTTGTTGCTAGTCTAATTGCAACTGCAATAACCGAGTTAGCTCGTAAACAGAAATCTGCCAAAAGGCACACATTAAACACATTTAATGGGCCACGTTAAACAGAGTGAAGCTTACAACACAGTGTGTAATGTCTGTTCAGATGCAAGTCCCGTAAAGTCCAATGGGGCCTACTCCCAGGTAAATGCGAACAGGACTGAAGTCTTACTCATTTAGTAAGATTCCGCCAAGCATTAAATTGTAATTTTGGAAGCTATTCTGAACATGGGCATACGTCCCTAGTTTACTGGAACAGGAGGTTCAACCAAACCGGGTCACTAAAGAAAGATCAGTTTTGCTTATTACATCAGCCTTCTCCAAGCTCAGTACCCATCAGGTGTTTTGGATGGCAACTTTCATCAGCTCCAGCCAGTGGGGTGAAAGGAATTATAATCCAAAACATCTAGAGGGCACCCAGCTTGGGGGGGGGGGCTGAATTACATTATTTTCATAGTACAGAACTTCCTTCCCACCACAGGTGGGAGGCTTAGATGGCTTCTAAGCAAATTCTTAAGTAGATTTTTAAAACAGATTCATTTCAGGCAGTTTTGCTTCCCTAATTTAGGCCTAACTTCGATGATCTTAAATTAAGAGAGCTATTTTAGAAAACGTAGGGGTTTTTTCCGCAGCACCTGCTAGAATCTATACTGCCATTTTTACTTCATTAAAGAAATAAAAATAAAACTGGTCTGTGTTTTTAAATTACTTTGTTCTGTTGCCATATAACTTCTCCAGTTTTGCTTTGAGTTGTGTTTTAATGCTTTGCAAGCAGAAGGAGATGGGTGATTGACTCAATGGGTATGGTAAACCTGACTGTTAACGACTGCAATTAGTCCTACTGGAAAAAGCAAGAGATAGTATGCAGTTGATTAGCATATGTAATGAGACAGGAATCCAATATATCTATTAAGACCAGGTCTCTCCATAGTTTTCAGTTGAAAAATATGTCTCATTACATCTGCATACTATCCCTTGCTTTTTCCTGTAGGACAGGCATGTCCAACAGGTAGATCATGATCTACCGGTAGATCACTGGACGTCCGCGGTAGATCACTGGTAGATCATTGGCTCCCCCCAAAGAAGCTGAACAACTGTGGCTCCCCTAAGAAAAGCTCAACATTTTACCTCCTCTCTGAAAAAACTCAACAACTTTGACCTGAACCCCAAAAAAGTGGGTAGATCACGGCCAGTTTTTAACTCTGAGTAGATCGCAGTCTCTTGGGAGTTGGCCACCCCAGCTGTAGGACTAATTGCAGTCGTTAACAGTCAGGTTTACCATACCCATTGAGTCAACCACCCATCTCCTACTACCCTCCTGAGAAAAACCCCATCCCACCCTCCCACTATATATACGTAAAGGTCTGGTGACTTCTGTTTCAGTGTAGCTGATGAAGTGTGCATGCACACAAAAGCTTATATTGTACCAAGAACAAACTTAGTTGGTCTCTAAGGTGCTACTGGACAATTTTTTTATAATTTTTTTTTATATATTTCATTGGTTTTTATTTTTTAAAGAATAATACCATCCATACCACCCAAGGAACAGAGGTGAGGAAATCTGTAGCCCTCCATTTGTTGATGGACTACAACTCCCATCATCCTTGACCACGGGCCATGCTTATTATGCAACCTTGTAGTGCTTTACCTGATAGGACCACTTGCATAGATTTCTGCCATCATTTTTTCCCGCCCGCTGACAGTACCATGATCAGCAACTTTCCAGAGGGTGTAGTTCTTTATCATATGACATTTTCCAAAAGTATCACACGTTCCACACTGGTTAAATGTATCACAGTCTGCAAAAACAAGCACCTCCATTTGACATCAGAGATCTTGCAGCTAAAAGTACGAGATGAAATTTTGCTGCAGGAGAGCTGGTGCAGCCTAGTTATTTAGTTATTTGCATCTTTTTCTATCCTGCTTTCCAAGTAACACAAGTCACTCTGAAACTAAACGTAACATAAATAAACGTAACATAAATAAACGTAAAAATCACATTTAAGACACACATTACCATTAAAAACCAGCAAAGTGGAGGGAAGGGATATAAAAAAAAAATCCTGGTTTCAAGGTCAAGGGCAAGCTCTAGTTTTCCACTTTGGATTGCAGTGGGTGGCAGGCTAGTAAAGTCTGGATTTCTTTGCAAGGCTGGTGTAAAAAGAATGCTGTTGTTTCCCCTCTTTTACAGCCAGGTTCATGCTGGAAAGATCTCACACACCTTGGTCTTTAGCTTGGTAGTTGTTGCAGGTCTCGTCGGGGATGCCGTGCTCTTGAGCATAACGCCAGACCTGCAAGTCATCCCCTCCGCTGCAGCCGCCAGCGTCAGCACAGTCAATCACATTCTGGACTGAGAGATAGGCAGAAGGCCAAATGCCTTTCCTCTTGATATTGATGCGATCTGGAAAACAAAGAGAAACACATTCCATGTCACAGACCACATAATACGTGGGGGATCCTTCACTGGATCTCTTAACAGTTTAACTTTAAAGTATTCAAGGGGTGGGCTTTAGATTGAATCACAGAAGGGAAGAGGTTAAGTTCCCAGCAGGTTAAAAAGCAGCTTCAGGTGGGGGAAAGCTCGGGAAAACAGTGGGGCTGGGGGAGAATAGACCTCTCCACCACCATTGCTGCTCAGACTCAGTTCAGAACCCGTCCCCCCATAGGCTTGCTGTTAATGTAATTTTTTTAAAAGAAAATTGGGAGACCCAATCCTAACACAGTTTATCTTTTTGTATATTGCCATCAATGTGCACACCACAAGACAGATTACAAGAAGGCAGGTCGCTGCCCCAGAGAGATTACAATCTAAACCTGAACACAGGAGAGAAAGGGAAGGGGAGACTGGGATTGAACAAGGAAGCAACAAACTCTTGGATAGCTCAGTTGGGAAAGCATGAGACTCTTAATCTCAGGGTTGCGGGTTTGAGCCCCAGGTTGGGCAAAAGATTCACAGAATGTACAGTTGGAAGTGACCCCGAGAGGTCTAGTCCAACCATACTAGAGCCAGCAATACTGGACTCGATGGGCAAATGGTGTGAGTCAATAATGGGAATCTCTTGTGTTCTTTATGTACTCTCACCAACAGGACAGATATCGAGAAGCAATGGTCTAATGCAAAACAAATTATCTGTTGACCAGCCGTTGGGAAATGAGCAAAGAGTGACAGAGAAGCAAGCCTTACTGAGCAATAATAGCTTACACCTCCGTACCTGCCAAAGCGCTGGTGCTGCCATGAGCCCAGCAGGATCCGCAATACTGTGGGATGTGCTGGTTGCGTGTGGCGCTCACATAGTTGACTCCGTTTATATTCCTCCAGTCCCAGCTCTTGGGTAGTTTTGAGATGTCCAGATATTCATAAGGACGAGGGTAGGTTCTGTTTGGAAGGGGGGGAAAGCAAGTGAATTAACCTATGCCTGGAGAGAAAAAGCTCAAAAACTCTCCCTCTTCTGAAAATATCCTACCGAGAAAATCAAGGCAACATGTATTGCCCCTCGCTCTTATCAACAACCACCTCGCAAGGTAAGATGGGCTGAGAGGCTGCGTGCACATGGCGTCCCCTAAATCCTGGGAACTGTAGATTGCCTCTCACAGAGTGACAATTCACAGCACCCTTTTGAAAAACTACAGCTCCCAATATTCTTTGTGTGAGCTTAGTTTGTGAGTTGGGGGATCTGAACCTGGAGCAACAATCTAATCAGAAAATCAACAAGGCTTTGTTCAGCCTCCCCTCTCGCTTGGCAATCACATGACTCCTCCAGGCCAAATGACCTTAACATTCCTCCCGGGCGATCATGTGATTGCCACAAGGCTGACATTTCTTCAGAGTGCTCAGGTGACCTAAGCAGCTCTTGAAGTGGAGCTTAAAGTGGGCCTTGACATGCTTTCTGGTCCTTGTTGCAAAATCACCACAGAAAAAACCCACTTAAAAGGCACCACAGTACTTGCAAATGCGAAGAAACGGGAAGGGATCTGCAGGCACTAGAATTCGGTCCTAGTATAAACCCACAGCAAGCTCATTCTCTGAATGTGGATCTTTATGCAGCCAGTCCACACCAGAGTGTATTCTGAAAAGGGGCATTGCTGGGATCTTGAAGGCGACATATTTTTGCACTGCACCATATTGTTGCAGGTCCCCCTGCCACTCCTTATAACTTACAGGACTAAATCTGGAGGGACTCCTTCTCCCACAGAATGAGAGAGTTGGATGGGACCCGGAGGGTCATCTAGTCCAACCCCCCACAATGCAGGAATCTCAGCTAAAGGCATCCATGACAGATGGCCGTCCAACCTCTGCTTCAAAACCTCCAAGGAAGGAAACTCCAAGAGTTCTTCCTGATGTTTAGTCAGAATCTCCTTTCTTGTAACTTGGAAGCCATTGGTTTGGATGCTATCATCTGAGGCAGGAGAAAACAAGCTTGCTCCACCTTTCACGTGACAGCCCCTTTAGATATGCTCACAAAACACGCAAGCTGGTTTAGAAAGCCCCACCCCCTTGCCATAAGGGTGTGTTGAAAGGGGGAAAATAATCCAGTGCCATCTCTCTGAAAAGTCGTAAAAAAGTTGGAGTTCTTGTTGCAAAATACACTGGAATAAATGTTACCAAGAACTCTGGCCACGCATAGAAAAACACAGGAAAACTTGGATACACATTGATCCACTTATCTAAGACGCTACATCTACCAAAGATTCAAAAGAAATAGAAATTATATATTATTCACATTCTTTTCAAAAAACGAGCTGAAGAAGGCATCTGCTCCGAAACAGGGCCCTGTCCTGGTTTCCAGTTTTCACATCATACATCTGATTCACATCTCAGAAGCCCTTGCTTCAACCTCCAAAAGACTTTTCATTGTGAAACTATTATTTTCGTTTAAGACTGTGATTCCTAACAGGATTGATATGATATTTGAATTTACTCACGAGTAAACTTATTCTTTTGTTAAAACTTGTGGCCAGATCTCTCTGAAAAGTACACCGGTATTTCTGCACTCATAAATGTTTCTGCTGCTCAGTACTACACTTCATAGGGAGGGCCACCCCTTCCCGTAGGCCAGCATTTTCCAACCTGCAGGTCAGTGGTTCTCAAAACATTTTTCTCTGGGCCACACTTTCAGAATAAAAATTTGCTTGCGCCACACTGAAAAATTTTTATTGATAAGATCGGAAAACAAAAACAACACCTAGCAGTGCTTGATTTATAACAGCACAACTACTTTACGAGGTTATTAAGGGGACACCCAGAAAGCATAAAATGACGCCGCTCCATAGGAATATGAA
Source organism: Darevskia mixta (assembly GCA_034641385.1). Taxonomy (NCBI): domain Eukaryota; kingdom Metazoa; phylum Chordata; class Lepidosauria; order Squamata; family Lacertidae; genus Darevskia; species Darevskia mixta. The sequence continues at coordinate 62,387,498 of JAWWNH010000029.1, forward strand.
TCACTACCAAAACAAAATTATAAAGGAGGCTCTTGCATATGTTCCTTAAGTATGCATACAAACTCAAGGAGAGGCATGAGCTTGCTTTTGCAAGGTAATCCCATTTATATTAGGTCTAATTAGAGACCAAAAACAAACAAACAAACCTCTCCTCATCAACACATCCTTTCTGATCTTCGCTGTTCACAACAATATCCCATGGAGCTCTGCAGGAGAGCAGCCAATGCTCTCAAAGAGAGGCATGCATGCCGTTTCTGGTTGCATATCCACAAATAATAATTTAGATACTATACTCTACTGTGCTACACTGAAATGTTCTGATGTGTCTTTGACTGTCCTTGAATCCTCTCCTGCCACACCCTTTGAGAACCACAGCTATAGGCTGCAAGCCATGAGTGGATTGTGAAGTCTATGCAACAGGCTTGATAAGTAAACCCAAAATAATTACTGTTTTTGATCCTTCACTGCTATGATTAATACCTCTTACAACTTCTGTTTTGTTGGTGTATCCTAATGACACTTGCAAATGAACATTGCAAAGGCCGAAGCCTTACATTTTAACCCTTGGGAACTGGCCTCTGATGGGAGATCTGGTGATGGTTTGCCACAAGGTGCTCATAGGTGCTAAGTGAATTTATTTTTGTCAGTTTCTTTATTAGATTTATATACTTCCCTGCATCATAAGATCTCAGGGCAGTTCAGAGAATAAAATAGGAGATAAAAATAAGTAAATAAGTAAGGTAAGAAAGGTAAAGGGACCCCTGACCATTAGGGTCCAGTCGTGTCCGACTCTGGGGTTGCGGCGCTCATCTCACATTACTGGTTGAGGGAGCTGGCGTACAGCTTCCGGGTCATGTGGCCAGCATGACAAAGCCGCTTCTGGTGAACCAGAGCAGCGCACGGAAATGCCGTTTACCTTCCCGCCAGAGCGGTACCTATTTATCTACTTGCACTTTGATGTGCTTTCGAACTGCTAGGTGGGCAGGAGCTGGGACCGAACAATGGGAGCTCACCCCGTCGCGGGGATTTGAACCGCTGACCTTCTTGATCAGCAAGCCCTAGGCTCTGTGGTTTAACCCACAGCGCCACCTGTGTAAGGTAAAGGTAAAAGACAAAACAGCAAAACAATACCCACCCCCCTTCCCAAAAAATGCATTTAAAAGGCTGTGGAATATTGATCAGCCCAAGGCCTAGTCGAAGTGGGACGTTTCCGCCTGGCGCCAAATATATATATATATATATATATATATATATATATATATATATATACTGAAGGCACCAGGCGAATTTCCCAGGGGAGAGCATTCCACAAACAGGGAGCCACTACTGAGAAGGCCCATTCTTGTGTTGCCACCCTCCAGACTTCATATGGAGGACGTCAGAGGATGAAAGCAGAGTCCTATGGGGAGAGGCAGTCCTCCAGGCACTGCAGTCCTGAGCCCTTTAAGGCTTTATAGGTCAAAACCAGCACTTTAAATTGGGCCCAGGAACTACAGTAATGGACAGCCAGTGCAGTCAAGCCAAGATCGCTGTAATATGCTCAGCCGTAATATGCTTGGATGTCTCAAATCAAGGTACTTGGCTATCTTGGCAGTTAAAATCCACCAAGCCCAAAGCTGAGCCCCGCCTTCCCCCCACCCACTCATGAGACAAAAACAATCCATGGGCTCACCACACCAAGTAAATTCAGACGTGTGGGTTGCCCCGGCAAAAAGGCCGAGAGCCACTGCCTTGGGCAAAGTGAGGTGACCACCTTGGGAAGGAGGTGCTGGAGCGGGGAGGGCAGTGGAAGCCCCCTGCCATTTCCTCCTGAACCCCCTGCCCTGCCTCTCTGCAGGAGGCGTGAGCCTCTGGTCTGCTGCCCTCAAGTGGGGTGGAGGACACACTGCCCCCACTCCCACTTCCAATCCAGTAGGCCATGGAGTGGCCAGTGAGTATCTTCTTGGCCTCAGGCAGCATGACTGGGCATATGAACCTGTGTCTCCCATATCCAAACACAGGGGCCATGGCTCAGAGGCAGAACATGCAGGTCCCAGGTCATATTCACTCTGGCATTTCCAGCCAGGGTTGGGAGAGACCTCAGTCTGAACCCCTGGAGAGCTGCTGCCAGCCAGTGCAGGCAACACTGGTGGCCCAATGGTCTGACTCAGCATGCCAGCTTTCTATAAAGTTACCTTATACAGTGAGATCATTGCTTCATCTGGGTTTCAAGTTTCACCTAGGGATCTTTCTGAGCCCTGCCTAGAGAAAACAGACTTTCTGCATGTACTCCACCACTGAGCAACACCAGGCTAAAAAAAACCCAAAACATGTTACCCACCAAAGCCATGCTTTCCCCCCCTGGAAATAGGGTGCTATTTCAGCTTTGCACCCTCCTTCAGCAGCTCAGGGGGGCTTGCAAGAATTTAATTTCATCCTCCAAACAGTCCTGCGAGGTAGGCTCGCAAACCAAGGCCGTGCTTGTGGGGCAAGCAGGAGAATCTCAGCCCAGCTGTCCCCGCTCTCAGTCCAAACACGCCGCTTCTGCCTGTGGCACCAACTTGCACGGAACGTGGGCGGTCTTTGGACGACCCTCCGCGCTGCTGGGCAGCGCCGTGATCTGTTCCTGCCGCGATTGCAGCTCGCCTGGTGCCGGCCGGTTGTTTTTCAAGCGGCGTCCGGGAAACCGTGCCAGCAGCAGCAGGAGAATCCCGGGGACTCCGCGGGGAACGCCGCAAATCCCCGCAGGGCTCTCGGGCAACGCGGGGTCTCCCCACAATCCGGCTGCCGCCCGGTTCGTTTGGCGCAGCAGAAAGAAAAGCCGTCGGAGATCCCGAGCTGCAGCGGACGGCTCTCTGTCTGTAGGGAATCGCCGGGGAGAGAAGTAGCTCCCCCAATTCTGGACCATGCACTTTTCGCATGCTCAATCCACGCACCTCCCCTGCTAATGCGCATCCATGCTCCCACCCCGCCACTCCCAGGGACGACAGCGCTCTTACCGGACGGCGTAGGGCCTGGCAATCCTCGGCTTGTAGCAACTCTTCCCGGCCTTGGCGTCGAGGAGAGGCAGCAGGAGGAGAAGCGCCAGGCGGAGGCAGCGCCCGGCCATGGTCCCGGCTCGGCTGTCCCTCGGGGCGACGGCGGCTCTTTGCGCCTCGTCCCGCTCCGTCGAACGAAAGCTGCGCCCCGGCCGGCCAGACGGCTGCTGCGGATCGCGGTGGGAGCCGGAAACGCGCGGGGCCGGTTGGGTGGAGGAGTCGAGGCGAAGTTCGCGCCTTATAACCCGCCTCGGCACCGCCTCGGCGCGGGAAGGGCGACTGGTTCGCCCAGGGTTACGAAACGAGGGGTTGGCCATCTGATAAGAGCGGCCGTCAAGGGAGGGAGGAAGAGTTAAACGCCGCCGCCCTCGGGAGGTTCACCTGCGCATCTCGGGGCTTTCATCGACCCACCATCAAATCACGGCTGACACCAGCTCATTCATGCCTGTGGATTCCAGGGGGTTGAGCTAGATGACCCGCGGGGGTCCCTCCCAACTCTACAACTTTGCAAGTTTAAAAAAACAAACACACACAAATCCGGAATGCCCAAGCGCCTCTCCAGTTTCTCTTTCTCCAAAAGAAACACACAGACCATGGTTTCGAGGTATGGGCACATTTTATAGTGCGATGCGCGCACTGCTGCCTTTGGAAAAACTGTGACTCCAGGGAGGCCGGGGCTTGAGGTCTGGGTTTTGCTTTGTTTTTCGCAGCACGGCTCGTTGCATGTTAATTTCCCCGCACGTCCCTCTCGATCTAAACACCCGACAATGGGCATTTTTGATCCTGGCAAGTGACTGGGCGGCGGGGCGGAGCAATAGAAAACAGACACCGCTGCCTACGCACCATGCATTTAAAGCGCGTGCACACGCCCCGGTACAGTAATCCTGAGAACTGTAGTTAAAGGGGCCAGGAATTGCTTAAGGTGTGGCTCCCAGCATTTGCGGTGTGTAGGTGTGTGTTTCTTTTAAATATATGCCGCCTATGCAGCAAAAAAAAAAAAAAAAAAAAAAAATTGCTGCTGGAGGCGTTTGGTGATTTAGTTTCGTAATCATTTATGTATTTCCGGAGCATTAACAACAGTGCTAAATTTATCAATCCACCTTGGGCCAAGCAGTGAATCAAAGCATTCTGCAAATGCTCCAGTGCCCTTCCAGCACAGAACCCATCTGTGTCAGGGACCCAGAGTTTGTGTGGAGATAAACTGACAAATGCCCTCATATTTCCTTAGTACATAGAATTGTAAGAGTTGGAAGGGGTCCCAAGGGTCATCTAGTCCAACCCCCTGCAATGCAGGAATATTTTTGTTGTTTGCTGGGTGTTCATATCTGGTTTACTACACTAAAGGGTATATTATGTCGAAAAGAATGTGTTTTCATGTTACGTTTCATTTGGAGAGTCAGGTGTAAATGGTTTAATCAGCCCAAGGCCTGGTGATTTGGGAACATCTTTGCCTGGTGCCTGAAGATAAGCAATGGGGAGCCACCACGGAAAAGGCCCGTTCATGTGTTGCCACCTTCCAGAGCTCACGTGGAAGCCGCACACAAATGATGGTCGCAGGGTCCAGGTCGGTTCATACGAGGAGAGGCAGTCCTTGGATAGTAGCCCTAGAGTGGGGCTGATGTAGGAAAGCTGACATTTAAAAGCAGTCCTTTGGGCTAGGTGTGTGTTGAGCTCCTTGGAAGGACTGCATGAAATAAATAATCGAAAGCGAATCCAAATTCTGCCACAAGAAAACCGTATTCTGCAGCCTCTATACAATTGTATGCACCTAATTGTATGCACCTAATTTTCCCTATAATTAAGTCAGCATAGAGCAGGGGTAGGCAACCTAAGGCCCGTGGGCCAGATGCAGCCCAATCGCCTTCTCAATCCAGCCCGCGGACGGTCCAGGAACCAGCATGTTTTTACATGAGTAGAATGTGTCCTTTTATTTAAAATGCATCTCTGGGTTATTTGTGGGATATAGGAATTCGTTCATTTTTTTTTTCAAAATGAAAAAAACATGGTCTGAGGGACGGTGGACCGGCCCATGGCTGAAAAAGGTTGCTGACCCCTGGCGTAGAGTCATAGAATTGTAGAGTTGGAAGGGATCCGGAGGGTCATCTAGTCCAACCCCCTGCAATGCAGGAATATGCAGCTGTCCCGTACAGGGATCAAACCTGCAACCTTCGCATTATCAGCACCACGCTCTAACCAACTGAGCTATCCGGGCCTCAGTATCCTGCAACGTTTACTATTTTCATTATTTAATCTTGAGTTGTCTGTTGAACCTTGATGACTAACCCAGTCAGGTTCTGTCCAGTGTTGGCCATGCAACATAGTTTTTATTGCACACACATAGTAAGGTAAAGGGTAAAGGGACCCCTGACCATTAGGTCCAGTCGTGGGGTTGCGGCGCTCATCTCGCATTATTGGCCGAGGGAGCCGGCGCACAGCTTCCGGGTCATGTGGCCAGCATGACTAAGCCGCTTCTGGCGAACCAGAGCAGCGCACAGAAACGCCGTTTACCTTCCTGCTGCAGCGGTACCCATTGATCTACTTGCACTTTGACATGCTTTCGAACTGCTAGGTTGGCAGGAGCAGGGACCGAGCAACGGGAGCTCACCCCGTCGTGGGGATTCGAACCGCCAACCTTCTGATTGGCAAGCCCTAGGCTCTGTGGTTTAACCCACAGCGCCACCCGCGTCCCTGCACACACATAGTACAGACCTGCAAATACAGAGCCCTTCCAAAGGAGGTGTTTATGTGTGTGTTTATACAGACCTGCTATGTATTCGGAAGACCCTAGAACAGCCTTTCTCCACCTTGGGTCCCCAGATGTTGCTGGACCGCAACTCCCATCATCCCTAGCTCCCAGGACCAGTGGCCAGGGATGATGGGAGTTGTAGTACAGCAACATCTGGGGACCCAAGGTTGAGAAAGGCTGCCCTTGAACTTAACTCTACTAAAATTATTTTCAGATGATAATACAGACTTGGAAGATAAACCCATCCTCGTATGATATTTATTGGTAGCTGCACATATGACTCATTGCCACTTTGGGGATGGATCTTGAAGAGGCTAATTGAAGAATGTGGGAGAGGAACTTAAATGCAGATTACCGGTAAGTCTAGCTAGAGGAAATACACAGAGATGTGTTTGTGAGAGACTGGCGGAACTTTATTGCTTATGCAAATATTTCAGACAACAAAGGGAAAGTCCCTCCTGTGTTTGCCAGTATATAGCTTTGTAAAAGGTTGGTTTTTCAATTGCTGCATGTATCAGAAAAAAATTCTGTGGTGTCTGCCTCTTGCATTTTTGTTTCTGGCTATGTTAGTCTTGGTCTAGAATGATTTTGTAATGCCCTTTTTGTTTTGTTTTTTGATGGGTTATGTATGTTACACAAGTGTATATAAAATGATATAATTACAGACTTGCAGCAAGATTCCTCCTAGTGCCTGAGGATGTCAGATACTGACATGTATGGTACACACGTGAGGGTGCAAAACGTGCCCTTTTTAATTCTCAATATCGTCATGAGTGTACAAATTTTGTTATTAGTTACAATTTCTAAATTTTTTTTAAAAAATAGCACACTGAAAAAAGAAGACCGTGGACTATATTTTTATATCAGTAGCACAGGCCTCTGGCTATTTCCCCTCCATTCCCATCTCTGGGATGTTTCAACAGACAAACACTGTCGCTAAGTTTGTCACTTAAAACAAGAGTGCCGGCCTCTTATGCGCTGGTATCTGTAGATGCATATGGCTACAATGGCACGGCTGCAGCGACTCACAGAACAGGGAAAGGCTGTAGAGTACCTTGTACACAGAAGAGGGAAAGGTTAGACAGGGGGCAGCAACTTCTTTGTGTCCGGGGGCACATTTGGAATCTTGATAAAGTGCCGTGGGTGTCCGTGGGGCATGGCATGACACAAAAATGGCCGCCCCTTCAAAAAGTGCGGGGAAAGAGCTAGGGGAGCCATGGTGCAGGCCTTTCACCCTCCCCAATCAATTTATTTTTTTTAAAGGCACCTACATTAGCCCTCGCCACACTCACTCAGGGTGTCCTTTGCACCTTTCAGGACAGGAGGGAGGGAGGGAGGGAGGGTGTCCAGTCCTAGGACCCCATGAAATGTGGACATGCTCAGTGTCGGAAAGACTTGAGCCAGTGCAAACAGGAGATGAGCGGCAAGAGCGAACAGGCTCTCACCGAGGGAGTTTTAAAGGAATATTTTCCGAGATATTTTGTGGGCTCTGCAAGAGGCATCATGTTGCCACCTTCCAAATTAGAGGGTATTGGAACAAGCCAGGTTCAAATCCCCACTGGGCGACTTGAGGCAGGTCACATTTTTCCTCAGCCTCGTCTCCCTCACAGGATTGTTGTTGAGCAATTCCCCCCAGTAGTGAGCATTCCTGAAGGAATTATCCCCAAATGTGGAAAAAGCAGATTTGAGATTTAAAAACATGTATCTCGCACACAGTAAACAGTTCAGTAGCCAAAAATCCTATATTATCTTGCATATAATTCGCCAACTTGTCTGCTCCCAATTGCTGCACAATTTCTCTCCACCCCCGAAAAAAGGAAAGCACTGACTTAGCTGTGACTCGACAGGCATTGAGGCCCAAGCTGTGTCCCGTAGGTTTTAATGGGGCTTTGAACTGAACTGTGATACTGGATGCACAATAGCAACCAACCCGTATAGCGGGCTGCGTTTAAACTGAATGCATAGATTTCTCTGGGCTGTGCATCTCCAGTATGCCAATGCTACACACAGAGTTTGGGGTGCAATGCTTGGTTCTCCAGGGAATAGAATTAAGTAGCAGGGAGAGGAGCTGGAAATCAAGGGCAACACGGTCATACACAGCCTTCCAGAGGCCCCATGCATGTGGAGGTTGGGGCCAGAGTCCTTCCCTGCTATGCTCTCCCCTGTTCAGCTCTTCCCAAACTCTGCGTCCAGAAATCAGAGGCAATCTGATTTAAACTAGGCACTGGCTGCATGGAATGCTACACCGTTAAGGTATTTTGCATGTCCAGCATTTTGCTTAACAAAACAGACTCAGCCCACTTTAGCTGGATGGGGATCCATGTGTCACATACACCGCAAAGCCTTTTCCACCTACATCATCATAACTTAGGAAAGCTTCCAAGTAGAAAACAAAAAAAAATGCCATTTCTGTGTGCAATCAACAGAGGTTCCTTCGCTGGAGAAGTTATATGCAAACAAGCAGCCTGATCCTTGCGGACACTTCATCATTAGCATGCGTTGCCAAAACTATATATGGATCTTTCCCTTTCACGAGAAGAAGGAGGGAAATCTTGCTGGGAGATACCTTTCGTTTCAAAATCAGGAGTGCAAATAAGGGCTCTGTGATCCATTGCAGAATTCAAGAAAGTATGGCGTCTCCATAAGCACAGTCCTCTTCCACAGCCAGGTTATAGTGCCCTCCGCTGCCTCCTTTATAGGCGCTCGTAACAATTCTGAGCCAGCCCTCCTCACCCTGCAAGATGGGAAGCTGCATTAGTCATGGGCTCAAGTGACTCTTCTCCTGCTGCTGCCACCCTGAAAACCCTCACCCAACAAAAACTGACTGTGTACAAGTTGGAAGGAATAAGGGCAATTGTCTTGGATCTGCCCCAGAGCATGCAGGAGGGGGTAATTCAGGATTAGGCAACCTGTGGCTCTCTGGATGTTGTTGAGATGCCCATCAGCCCCAGTGATCAAGGATGATGGGAGCTGTCATCCAACAACCTTTGGAAAGCCACACCTTTTCGATCCCTGGTACAGTGGGATATTTGGATGTTGTATGCAAGGTATGGCACGACAAACACACAACTATTTATTTACCTGCCAGAGAGAAGGAAGGAGAAGGTGGGCTAGAGTCCCAAAATCTACCCCCCGAAATGGCCTGGTCTAATTGCTAAAACACCAACACCCTTCTAATGCCTCTGGCTTGCCAGGCATCACACCATTTCCTGATCCCTAATGGACACAATCCACTAGGGTTTTTGTTATCTCTGGTGGTCTTGCACCCAAACACTCCGGCAAGTGATCCTGTGACATTCAGAAGAAGATTCTCACACGTAGGAGAGGGTGCAGATTTCTGGACCAAACTCCAAGTGCTTATACAGTAGTTGCAAAACACATTGCCAATCTTTGTACATGTAGGGTTTGCACCTACACTGAGTCGTGCAGCTCTTGGGGCCTGGCAGAAAGCTGTAATCAAATACGAAGGGCTGAATTCCTTCCTATTAGAGCAGGAGTGGGGAATCTTTGGCCCTCTGGATGTTACACACACACACACACACACACACACAGAATCTCATTTATGGCTGCTCTGTCCTTCCTACCCATGGCTGTCCCCAAGAGTTCCGGACGATCCAGTATTCAGTTCCATTTTCTATGCCCCAGCCAGCAATGGAGATTATGTGGTTTATTGAGGGAAGGGCGTTGTATTCTTTATAAATTCCTCCAGTGTATGCTTCCAGCTTCGGAGTGGCCATGATCCCACAGCTGTTTCAAAGAATACAGAACAATGACATCAAAGCAGCCTTAAGATGCTATTGATAAGTTGAAACTTTCAATGTCCACTCTAGATAGCACCGCAAAAGTCACAACCTGAGCTTCAAGCTTTATCTCATAAGCAAAACCCAGCCAGATGGGCGGGGTATAAATAATGAAATTATTATTAATAATATTATTAAATAGAAAGCTGCTGCAGGAAGGAGCAGAGGTTACTTTAACTTGCCCCTTGGTAGGTTGGAGCCATAATCGCCAAGGCTTTTCTTGACACGTCATCCTTTCCTTCTGCCAGTGAAACAAACAAGCTTTGTAAATAATATCAAAGCTGCTACCGGGTGCACCCCGAAGTCAGTTTCCACCTTTACCATCCCTTCTAGGAGGACAAAACATTGTCCTGTTAGCTAGTCACCTGCTGCCACATAATCAACAAATTGAGGCCACTAAATCAATTGGACAATGTACTGAATCAATGGACAAATTACTTGGTCCAATCACTTGACAAATCGCTGTATCAATGAACAAATCAACTGGTCACATCCACCCCATAAATTTAAAGCACATAGCTTCCTCGAAAGGATATTGGGAGTGGTAGTTTACTCTTCACAGGGCTACAATTCACAGCACCCTTAATGAACTACAGTTCCCAGAATTATTTGGGGGCAAGTCCTGTGCTTTAAATGTATGGGGTGGATGTGCCAGTCTCTTCTGAAGCGTAACGAAAGTTCTCAATTCTCAAATGGCACTGGCTTAATAAAGTCTAACATAAACGTGGCAAATTCCAAAACCAGATAAACAGAGCCACCAGTCTTTCTTGCACCAGTGCAATAGGCTATTTGAAATAACTGCAATTATTTGCATGCTTTCATGTGTTACTACCCAGACACTTGCCACAAACGCTTAGCTTCTGTACCTGACGGGTCCATTCGCATAGACTTCTGCCATGATTTTCTCTCGCCCACTGACACTTCCATAATCTCCAACTTTCCACAAGGTGTAATTCGTTAGCGCACGACATTCACCAAAAGTAATGCATGTCCCGCATTGGTTAAACTTCTTGCATTCTGAAAAATGAACAGGCGCATTTACCTGAAAGAAACTTTCCTTTCATCCAGTGGTTATAAACAATGAAATGAAGGGTGTCCATCACCGCAATGAGTTCTCTTTGCACAAGCTCCCCCTCTCCTCCCCGCCACCACGCACCCCCAAAATCTGTACTAGGAGTCGTCCCCCCCCCAAATGTCCTGGAGCAGATTTGGGGAGGGCACAGGGAAAGTGCAATGGAGGAGAGGGAAGGAAGTCTTATTTCACAAGCAGAAATCTGTGCACCAACAGTTTGCATTAGCTGAGTACTGCCCTAAGTTTCACCATATCCCCTTAACACACTGCTTGCGAGAAAAGGGGAAATGTGTAAAAAACAAAACCCAAACAGGCACACCTTTTGCTGTGCTTTTTGACCAAGTTGCAGACTAGAAGAGATTGGAGGAGATAGCTGGTGGTTTGGGGGGGGGGCACGTTGAGAGAGAAAAACACTTTTGAAGATAGGGACATTCCACCCAGAGGCGTAGCAAGCCCAGGTGGTACCCGGGGCGGAATTTTTTTTGTCACCCCCCACTACTTTAATTTAAAAAATTTTTAAAAAAATTAAAAAATGTCACCCCCCCTCTGATGGTGCCACTTTGCGAGGTGTGGGGGTTGTGTGTGTGTGTGTGTCTATTATCTCTTTTTTTCCAATAAAGTTAAAAAAAAAAATGATAAAAATTTAAAAAAATTAAAAAAATTAAAAAGTGTCACCCCCCTCTGATGGTGCCACTTTGTGAGGTGTGGGGGTTGTGTGTGTGTGTCTATTATCTCTTTTTTTCAATGAAGTTAAAATTTTAAAATAATTTTTGAAAAAAAAAAAAAGTGTCACCCCCCTCTGGGGTGGAACCCGGGCCCCCGCCCCCTTGCTACGCCCCTGATTCCACCATATAGCTAGAATTAGTCTTACCCAATATTTCTTAACAAAATAAAAAATAAAAAAAAATCCTTCCAGTAGCACCTTAGAGACCAACTAAGTTTTTTCTTGGTATGAGCATGCACACTTCTTCAGATACCTGTAACCAATATTTCTTGAGTGTGGAGCTTCTTTGGGTCTACTGACTAAAGAGGAAGGAGTCCAAGGTTGGAAAGCAAAGAGAAGCAGGGAAGGGAATAGGCTGAAATAATTACAACTTGCACTTCGGGAGGGGACGGGATTGATAGCAGAAAATAGGGGCAGACTCTTTGTTCTCCTGATCCCTTTCCTATCTGTGAGAGACCTTCCCAGTTTCTTTGCTAAACCTTATCTCCACCCAGACCCTTTGTTCTTTTTAAGTGCTAATGGTTTTCATGTGTAAGTCGCTTTAGGATAGTCTGTAAGAAAAGCCACCAAGAAATATAATAAATGAATACTACTAGAGATGAGGGGGGAAGGGGCAATTGCATTTACTCAATAGGAGAACAAGGATAGGAAGGGAAGGCCATAAGCTGCCTTGCTGCACAGGCTATCTGCTTGAATACAAGCACATTGTAATTGCTGAGAGAAACCTGCTTTAAAAAAGGAGAATATGGTACTAACCAATCCACCTCTCTCCAGACTTTGTTTCCCTCTGATGAAGTGTGATTACACCACAGACTCTGTCCCTCTCTCTTTCTGCCTCTCCTCCTCCTACGTTTTATTAAATGCATTTTCTTCTCCCTGCCATCCTTCTGTCATGAGACAAAGGTTCTTAAGAGCAGAAGCAGACAAGGCCTACAAAACCATTTCAAGCCTGCTAGCTGTAACTGTTAGCAGTAAATTGCTACGTCACTGTGACTCGTGATAATAATAATAATAATAATAATAATAATAATAATAATAATAATAATAATAATTTATTTGTACCCCGCCCATCTGGCCGGGTCTCCCCAGCCACTCTGGGCAGCTTCCAGCAAACATTAAAATACATTAACACATCACAGATTAAAAACTTCCCTAAACAGGGCTGCCTTCAGGTGTTTTCTAAATGTCATGTAATTGTTGATCGCTTTGACCTCTGATGGGAGGGCGTTCCACAGGGTGGGCGCCACTACCGAGAAGGCCCTCTGCCTGGTTCCCTGTAGCTTTGCTTCTCGCAGTGAGGGAACCGCCAGAAGGCCCTCGGCGCTGGATCTCAGTGTCCGGGCTGAACGGTGGGGGTGGAGATGCTCCTTCAGGTATACAGGACCGAAGCCGTTTAGGCTTTAAAGGTCAGCACCAACACTTTGAATTGTGCTCGGAAACGTACTGGGAGCCAATGTAGATCTCTCAGGACCGGTGTTATGTGGTCCCGGCGGCCACTCCCAGTCACCAGTCGTGACTCCTCTTGGGTTCCCTATAAATGTAACCAGACATCTCTCTGGGCCTCAGTCTGTCTTCAGAGTCTGAGTCAGTCTCGGCTCAGTATGTGAGTGTGTTGTTGCAGAAAGAGCAGCTCCTGGACTCCAGTTAATCAGTAACTAAGATCTGTGCCTCTGTGAACAGTCAGATAGCTGCTATGAGCACTCTGTGTATGCTCTGTAAGTATGCTGTTTCTGAACAAGTTTATTTTCTCAAGTAAAAGTTTTATTCTGTTTATAAAGAAGACTCTGCGTTGATTAATTTACCGCTGCGCAACACCTTCCCTCCTCTTTCTCGCGTGATTAGCTTTGGTGATGGAAGCACAAATGCTGAAAAAAAATTTTATCCTTGCGGTCTTGCATATGTCTTCTTGTAAACAGAGGGCTGTACTCTGGTGAGTTCTATTTAGAGGAGACCCACTAAGATCTATTAATTTCAATGGGTCTACTCTTGAGTATTCACAAGGAGACAGAAGAGGCTTCCTTCCTCCATACGGACACATCCCTAGTTATTTTGTACCTTAGTGTGGGTTTTAATCATAACCCTCCTCATCTTGCAATCTTGGCTGACAGGCAGATTATAAATATTATAGATTAGATAGACCAGTGGTTCTCAAAGGGTGTGGCAGGAAGATTCAAGGACACTCAAACATTTAAACGTTTCAGTGCAGTATAGTATCAGAATATATATTTAATTCCCAGAATGTGGATAGATATCTTTTCAAAATTGGCTATTCTACAGTTTCACACGACATACTGTTGTGAACAGGGACTTTCAATTCTGACAAATATGAAAGATCAGGAAAGAGAACGGCTTATCTGTGTTGATGAGGAGATGAAAGTTTGCTTGTTTCAAGTCAGAATTAAGATAAATGAGATGACCTGGCAAAAGCAAGGTACATATGTAAGAGGCTCGTTTGTAATTATATTTTGGGAATGATTCATGTTCTTATGTAGCTGGATTGTTTTATACTTTCTGGATGTCCCATGATCCCAGAACCATGTTCTAAAATTATAAATCAAGCGCTGCTAAGAGTTTTTTGTTTTGTTTTCTAGCGTGCAGTGAAACCTTGACTCCCGAGCGCCTTGGGGGCCAAACATTCCACCTCCCAAAAGTTCTTTGGAAGCCAAATGTCCGGCGCTGCTTCTGCGGCTTCTGATTGGCTGCAGGAAGCTCCTGCAGCCAATCGGAAGCCATGCCTCAGTTCCCAAACCGTTTTGTTAGTTGAAATGACTCCCAGAACAGATTAGGTTCGGGAACCAAGGTTCCACTGTATCAATTTTTAAAATTCGACATGGCGCAAACAAATTTGTATTCTGAAAGTGTGGCCCAGAGATAAAAGTTTGAGAACCACCGAGCTGGGCAAGCAGGTAAGATAAACTCACTTTGATCTTTAGCTTGGTAGTTGTTGCAGGTCTCATCTGGGATGCCGTGCTCATTAGCATACTTCCATACTGCATTGTGGTCTCCCCCATGACAGCTGCCAGCATCGGCGCAGTCGAGAACATGCTGGACCGACAGGTATGCTGAGGGCCAAGCAGCTTTCCTCTTTATGTTGATGCGATCTGGGGGACGACAAACCAGCAATTAGTGGAAGACAGCTTTTTTAAAAAAAAAATCAACTACCTTTTATCGAATTTAAAGAATAAACACATTAACAACGTTTGGTTCCTCCTGCTCCCACTGTAGCGGAACTCAAACATAACCCGTTGATACAAATTACAAAAGAAACAAAGGTCGCTTGGTTACTTAAAAAAAAAAAAAAAACATTGTTCCACACCTCCCCGTGAGTTTCTGGTGGTTTGTAAGCGTGTTCCCTTTTTTTCCCTTTTGAAGCGCATGTAACAAAATTAAACCTGGTGTTGGAAAAACCCTTAAATGTCTTGTGTCATCTTCTTCTTTCATGCACCTTGCTAGTCAATTTCTCCATTAATATTAAGCTCCAAACATATACAAACTGAAGATCAAAGAGGTCCAGAGATCTCCAGTATTTAACCACTACCAGGCATAACGCCATCATGAGTAAGACAAGTTTTTTGGGGGGCTTGGGGGCACATAAGGAAAATTTTGCAGCTTGCTGTGGGCAATGCAAAATACTCTTTCGACAGGTGGGGGAAACTGGCGGGGGAGGGACCTACTCTGAAGGTGCACACTGGGGAACCCAGATATACCGTTTATATAGGGACCTGCAGCATTCTATAGTTCAGAGAACATTTTAAGCTGACAGCTCCAATAGAACAACTGAGCCCTGTGACAAAAATCTTGCAGCCTGGAATGTTTATCCTCAAAGTTTCAGCCAATCAGCTATGGCTACCCTCCAGAATATTCCATTCAATTCCCCTTCCCAGGTTTTTCTGCTTCATCTCTCTTCCCCGACTTGGGTGTCCTCCATGAGTTTTGGACTACAACACCCATCATCCCTCGTCATCGTCTGAGATGCTGATTGAAGGCATAGTCGAAAACAGTGGAAAATATTTGGAAGGTACCAAGCTGGGGAAGGCTGATCTATAGAGGGAGGGGGGGCGCATTTTTGACTGCGTCATTGTGGTTTGCAGAAGCGGAACAAACCACAGTTCCTGGTTGAGACACAGCATTGCGCCAGTGATCATGGTTTGTTTTCCCCACACACTATTGAGGAGACAAACATCTCAGAAGGGGGAATGCATGGCAAACCATTAACTAGGTTAGCAATTAACCATTAAACCTGGTTTAATGTGGGATGGGGGTTTAATATGGGCTGGCTCTCCCATATGAGAGCAACGTCACATGGATGTTGCACAATACTTGATTGCTCCAAACACCATGATAGATGGTCACGTGAAAGCGCCCTCTCTGTACTGGATGTGGGAACGGATAAAGGATGCCCACCAGATGCACTGCCAATCATCCCATGCATCTCCATACCTGCCAAAGCGCTGGTGCTGCCATGAGCCCAACACGACCCACAGTACTGTGGGATGTGCTGGTTGCGTGTGGCGCTCACATAGTTGACTCCATTTATGTTTCTCCAGTCCCAGCTCTTGGGTAGTTTTGAGATGTCCAAGTTTTCATGGGGACGAGGGTAGGTTCTGTTGGAAAATGGGGAGAGGACAGAAGAAAGCAAGTGACTGTTTCCCCCCCTTTATCTGAGAAGTGGGTGTCAGGAAAATCCTTCACTGCTTTGTCATGATTCCCTCCAACCTTCTGCTGGGCAGTCACACGGCAGCTGCTAGCAACGAACTTCCTCAAAACAGACACGCTAACCAGTCTTGAGCACTTAATGCACCCTCTTGCCATCTCCTTATGGGAGCAACAGCATTAAGAAGTAAACCCTGGAGAAGTGATGTGTGAGCTGCAGGGTGGAGTTTAAAATGCAACTCCCAGGTTTTGCAGTTGGAACATGGGAAGCTGCCAGGCCATCTAGCATTGTCTGCACAGACTGGCAGCAGCTCTCCAGAGGTTCAGGCAGGAGTCAGTTTCCCAGCCCTACCTTGAGATGCCGGGGATTGGAATCCGGGACACTGTCTGCAAAGCAGATAATCTATAGTCCTTCCCCAAAGTTAGGGCTCTAAGAAGAGGCCCACCAAATTGAAAGCAAGCCCCCACCCCAAACGTGCATTATTGTGTAGCCTGCCCAAGCATTTTAATTTTAATTTATTTCCCACTTTTCCTCCAAAGAGCTCAAGGTGGCACCCATGGCTCTCTCTCTCTCTCCATTTTATCCTCACAACAACCCTGTGAGGCAGGCAGCTCTGCTAGAGACTATGCCTGGACCAAGGTCACCCAACAAGATTCATAGTTGTGTGGAGACTTGAACCCTGGTCTCCCAAGTACTAGTTGGACACACTTAACCCCTACACCAGTGGTTCCCAATTAGCTAAGTATGGCAGATCCTTTGTTTTTCAAAAGCCAAGACATGGACTTTTGAAAATTTGGATATCGCTATTGTAGTTTTTGTTATGTGAACGCAGACCCCCTGAGTGGGTTAAGTGGACTGTCTGGGGTCTGCAGACCACAAATTGGGAAGTACTGCCCTAAACCACATCTCCTGTCTGTTAAAGCCACAGACAGGCTGCAGGACCAGGAGACCGCAGGACCTCCGTGGAAAGGAAATAGGACAAATTCCTGTAGGCTATTTGCTTGGCTCTATATGTGACAGGCATATGCTACCTGCAGGATCAGAGACAGCTGAGAAACTACTACCCCGCACTTTATTTAAGGCCAGACAAAAGAAGGGCGCTCCAAGGCGCGTTTGGCGTCCTATTGCGCCCTCAAGCGCCGCAACAGCGTCTCCAAATCTGGCCAGCGCCTCTCCAACACGTTGGCAGGATGGAGATCCGGGTTCGGAAGGCGACTGGGCTCTTGGCGACGGTCGCCGGCGCCTTACCTGATCCCCGGAGGTCTCTCCGCCATCGGCTTGTGGCAGCTCTGCCCTTCCTTGAAGTAGACGCCGGCTGCGGACGCCGCGCACAGGAGGGCGCCAGCGGCGAGGGCCAGGAGGAGGAAGCGCCCACGCGGGGTCATCGTCGCGCGGCAAACGCCGGACTCCTGGGTCCTTCTGGGGAGAGGAGCCGAGAGGTGGCAGCTGCTGCAGCTCACTGCTGTCCCTGCGGTTGCCGGGTCTCAATCTGTGCCGGCAATTTCGAAAGGGGAAGTTTTTGAGGCAAGGCTGCGCAAATCAGAGGAGGAGGCGGAGGCACCAAGCCGGCCCCTGCGGGAGGGCAGCCTTCGGGCGACTCCCCCGACGGGGTGGGAGGGAGAAGGGGAGCGTGGAGGGGGGGAAGCGGGACTAGCCGCCCGGGAGAAGCAGCTGACCCGCTTCTCCCTGGAGGGTCCCCGCAGCAGGGGGCATGGTGGGTGCAGGAGTCGCCCTGTCCTCCGCCTGCGGAAAGCCACACCCTCCAGCTTAGAGCCAAAGGCAGAGAAACGGTACTTTCGAAAAGAAAGCCCTGGGAGGGACGGAGCACTGGACAGAGCCTGCGCACGCCCGACGTGGACGCGCAAAGGGCCCTGTCGTTCTCACGTACGCAGGCTGCGCGCCCCCGTGGTTGGTTCTTTTCTGTGTGCTAGACGCCTGACTTCGCGTAATTCGAGGGAGGGTCCGTGGCGCCCCCCGCCTTGATCTCCCCGTGCACGTAACGTCTGGAAACGGCAGAGCTGGGAGCTTTTCTGGCTCCGGTTTTAGCTGGAGGGGAAGCCCAGAGGACTGTGGGTCAAAGGGAGGAGGGCCCCACACCATGGGCGTAGCCACTACTCCCCCCCCAATCAAGTGATCAAATAAACGCATTTAACTAAAATTGCAGAAATTGTAGGAAGATTTTGACAGATTATTCTAACCGCTTGGGGTCAGTAGAAAGTAATTTAAAACAACCGTTGTTGAGATATTTCATTCCGAGTCTGCCAAACAGAGCCAGACAGAGGATAGTGGCAGGGTTGTCATACGTCCAGAATTTCCCAGACATATACGGAATATCGCGGCGGCAGCAGTGTCCGGTCAGAAGAGCGGTCAAATGTCCGGAATGCTGCTACGCCCAAGACACACGTTTGGGTTTGTTTGTTTTTTAAATCAGAGTAGGGATCAGCAGTTAAGCAGGTTCCATATACCTAGTCAGACACTGACTGGCAGTGGATTTCAGACGGGAAGTCCTTACCCCTGTCTGTAGACTGAACCTGGGACAGTCTGCATGCAAAGCAGTTGTGCCGGCAGTCATGTGAAGAAATGCACGTGACTGTTTAAAGTGCTCTAAAACGACCCCACGAGAACCACAGCACTTGATCCGGATGTTTACTGCTTTACTTTGAATTTTGTAATCAACGTGTGGGGAACAGGGGCTATTACTTAATTTTATTTCATATTGTTTTCTTCCTTTCCTCCTTCCTTCTTTCTTTCTTCCTTTTCCTGTTTTGCTCTTCTCTTTTGGTGTGCTCTTTTTTGCAATGTCGCTGCTGAATAAGAAGTTATTTATAAAGGAAAAATAATAACTTTCCCACTGAGAGTTCCTGGTTGCTCCTGCTGTAATGGCAGGGAGGGGGAACCCTTAGTCTGCTGCTTGTGGCACCTTAGAAGACTTAATACATTTACAGTGGTACCTCGGGTTAAGCACGCTTCAGGTTAAGTACACTTCAGGTTAAGTACGCTTCAGGTTAAGAACTCCGCTAAGAACAGAAATCATGCTCTGGCGGCGCAGCGGCAGCAGGAGGTCCCATTAGCTAAAGTGGTGCTTCAGGTTAAGAACGGACCTCCGGAACGAATTAAGAACTTAACCCGAGGTACCACTGTATTATGGGATAAGAAGTTGTGGACTGGGTTCCCCTAGACTACTGCCCGCGGATAGAGGACACTGGCTTGTTGGTGGTATTGATGTAAGATTCAACTGTCAATCCGATTCACTTCTGTATTTAGAACCATAATATTTATGTGAACCAAGTATGGGCAACCTTGGCACACCAGCTGTTGCTGAACTAGAACTCCCCTCATCTCTGGCCCTTGGCCATGCTTTCTAGGGCTGATGGGAGTTGTAGTTCAGCAACATCTGGAGGTCCAAGGTTCCCCACTCCTGTTGTGGATGAAGAGTTCAGCTGTGTGTGGGTCCCTGAAGGAGTGAATCCTTCAGGCATATCCATACATATCTTTAGGAGTTTTGCGGTGCATGGTCCCTTCCAGGCCTGCTTAGAAGAAGAAGGAGTTTGGATTTGATATCCCGCTTTATCACTACCCAAAGGAGTCTCAAAGTGGCTAACATTCTCCTTTCCCTTCCTCTCCCAAGACAAACACTCTGTGAGGTGAGTGGGGCTGAGAGACTTCAAAGAAGTGTGACTAGCCCAAGGTCACCCAGCAGCTGCATGTGGAGAAGCGGAGACGTGAACCCCGTTCACCAGATTACAAGTCTACCACTCTTAACCACTACACCACACTGGCTCTCTCTTAGAATCTAGAAGAGGCTGGGGAGCCATTCAAACCGGTCCCTCTGCTAAGCTAATACCGTATCTTTGCTAGTTAACTTATGCAAAGAGGTCATTCTGTTGCCAAAGAGACAAATGGGTGGGCCCTCACCTGGCTGCAGGGGTGGACTTTGGTCTTGCAAATTTCAGCAGCCCCCTGTGCAAGGTAGAAATTCAGCAACCCCCCCCCCCACCTTCGCCTTCTGCTCTGCTCAATTCATGACGTCATAGTTGCAACTTCCTCTAGGCTTGGCACCCAGTGTGGCAGAACCAGACATTCTGCCTTAAATCCACCTTTGCTGGCCGAACAACAACAACAACAATTTTATTACTTATACCCCACTCATCTTGCTGGGTTTCCCCAGCCACTCTGTCATCCTGGGATGGAGAACATTAGGCCGGGGAGGGCAATATATAGTGAGAGAGAGTTTTGGCATATGCTGGAAGCTGGAGACACAGAGGCATGTATTGCTCTGTGCTGAACCTAAGCTGAGACTTGGAGCTTCCCTGGAAATCTAAAGGTGAGGCAATATCTGTTGGGGTGTGAATGCTGTGAGCTGCTCCATCCTATGCTCAGGTTGTATATATGTGTAAGAGACTATAGAGAAACCATCTCTTCAGCCATATCCTTAAACACACTGTGGTTTTTTGATGATGTGAAGTCCCTGTTCCTTATCAGCTGGCAACACATGGGCAAAGTCTGCATATGGAAAATTTGTGTTACTCAAAAGGGGATTGCCACTAAGAAATGACAGGGATTAAAAAAAAGGGAGAGTAAAGAATGTGTTTTGTGTGTAAGTACTAACGGTCAGGGGTCCCTTTACCTTTTTACTAAATAAAAACATAAAAAATAAAAACCTTTAATTCCTGCGATCCCACACAGCACCCAAACTGAATTATGTTGTACTGCTGACAAGCGTGTATGTTCCAGTTGAACCAGTCCAGATGTACCAGTCATTATAAACACAAGCCATGATTCTGAATTCCAAATGGAGCAGGGGCACTTCCAAATGTTGGAACACAGCCAGTGCTTGCGCCAACAATAGCTCGTGGACAGTTCTTATTATTATCAGAGAGGTGAGTGCAAGGGTGTGTGTTTCTTCTTACATTGTGGGTTTTGGCGGGGGGTCAGTCTGGAAGATGCCCTTCCTATTCTTGGGGTCTTGTCCTCGGAAGAGGTTGCTACGGTATACTAGTCCGACAAGTTTCTTTGCAAGACAACTGGGGCTTTAGCTGGCCCCTTAAGTGCCCTCATCAGCATCCCAAAACAATGAGCTAATTTGCAAGTGCTACAGCTAAGTGATGGTGCCCTCCAAGCTAATGAGTGAGTCTTTCCTCCACCCCGCTCACCTAGCTGCTAGGTAGGAGGAGAACAATAGCCAATGTGCTGTGTGTGAGCTGAGCTGGAAGCAGGCTGGAAACCGGAGACACAGAGACATGCTTGATCTGTGCTGGATCCAAAGCTGCAACTAATGGGGAAGAAAGATCTTCTGGTGTGTTAATGCTGCGAGCCCCTCGACCTCATGCTCATGTTGTATATATGTGTCAATAAAGCCATCTATCCTAAAGGGATCACAGCCTTCGCTGACCTTCATTCCAAGGAAACCGAACCCTGGGTAAATGTCTGGAACCCCTGTTCCTCTCACCGCTTGGATATTGGGGTGGTGTACAACACTCAGCCTCTTGGAGCTAATCCTGCAATTATTTTGCATTGCCCATGCTTAATCTGAGTGCCTTGCTTTTATCTATCTGCCCTGCCCCATCCCAGCTATAGCCTGAGCAATTGACACATTTCCCTATTTGTATCAGAATTTGGCCCCAATTTGGGGTATCCATCTAAAATGTGCTTCTTCATCTAACCAAGCTGCGGCAGGAACAAAAATTTCGCCATTGTGTTGTCACACAGTGCTGTGGAGCTGGTGTGCAGAGGCGTCTCCTTCCACCCTTCCGACGGAGAAAGGCTGCTGGAGATTTTGGTGCGCTCAAAGATACAGAGAAGCTTCCCTCTATCAGAAGAAGACATATTTTGCTGTGGCTTCCACAGCATCTGTGATGCAACATCCAAGGTCTCGATGAAACTTTGTTTTCAGGACCACATTCACATGGTGTGGGAAGACAAAGGCTGTTAGAAAGGAACCTCAGTTTAAAAGAAGGAAGCACCTGATAGCAGAACTGCTCATATGACTTAGGTTCAGAAGCACATTTCCTGCTCCCTCCCACGGTCCAACAAAGACCCTCTCTCTGAGGACACACCTTGCCTTTAAAGCACATTCTATCCCTCAAACAATTCTGGGGACTGTAGTTTGCTAAGGGTTGCTGGGAATCGTAACTCTGTGATGGGTTAACTACAGCGCCCATAATTCTTTGAGGGACAGAACACGCTTTGAATGTGCATTAAAGGTATAGTGTGTGTGCAACCTTAGAGTTCACAGCTGGAGAGTGTTCCTCTCCCCACCACCATCTGCTTGTCTTCTTACTTATAACCACTCAAAGGGCAGTGGGTGGCACCAGTGGCGGACTTTGGGCCCTCAGATTTCAGCAGCGCCCTGTGCAATGCTAAAGTTAAACACCCCCTGCCTCTTGCACTCCATTCTACAGCATTGTTGTGGTGCCCACTGCAGCACAGAGCCTGGAGAAAGATGGAGATAAAACTAGAATTATCTGCCTCCATCTGTCGTTGGCTCTGGCACCACCTACTGTTGGCCTTCCATTCTACCAGTCCAAAATGGGCACCAGCACCACTTGCTGCTGACCTAACTTCAGCACGGGGCAACCAGCCTGCCTTTGCACGAGTACTTGATTCAACAAGACCGTCAATCACTTATTCTGATACCTGTGGCTTCCCTCCACCCTCATCCCAGCATGTCTGTTTGTGAAATGCTACAACATAGATTACTCTGTAAGGAGGCTGTGTTTCACCGCAGGAAGGTGGACCAGATAATCTTCATTCATGTCTCAGTCAACCGTCCTTTGCTTCCCATCTTCTGATATAGTTTATCCATCTGGGCCACTCCTACCCTAGTTTGTGTTTTGGAGTGTGTGTGTGTGTGTGTGTGTGTGTGTGTGTGTGTGTGTGTGTTGCCCCATAATGCAACTCAAGCATTAAAAACATAACAATAGCAACAAAAGCCAACAAAACAAACTCAAAAGTATTGATAAACTGTGGTTCGTTATCTATATTCCATAGCTAGGTTTGATCCCTGTTTAGGACAGCTACATATTCCTGCATTGCAGGGGGTTGGACTAGATGTTCTTCAGGGTCCCTTCCAAGCCTACGATTCTGTGATTCTATGAAATGCGTCCCTTGGGGTGAAAAATGTTCCAGACCCGTCGCTTAAAGAGAAGGCTTTAAGGGAGTTGCTTGTCAATGTCCTATCTGAACTCTTATGAGTCTGCAGGGTGGGAGTGCCAGGAACTCCCTTGCGGAGCTGTGGGGTGGTTTTTTTGTGTGTGTAGCAGCCGCTATACAAGCCGCATTTTGCCAATGATAAGAGTGGCTACAGCTGACAGTGCAAGAGCGATCGCTTGTTCCACAGGGCACATCTGGGAAAGCTGGAATCCACTCTCCCCACCAAGTCCTGTTCAAAATGCGTGAAATCGTGCACGTTCAGATCGGCCAGTGTGGAAACCAAATTGGATCGAAGGTAGGAAGCTGGTTTTTAATAACGTTTCTAAGAGACAAGGCAATGCTGCCTTTAATAACTGGATCTAAAGCGAATTTGGACAAAGTTGAATCGGGATGCTACTGAAATGCCCTCCTTGGGCAAACTTGGTTAAAATAAAATCAAGCCTGAAGTACGTAAGAGATATCTGTCATCTCCTCATACTCCAAATAACCACCAGGTAGCCAGCCATTTCATCTAGATGCATATCAATAAGTTCAAACAGGAAACATAGGTTTTACAGCACAATTTGATACGCTGAAGATTCGCAAAGATTCAGGGGTGGTCATTGCTTTCCTTGTACATATATTTAGGATAACAGCCTTCGTGAAAGAACCTGATGTTTGAAAGTTTATATTTCTCTTGTCCACAAACAATTTTGCTTGGCAGAAGGGCATTGTGGGGAGGATGGGTTTGAGAAATACTTTGTGTTGTTAATGTTTCCAGGAAACGGTCCAGAGAACCTTGTTATGTGGGTGTCATGTTGTTGTTCAGTCGTTCAGTCGTGTCCGACTCTTCATGACCCCATGGACCAGAGCACGCCAGGCATGCCTATCCTTCACTGCCTCTCGCAGTTTGGCCAAACTCATGTTAGTAGCTTCGAGAACACTGTCCAACCATGTGGGTGTCATACAACTGTACTACCGGTAAATAAATAAGATAGATGTCAGTAAGATGAGCAGCCAAAGGTCTGGCGGCACTTTTGTTTCACATAATATATACCCTGAGGAACCTTGTTGTAACTACAGCTGGTGGGAAATGGCAGCGTAGGATTGCACACAGAGGCTGCAGTCTTAGGAATTCTCAGTGGAGTAGCAAACAGAGGATTTACATGAGTGGGTCTTTCATTCAGTGGTTAGTAGCCATGACAGCTAAATGCAACCTCCACACAGTCCGAGGGAGTGTATACCATGTTTGTGCAGGGGACAAACAATGAGGCTAGTCTTCCATGACATGCTGGGAGGTTTTGCTCTGTCCCAGCGAGGCTATTTACATGCATGTAAATGGAAGCATTCTAGACACAAATGGATCCTGAACGAAAGACAAGAGACATTTAAAAGGCCGGTGGCTACAGGAGGAGGGTGTGCCCACATGCATGATGCCTGCTGTTCCAGATAAAGAGACAGCCGGGCTGGATGTGGGGAGTGGGGAGGCTAGATAGATGTCTCCTGTTATTCTGGTTTTGTGTGTTGCTTCCAGTTAAAAGTGCCTGGTTGCTGCCACGTACCGATTCTGGGTTGCAGGACTGGCTAATGTGTCATGCTCTGCCTACAATGATATCTCCTGGTGTAGGAAGAAAATGTGGGACACTACCATCACCTGGGGAGACCTTTCCCATATCTTATTTGATTAGGTGGGATTTCTTTTCTTTTCTTTTTTGCCAATTGTGGCACGTGCAGACTACACCAGAGTTTACACCTGTCTAGAAAGAATGTCATGTGTGTGCTGGGCCAGGAAAAGTTTCAGAAAAGGGCTACCAAGACGATCAAGGGGCTAGAGCATCAGGGAGATTTTAGACTTCGGAAAAAGCGAGTAAAAGGAGACATGCTGCTA
This sequence comes from Darevskia mixta, assembly GCA_034641385.1. NCBI lineage: Eukaryota > Metazoa > Chordata > Lepidosauria > Squamata > Lacertidae > Darevskia > Darevskia mixta. Next base: position 62,412,530 of record JAWWNH010000029.1, read on the forward strand.
TAGGTGTCCAAAAGAATGCATGGTGGATAGTTATACAGTATATCACATCACATGCAGAACTTCATGGACTTAATTGGTAAGGTAAAGGACCCCTGGATGCTTAAGTCGTGTCAAATTCTACTATGGGTGTGGCACTCATTTCCACTTTCAGGCCGAGGGAGCCAGTGTTTGTTTGCAAACAGCTTTCCGGGTCATAGGAGTCAACTCCTAGGGGCCATGATGGGGGCTTCAGCCCCCACAATAAAATATTTGAGTGGGCCGGGTCTCCACAAAGTTGATGGGCATTCCCATTCAAATGGTGTGTGTGCATTGCATCATGTGATCGATTATGCGGGGTGGGGCTTACCTGGCCCCCCACAATATTTTATTAAGGTTGGCACCCCTGTTCTGGGTCATGTGGCTAGCATGATTAAACCACATGTGGCACAATGGGATACCAGAGTGCATGGAAATGCTGTTTACCTTCCCAAGCTTATTATATGCTTGTGGTAAAACAGAGGCAGGATTTTTAGAAGGTGGCACCAGTATTGCGGAAATCCGATTGAGTCCCATCAGTATTTTTATTGGCATGTTGCTACTATTCTCTGTTTTTTACCTTCCTCTTTCAGTTCTGGGAAGTCATAAGCGATGAGCATGGAATCGATACCACGGGAAACTACCGCGGAGACTCACCACTGCAGCAGGAAAGAATTAATGTCTATTTCAATGAAGCGTATTGTAAGTACATGGGGTTGTTGGTAACTGGGTGGGGAAATTAGATTACAAGAGCAATAGCAGTGGATGAAAATAGAAAAAGCCTTGTCATCTTTCACTGCCACGAAGTCTCTTAACCATTTGTACAGACTGTTGGCTAGGCTGCAGTATTAACTATCAGATATAAGAAACAAGCATATGAGAAATGGTTTGTTCAAGAAAAAATAAAATAAGTATAAAAGGAGCATTCCCGGATGCCAAGATCCAAGCTTGGGGCAAGTACACTTTGGTGAGAGAACCCCAGCAAAGATTGAAAACCACAAAAGATGCAGCAAAGTAAAACGTAGAAATATAGGCTGTTAGACCTTTAAAATATGTGGGTTAAACCACAGAGCCTAGGGCTTGCCAATCAGAAGGTCGGCGGTTCGAATCCCTGCAATGGGGTGAGCTCCTGTTGTTTGGTCCCAGCTCCTGCCTACCTAGCAGTTCGAAAACACGTCAAAGTGCAAGTGGATAAATAGGTACCGCTCCGGTGGGAAGGTAAACGGCGTTTCCCTGCACTGCTCTGGTTCGTCAGAAGCGGCTTAGTCATGCTGGCCACATGACCTGGAAGCTGTATACCGGCTCCCTTGGCCAGTAAAGCGAGATGAGCGCCGCAACCCCAGAGTTGTCCGCGACTGGACCTAACAGTCAGTGGTCCCTTTACCTTTACCTTAAGTTCCTTCCAAAGTTCCCCTCTCCCCCAGCATAGAAAAAGACCACATGTTTGGGAAGTTAAAAATAGTTTACTTATCAACTCTCCAAATGTGCTTTTCCATACAGCATTCATAAAAAGTTGTTCAGGCAGTGAAACTTGACTTATTTACGCTGGTGAAAGTTCCTAAATTATTGGTATAGGAACTCAAGACTGGCTTGTAAGAGCCATGCGGTTGGAGCTGCAGCACCCAGCTCAGACCTCCTCACAATTTACCTTCTCTGGTACAGTGAGATACAACAACAGCCTTATTTACCTTTCTCCCAAGGTGAGGGGGAGTGACCTAGCTAAGCCTAGCAGGACAGTTTACTCTATGGCATTAACTCCTTCATGCATTAAATAGCCTTAAGCATGTTGGTTCTATGAGGCTGGTTATAAGATGCAAAAGAGGTTAGGGCTGCAATCCTATCATCATTTTCCTGGGTAGATACTTCTGAGTAGATACTTATAGAATTGCACTCTACATGACATTTTTATTCATCTGGGGTTGTAACCTGGACACATTTACTAAGGAGTAAACACCATTGAACACAGCAAGATTTCCTTCTGAAGTCCAATACTGGTGAAAGGACAGTGTCTTCTAGTGCACTTGAGGGCAGCAGCCCAGCGTAGAGGGTACAGGGCACGCCATGAAGCACTCAGTTCTGTTCCTTCCCTGCACCTCAGCATCTGCCACCTGAGCTGCCTCATGGCAGGGCCGGCCCTGACTGGTAGGGATGATGAGGGTTGTACTCTGGCAATATATTCAAGGATGCAGGTTTTTCACTTCTGTGCTATAGTGTTCTAAATGAAATATGTACACCAAATAAATGATTTGTGAAGGAAATACATGCAGAAGATACTACTTGTCTCGATCATGACCCTCAACTTTCCCCCTTGTTTGCTGTAGCCCACAAGTATGTTCCTCGTGCTATCTTGGTGGACTTGGAGCCTGGAACCATGGACAGCGTGAGGTCCAGCAAAATAGGCCCACTCTTTCGACCCGATAACTTTATTCATGGTATGTATGCCGCATTAATAATATGGAAATAATTTAATAGATGATGGTCTCATAAGAAATAAAGTTGTTGTGTATCAAATGGGACCTCTGAGGAGCTAGCCTCTCTGTTCATTGCTTCAGAACACTTAAGAAGCCACTCGTATTTATAAACAAATAAATATTTATAGGTCTCATGATTACAGGGGGGAAACCTAAAAGATCTGGGATGATTTTTTAAAAATAAAATAAAATGTTTAAATTGCAGAAAGTTCTGGAGAAGTGGGATGTCTTCATTGATCACATCTTGTTCACTCAAAGAATCAATTATTGCTTCAGCCTCCAAATAGTTAGCGATAACCACTTTGCACACTCATCCTAAAGCTTGTTCTAGAAATACAATTTAGCATTTCCGGTTGCACATTTTGTCAATGTTTAGCATAAGTTTCAAAACCGTTGAAAACATGAAGGCAAGCCTAGATCTGAATTTCCTGAAGATCTCTAAACTAGAATATTTTTTTTCTAAAGTATATAATCTAGCAGCCCAATCCTATGCATGTTTTCTCTATATAACAAGCGAGATTACACAGCACAGTACATGCCAGCCTTTCTGCATGTTGCAAACACAAGCTGTTCTCAGCACATTTAGGGCAGAGGGACGCCAGCCTGTTGGGGCCTGTTGGCCACATTCAGAATTTTAAGATAACAGGGCAGGCACCAGTCTCAACAAAATGGCTGCCATGGGAAAACGGCATATTATAAAATGGTTGCCACAAAAAAAGAGACAGGACCACAAAATAATGCAAAAACGGAAGATTTGAAACACGAGTATAACAAGCCAAACATCAGGTAGATAGCCGTGTTGGTCTGTCATAGTAAAAACAAAATTTAAAAAATCCTTCCAGTAGCACCTTAGAGACCAACTAAGTTTGTTCTTGGTATGAGCTTTCGTGTGCATGCACACTTCTTCAGATACCAAACATGTTTGAGGATCCTCCTTTTCCAAACAAAACAAAACAAAATTCTGGCATGATTAAGTTTGTAGTGGAGTATCTGTGAAGTTATGCAGAACATAATACCACAGCCTCCACTCTTAGCTCCATTGAAGACTAGTATCCCTTTGCTTTATATTTAGATCTAGTCATGTCCACTTTTAAACTAAACATGTGATCGGTGTTTCAGCAGCATTTTCTGTTACATTTAGCCCTTTCCGTTGTTTCTAGGAAATTCTGGCGCCGGCAACAACTGGGCAAAAGGCCATTACACTGAAGGGGCCGAACTGATTGAAAGAGTGATTGACGTCGTGAGGAACGAGTGTGAGGGCTGCGACTGCCTGCAGGGCTTTCAGCTGACCCATTCCCTTGGCGGCGGGACCGGGTCTGGAATGGGCACCCTTCTGATCAACAAGATCAAAGAAGAATACCCCGACAGGATCATGAACACCTTCAGTGTAGTGCCATCCCCGAAAGTTTCGGACACCGTCGTTGAGCCATACAACGCCATATTATCCATCCACCAGCTGATAGAGAACACGGACGAAACCTTCTGCATCGATAACGAAGCCCTCTACGACATATGCTTTAGGACACTGAAGCTTCCCTCGCCGGCCTATGGGGACCTCAACCACCTGGTGTCCCTCACCATGAGTGGCGTCACCACCTCACTCCGCTTCCCTGGCCAGCTCAATGCAGACTTGAGGAAGTTGGCGGTCAACATGGTGCCTTTCCCTCGACTGCATTTCTTCATGCCAGGCTTTGCGCCACTTACGGCCCGGGGCAGCCAGCAGTACAGAGCCCTCTCCGTTCCAGAGCTCACCCAACAGATGTTCGATGCAAGGAACATGATGGTAGCCTGCGACCCGCGTCACGGCCGCTACTTGACGGTGGCGTGCATCTTCCGAGGCCAGATGTCTACCAGGGAGGTGGATGAGCAGCTGCTGTCCGTGCAGACAAAGCACAGCAGCCAGTTTGTGGAGTGGATCCCCAACAATGTCAAGGTGGCCGTGTGCGACATTCCGCCCCGTGGCCTCAAAATGTCGGCCACCTTTATAGGGAACAACACAGCCATACAAGAGATCTTCAAGAGGCTCTCTGAGCAGTTCTCAGCCATGTTCAGGAGGAAAGCATTTCTGCACTGGTATACTGGGGAAGGGATGGATGAGATGGAATTTTCGGAAGCTGAAAGCAACACTAATGACTTGGTGTCCGAGTATCAGCAATATCAAGATGCCACAGCCGATGTAGAAGAATATGTGGAGGCAGAGGCAGAGGCAAGCCAGGAAGAAGACGAAGAAGAAAAGGAAGCTTCTTAAAAATAAGAGTGATGATTGAAAGCAATGCTGATTATTACCATCAGTGAGGTGGCTGGAATTACCTATGTTTCTAAAATAACTTTTTAGTCTACTGAAAGCAGGAGCAGTCATTTTTGTGCATTGAACCAAAGCATACACAGCCGCATTGTTGGCTGCAATATGTGTATGTGTGTGTATCTGAGAAAATCCCCCTACTGAAAGCCAGTGCTATTTTTCTAGAAAATATGGCGCTGGAACTCACCATGAACGCTTCCCTGGTTCTCTTATAATGGTAATGGCGCTCACCTGAGAGGGGCCAGAACAGAGTTCCAGTGAGTTCCAGCTGAAAAAAAAAGCCCTGCTGAAATCTATGTTTAAATTAAGTTCTTCTTCTGAATTAGTGCATCTAATGCAGAGAAGACGTTTTAGACCAGTGGGGGAAATTATACCAGCATGCTGCTTCAAAGGACATATCCCAGGGCTTCAGTTGATGGAACAGATTACAAAGGATGACACTGTGACCGACAGCAGCAAAGTAGTTATGGACAAATGCAACCATCCATGGTCCTGGAGGAAGTTGCACACCTCTGTCTGCATCAGACACATCAACCTAGTTTAATGGAGCCTGGATGAGTACCCTGATGAAGATGCAGGGTTCAGCACATACATCTTGCAGGATCAGGGTGATTGTATTTTTTGCCTTTCTTGTGTGAGCATCCTCTTATGCACATTTGTCAGATGAGTTAATTACCAAGGAAGGTATTCAAATTTATATGGCTGTTTCTATCATACTTCATTATTCTGACCAGTGTACCTGTATGTTCTTACTGGGCATATTTCTACACCAGTGAACTTCAGTACAACAGCATTCTTACACACCTTGTATTTGGAGTTTTGTGATGGGCAGCCAAAGGGATGTGTCCTAACTGAGCCCCACAGCAGCACAATGCAGTATGGTATTTGATTCCAAGGAACAAAAATGGCAGCTCCTTAGCTGACTGCACTTTAGGTGGTATTACAGCTATGCTAATTGGACAGCTGCTTTTTAAATTTCACTGAGAGTCAGGCCTCCAATCTATAATATGTAAAGGGATGAAATTTCTGATGAAACCAGAAAGGTCCATCAAGTAGTCCAGCATTCTTTGTTTGTTAACTAACTAAATGTATTTATATTTATGTATAAAACATTTCTTTACTGCCTTTTGACTCTAAAAAAAAAGAGCCTAAAAGGCTGTTTACGACAATCAATAGACTCAGCTCCTATTAATTTGTCCACTTCTTTTAAAAGCCACCCAAGCTATTGGCTATTGCCATGTTGTGGTCAATAAATTTTATGTGCTCTGTACTGTGTAAAGAAACACTTCTGTCTACTCTAACTCCAACCACTAATATTAATGTAGGATTAATATGGCTTCATTCCACCACTGAAATCAAAGAATGAATTACTTCCATGGGATCAAGATTGGCTTACCCTGCAAATGGCAAACAGATGTCCATTTGGACTAGGTGCATAAGTGGTGTAAGAAGTAGTTAGCCTGCATTTATTTTAATTATACTTAAATATTAACAGAACATCTATTATTGCAATAGGTTTTAAATATCTATATATCTTTGCTTATTCTTAAATGTACCCTTGCTTTTAATCAAGCTAGCTGAGAATCCTATTATACCTATAAGATTTGAAACACTTTATAGCGCACCCCAGATACCATTTTATGGATCTGATGAAGGCTGCAGTCGTATGCATTTTTACATTAGGAGTAAGCTCTACTGAACACACATGGGGAATTACATCTGAGTAACAGTGACATGGCTGCAGGCAGCAAGTGTATATAAACTTCTGTATGGAAGAAAAGCCAAAAATGCAAGGAGCAATAGGCTATCCCATTTCCACCCAGAACACACATAAGTATATGGAAGTCAACAGGGGTGTTCGTGTATCACATTCAACAAGTCAACAATCCATAGACAAAATAGTTGGCGCTGCATACTCATACAAATATTCACACTCAATGAGTGTAGTCTGTGTTCACAATAGCTGACCTGTAACAAACCACAAAGTGTACTCTCTCACAAACACGTGTACATGTGTCGAGTCAGCCTATACCCGAGTTCACTGTAGCATGTGAACAAGCCAATTGCACCTTAGAATGAATTGCTGTATTAACACATATGGAAGGACAATAGTTCCCTGTAGTAAAAGATTCTCCTGCAGTTTTTCTGTTAGCCTTAAAGATGCCACTGAACTTGCTTTGCTTTTTGCAAAGACTAAACAGTTACCGGTAACTCTTCTGAAATCATTCCTAGTAACGAACCTACATTTATTTAGAAAATCCCTATGGCATAAACAGCAGCACTGAATGAAGCTTTGCTACCACCCATACTATTCTTTCCCAGGAGACATTCAGAGGATACCAGCTAGACTTTCAGTTTCACTCCACATTATGAAAGATCTTTATTTCACAGTCTCATTGCTTTGGGGCTGTAAAGTCAAGTATTTACAGAGGATTGTTTTGAGCTTTTTGTGCAAATTTCTCTTGACTGCTTATGCAAAATGTCTAATTCCTTTATTTAACTGGTTTTACTAACGGGGGCGGTGGGGGGGGGATGCAGAGCTGCGAGCATTTTCTCCAGTATGAAAGAGAACAAGTATTTAACTCAGCTGCCATTTTACTCACCGTAACATTTTCACTATATATCTATTTGTTCACTGCAAGTACTATGCAATACCAAATAAAAAGCGAGCTAAAACTTGCATTTTATCCAGTTTCAACATTCTATGCAAGGGGAAATAACTCCTTTCACTTTTTGTGTTCATAACCTTAAAATGCAATTATCAACTCCTTGTGTTCAAGTTTACAAACAGTTGTTCACTTGGCTAGCTAGGAAAGTTTGTGTCAGTTGGAAGAGAAATTTTATCCCACTTTACCTCTACGGAGTTCAGGGTGGCACACTTGCTATTTCCCTTCCACTATTGTGTTCTCACAACTAGCCTATGAGGTAGGTTAGTCAGAGATTATGAGCAGGCCATGCAATGAACTTCAGTGTTGAGCAGGGTTTGAATCGGGGGTTCCTTGGTGACAATGATCAGTGAAGGATCTTGAGGATGAAACTGATGCTGCTCAAGTCTTCTGCTTGTTTTTCAGCAAAGCTACTTGATGCTCTAGTAAAGAGATAATTTCTGTAGCTTGTGCATTGACCTGTTCCAAATGCTTTTTTATTCACATTTGATCAGCAGTTCATTTAGCAATCAGCCAGTTTAAAAGAGCATTTACAGTGAAATTCTACACATGCATACTCAGAAGTCCCAATGAGTTCAATGGAATTTATTTCCACCTGTGTTAGAACTGCAGCCTTGATTATGTCAGCACAAGATAAAATTATGGACAATGTCACAAGGCACTGCATATATAACCTGGAGGCTCACAGCTTTATTTTCAAAGTATAGGCAATCATTCTTTCCAGAATAAAACCACTTTATTATCAGTTTATTTTGCTTTTAACAGTGATTTGTATTTTGTTACTTTAGGTTGTTAAGAACCAAATTCATTGAGTATTCGCTATAACCTAGTAAAAGCCAACTGTAGGTGAAAAGGCTGTACAATTCCGCAAAGTGTTTGGTTGTTCTTGCTCAACAAAATAATTAAAGAACATGTTCAACACATTCTGTTTATTGGCATAGTGATTTTACACATATACCGCGAGCCTTCACAGAGCAGGGAGCAGTAATGTTGCGTACAAGCACACTCATGAGTCTTCATTTTGCCTGTTATAAACCAAGTCCTGTAAGACAATTAAGACAAGCAGTTAAGTGTCATATTACAATATATAATTTCAATTAAAACTGAGAGCCCCCAAACTAATATTATTCCTCAAACTTCTGAGGTCTATTCTGGTATGTATTTACAGTGATATGTGAACTTCTGTGTAAAACTAAATAGCCTACAAGTGCCAAAACAGTTCTCACTCCTGTTTCACCGTTATCAAAGGACTTATCTAGCATTGTTTCAACCACATGTAAAATGTAAAGGACCCCTGGACAGTTAAGTCCAGTCAAACTTGACTATGCGGTGTGGTGCTCATCTCGCTTTTCAGGCCGAGGCAGCCAGCATTTGTCCACAGACAGCTTTCCGGGTCATGTGGCCAGCATGACTAAACTGCTTCTGGCACAATGGAACACTGTGATGGAAGCAGGAGCTTACGGAAACACCGTTGACCTTCCCGCTGCAGCGGTACTTATTTATCTATTTACACTGGTGTGCTTTCAAACTACTAGGTTGGCAGGAGCTGGGACAGAGCAACGGGAGCGCACCCCATCACACGGATTCCAATCGCCGACCTTCTGATCAGCACATTGGTAGTACATGGCACTACAAAAAAATGGCATCCTGTTAAATAGCCAGCAATGAGGTTTCAAATGTTATAAAGTCCACTATCTGAAGGTTCTAATTCTGTAGCTGTAGTCACAAGTTGTTAAGTTAGTGTAAAGGGAACAAATTAAGAGTACTTAAATTATCAGGAAATAAGTTTAGTTGTTGCAGCCATAGAAACAAAGCAATTCACAAATAGTACCTTCTGTCATAAATGTGACTGAACAAAAGAAAAGCCAGAATTAGGGTAAGGATATGGGGTGGATTTCCCTCCCCCCCCCAGTAACTTTTTTTGGGGATAGATTTTCCTTTTTATAAAGTCATTAGTAACAATGAATGCATGCCAATTACAAATACAGTATTAATCAAGCATAGCATGTTCAAAGCTTCAATTAAAGTCTTTCTGGGTAATTATCTCCAGCATTGTCTTCCCATATTTACAAGTATTCCAATAAAAATGTCTATAGATGTATAGCTCAGTTGGTTAGAACATGGTGCTGATAATGCCAAGGTCGCAGGTTCGATCCCTGTATGTGACAGCTGCATATTTCTGCATTGTAGTGGGTTGGACTAGATGATCCTCAGGGCCTCTTCCAACTCTACAATTCTGTAACACTTAAACCACACTGAGCATGCTTCAATTTCACCTCTCAAATATTTCAAGTCAAATACTTGTGGTATATTGGAAGAAAACATCAGCATGGGGACTTTGTATAGCTTTGTTTACTAAAGCAAGTAAACTCAGCCTGCTAAGTTAGATCACTCTCTGGGCCATAAGAAAAATCTCCAGGCCAAATGAAAATGATCAAATTCAAGATTTCCCAGAAAACCCACACCCACAAATAAGGGAACCAATGAATCTTACTTGTAGAACCTTGGCTACTGTTTATCCTCTTCCAGTTCCATGCCTTCAGTGATATTTAGTTACTCAATAGAGAATAAATCACATAGGAGCTTACAGGACTGGATGTTTGGAGTTGTTAAAGTAAGAAGAGGAAAAATATGCAGCATCAAATATGAAGAAACAAAAAAGAGGCAAGCCTCAAAATAAAGTGTTTAATTCCATAATGTGTTTCAGTAAAAGCTTTCTTCAGGGGTATGAAAAGAACCATCAGTAATGCATACAAGATACAAATATAATACAATTACTACTTTATAAGCAGGCAAGACATTAAAAAAAACCTTATAAAACATGGAACAACCCTCAAAACAAACCAACATAATTAATGACTTACATCAGTACATGCCTGTTTTTCACTGCCAGACTACCGGTAATACTCCCAAGCTTGCATTTTGAAGCTTGCCTCTTTTTTTAACATAGGCTGCAAAAGCGAGGTGCTTTTACAAGATACGCTCCCTTTAAGAGAGGGCCAGCGCTTAATGGTAGAGTAATATGCTTTCCATGCATAAAGGCCTCATCCCCAGACACTTCCAATTAAAGGGGTACCAGGATTGAGAAAGACCTCCACCTGATGCCGCAGCTTCGTTGCAAAAAAAACCCCAAACCCCAAATATCTCTACTTACTTGCACATCATTCCTTTTTGATTCTCACTATTTTCACGTTTGCTCCCGCCGTTTTCTCTGCCTCCGCTTTAAACTGCGGTTTCAGCGCTGCTCTCACAGCCTGGGCGCAGATCTGGGAATACCGGATGTAGCTGGAAGGAGAGAGAAAGAGACACGCAAAAGTCAACGCAAACATGGAATCGAAAACACCGAAAAGCCGCCCTGAGCCCCGGCTCGCCTCAGCCAACCCTACCTGAGCCCGGCTTGCCTCCAGTAGGACACCATGTCTGCCCAGCGGGTGGACCGTGACTCGCTCGCTTGCTCCGCTTCAGGCCGCAAGGTCGGCAACCGCACAAACCCTAAGCCAGGCCGGCCTTGTTGTGACCCGGAAGAAGCTGAAGACCCGGAAGCGGAAAAGCCAGTCCGACCAATCGCAAGCCACCCCCCCGAGCCCGTCCGCCAACCGAAGGTAAGTGCTCGCATCACGCCCCGCCTCATCCTCCTCCACCTCCGCCCGTTCGATCCCCGTCTATTTCCAGTGAGGAGGAAGCGCCCAATCAGAGCACGGGGCGCCGCGACGTCGGGCGCTCCCATTGGCTGCGTGGCGCCGCCGTGCTGACTTAAAAGGGTTCGGCACTTAAGAGACGCTCAGCTTTTGCAGCTGGGCAGGTGGATCGGCTGCAGCTGTTCATTGCTCTCCTATTATAGTACACGGCGGGTCCGTCGCGAGATCCAGCAGACTTCCTGGCACACAAACAATAAGATCAGGGCTCTTGGGCTGGCTCTGGAGGCAGATAACACAGCGCTGTGAAAGCTGCATCTGTTGGATCCCCCGCTTGCTAGGATGTGTGTCATGTGGAGGAAATCCTCCTTGCCCCTTGTTGGCTTCCCATAAGCGTCTGGCTGGCCAGTTCTGAGAACAGGCCTTTGGCCTGATCCGGCAGAGATCTCGTGTTCACCATATACGCTGAACGTCCACCGGGTTGCAGATTTACCAAGCAGCAGGGATTCTCAGATGGTTTTCAGGAAGCCTCCCTCAGAGGGCGGTTGTTGTTGCCAATGGAGAGCGGGTTGACTTGGAGATTGAGGGCACCTCTATTTTAAAAATAGATGGTCTTGCATCTGGAGTCAGAGGTGCAGCTGACCACACTGCCTCTAGAGGCAGCATCCATTTTAACCCTGTATTAATAATAATAATAAAAAATTCGTGCATGCACACAAAAGCTTATACCCGGAACAAACTTAGTTGGTCTCTAAGGTGCTACTGGACAATTTATTTATTTCGACTGCGTCAGACCAACATGGCTACCTACCTGAATCTAGAACCCTGTATTAACTTTGTGATGGTCCTAGTGTGATGGATACAGTGATGTAAAGGACCTGGGGAAAGCCCTCTTTTTTCTCCTGCACACGCATCTCTAGGGGTTTGCATGTGGTGTGAAATCTGAAACAGCTGAAGGTTTTCTTTTACTACATCATGCTTCTGTTGAAAGAACCCTATCTCATCCATTTTGTAGAATTGGAAGTTACCCCAAGTGAATCTAGTGCAACCCTCTGCAATGCAGGAATATGCAGCTGGCCTATGTGGGGATTGAACCCATGACCTTGCCGTTATCAGCACCATACTAACCAACTGAGCTAATGTGTTTTCTGCAACTTCTGTTCGCATTGTACGTGTTTACTTCAGCAAACACTGGCATAACAACAGCAGCAAACATGACTGTCAGATAAATTGTGGTGGATCTGAGTGATCTCTAGGTGGGAGCATGGAGTTGTCTTAAGGCATGCCTTTGTCTATATCGGTGCCCTGTTTACTTCTTGTTTGCTGTCAAATCCTTACCTTCTCTTTCAGACCTACCTGTGGGTAAATGTTCAAATGTGTCATTAAAATCTGTACAAACAAGCATAATTTAAAAGTCAAGCTGTGTTTTTTTATGAGGCATATGTGGTACAGTATATTGAAACAATTTTTCCAACTCATAAAAGTATTGTACACATTATTTTTCAGGGTCACACAAGACTTCAGATTCAGAGCCTCAAAAGCAGTCAGTTGGTTGTATCATGACACATTCAGTCAACAACATTCAGTAATATTTCATAAATCAGAGAGAATCTTTTAGAACAGGACTTGTGAGAGAAAAGACGAAGGAAGTGGGGTCCTGCAGATAATATTGCAGTGTGGAGTGCTTTTGTTGAGGGTTCTTGCCATTCTCCATTTCATTCCCTCTCTGCTCAGTTTCCTTTTTTTCCTAACAGTCTCCCAGTATTCTGTGCCCAAAGAGCATGCTAAGATGGTGTACACACTGCATTTAAATCACATTACCGGTACCGATTCCACAAAGAATCCTGGGAATTGTAGTTTGTTAAGGCTACTGGGAATTGTCTATGTGAGGGGTAAACTATAATTCCCAGGATTCTTTGGGGAAAGCAGTGTGCTTTAAATGTGCTTTGAATGTATGGCGTGTACACAGCCTATATCATCATCATTGGGTAGTTTTAGGTTTGCCCTTCCATTTGGGGATTTCCCCTGCTCCCCATTTGGCAATTTAATGGGGGGGGGAGTGCACTTGCCTAAATCAAGCTACATTAAAACCTTGAATTTCCTCAATGGGCTGCTCCCACTTAAATCCTTGGAACATTGAAAAATAACTTTGGAACATTGAAAAATAGGCCACATATGTACAATACATTTAAAATTTAAAGCACTGTTATACTGCTATAACAGTCAAGGCTTCCCTTAAAGAATCCTGAGAACTGTAGTTTGTTAAGGTGCTGAGAGTTGTTAGGAGACATCTATTCCCCTCACAGAGTGCCTTTCTTTCCAGACACACTGTTCCATTTCCACTTCCACCCAGATGGCTTTTCCCCTCCCTGCTGCTCCAGTCATTCAGCATTTCTTCAACATTGAGTCCTCATTCAGCTGATTGGGAGGCTTCTTTCCCCCCAATTCATTTTTTACATCCCAATATCTTTTGTATGCCTGCCAACCTCAGGAGTCTGCTGATACCCTGTCTTGTACATTGCTGGTGTGGTTTTGGCTAAACTTGCACAAGCACTCAAAGGCTTGACTTGGAATCAGAGGGAATTGTATCCGGTATTGTTTAAAAAAACAGGACAATGATTCCTGAAAACATGGTGTATTATAGTTTAACTCATTCCACTGGTTAATTCCAAGTGATTGTGATACTTCAGGAAACAAATAGGGGTTCCACTGTGTTTTTCAAGTTGCACTGATTTACAGTGGAATCCTTTACATGGCTAGTCAGAAGTAAGGCTCACTGGATGCAATAGGTCTTACTCCCAGGTAACTGTGTATAGGATTACAGCCTCAAATTGTACAAGATGAAAAGGAAGCATGAGGTTGAGAACCTTAACATTAACAATAGCCACAAGGAAACCAAACTGTAAGTAGGTATTGTAATCGCATACGGTGCGTTTAGGGATGTCAACTTTTTGTTGTTTAGGGATGTCAACTTTTTAAAGGGATCCTGTGCCTTAAGGTATTAAAATTCAGATGTCCCCCCCTAAGGTCAGGGAAGACACAGGAGCCTTACCATAAAAAGTTGGTGGCCCTGTTATTAATTCTTCCCCATTTCAGTGTACATTTTGTAGTTCTGAAGTCTTCCCAGAGATGAAATGCTTGAAATAATGTTGTCCTTGTTCAGAAAATATGGACATGGAAATAAATAACTATACTACAAATCCCCAAACATCAAGCACACAGTCTGTGGAGCTCTGCATCATAAAGATTAGAGAGGGTGAACTGGAGTTGATGGTAAGGTGAGATTGTTGCAGCAACTGAAAGTTGTAGAGGAAGGGTGGCTGGACAAATCCAAAGGGAGATTGGATTGCTGCTGCTCAGCTAAAGATGTGAAGTTTGAAATCTCCAATGATAAGGAGGAGGTGCAGTAAGGAGTGTCTTCAACAAAAATATTGGAAGTGTCCAGAGATGTTGGAAAGACAAAATCAGAAACCTCTAAGGAACTAGAAGATGATGAATCAGAGGAGTATTGAGATGTTAACGTGTTGATGTTAGTGAGGTCTAATGAACCAGAAGAGGATGACGAGGTAAGATCAGAAATATCCAGAGAGGGTGAAGAAAATACATAATGGAGATCTGAGTCTGAGAATGCATGGCTAGAGAGATCCAGGGAGGCTGGTGATGTGGGAAGATCCAGCGATGCAGAAGAAGAAAAACTGGATAGGTCTATGGAGACTGTAGAGCTCAGACTAGAAAAGTGTGGTGAGTCAGAAGAGGTGAGGCTGGAAATGTCCAACGATATTGAAGAGCTTCGACTAGAGCGCTCCCAGGAACCTGAGGATTCAGAGCTGGAGAGGTCCAGAGAAATAGATGAGATACTGGAGGAGTCCAGAGGGGGTGAAGAACAGGGACTCGAGAGCTCTAGAGAAGACAAGGAGGCACAAACAGAGAGGCCAAGGGAGGATGAAGCAGTATCGCTTGAGCAATCCCAAGACTCTCTCGAGCTAGGGCTGGAGAGGTCGAGGGAATCTGAAAAGACAAATTTGGATGCAAATTCCAAGGAGGCCAAAGACTCAAGGCCGGATTGGTCCAGGGAGGCAGAACAGACAAAAGCAGACTGATCCAGGGGGGCAGGAGGTCCAACTTACAGAACAAGATAAATCCACAAGATTATTTGGCAGTCCAAAGACATTCGGTGTAGTTTCAGCCTTGTCATTGAGAACTTTTCTTTAGCTAGGAAAACATTAAACAAGAACAATTAATTTTTTATTAAAAAACCAATTGTTACTATTATTGAAGTGGACACATCCTATATCTCCTACTGTTTAAACGGGGGGGGGGGGGTGGAATTATTACATTGGGGAATGATAGAAACATAATAACAGATATATATATATATTTCAAGGAATACTGTAATTTATTAAAATGGCCAAACAGTTGCAGGTTGGGAAATTGAGTAATATTTCTCACTCAGTCTTATATCCAGAGTCTAGAACAGGCATAGGCAAACTTGGCCCTCCAAATGTTTTGGGACTACAACTCCCATCATCCCTAGCTAACAGGACCAGTGGTCAGGAATGATGGGAATTGTAGTTTCAATACATCTGGAAGGCCGAGTTTGCCTATGCCTGGTCTAGAAGGGCAGTGCTCTGATAAATAAATGTTTTTAAATGTTTTTATTGATTATTTCGTTCTTTTATTCTTTTTGTAAACCACTTTTGAGGTGTTTCCCCCCCAATCAAATTGTAGAAACATTTTATGAAATAAATAAAAGTAAATAAAGTGTGTTGTGAACTGACCTGTGATCTTCGGATGAAGGGTGGTATACAAATTTAGTGAATTAATAACAGCAACCATCATCCACCCTTTAAAATTGCCTACAAAAAGCACTTTCCACATGTTTGCTTTTTGAAGAGGAGCCTTGCCCCATCACTCTCCCCAAATATCTCTCTTGGGTACCCATTGTACAGCAGAGGATTCTGGGAGATATTCAATTGCACAGACTCAGTACATGCAAAGTGAAGGATATCTTTCTGTAAAGATCTTTAAAGATCCACCCCCCTTTACAATCAAGTGGTAAATAAATGTTATGAAAAGTAAAAAGCTGCTATTACTAAGCTTCTCATTGAACGAGTAACTCCTGATAAAAACTGTTGAGAAACTATAAGCTTCCCAGGAACAAAGAGAAGAGGGTTAATGTATTTTACTGCAATAAGGCACAGGATAAACTATCCCATTTTAAAAACCACTTTAAAGGTGGATTTCTTTATGTGTATGGTTCAGCAGAAAGAAAGGTCTCAGAGGGCAACACTGCGTACTCTAAGGTGACATTTATTGTCCCAGGATGTCACCATTGCATTGTCCTGGCACAGGTTGTGCCCAGATGTATTTATAATTGATTTAACATAATCACCATGGACTGAACTCCCACTGAGGTCACTCAGGTGCCTGCTATCCTTCTGTTGCTGGATAGAGTTGTCTTCCATCCCTTGACGTCTTCACAACTAAGGATTTAGCTTGTGTGTGTGTGTGAAAATAGTTTTGCAGTCACAACAGCAAAAGTAAAGCCATATCATATGATGGCAATAGCTTTGCAATTATTTCTGTTTGAGCATGTAACACCAATCCTGGCTGCCAATCAGTTTTCAGGTCCGATTCAAAGTGCTGGTTTTGACCTGTAAAGCCTTACATGGCTCAGGACTGCAATACCTCAAGGATCACCTCTTTCCATATAAACCGACCTGGACCTTGCAATCATCATCTGAGGCCCTTCTTCATGTACCTCCACCGTGAAAAGTCTGGAGGGTGGCAACAGGAGAACAAGCCTTTTCTGCAGTGACTCCCCGCTTGTGGAATGCTCTCCCCAGAGAAACTCACCTAGCACCATTGTCATATGTCTAGGCCTCTGGGTATAGGGTGGTATATAAATTCAATAAATAATAATGATAATAGGCACCAGGAAAAGACATTTCACAATATATATATATATATATATAGTAAACTACCCTATGATTCTCAGATGAAGGAAGGTATATAAATTTATTAAATAATATTAATTCTAACTTATATTTTGGAAGCAATTTAGTATATTAGGTGCCTGCTATTGTTCCATCCAATTGCCTGTAATTTACACACCTTCTATCCAATATTCTTTAGAGATGTTTAGCATTGAACCCGAGACATTCAGCATTGCAAAGCATGTGATAGACTGTGGAACTATTTTTCTGACCTCTGGTCAAATGTAGGACAGCAGATAAAAGATAAAAGGAACATAATACAAAAAAAGCACTTAAACTGTACACTGTGATGTTGCATTTATCGTAAATGATGCATGCCAGTGAATTTTTTTTTATCCGTTTCTAGAACACACAATCCAGTAAAAGTCAAAAGGCATTGAAAACCCCATTAACTTAAGTGGAAGAGATTTATGAATGGATCATGGCTCTAATACCGACAGCCACCTGAAAGAGTACAAATGGCAAACCATCTTTGCAAGGACTTTTCCTTCCTGGTGAGAAATAACCTTGGAACGGCTGTTGGAAAGTGGCCAGCTTGCTCACGTGCTTAGTAAGATAGAAGAGCGAGCAGCACCCACCAAACGCATCACTTCTTGTATACATACTACACTAATGGTAAATAATTACAGTAATCAGACACATCACCAAATCTCAGCTCTAACAAGGTGAATATTCCATTGGCTCTTTTCATCGAATTGTCTCAAAGCAGCACATCTGCACAGCTATCTGCTGAAAATTTCATGCTGTGAAGAAGCATGGGAAGCAACTGCAGCCATTAATACAAAGCATATATCAAGGTTTAAGAATAGTACATACCTTGGATAGCTGTGGATTTGCTTGCTTTCCCCTCTGAGGCAAGCCATGTTCAGCTGGGCTGCTAAAGCTCTTCTGTACTTCTTCCCACTTAATGACCCTAATCTTTCCGCAGCTCCTGGAGTGGAAATTGTTGCATGCTGATTTAAATACAGGTCATCGCCTAGCAAATCTCTAACGGCTTCAGGACAGCACTCAGCATGGAGCAGTGGTAGGATACTCATTGAAATCAGCTGGAATAAGCACTCTGGCATCTTCTGTTACACGGAACAATACTTTTGAGGCTTAAATACACTTAACATGCAGTTCATAAAACATTCTGTAAACCTTATGAATTCAGCTTCCCAATGCTAGGCTGTCATTCTGCCAGATCAGGATGTTAGTTCTCCACAGAAGCATTAAATTGGGGCAGGCAGTACTGCAAATCAGGACACCGACAGCAATGGAAGCTTGTATTATTTATTTATCATCATCACCATCATCATTTAGTATTACTATTAAGAACATTTGAACACCACTCTTTGCAGAGTGGCTTACATAATTAAAACAAGACAATCCTTGCCTGCAGGTTTTCAATCTAGAAGGCATGACTCAAAAGAAGTGGAGGGAAGAGGGGGAAATGCAAACCCAGCAACCAATTTGAGCTGGAAACAGTTCAGGGTCCCCCTTGCAATGCTTACTAAAGCAGAAGGCTCTGTCATTTCTGCTGGCATAGACTGAACAGGATGTATTGTATAAATTTCAGAAAATCACTAGAGCCTTGAAGCATTGGAAGTTGATTGCACTTCTGTTTGGAGCTTACAGCAGAAAATAAATTGCCAAGTATTGCTAGGAACCACCTGCTTGGAAGTCTCGGATAACTTTTGCCTCTCTTTCCCCTTCCAATAATGCATTATCGCTCCCCGCTCTATAGCTAAGTGGATTCCTCTCTTCATCACCTGTCCTATGTTTTCCATCCCAACCTGTGACATCTTAATCTTTTCTTCCTGCTCCCACTTTACCTTTTAAAATTAACTGCGTATCTAGGAATGTTGTAGGGCACGTAGAGTCCCTAACACAGAGAGATGATTGGGTGTTGCTCTCATCATCTTTTGACATCAGCTTTTATTTGGAAGTCATTGTAATGAGGACATCAAATTACTTGGTGGTACCCCTTACTCTCAAGTAGGACTGCAAATTGGTGGCCTGGATGCAGAGTCCTGAAGTCACCAGCCAGCCAACACCAGAGGTAATATCATGAGGCTACGGTCAGTAGTGCTCCTGTTGGACCAGAGGTGGAGAACCTGTGCCCCCCCTGACATTGCTGGAATCGAAATCTCATCAGCCTCAGCCAATATGGCCAATGGTTACAGATGACAGGAATCATAGCATAAGAACATCTCAAGGGCCACCCCCCACCTGTGTGCTAGAGCAAAAGCTTCATCAGCAACGAATCACAACTCTCTCCCATCACTTTCCATCTGCCACTAGACTGGCTGAGCTTAGCATGGTGCCCTCATTTTTACAGGTGTGCAAATGTTCTTTTTAAAATAGAAGCCACAAGGACTTTGATCCAGATCTGGACCATGACACGGGTGAAGGTTCTCTTCTCCTCACCCCCCACCTGCAATGAAATTTATGCTAAAGCTATTAGCACAAAGAGTGAATTACCTGTTATCTCTGAGCAACCATTCATGAATTTTCTATTGTATCCAGGTTAACAGGAAGCAGAGAAGTTGCTTGTGTGGCTGCCAATTCTCCATACAGTCTTGCCCCCTGTCCATTTCCCCCTTCTGTTTCTTTCCAAATTAACCCCTGCCTTACAGAGCATACCTATGTGGCTACCCCACTGCCATAACATAACATTTTCCTCATGAGACAAGAAGACTGGGACAGGAATTGCAGTGATAACTCACTGCTGATTGCTCTAATGAAATGTACGCTTTGGTAAATTTTAAGAAGGTAGTTTCTGTTGATTTAGGAAATCACAAGGCATGTAAGAGAAACTAATTTGAGCACAGCTACAACTGACACCATCCTCTTTGCTGCTGTGCTTTTTTCTTCCCTAAAATGAAAAAGTAGCACCTACAATGCAAGAAAGAGGGGATGATATGCACATAAGCACTTTACAAGGGCTGAAGAAGGTTGGGGATGACTTTTAAAGGAAAAGAATCTTGCATACACTCAGCATATACTTCAGTAGAAAGAGCATGTTATACCAAAGTTTAGGAACCTCTGCTCTAGACAGTAAAGTTTGCACAGGCTTTTGCAGGCCTAGCACCTAAGAATTCTAATCTCCATTCCCACAATTCCTCTCAAATTATGAAAACGATCATAGCAAATTAAAGATACAGGCTTTGAAATAATTACTCAGTATTTAAATGCTGTGACGTTTTTTATCAGAACAGATAGTTACTATGCACCAAAATTAAAACACAGTTTTGAATATCAAACATTGACAACATTTTAATTAAGTTAAGAACATTCTCAAATATATAAAAAAACTGATATGCTTTTACAAATGCAATAAAGAAAAAGTACAAAAATATTTAAAATTTAAATATGCAAGTAAACATTTGTAACCTTAGGCATATTCACAGGTTTTCTTCCTTCCACTTTCCCCCATTCGAAGATTCAAGGATACATTTCTATCTAAATAAGCACTCAAAACTAGTGCTAGTTCTGTATTACTGACATATGCTTATATGGCATCGAAAATTGCATGCACAAGCAGACTTCTGTAACTGTTCTCAATATATAAATGAGAAGATCTACAGAATTAGAGATTGCAAAATGAACTTGCAACCCATTAGTTCTGCCAATTACTACTTGGTGTAGTATCTTCAGGGAGATAATAGGCTTCCACCTCTTCAGTCCTTCATATGAAAGGTACAGAAATTTTAATGTGCCCTCTTCTACAACAGTATTACTTTGTTTCCACTGCTATTTTTATTTCACACAATATCCATGTTAAAAAAAATCTTCCGTTTGGGTTTTGTATTCCATTCTCAACTTTCACCCCTAGAAATATTCCCATGTGAAGAACAGGAAGAATATTGCAATCTCACCATTATTTTAGCTATGGAATTAAAGAATACCAAATGACAGGATTAAGCAACCTGTCACATTTTTTCCTTATTGGAGACAGAAACACAAATTACTATTTAAGAAATGTTAATAGTCCATGATGTCCTGCTGAGCAAGCATATAAATCATTATGCAATTCATTTAACAATGTTACAGTACATTTGAAATGGAACAAATATTTCTGTCTCAGAGTTTACTTATTTATATTACTTCCAGTTTCTTGAAACTGCAAAACCAAAGAATGAGCATATAACAAAATTACATTTTGCAACTGTTACAGTACCTTTTTGAAGTCGATCTACAAAATTACAATAGTGGGTTTCTGAACTAATTTCCCCCGTTATATATCATGCAGCTTCTGCCAAACTCATAATTTGCCTAGTACAAATCTTTAGCTGGTTAATCCTTCAAAATTATGAAGCATTTCTTAATAGAGCAAAGCTTTAAGGTAAGGGAACAAATACTATGTACCACACTTTTCATGTTAGCAAATTGTAACACTCATGACAGCAGCATACAAAGCAGCATTTTAATATAAACAATCATATTTCAAGTAATAACCAATGTTCTGCCAACACAAACTACCCAAGCTACTGTACCCAGGATAATTCATCTTAATTTGGGTCCCAAAAGTAACAGAGTCTAGGAAAACCTGAATTCTATCAAAGATGGGGTTAACAATATTCCAGTTTGTTCTATTGGAGGCCTATTATAGGTTGTAACTTTAAGATACTTCCTGTGTTTGCAGGAATTGAAAGTTCAGATTATTTCAGCTGAAAGTAACACAGTTGAATGGAACCGAGTCCTGCATATTACCTTCATGTATGAACATATGCAACTTCTCTCCATGTTTTTAATTTAAAAATCTAATCTACAGGTCCCCTTTCTTTTCAACAGATAGAAGAATAAATATTTCCAGCTTGAAGGAAGTTTACAACTGCTTGCTTCATATGTTCAGGCCATATATAGACAAATATAGCTATATTTTATTTCTCCATAAAGGCTGCGGCTGCTATAGAAGACCTCATGTTTCCTCTTGCTGAAGAAGTGAATTCCTCTATTTCGGCATTCAGTTTGTTGATCACCCATTCTAGTGCTTCACGTCCCTGAGAACACACACATCTTGATTAAAAATGTTCTAATTTCCTATCTAGTCAAGAAATGGAGGAGACATGCAATATATCTAGCTTGCATTGCAAAAATGTATCTAACATAAATGAAGTAATAAAATACAAGCAGAGCAATTTTATTCTAACCTAAAGTTAATTGTCATGGCCTAATACTTAATGATTTAGTGCCAGCTAGGCCTTGTAATAAACACACCACACATGACTTAAGGATTGACTTATTAGACAGCAGCTCTATTCTGTGCCTTTCCACCTGGGGAATAGGGTATTTTCTGTGGAAGCTACCAGAGTTTAGAACACACTTCCTGGATGCATTAATCAGGTGCAATTTAAGTTTTAGATGCAATTTCAAAAAACGTTCCTGTTTGTAGAGGGTTTTTTTGGTTGTATTTATCATGTCAGGCAGATCAGGTCAAGGCAGAGTTAATAGTGTCTTCCTGCAGTTTCCAATGGCTTCTGGATTCATTCTCCAAGCAGAACTCACTTAGGCCACATACTAAATGGTTTTTGAAAGCTGGGGGATTAACTCCTATGTGAGGCAATGCACTAAATACACTAGAGCTCAAAAAACTCTTTGAATTTGAGTTTTTCACCTCCAGCTAAAGAGCTCTTTAGTCTGCAATTCACCTATATACACTTCAGTTAACTATTTAACTGTTAACTGCAACATATTAAACATGGGGCTGCCTCTGAAGATTGTTTGGAAACTGTAAATGGGGCAGAATTCAGCAGCCAGGTCACTGGGGCAAGATGGTTTCAGCACATAATACCAACCCTGGCCTGAAGGCACTTGCTGCCAATTAGTTTCTGAGCCCAGTTTAAAGTACTGGTTTTGACCTGTAAAGCCCCGATTTATTTATTTTTACCAGAGTCCCTGATATGGCTTAGAACATTCATGGATGTATTAGACCCATTGACAACCCAACACTTTAAACTAGCAAACCAACCCACACTTCTCAGTCTAGATGGAGCTGGAGCCTTCATGCTCCCCACCGTCTACTGGTTCTATCTCCACATGGTAGTTACAGCCAACTAAGGCGGATTAGTATTATCTCCATACTGCATTATCAGGGCCTAAGTGATTGGTTCTTTGTCTGCAACTATGTAGAACACTTACTGTCAATTTGACCTAGGAATTCTGCAAGTTCTCACTCAGCTGCAACAGCACTGCATTGCATGCAAATTCTAAAAGATCTTCATCCCCCCTTTTTACACCTCATAAAAGCTGACTACATACTTTTTTAGCATTAGAAGAGATTGTGTTCTCCATTAGTCCTTCCAGGTAACTGCTGACACTAACCCCTTTCACACAAATCGTTGCTTCTTGGGTCAAAATGGTTCTAAGGAAAAAAGAATAATGGTTTACCAACTCACTTCTCAAATTTCTGTTACTGCAGTAAAGTCTTCCAAAATAGCACACGTGCATAAAAGTATAGTTAGGTGCTCTGCTATTAACCAATCAACTATTTTAAAAAGGGGCAAATAGTTTTACAAGAGCTGGAGCAAACAAAAACAAAGTGGTCATGAGGAGATTAAGCAATAGTTTGCTCCAGCATACTGAAATGCCAATATTCCACAATTGTACACATTAATGGTAGGAATGGGAATCAGTGGAAGAAATTTAACCACCACTCTTACAGCACCTTTTGTCATTTCCTCCCTTCCATGGAACTGAGCAGTTACACACAACCACGGAACCAAATTGCTGTGCACAGCTCTGCAAGTTTTCAAGGTGAGTAATTGTTTGAAGTCAGTTATACCAATCAAGAGAAAAATGGAAACAAGGAAATGAGAATGAGGCTCACTTAGGCAGAGGCACCCATATCCTTTAAAATTAGATAGTAGACAATAAAAACAGAACAGTCAAGGGGTTGGCACAATAGCATAACAGGTTCTTATCCTACCTAAAGAGACATGAATATGCCATTACTAGAAACGCCCAGCGCCAGCAATCCTAGCAAACGGGATTACATTAATTACAAGAAAACATGGTAGAAAAAAAAGCTTGTTTCGGTCATTTTGAATGTGACCTACTCACAATCCTCAGACTATAAATTTAAATGAATATCTAGAGCAGTGGTTCTCAAAGGCACCTCACTGGTGTGGCAGGAGAGGTTGGCAAGTGCGGCAGAAAGATTAAAGGGCAATCACTACTATATTTTGGGAAAGATTCGTGTTCCTATGTAGCTGCATTGTTTTATACTTTCTGGATGTCCCATGACTGTATTATAAAGTAGTTGTGTTCTATGCTATAAATCACGTATTGTTAGTTGTTTCTTTTTGTTTTCCAATGTATTTATCAATTAAAAAATCAGCGTGGCACAAGCAAATTTTTATTCTGAAAGCGTGGTCCAGAGAAAAAGGTTTGAGAACTACTGGTCTAGAGCAAGAATGGGGAACCAGATCCAGCCAGTGGGATAAAATGGGAGCTCACTTTTAACATTCTGAACTGTGCACTGGCAGGCACATCTCCACTTGTTCCTTACCTGATATCACATATGATGTCAAGAGTGAAGCAGGTAGGTGTGGCTTGGGGAAAATTGCCTCATGGGCCCAACTGTGCTGGGCCTAATTAGGCTAGTAGACCACAGATTCCCCACCCGTGGTTTAAAGTAAAACTCTGAAGAAATCCAATTACTTACTTTTCTGGCTTTTCAGGATGCGGTTTATAGATTAATCTCTCATCTACTGACACCAGATTTGTAAACGAAATCTAGAAAAAAAATAATTTATATAGTAAAGTCTTTCTGTTATAAAATTCAGTAAGAAATGTAAAGGGCTGTGCACTTATGGCATGTGAAGCCACTACAGCTGGGGCACAGTATTTTCATGATATTACAACAGGTAGACATTACTACATTCCCCCCAACTCAGATTACATCACATATAATGCAGCAGGAACTGGAAACAAATCCTTGATGCTAAATGTTGCCAGAGTCACAAAAAACTGTCATCATATTGACAGTCCACAAAATCAGTATAACATGGCACAAAAACATCTGAGAGAAAAGTCGCATGTCTGCTCATTCAGCTTCTGAACAAGAAATGTCAGAACAGCTCCACAAAAAATCTAAGTACGTTTTATATGTTCAAATAAAAGACTACCAAATAAGTCTACAAAAAACTTCCAATAGATTTTTGCATGCATGAACTAAAGTGTAAAGATTAAACAGTTTTATTAATACTTACATTAGTAGAATTGAGCTCCAGTACTTTCTCTACTGGGTCAACTATTGAGTGTTCTTGTACATATGTCCTTGTTCTACAAGCACCAATAAGCTAGGAGAGAAACACCAGGCATTATATATTTCAGGAATATTTTCAATATCAACATGAGTATAAGACAGGACAAAAATTAAAGATATCTAGTCAGATCTTGAGATGTATATTCAATAGTTGCCAGTTTAGTGCACATGGCTTCTTGTTCCATTTCACGTGCCTGAATCACGATCTGATTTCTGCTCCTTGTATTGTTTCCCTCCTTTACCTGAACATTATTGTAATTGTAAAGGACTTCTCCACTTCTTCCCTTTCCTTATTCGTGACTAGCTGAAAAAGCCTAAGGCTCACGCAGTCCTTTTCTCATAACAGGAAACTATGGTCTTTCTGTTACATCTGAACAGAGCCATTCACTTTAAACCCCCCACCCCCCCAAAAAACCCTCAGACATTATTGCTAGCATTCATTCTACACATTATCTATGCAGGATTCACCCTATAGTTGGAAAAACCATGCTGAAAATGGCAAAATTATGCAACACTCTTACTGTGAAGTTCTGATGGTTAGCCATCGGTTATTTCTTGGTAATATTTTTACCTGTTACCAACCAGCTGCTAGGGTCAGTCACATCATGCCTGTTTCTCAATAACTGACAACTCAGTCAACTGTTTGGTTTGCATGTACCTAGAATGTACAGCACAACAAACCATTGTATTATGGAGCTTGACTTGTTAAGGGATTTCTATATTTAATATTTTTCTAGCTGAAATTGAAGTGATTTAACCAGCTGAATTTATCTATTTTAAATAAGTGGGGGACTCAGGCTATCAATCAATGCAAATGAAGTGGGTAAGTGCTTCCTGAAATATGCTGACTAGGACATGATGGAGTGGATGACACAAAGAGGTTCTGACTTCTGTAGGAGGCAACTGTTTGGAGTGCTATTGGATTGCTGGACTCTATTCATTAAATATGCACACAGATTTATCAAATGCATCAGCTGCCATTATAAAATGCTAAATGAATGGACAGCACCTTTCAACAAAGCCACCAGTTCCTTCCAGGTCTAAATACAATGTAATTATGGTGTAAATAAACCCAACAGAAATTACTAATTTGCACCCTGAACATTTCAGGAAAATTCTAATAATGTATTGTGAAAGAGTGAAATGCAAAGCTAACTTGATCCCCAAATACCACTTTCAGAGAAGGTCATTACACTGTATTTTATAAAAACCAAGGTCAAATGCATGTAATTTCAAAGTAAGTCAGATATTTGTCCTGCATCCTGATTGGACACGTACTGATTTTACAATTGATGGCATCCCCCATTCGGTACTGAGCAACCTGTGGCTATGTAACTTTCCATTGGGATCTACATGCCGGTCCAGAACATCTACTCCAACCACACTGGGATTCATGGGATTTGGATATTTCTGCATAGCAGCTGTAGTAACTGTCTCCCAAGGGTGGCTGTCAAATAAAAACAAAAATGAAGATAAGCCCTTTCAGTTACCGGTAGTTACATAGGAATAAGCTCTGCAGATAGTCTCAGATTTAGCTAAGAACCTGAGCCAATCAATTCACCACATACTATTGACACTGAATTCTCAAGGAATTCTCTTTCAAGTACTATATAAAGTAAGCTGTGCAAAAAGCATCATAAAAATAAGCAAAAATGAAGAGTCTCAAAAGCAGCTTAAAGATCAGGTTGGTCACAAAAGAAAGAAGAGCACTACAAAGTCTAAGACACAACTCCAAAATAATATACATTCAAATTCTGGGAGAATCATGACACAACCCTGAATCCATTTCAACCCCAAATGCTGCTTGGATCCTTGGACTTTCATAATGAGCAAAAGAAAACTCAATAAAATCAACACATGGCCAAACCTAGCAACTGCAGCAGTAGGTGAAAAACATGTTTTTCAAACAGCAACTGCTAGAACAGAGCATGGCTAAACACGTGCTGCCTGCACAGAATGAAAGGAAGGCCTTTCACTGCTTGCAGAGCGGGGGAGGCGCCTGATGCAGTTCTTCAGCACTCGAACACTGCAGAAGAGGACTTGGCCACGGCAGACCGAAGAAGGTGGCGGGCTACCATCAGCATAGAAAATGTGGACAAGAAAATTGCACTAATCCTCAGGACAGTTGCTTAGCCCCAGCCACACGGGAAGAAAGATACCAACTATGCACTGCAAAATATGATGTAATGCTTCTTCACTGAAATAAGCATCCAGTGGAGTACCTGTGAAAGAAACAAGGAGCCCACTTTTCTTCTGCTTTCAATTCTTCCTCTTAAAACCCATATCGTTGCAGCTTTTTTAAAAATAAAAAAATTCCCTAACAGATTTGGGGGGGGGGGGGGAGAGAAGAAAAGGATAAGAGGGACGAGATTGGTGCTGCTGCTACTATACCAACCTTGGCGATGGAAAAGGTTGTCAGCATCGTCTGAATACCGACAATAGATTTCCCCCCCTTCTTTATGCCCCATTTGAAAGGTTTCCATAGGTGACCAAAACAGAGCTGGGGACAATCAATTTGCGACGCTGGGGAAATGGGGGCAAGAGAGGGAGAAGAAGCGCATGCACTTCTGTGGGGTAGTAGGAACCTTAACCCCCCCCCAATATTATCAGACGCCCCCTTGCCCAAGGCAGCTGTTTCGGGGGTGCGTGTGGGATAATTAGGGGATGGAGGGGGAGCCCAAAGGTCAGCGCGCCCCTGCGCCTCTCCACCTCCCTAAGTGAAGCCAAGGCCGACCGCGCCTTGCCCCAAAGAGGATGCTCCTCAGAGGCCGAGTTCCCGCTGCGCCCACAAGCTCAGGGGGGGAGGGCGCCCAGCGGCCGACCCCTCCCGCTTTAACCCGGCATCTTGCCGCCCGCAACTCACTCGAAGGTGTGCTCAGAGGTCCAGATCTTCATCGCGGCGGGCCGGATGAGGAGGAAGATGGAGGCGTGGGGGGGGGGTTGCCTCTCGGCAGCCTCGGTCTCCTTCAGACGCCCCCCGCGCCTCGCGACGCCCTTCCGAGCCGCCCGCCCAGCCTGACTGACGGATCTGAGAAAGGACTGAGGCGGAGGGGGAGGGGACGAAAAGAGCCGGGTGACCGTTCCCCTCCTGCCCCGAAGTGCGCCTGCTCCGCCCGTGAGCAGTGGGAGGGGCTAAGCACCTAGGGAAACGTCTGATAGGGCGGCGTCCTATTCACCGGCTAGGCAACGTCAGAACTGAAGCCATCCTTCCTTCGGCTATCCTAGGAGCGAGGGGGGCCTCGGGCACCGGCGGCGCGTGAGCCGCAGCAGCGCGCGTGCGTACCATCCCAACGGTTTCTACGCCGAGCTCGTCGTTCAGCCGCGCGCCTGCGCGGTGGCAAGACCCTCGATGACGCCCCCCGCCCCCTTTTGCTGAGGTTCTCAGTGCTGCATCGGGGCAGGTGGAGGCCTTGCACAACCAAGAGTATGTCCCCAACTGTAGTATTTTATTTTTATTTAATTTATTATTATATTTATATATCCCACCTTTCATTAAAGGAGCTCAAGGTGGCGTTCTTTCACCGCTTTTCACCCCCCCCCGCCACAACAACAACCCTGTGAGGTAGGCTAGGTTTTGCTGCTGTGACGAGTAGGGTTTTTAAGGCCTGGATAAAAAAGCTGATCAGGACACCTGTTTGCAATAAAATTGCAGGTAATGGTGTTTCCCAATCGGGGGGAAATAAATAGGCCCAGAAGCAAGGGTGGTGCAATGTCAGTTTGATGTTGGGTCTGAGTGTCTGGCAAATGACCCTGGTTTGAAACCTCAGTGACCTTGAGCCAGCAAATTGCTCTCAGCCTGTCCTACCTCACAGGATTGTTCAGAGGATAAAATGGTCAGGCGTAGGGGAGAACCAAGTATGCTGGATAAAAATGTGTGATGATGGGCACCGATTAAGCGCCTTGCTACGAGAGCAAGTCTTCTCTGAACTGTAGAGGGACAAATTTTGAATGCATAAGATTTATTTGAATTTGCTTCCAAAAACTTAAATGGAATTCAGGTGTTAGTCACATCATCAGCTGAGGTGGGTGCAAACGAAGAGTTCCTGAAGGGACGGTATCATAATCCATTATCAGTCGGTGGCACCAGAGGGAACCACTTCTTCAAACCACAGGACAAAAGAACCCTTTTGTTGAAGCGGGTTTCAGTTTCTGACAAATATTTTAAAGCCACTGTTGGTGATAAAACCAAAGAACTAGTCAATATTATTCCAGAAATGTTTTATGCAGTTATGTATGACAGAAAGTGGTGGATTGGGAAGATACTAGACCGCTGTGTAGAGGAAAGGGATGCTAAAGTTCAGTTCATGCATCCACCTGGTTCTTCAGCAACATATTTTTGCCCAACTAAGAATGACTACTGCTGAGTGCCCTATGAAAATATAATCTGAGAAGTTCCAGTTCTTTCATCATCAACTGTATCAGGGAGAACATATGTCATAGACGATAAAGTCCACAAACAAGTGCAGAAATTGGCAAAAAATAGGATGTAACCTTTGAGTACAAAGGTAAGTTAACAGTGAAATAAAATAACTTCAGATGACATTGTAACACAAGAGGGTACAATTTTAACTATTCTCACAAATGTGTGAGTTATTTCAGGCTCAAAGAGACCTTAAACCTGTACTTTTTTTTTGGTAAAAAAATTACTTCAAAATTTATTTTATAACCACAAAAAACACCCTCCTTATTTTTAAAACATAACAAGTACATGGTTAGCCCATTCTACAAAAAAAGTATGATACATGTGTTGTGGTTTGCGCGCTATGGCATATCAAACCTAGTGAGAATAAAATGACAAAAATTCACTTTGAATGGTCGGTGACCCTTTTCTGTGGCACTTAATACCATTTTTATACCTTATTTTGAAAGAGACCACAATTAGCTTTATTTTGATATCGAAATAAGCCAAATTGGTTGAAAAATAAGCGAAACAGGAGGTTTTTTTCTAAACTGACGCAGAAATTGCATTAACCTAAATCATGCAGAAATCAACATTTAAAAAAAATTCTCCTGCACCCAATTTTGGACCAAAAAATCATAAAAAATTAATTTGAGGTTATCCCATACCGTGAGAGCCTGGTTGAGTATTAAAATCAGGTGATTTGGCGTGGAATGACCCTCTTGCCATCTTAACTGGTGCACAGATGGTTATGCTACTGTAAAAACATTAGCATTTAAGGTACTGCAGCACTGTTGTTTGAACTACAACAGACTAACACAGCTAACGATAATAGGTATGACATTACTCTGGCATCTGGAATGTTACTTGAAAGGAGTCTGCTTTGAGGAATGCAAATTCTTCTGGGTGGCTTGGACAATAAAAATAGGTGGCTGTGGGGAGGAAGAACCAGTTTTTATTTGGGATATTTACAGAAACCAGATTGCATAGTTATATTGGGCAACAACAACAAAAATATTGCTAAGTTAATCCTCTGCACTCTTGAACAGGACAGCCCTGGAATACTGCAGACTCATTGCAATATATCAATTATCTATAAAGGAGGTTATTGGAAGAACACAACTTTGCAGCACCCCAAGCAACCACAGGTCCTGTGGAAGCATACTACAAGGCCAAGGTAATGTGGTTTGTGGGCAGGTGGTTTTAACATTACAGTGGAACCTCTACTTACGGACATAATCAGTTCCGGAGGTCCGTCCATAAGTTGATCCGGGTCGCTGGTAGAAGTGCCGTTGTGTGCAGGCGCATTCGGCGGCAATGCCCAAGTAGAGGCGGTCGTAAGTAGAGGTTCTACTGTACTTTTTAGTGCTTACATGCAACTTGTTGCTACAAGTACTGTACAGGAAAGGGTGACATTTTCAGAAAATAATTTTTAAAATGTCCACAATATGTTTTTATGATTGCAACCCCTATGGAATTACCTGTGGGAAAGGTTTGAGGGTAGTGGGTCAATAAGCCTTCCATTTCTTATTTATTGTCTTTTCCAGACCCTTTGGATCTGGTATAGAGCTCCTTAGCAGGCTGGATATCAAGCAAAGGTAGAAGAAAGAAGAATGGGAAAGCAGGCTGAAATTGAAGCCACAAAGTCTGAATTGTTCCTAGTCTTCAGTTGCATTTCAACACCTATATTAGGGTAATACCTTTATTTTGTAGAAAGTTCGTAGGCATTTTAATTCGTTTTAGTCTATTGTGGTTTTAACCTGTATGTTTTAAACTACAGTAGTAAATATTTTAATCTTATTGTTTTATCTTTTTTGTAAACTGCTTTGAGGTTTTTTCTACAATCCAGCAGTATAAAAATTTTATGAAATAAAACAAATAAATTAGACCTAATATGGTTTTTCGATTTATTTTTTAAAAAACTAAGCCAGCCCAACTACCATTTGTTTTTAAGATGATATTCAGGAAGAGGTAGCAGACCTAGGCCACTTCTAGCATCTACAGTAGCAGAGAGCACTGACAGAGAACCATTTTCACTAAGTGCTGCAGTCCTTCCAGACTATCATCTGAGAGCCACATGCCAGAGGTGCATAGGGCAGGAGTCAAAAGTGGACAGATCAGTGAATGCAAATTTTACCTTTGAGTAGTACACTAGTTTCTACACACACACACACTCCACTCTAGCCTGCACCCAGGCACCACAGGGTGGTGAGGCTGGAGAGCCTGAATTTTCCCATTCATATCAGAGGTGTACCTAGGATCCCTTGCACTGAAATGCTGAGCGGTGTGTGTGTGCACACTCCAGGTGTTGTGAAAGGACTCAAATGCCTACTGTAACAGGGAATTTTTGCATCCACTCTTGCCTGTGTTACCAGCGGGGTCCAGTTTCTCTAACCCCTAGGTATGCCTCTGCCTGCTATACAGCATCTTAAGACTCTGAGCAACATAGATGGGTGTCTTCACTATCCATCTTTTTTCTCCAGCCCCGTTTTGCTAGCCCATTGATAATTCTGGAGACCCTGAACGCCTTCTCATCATTTAGCGACATTTTGGTTGGTATCTAATAAAGGTGGAACCATACTGTGGATTTTAGAACTGATGATCAAAGTAACTGCTTTTGCTTTTTGTGTTTCTTGATGAAGTGCCCCCTTTTCCCCTGGGAGAGGCACTCTGTTAAAGGGAGGAAATAGGATCCATGTTCACAACAATAAATGACTGAGGATTACAGGCTTGTATCCTATAGCTGCAGTCTTGTGAGCTGCAAGTTACACAGCAAAGGAGTCAAGAGGATAAGGAACTGACTGATTTCAAGAAGCTGGCAATGAGTTCCTTCTGAAATTTCCATGTGCTCCTCTTTCACTAAATATAAATTATATGGATAGCTCTAGGTTGAAGATAAATTGTCCTGTACAGCCTTCTCCATTATTTGAATCGTAGGCACTCAAGCCAAGTAGGATAGTTAGCCCAGTGATATACCATATTTGCCCCCCCCCCCAATTTGGATCACTAGCTCTCAGCTATGCTCTGCTTGGTTTGAGAGCTTGTTTCTATTACCACTGCTGCTCCATCAGTCTCTACCCCTCCCACTATCTCTACTATGTGCCACTAGAGCTTCCCTCCTGACCAGACACCATCCCAGCAGAAAGCTGTCAGCATTAGGTCCTATTCCACCAGAGAAGGTGATCATACAAAATGAAAATGACTGAAACAAACATCTAGGTTTTGGGAGCCAATAGTTCTTCCTTCTGATTCTTTGCTTCTCACTTTTGTAAATACCCAATTTACTGCTGGCTTTGTATTTTCAAAGGAAGAGTAGTCAATTGCCCCATCACAGTAGCCCTTGATAGAACCTGAAATCATTTTGAACCTAGCACAATCTGTCCTAACTAGATACACATAACACCTTGCGTCTTCCATCTTAAGACTGTCGCAAAGCAAATGTTTGGCCTTTTCATTATATCTTGAAACCTCCACCTTTCCTTGAAAACTGAACATCTAATTCTGACATAAGTGTTCTGGAGCACTTGAAAGCTTTCTCAATACTAAAACATTTAAGTTGGTCACATTTAAGGTATGTGCTTCGACATCAATTCTTCAACACAGTGATCCTGAGAAAGCTCTGCATACTTAAACATTTAGCTCTGGACCGTCTTTCCATCTTGCCGCTAGAATGAGATTTATTAGCAAGTGTTTATTTCTTTGAAGTTTAAAATTATAAAAAAGTTTAGCTTTTTTTCTTCCTCATTACATCAGTTCATAAAAGTTTCACAGTTAACAGTAGATTTACAAGCTAAGTAGCGACAACAATTCTTTGTGAAAGAGTGGTTTAGGTGGGATGGGAACTTGTGGCCTTCCAAATGTTGTTAGACTCCAACTCCCACTATCTCAAGTCAGTGTGGCCGATGACCAGGGAAGATGGGAGATGGAGTCCAACATCATCTGCTGGGGCACTGGTTTCTCACACCTGGTTTAGCGGAAAGCAGAAGCTTGATATTCTGGTTCAGCTGCTGTCTGACATTGCAGTCAACTATCTAAAAAGACAGATGCACACGTGGAGTAATCAACAGGCTTCTGGATATACACAGGCATTTACTCTTCTGTTTCATTGTAGACAGGTGGCAAGATTCTCCTAGAGTTGGCCTTAACCCATGGGTGCGCTATTATTTCTTTCAAGGGAAGCCGCAGGGAAGGTGTACGGTTGAGTACTTTGGATATTAGGTCCTTGGCTCCATCTGACACCCAAGAAGGGAATGAAAAGTTAACCTTGGAAGAAAAGAATGTTTTAAGTTACATTTTCTTATGAAGCTAGTTGTGTCTTCTGCTTTTGTTTTTTTGTTTTTTTTTAAAGAAATTTGAATGCATTACCCTAGTGCCAGTTTATCTGCTTCTCCACCCCCATTCAGCTTTCCTATCTGCACATCAGCTTTGCCCTAAGATGCTCATACTGTTGGACAAGGACACTGTCAATTCTGTATCTTGTTCAGCGCCCCTAGAAATAGGGTTATATTAACAGCCATCCCTCAAAGGGCGACATGTCTGTGGGGGGGTATCGTCAAGGTACAAAAGGTAAAAAAAGGTAAAGGACCCCTGAACGGTTAAGTCCAGTCAAAGGCAACTATGGGGTTGTGGTGCTCATCTCACTTTCAGGCCGAGGGAGCCGGCGTTTGTCCACAGACAGTTTTCCGGGTCATGTATATGTACCAGCAGCCACACACTAGATATATGCATTCATTAAACAAGCAGTACACACACACTCACCAGACACGAAGTCTCTCAGAACTCTGGTGTACACACACATTTCTTGCTCTTTCCACTCCAGTGTTGGGGGCGGGAGGAAACCCTGCCTTTTACTCTTTAAAGAACCGGCAGAGGGCTCATCTTCAGTCTTAGCCAGGGCTTGGCAACGTGCGGCCCATGGACTGGATGTGGCCCATGAAGACCGTTTTACCGGCCCACGAGCTGCCCCGCTCAGCGAGTTCCCCCCGCACTGCGCGAAAGCAGCGCAGCACGGTGCAAGGACTCGTCGAGCGGTACCGGAAATCGTGTCTGCACACGTGCAGCTACCGGAAAACACGTCTGCGCATGTCCAGACACGGAAAATCGCTTCTGCACAGGCGCGATTTTCAGTGTCTGGGAATGCGCAGAAGCAATTTCTGGCGCCGTGGACATGTGCAGGCACGATTTCTGGCATCACGCTGCAACAATCTGGCCCACGGACGATCTCCATGGGAGTGATCCAGCCCATGGCTGGTAAACTTTGCCAACCCCTGATCTTAGCACTGTGGCACTTAATGCTAAGATCTGAGATCAAAGAAATCATCTAAAAAGTCAGCCAGAGGGCTCTTTTATTTCCTAATTGGGAGATTAAGCACTCTGTTTGCTCTTTAAAAATTGCTCTCTAAATAATAGAGGCTGTTATCTCCTGACTAGATTTTGAGAAAAAGCATCAGGGGCTGGCAGGCCAAATGATCTGGCAGGGTGGGGGCAGATTTTGATTGTGGGTAAGCCACCCTGGGCTCATGGCTTTTTGGCTTGAATCTATAACCTAATGTGCCCATTCAAGTCTCAAGGATAAACCATCAAGATTTGGCCCCAAGTTTCAAGCTGTAGATTGCAAATTCCATTTAATCTCAAAGCTTTTTGCTCAGAAGAACATACCTGTTTTATTCTTCTGAAAGTCTCCATCTGCGTTGGTGCTTCAAATGGCGCATATCCTGCAAGACACTCGTAACAAAGGACACCAACGCACCACACATCAACATTCTCACTGTGTGGACTCCCCTCTATCATTTCTGGAGCAAGGTAGTCTGCAGTGCCACAGAATGTTGTCCTCCTAATTTTTTTTTAAAAATGGGTTCAGTTTAAAGTGCTAGTTTAAACCCAGTTTAAAATGGGTTCACTTTTAATAGGACACATTATTCTCCCAATCAAAGCATGACTTTTACTCACCCTGTTCTGCCTTTCACAGCTGCCAAATACACAGAAATTTAGCAGGTGAATTTTTTGCTCACATGAATCTTCCCAACAGTACTGAATTCTTAAATATATATATATGTATACATACCTAAGCGATGGAGCGTGCACTGACCATCCAAAGTCTGCCAACTTCAGCTCCCCTCTTAATCCTAACAGGAGGTTTTCTGGTTTAATATCTCTATGGATCACTTTCAGAGCATGGCAGTACATCAGAGCATCAGATATTTCTTCCATATACTGCAGATGTATGATGCGCAGAAAATAAAAAAAAATAGATTAGTTAATTCTGGTTGTTAACCAAGACTGCATGCAACTGTACATAAATTTAACAGTGAGACTGGATAGGAAGTGCACTCACTGCTACTGTAATGCACAATAAGGTTTCCTCTATGAGTCTGGGAAGAAAACTTATGGTTTTCCCACTGTAGAAAGAGTTGGGTTTACACAGCGCTGATTGGCCAACCATTGTGTCAGTAGCAGAAAAAAATCCCTGGAATAGGGCGTTGCACAGGAGAGTTACAAGGGCAAAATAGAGAGGCCTGGAAGGCTATATTTCGTCCTGTGACATAAAGTACTTGACCATTGCACACAATGCTCTGACCCCACCCACTTGTGATTTGGCTAATGTGGCTTTTGAAGATTCTCATCCTTAAGTCTGGAAGTAAATATTAAATTCAATGCACCTTATAATAATAAATAATAATAATAAATTTTTATTTATACCCCACCCTTCCCAGCCAAGACCGGGCTCAGAGTGGCTAACAACCATAAAAACCACAACAAAACATGCAAAACAATTAAAATGCAAGTTAAAATACAATTTAGAATTTAAAATGCAGTCTCATTTTTAAGTAGCCCACCAATAAAACCATAAAGGAATAAAACATCAGGGTTAAACTAAAACCAACCCAAAGGCCAGGCGGAACAGCTCTGTCTTGCAGGCCCTGCGGAAAGATGCCAAATCCCGCAGGGCCCTGGTCTCTTGCGACAGACCGTTCCACCAAGTCGGGGCCAGTACTGAGAAGGCCCTGGCCCTAGTTGCTGCCAGCCTAGCATCCTTATGGCTCGAGACCTCTAAGATGTTATTATTTGAGGACCTTAAGGTCCTACACGGGGCATACCAGGAGAGGTGGTCGCTTAGGTACGAGGGTCCTAGGCCTTCTTCTCAAAAGGAATCTATTTAGTCCACTTCCTCAACTGAAACAAAGACATAAGAAACTTAAATCTGTGGTCACAGGGGATGACCTTAAAGTCTGCTGTGTCTGAAGTTTGGGTGCAACTCAGTTTGCAGAAAGAGGTTTGTATGGAGTTTGAACAGATAAAAGGACCTCCAGATTCCCAGACTATCCCTGTACTTTTACCTCTTTGCTAACCTCCATATGCTTTACAGTTTAGATTGATACATTTTAGGATTCATCCTGTTTACAACTTCTTTCTCACACTTGCATTGACTTTGAGGCATCATTGATGTATCTTCTGAGAGCAAAGGGGCAAGTATGGCTTCTTTGTTTCTCCAACTAGTTAGTTAGCTAGGACTATAGAATTCCTTCCTTTCCAGAATGCCCTTCTGTTAATAAGCATAAGCTTTCTTATTTTATACTCCGTCTCAGTCTGATTACCTTCCAATGAAAGGCGTGCTCCAATCAAAGACTCATCTCACTAAAGGCAACTTCTGCTGTCGCATAAAAACTCCATATGCTAACAGGCTGGACCTTAAGCACTGGTGCAGTGGGCTATGTCATCCTTTATGCCCGAATGTCCTTCTCTCCATCTCTGCAAGCAATGGCTTGGTTATTTCACAATGTTTGGGGCCAGTCAAAGCTGCTTCAACATCATAGATGGTATGTTGGTTTGCAGCTGCAGAACCAAATCAGCAGAAGACACAGACACACATACACGGGCTTGGCTTTGCTCTCCTCACAATACATTTACCTACCAGGTTTTCTTTAAGGAATATGTATATCCTCTGAGGCACATTAGGCCAACATACAGGGTTGGCTCACCCATGAGGTGGACTGAAGCAGCCACCTCGGGTGACTGAATCCCCAGGTGGCAAAACGGGAAAGGCTGCCCCTGCCAATAAATATTGACTACTCCAAGCTCACCAGCCATATGTTCTATGTTTTGCATTACTTCATCTCCAGCCAGCTCTTCCCGTAGAGCAGTAGCCTTTGCATTTGTACTCACGGTGGCTGTTCTGATGTCATCAAAGTGTGTTTTCTTCTGTAGCTCCTTGTACAGTTCTCCTCCTGCAGCATATTCCAGCATCAGAAAAACCCGGGTCTGGTCATGGAAGTAGTTATACATCCTTAAGATATTAGGGTGTCTAGGCAGGTTTTTTTGTTTAAAGGAAAAAAGGAGAGGACCTGTGGTTTAGGTCATATAAGGAGTAAGCCGCTGTGATAGGTAGTCAAAGTAGTACAAATGAATGTACTAAGCAGATTCCCAAATTGCCCCATCCAGGAGGAAGATACTATTGAGATACAAGTTGCATTTGGATCACTCAATGCATGATCCCTTTGAAAGAAATCTCCATTATGTTCAGTGGGGCTTACTCTTAGGCAGGTGGCAGGCATAAGATTGTAGCTGCAACTAAGGGTGCAATCCTATGCACCAACCTGGTGTCCTCCAGATGTTTTGGACTACATAACATCTACATAATGTTTCAGAGGTGATATTGAGGCTTTCCAAGTTTTGACAGATTTAGCACAGAGCAGGTATGCAGACTGCGTGGCCCTCTAGATCCTGATGGACTATAGTTCCTCAACATGCTCAACCATAGCAAGATTCCTTAGCTCAGTGGTAAGCATCTGCACTGCATGCAGAAGGCCCTACCTTGTTTTGCTGTTATGATGATGATGATTTAATTAATTAAATTTGTTAGCCACTTTTTCTTGCCCAAGGAAACACAAAGCGACTTACAACCAACCAACTCACCAAACCACATAGATAAATTAAAACAAGGGTGCGGGGGAGATACATTAAAAATCAGTGCCTAGCATCTTCAGGTGGGGCTAGGAAAGACTACTGTCTGAAACTTCAGAGCTGCTGCCAGTTAACACAGACATAGTAATGGATGAACCAATTATAGAGTTGGAGGGGACCCCAAGTGCAGGGGCGTAGCAATGGGGGGCAGGGGGGCGGGCCGCCCCGGGTTCCACCCCAGAGGGGGGTGACACATTTTTTAAAAAAAATTAAAAAATTTTTTTTTAATTTTTTTTTAACTTCATTGAAAAAAAGAGATAATAGACACACACACACACAACCCCCCACACCTCACAAAGTGGCATCATCAGGGGGGGGTGACACTTTTTATTTTAATTTTATTTTTTTTAATTATTATTGTTATTTTTTTTTTTAACTTTATTGGAAAAAAAGAGATAATAGACACACACAAAAACCCCACACCTCGCAAAGTGGCACCATCAGAGGGGGGTGACACTTTTTATTTTTATTAATTTTTTTAAAATTAAAGTGGTGGGGGGTGACAAAAAAAATTCCGCCCCGGGTACCACCTGGGCTTGCTACGCCTCTGCCTAAGTGTCACCTACTCCAACCCCCTGCAATGCAAGAATCTCAGGTAAAGCATCCATGACAGATGGCTATCCGATGGTCTGACTCTGTATGAGGCAGCTGCCTCTACATTCAGTTGTTTTACCTGAGGTGACTTAAGATTTCTATTTCTCTTCTGAGCTGGTGCTCTAGCTGAGATTTTTCCAGCAATGATTTGAAAATGACTTTCAAGGCCAAGATGAAGTGAGTCTTTTTCTCCCGGGCCAAGTACACCGCTCCAAATCTCCCCTTGCCAAGTGGCTTGCCAAATTCAAAGTCTGAGGTGCCCCACATTTTCCTGTAAATCAAAGGGGGCAGTTAAAATCAATTACTAAACCAAGAGAAACATACATTTCCTTTACCAGCACGATAATATCTGGATAATCCCCATCTCTGATGCAGCACTGCTGCCCTCCAGGATCATGAACCCACGTGAATGTGCTCAGGGGCAGGTTCGCCAATGTGCTCTGTGACCATGCTCACATCATCTGCACAGGTGTATAGCATGTAAAGGGGGAGAACTCTGAAGACTTGGGCAGAGGTATCACAGGTAGTTCAAGCAGGACATGCTGGAGTAGACTGACACGTAAATGCAAGGCAGTTTTCTTATGACTGATCAGGGGCATTATGATTAAAATATGTCACTGAGAAGATTAAACAAACATCCATCAAGATATTGCACCTGTAAAGAAACTAGAAGAAAGGCAAAAGTTGACAAAAGGTACATAACCACAGATAAAGTTCTAATTCGGTATCAAAGCCATTCTTAACTGCAACATGGCAGAAGATTCCTCCAGTGTAATAGTCATCACCAGACACTTTTAAATAGTTACCTGGGAAGCAGAGAACCAGAGTCATGTTTGGCATTTTCTTGAGATGCATTTTCTTGAGATGCATTTTCTTCTGCAATAACAATCGCACCAACTTAGAGGCATGATGTGATGGGCAGTAGTTATGGATCTAGTTAAAGTACTTTTCATGTAACTGAATTGCTGTACAGTGGACCCTCCGGATAAGAATTAAATTCATTCCGGGGGTCCGTCCGCAACCCAAAAAGTTCTTAGGCAGAGGCGCCGCTTCTGCGCATGCACATGGCATGATTGAGCGTGCATGCGCTTGCGGTGAAACCCGGAAGTATACACTTCCTGGTTTGCTGCGTTCGTAACCTGAAAGTTACATATCCAGAGCGGTACATAACTAGAGGGTCCACTGTATACTTAACAAGTACTTTTTCAAAAGCTGTTCCAACTATGTAATTGAACTGCTTTTGTTGGTCCTTAACTAGCATACAGTGGTACCCCGCAAGACGAATGCCTCTCAAGACGAAAAACTCGCTAGACGACAGAGTTTTTCATTTTTGAAGTCGCTCCGCATGACGAATTTCCCTATGGGCTTGCTTCGCAAGACGAAAACGTCTTGCAAGTTCCCAATGCATTCCTATGGGAAACCGTGCTTCAATGCATTTCTATGGGAAACAGCGCCATCTAGTGGTTCGCAGGACCGTGCTTCGCAAGACGAAAAAACTCGCAAGACGACAAGACTCGCAGAACGAATTAATTTCGTCTTGCGGGGCACCACTGTAATTTAAGAATTATTTTCCTCCATTTGGGAGGGGGGCAAACTTGTTTATGTAACTCGCTATCATACTGAAAGCTCTATATAACTACAAACAGAAATAAACAAAATCAGTCACTAAGAAGAAAACAAGCATGTTTGAAATTATCAGCAGAAAGGTGTGGCGATCTCCACCCCTTCCATGACTACCACTCGTAGTTGCTCTGCCTAC
This sequence comes from Darevskia mixta, assembly GCA_034641385.1. Taxonomy (NCBI): domain Eukaryota; kingdom Metazoa; phylum Chordata; class Lepidosauria; order Squamata; family Lacertidae; genus Darevskia; species Darevskia mixta. The sequence goes on from JAWWNH010000029.1 coordinate 62,453,579, forward strand.
AATAAAAACACACACACACACAGGGGTAGTGACATAGCTTTATAAAAGCAATCTAGGTTGCCCATGTTTGCTGCTTCACATTCAGCATCTCTTTTCAGGGTGTTTTTCTACATAAGCAGCTAAGGAGTTCTTGTTTCAATTAGCTTTATCAAGTGAATGCAAAAATCTAAATTACAAATGTTTCTTCTCCACAAACAGTGCAAGAGGCTCCAAGGTGATTTAAGCCTCCCGAGGAAACACTAAATTGCACTGCAGTGGTTTTACAAAAGCATTACAAACCAAACATTACTGTTAATATGCTGGAAGGTATACCGTTGTTTCTCTGCTTACAGGATTGCTATCGTAAAACACAGCTTAAGAGAGAAGGGAGCAATAAGGAAATCAGTGTACTGGCACATAATTTTGTACTAAAGGAGGAGAGAATTAGAGAATTATAAAAGCAATCAAGACAGAAAAAAAGATCTCCATTTCTGGAAAGAATTAGTAAGTGCAGCACTAAGAACACAAAGAGGTAAGAGTGCTGGATGAGGCCATCTATTTCAGCATCTTATAGGAAGCCTGGAAGCAGGACCTGAGGGCAACAGTACTCTCCCTTCCTGCAGTTTCCAGCGACTGGAATTCAGAAGCTTACTGCCTCCAATAGTGGAGATTGAACATAGTCATCAGAGTTAGGAGCCATTGATTGCATTATCCTTCCTGAATTTTTCTTTTCCTTTGTTAATGCTATCCAAGTTGCTGGCCATCACAGCCTCTTGTGGGAGCAGATTCCATAGTTTAACCATGCACTTGGGAAGCAGGACTGAAGATAGATATCCTAAAGACGACATGAAGAAGCAGAAGAAAAGGAACAGAGCCAAGAAACACAAGAGTGGACCTAAAATTTCCTACTTGTTCCTCAAGAAAGGAGTAACTAATTCATCTTGCCCCTTGCCCATGAAGCACAAGGGAAGCTATCTTTTCCTACTAAGTCTGGGGCCTATTGGGTTGAGAGGTGGAAGTTGCATCATAAGATGGAGGAAGCTCAGGCAGAATGAGGCAGTTACCTCAGGAAGCTTATTTTGAGTATCATGAAAAGGCAAATTGCTCATTATTTCATTTATTATTGTGCCCCCAATGAGATACATTTATGGGATTCCCTGCTGCAAAGTGCTGAAATAACTTTTTCAGCCATGACATTGATGCAACTGATTGGTTCTGCTACAAGAAACATGGCACGATGTCTCCATATTGCTTAACTGATACAAATGTCACTCATTGACAGCCACTCCCTCAACGAAAGGTGGTAGGGCTAGTGGGGGTCAAACATGTTTCATCTCCACAAAGTTGAATGCAACTACAGCAGCCATGATTCCATGTAACCCGTTTGCAACTGCTGTCTGGGTTATAGTTCTGAAAGTATGTTTAATGCTGATTAACGTCTACATACCACTTTGTCAACAACAACAAAACTAATGTAAATACTATCTGGACAGAAGTAGAAAATTATATAGAATCCCTCGAATCCCTATATCCTACTGCAGTGTTTATCATTGCAGGGTATTTTAATGCACGCATGGGAGTCAACAATGTAAATTTGTACACCCATTACAATCAGATTCTGGAACCAGATATTTACTTTGCCAGAGGCACCTCCTGTCTGTCTAAAGATCATCGATTATTCAGGGCTTTGTTTAACCCAAGTTGTAAGGCGGAGGGACTTGCTAATATTAAATGGTATGACAGAGGGAGATTGGCCCGGGGAATATACCCACTTTATAAAGCATGGAAGCAGTGTGATAGATTATATTGCGACCTCACAATTTGCATATTAGTTTGTCATGGAGTTTGAGGTGGGCCATAATATGGAAAGCGATCATTTACCTCTAACAATGGTACTAGTAGGCCCAGTATTTAACAATTCTTCCCCAAAAACTCAATCTGTAATGCAAACTTAGGTGTGACTGTAGGCAATAGTATTAAGTGGACCCCAGTACTCAATCTAGCACTGACCCACCTTCATACAGATGACTTGAAGGCTATTCATACTGCTATTATCTCAGCTACCTCTGCTGCTGAGGCTCATAGCTGTAAACCTTTCCCTTTTCTCACGAGGAATCCTATTCGGAATAAGGGAATTTCCCGCAAAAAAAGGGAAAAAGTTGACAGCTATGCTGAGGCTATGAATTTATTTAAGACCTTGACGGACAGGTTGCAAGACCACTTGAGAACTGAGATCAAGAACAGTGGCTCAAGAAGATCAATGGGATCCTCCAGCTGGTTTGACAAAGACTGCAAGCAAGCTAAAAGCCAGCTGAAGAGAGTTTACTGTAAATATAGGAACTCTAATTTACCCCTCTTAATTAATGAATATGTTTCCCTCAGACAGAAGCATAAACTTCTGCTAAGATGGAGAGAGAGAAAAAAAGAAAGCCTCTCACGATAAGGACATCTCCCTCTGCTGGCGTACAACTGATTGGTGGAAGGTTCCATTTGTTATTTCACTTCTGACAGCAAAATATCTCAGGCCAGCCCAGAGAGCTTACCAGGATATCCGACTACAGCTCTGTGTCAAAACTTAATGGGATGCAGAACAACTTACAATATGAAACAGCAGGCAACGTACCTTTTGGCTCCAATCTTCCTTTGTCTTTGTTGAGTTGTTTTCTTACAGGCGTCTGCTGTACCGCTGAGCTGGCCATCTTTGGTTTAGGAATAAAAGCGTAAAGGGGTGAACCAAGAGATTACCTGGTTGCCTATGAAAACAGGATGGATAGGACTTTGGCTTGATCCAGCAGGGCTCTTCTTAGACACCTTCTCCAGGGGCCATTGACTCTTACTTTAGCACTAATTACAGGATAGTATAATCCACTGCACTTAAGGCAACTGGATGGTTTGGGTGTGGCTAGGCAGGCTGTGTAGCATACAGACAGCTCTGTTCTCCAGACAGGAATACCCAGGGGGCTTCCTCTGCCTGCTCCCAGCATTTGCCACTTGGGAGGACTGTCTCAGTTTGCCAAATGGTAGGGATGCCCCTGCACCAACTTGTCTGGAATTTGGGTTGTTATATGTTGGAAGTTTGGTACATGGGCAAGGCCCAATACATCTCAGAACCTGAGACACGAAGAGCAAAAACTTACAATCTCTTCCTGAGCTGAGCTTTGACTGTCACAGCAGGCTATGCTGGGCTTCCAATGCAGGAAGAAGGAGCTACACAAGGAAAAAGGAAAAAGTCTTGTGGCATCTTACAATAAAGCCTTGCTAATTTATTATCACACACGTTTTTGAAGACCGTTTTTTAATCACCTGGTGTCATGTCACATGGCATTAGGTGATTCAGCTTTAAAGGAAAAACTGGGAGCAGCCTCTAAATGCATTCCAAAATCTTCCTTTGTAGTCCTGGGCTTTGATTTATGCCCCGCTACTATGATTCCTACTAAATGGAAGCCCTCCTTTGGGCAGGGATTAGCTCCGCTCAGTGCAAGTGCTGCCAATTCCAGTTCCTATTCCTGCTTGCAGAGACACAATCAGAAGTTCACTCTAAGTAATAATAATAATAATAATTTTTTATTTGTACCCCGCCCATCTGGCCGGGTCTCCCCAGCCACTCTGGGCGGCTTCCAACAAATATTAAAATACATCAAAATCACAAGTTAAAAACTTCCCTAAACAGGGCTGCCTTCAGGTATTTTCTGAATGTAGGATAGTTGTTTTTCTCTTTGACATCTGGTGGGAGGGCGTTCCACAGGGCGGGTGCCACTACCGAGAAGGCCCTCTGCCTGGTTCCCAGTAGCTTTGCTTCTTTGCAGTGAGGGAACCGCCAGAAGGCCCTCAGCGCTGGACCTCAGTGTCCAGGCTGAACGGTGGGGGTGGAGACGCTCCTTCAGGTATACAGGGCCGAGGCCGTTTAGGGCTTTAAAGGTCAGCACCAACACTTTGAATTGTGCTCGGAAACGTACTGGGAGCCACTTGTTCATTTGAGCCACACCTTTACCTGTCCTACACCTGAGATCAGAGATATGCGTCAGATGGGAGCATTGGGGGGGGGGAGAGATGGCCATACATACCAAATACCTGAGATTGCCCAGACCCAGTCTACACTGACCAGCAGTGTCTCTGCAGGGTTTCAGGTGGAAGTCTTTCTCAGTGCTACCTTGGAGATGCCTGAGAGAAAAGGTGACTGAAGCAGTTTTGACCCCCCCCCAAAGAATTTTTTGAGGGGGCCAGCCCCTCTCAGTTTTCAGAGGATGTTCAGCTCTGCCCCCAGCTCCATACAATATTGCGTTGGGCCCTCTCAATCCTCTGGAGAAGCGGGTGCCTCTTCCTAGGAGAGACTCTCAGATCTTTTACATTCAAAGCAGTTGTTCTAACACTGAGCTACAGCCATTCCCATAATACTTTATATTTTCGCTGCATTGCATCAACACTGCTATCACCCTGGGAATTGCAACAAAGGAAGGCACCAGGTGTACCTGTATGGAGTAGAAATGCATACCATTGTATGGAACAGGAAGCCACTGATTTACCGTACCTTCTCATTTAAATCAGCTGAGGCAGGATGGGGAGTGAGAATCTGGTTAATACCCCCCAACAGCTTATATATCCTCTTTGTTGAACGGGAACTGGTTCAACTGTAATGATGTCTAATTCCAGGTAATTGAAAACCCATCACATAAAACAAGCAATTATACCAAAATATCAGCACCAAAAACTTTTCAAAATGCATTATGTAGAAAGGACTCAATTATGTCAAAATTAACGTCCTTCAGAATGTACTTGTTCTCTTAAAATCTACAGAGCTAGGTTACTTGGCATAGCATCCCCCACCCCCAACTCCTATCATTACCTAATAGACCAAACCAATTTGCAGAGTTCTTCGGAACTCCAGAAAAAAGCAGAATTTCAGTAGCAGCCTTAGCGCAGGCCTTTTCTAGAGTCACTGTCCTATCAGCTCAGGCCTTTCTCCTCTTCTGCACTGGAAATGGATTCAGGTGCAAAGACTGGAGCCAAGATCAATTCTTAAAGTCACACAGTTTCTGGGAGTTGAACAACTAGGTGTAAAGGGTTCCAAGGCTCCAATACCTTTAATACAGGGATGGGGAAGCTACAGCTCCCATCATGTCTGACTGTTGGACATACCTGGCTGGGGCAGAGGGAAGTTGGAGTCCAACAATATCTGGAGGGGCTGCCCAGCCCTGCCTTAAATAAAACTCACATTATAGCTACCAGTAGCAATGCCTCAAAGCATGGAATGTTCTTTACCAGGGCTGTAAATCAAACATGACTGTGATGACTTCGTTAAGTAAGAGGTCACAGGTTCCCACCCCTATTTCATTTGTTACGTAAATGACAGAATTTTTATGTGCCATAAAAGGGTGTGGAGGGCAACTGCAGCTGTAATTCTGCCCCCCTCCCAAACTTCTGTAACTTTTAAAGGTACAGGGAAACTGTCCTCCTTTGCATTTAATCACCCTTGCTGACTCATCGCAAACTGTGTTCTTGAAAGCATTTTTTTTTAAAAAAGGTCCATCTGGGTGAGTGGTGAACATGCAAATTTGCTGCTTGTTCTACAGGGACGCGGGTGGCGCTGTGGTCTAAACCACTGAGCCTAGGGCTTGCCGATCATCAGAAGGTTGGCGGTTCGAATCCCTGTGATGGAGTGAGCTCCCATTGCTCGGTCCCAGCTCCTGCCAACCTAGCAGTTCGAAAGCACGTCAAAGTGCAAGTAGATAAATAGGTATCGCTCCAGCGGGAAGGTAAACGGCGTTTCCGTGCGCTGCTCTGGTTTTGCCAGAAGCGGCTTAGTCAGGCTGGCCACATGACCCGGAAAAACTGTCTGCGGACAAACGTCGGCTCCCTCGGCCAGTAAAGCGAGATGAGCGCTGCAACCCCAGAGTCGTTCGTGACTGGACTTCACTGTCAGGGGTCCTTTACCTTTTTTATACAGTTCTGCAATGGACAATTGGGAGGGTTCATTAGATCAGTTAGCATGGGGTGGAACAGATGTGAAAAGCAAACCCTCCAACTGTCCCTGTTTTCCAGGGATGTCCCTGATTTAGAGAAGCCATCTCAGTTTCTGATTTGATCCCAGAATGTTCCACTTTTCCTTAGGATGTCCCTTTTTCATTGGAGAAATGTTGGAGGGTATGGAGTTATCCGACCACTAAGCCATCTGAAGGCAATCCTGTATAGGGAAGTTTTTTAAAAAATGTTTAATGTTTTATTATGTTTTTACATATGTTGGAAGATGCCTAGAGTGGGCTGGGGCAATCCAGTAAGATGTGTGGGGTATAAATAGTATATCATTATGGAATGGGACATCCTTATTTTCATTGGAGAAATGTTGGAGGGTATGGAAAAGGCAAATTCATGAATGATGAACATAGCAGAGCTAAAAGGTGTACTGTTTTTCTATAAAATGTTGGTGGTGTACAGATGTGGCTCTAATCTTTGATCTGATATTAATACATCTGCCACTCCCCCCCCCCCCTGGCCCTGCTCCTGTGCCAAGGCTTCTAAGGCTAAACGGCTTGAGTTTCCACCAGGCTTAGGGCTGTCAATTGTTTTAACAGGTCCTGCTACTGTACCTTTAAGAAAAGGTAAGTAGCTGGAGCTTTCTCCGAAGCCAGGAAGAGCTTCATCTGCTAAATTTGTGTGTGTCAAGTTGTTCTTAAAGGCAGTGGAGCAGGGACAGTGAAGTTGGCAACCCTAGCATTCACTCGTGAATTCTTTATTTGCTCTTTATTTGTTCTTTATTTGTTCTTTATTTGTTCTTTATTTGTTCTAAAAGGACATAAAAGAGGAACCCAACAAACATTGCTAAGCAGTTTACAACCAGGTGAGGTGTCAGTGTGACCTCCAATTCAAGAGAAAAGAGAGAAGCAGAGCCGGCAGCTGCCTCAGGCACATAGCTGTCAACCCTCCCCTTTTTTGCAGGAAACTCCCTTATTCCAATGCCGTTTCCCACTGCTATCCTAGATTGTTGATATCCCTTAAATTTCCCGGATTTCAAAGGAAGCAGCTCCTCTCCCTCCCTGCCGGCCAGGGAGGCTCCTCAGCTGCGTTGCTCGGCTGCCAATAAGGAGTCTGAGACCGACTGGGGGCGGAGCTTGCATGCCTTGTGCAGCCAGACCCTCACGCCCAACCAGCCAGCCAGCCTGCCTGCCGTCTATGCGCTCGCTCTTTCGCTCACCCGTTCACGCGCAGCCTCTGGAGCGCAGGGTGGCGAGGCTACTTGGCGAGACCCTTGCGGCATCCCTTATTTTCAAATCCGAAAGTTTGGGGGAAATCCCTTATTTTCAAATCCGAAAGTTGACAGCTATGCTCAGGCAGTACCTGAGAGAAGTGGCACCAAGGAAGGAAAGGAAGCTGCCGCCCCAATGCTGCTTTGCATGGTGAGGTTGCCGTAGCTACTTTCCTTCCTTGTCCTCAAGGTGCCATGAGAGCAGCAAGCCTATTCGCCAAGCTCCCAGATCGCAGCAGGACTATAGGGGAGCAGCCAGCTACTGCCCCATTTCTGCCACAGCTTCAAACAGTGTCTATGACAACCCTGCCTTATAAAGTCCAAGTGGGGCAGCAGCTTCTTCTTCCACCTCTGCCTGACCATCCTCTCACTTTCTCGCCTTCCTTCTGCTTCCCACCACCACCTGTTTCCTTGATTTTTGCCTTGGTCACCTCCTCCACTTGACTTCATATTTCAAATATTGCAGGACTACAATGGATCTATTGCATTTATGTGCCCCCTTTTTAATCTGTGGAGTTCAAGGTGGTGTGCATGGGTTCTGCCCCTCATAATTTAATTCCCACAACATTCCTGTGAGGTAGGTTTAGGCAAAGTGTGTGTGTGAGAGAGGGGGGGGAGGAGAGAGAGAAAGAAAGAAAAAGAAAGAAACTTGCCCAAGTTCACCCAATGAACATCATGGCTGAGTGGGGATTTGAACTCTGGTCTCCCAGGCCCTAGTCTAAACACCAGAGTCAAGTCATCCCTGACCACTGGCCCTGCTGGGAGCTGGTGAGTTCTTGGTACTGTACAAACATGAAAAATGTCCTAGTCAGGTTGCATGGTGGGTGTGGGTTTTGTAGTTCGCCTCGGGCACCAAAATGTATTGAAAGGAAATACACACCAAGATGAGTCTGACCAAACTGCGGGAGGTCAGTGGAGGTCAAGCTACCAACATGAGTCTGACCAAACTGCGGGAGGTCAAGCTACCAACATGAGTCTGACCAAACTGCGGGAGGCAGTGGAAGACAGGAGTGCCTGGCGTGCTCTGGTCCATGGGGTCACGAAGAGTCGGACACGACTAAACAACAACAATAGCCTTTGAATGATTTCTGTAAATAATATATATGAAGGAAATATGATTTTGAAATAGAAATTTCACAAAATAATAATGATAAATTAGAGTAAAGCTTTTCCTGAATCGACTCTTCACTCCGGCTTTACTTATAAAATGATCCTTTTGAACACTTTTGAATACGAACTGATATACATTTATTGTTACTTGAAATTTCTTATGTTCTTATACTGTAACGAATTATTGTTTACTCATACTACTGTGAATTTGAAGTTGTATTTTTCATTTGAAACTACACATATTATTGTGAACTTGAAACTGTTTTTCTTATTTGAACTGACATTCTCTGCCTAAGACTGTAATTCTTAACAGAATACATACTTTTATTTGACTATAACTCACGAGTAGGATTTATTCCTAGTATTGAAATTTCTGGCCAGAGCTCTTGGTGTGTATTTCCTTTCAGTATAACTAATAACAAGAACTCCAATTTATTTAACCAAAATGTATTGGGCAGGCCCTGGAGGCAAGGAAGCAGTTGTGAACAAGCTTACTAGTGAGTAAGTCCCATTGAACTCTATGGGACTCACTTGTAAGAGTAATCAATTTCAGGGCCATGGCAGCACATGTGGTCTAGAGCTGCATTCCAGTATGTAATTTCTCAGGCTTGCAGTTAGAAAATCGTTTTAAAGAGCTGAACGTGGTTTGAGACAGCACAAATTCTTTATTCCCTCTGTTGATTCTGGTCAAACAGCTTTTGCAGGTTTTTGAAATGCTACAAGAAAAAGGTGCAAGTCTTGTTTTTCAAGGGCAAAAGTGGAACGGGTACGCATTGCATATGCAATCACCTTTCAAAAGGGTTTCAGCTAAAACTGTATCCATCCTGTATTAATTTATGGCTTAATTTGAATGTGGCCTCATGGAGTGTTCTCCACCAGGGGGCAGAACAGTGCTGTGAATGGCGCAGGACGGACATACCGGTAATTAATTGTGGAAAGCCACTGTTGGACTGATAACTAGTGGCTTGCCATTATTTATAGCTGTTCATCAACTATCACACCACATTCTGCCCCAGAATGACTCTTCAGTCTTAGCCAACTCATTTTGTAACGTTGTTGGCTGGAAATGGTTTTATAACAGTTATAAAACAGCTATTGGCTAATGCCAGTATCTTATGGTGCTCTAGATCGAAACAGGCTTTGGTGTCCCAATAAATCCTACATACCCTTAAAAGTAAAACTACACAAAAACATTGTTGAATGCAGGGGGGGGGGGGAGAGATTTGGATTTTTCTTTCATGGGAAATCCTTTTGGGAACCACCTGATTTCCACCTCTGCTGTTTCATTTGCTTTTTTAATTTTTGTTTGTAAATAAAGAGCTTTCATTTTTAGGACTAATTCAGAGTACTTGCATGCTTTGGTCCTGTAGGACAAATAGCAAGCTTTTAGGGTGTGTGTGTGAAGGTTGGATTTGGGGAAACTGCACAAGGAAAGCTGCCTCCCCCTTTAGTGTCAAGGCCCTGATCTAATCCCAGGCCCAGCTCCTAGAATGGCTGCTTTTAAATTTAAACAAACCAAGAGATCCTATCATGACTCTCCCACTGTTTCATTTAATATAAACCCTGAATTATTCAGATATTTACAATGCAATCCTAGGCATATTTGCTCAGAAGCAAATCCTACTGAGTTCAATGGAACTTACTAAGTGTGTAGGGATAGGAATGCATCCTAAAATGGAATCTGGGTAAGGGATTGTGGCGTTTTAAAACTATTCCTCTTTTCCCCTTATCCCTTGCCTTCTTAATATCTGTGGCACTTCTCATTTGCAGTGCCAGTTTTCCATAAAAATAGCTGGAAAACAGCAGGGGCAATACTAAAAAAAGTATTTGGCCCCCAAAATCAAAAGGCTCAACAACTTTGCCCCTCCAAAAAAGCTCAACAACTTTTCTGTCCAGATTTTCATTGTTTGAAATATGGCAACCCTTAATAATAATAATAATAATAATAATAATAATAATAATAATATGGTTGTGGGCAAGATTCCTGCATTGCAGTGGGTTGGACGAGATGACCAACATGGTCCTCTTCAACTCTATAATTCTATGCTTCTATAAGCAACAAAAGCAGGTTTTTTAAAAAGCTAGAACTTTTGCGGCAAGAAAAATAGCAAGATTTCAACAGGAAGTAACTGGGTGGACACTGATTAGAAACAAAATAGTATGTCTGCCCTGAAACTTCTGTAGCTGCCAACTATATTGAAAACAGGATTGTGCATAACTGCCTTGATACCATCATGAGCACAGATCACAATGAATGCACAATAAAAAGGATAGCTGGAGGGGCCCTTGGGTGGCTGTATGTCACTGGTCTTCATCTGGGGGATCAAGACCCACTAGTGGCCTGCAGCCTGATATGAGCTGGGTTGCAACAGGAGCACGACCACCATGCAAAAATATGGCAAGATATTAAGAAATATCTTGGTCCCCCAAAATGCAGGTTTGGGTAAAAAGTAGGTCCTGGTTCTTGAAGAGGTTCAAGATAACCTGCTCTATGTGACCTCATGCTGGACAAGTACAACTGTTTGACAAACGAGATATTCTTGCAGTGGAAGAAATGTGAAGATGTGAGAAAACTCACAAGCATTTTTGGTGCAATTTTTGGATCATACTTGAGTGGCGTATGGAGGTCATTGGGTTCAGTTAGGTCTGCATCAACATGGATAGGCAGAGTTTTTCCTTTAGTCTTTTCTTTGCCCCAGTAAAGTTGCTGTGCTGCTGTTATGAGCTGCACGCACATTCCATGCTGCCAACGATCTGTTTAGAAGTTGCTCTTTTATTTGAGTGGAACCTAATAGAAACAGCTGGCTCTGGCTTTGGCTGGGGAATAGAGCCACTCACGGACAGAGGTGCCAGCCTGCTGTTTGAAGTGGCTGTCAGAACGTGTTCGCTATGCCAAGGGCAGCGTCTGATCTGCTGGCAACTGCTGAATTCACACTGTCACAGCCAATGTTAGAAAAAGGAAGACAAGAGGTACTGTGTCTTCTCCTATCCTGTTCCTGCAAGCTGAGATTATCTTTATTCTGGTGCACAACAAGAAAATAATAGCAAGGATTAGGGAGGCAGCTAGACCCCCACTAGAGTAGCAGCCAAGGAGAATGTGAACTATGTTGTTCTGAGATAAGGGCAGGAGAAGGGTAATGGGCTCGAAATGGACAAGGCAAAGATAGCTGTTATGGAGTTAAGTAGTTATCCAAGTACACTACAGTACAGGCAATATGTTGCTATGGGAACTAACCATATTAGGAAACTCTTTTGGAAGGAGAGAGCCTTTTGGGAATCAAGACTTGCCATCCCTCCGCTGGGGCTGATGTCATCAGGCTGTCTGTGGATGAAAAGACAGCAGTTTGAGGCAGACTAAGAACAGACACTAAGAACAGGAGACTCTTGAGAGTCCCATGGACTGCAAGAAGATCAAACCTATTTATTCTTAAGGAAATCAGCCCGGAGTGCTCACTGGAAGGCCAGATCCTGAAGCTGAGGCTCCAATACTTTGGCCACCTCATGAGAAGAGAAGACTCCCTGGAAAAGACCCTGATGTTGGGAAATGTTGAGGGCACAAGGAGAAGGGGACGACAGAGGACAAGATGGTTGGACAGTGTTCTCAAAGCTACCAACATGAGTCTGACCAAACTGCGGGAGGCAGTGGAAGACAGGAGTGCCTGGCGTGCTTTGGTCCATGGGGTCACGAAGAATCGGACACGACTAAGCGACTAAACAACAAAGAACAGACACAGAGAGTTTGTTTTTGGGCTCTGCAAGGGTCCTTAGCAGACTGGGAGCAGGGGCTTCGGTTGTCTCCTGGAGCACCAATGCTGTGTGCCTCCACCTCTGTGATAAACTCAGATCATACACAGTCACAAAAACTGTGTGACCACAAAAAACCTCCAGTGACCAAACCAAACATTCTCATTCTTTGGAGAAGTGGGGGGCTACTCAAAACAGTACTAATGGACCATGTAGGAATATGAATGACACCAAGCCTCAAACAACAAAGGTTCTTCCCTGCTACTAGAATATTGGATGGTGGCCTGCTTCATCAAATCCTAGAATTGTAGAGTTGGAAGGAATCTGAAGGGTCATTTTGTCCAACCCTGTGCAAGGCAAGGGTGCCGTATGTCAAGCCCAAAGAATGGGAGGGTGTTCCTTTAATGGAGATGCAGCCCACTGCTCTTCAGTGTAGTTGCGCCCCCCGCCCAAGTCGGTTGAGCCACAAAGCAGGAAACAATGCAATGCAGGAGAGGTTAGCAAGAGTGCAGGCTTGGATATTTTTACTATATAGTTAGGACCTCTAGTTTTCTCTTCTCCAGCAATGTCATTAGCACTTGCTGCCTGTGCCATTGGCTGCTGTGACATTGATGCCGTATTTATAGGGCGTGTTAAATTTTGAAATTTCCATTTCCAAAGATGAGGCGTGCTGAAAGGTTATAGCATGATTTGGGAATTCAATAGAAATTTTGGTTAAATATAACTTAGTTTGCTTGGTAAGTAAAGGTGTGTAAAATTGCAAAGAAATCATTAAAAATTATTGCCAAATATTTGCAGTTATGTCACCTATTATTATTATTATTATTATTATTATTATTATTATTATTTAGCACTACCTGACATTTTCAGACGGTAAAATTCTGAATGTTGACTCGGGGACATTCTATATTAGAGTCACCATACGTCCGGGAAAATCCATGTTGAAAGTCTAGATTTTGCAAAATCTCCTTAAAAATAGCTCAAAAACTGCAAAAAAGAGAGTTCAACAACTATTGTGTCCCTATTCTGTATGCAATGCTGAAATTACAGCCCATCTCTATTAATATGTTTTAGATAAATAGATAAACAATGGTTTTATTGTTTTTATAATCTGAATGTGACCTGTCCAGAGGTTGCCTACAAAGAAAGGAAGAATGGAAATATTATAAATAAATAGTTAAATAATATATAACTCCTGTTGGTCATTTTTTTAATGCCACTCCAAAGACACATTTATTTATACATTGGGCTGAATTGGGCTGTACTTGAAAAAATAAATCTTTAGCTGCTGCAGGATTGCTGTTTTGTGGGGTGTTTTTTTGGTAATTGTGTTTTCATGCTTTGTAAATTACCTTGTGAGGGCAAAGTACTCAGTAAGGCATCCTCCTCCTCCTCCTCCTCCTCTCTCTCTCTCTCTCTCTCTCTCACACACACACTCACACAAAACCACATGTGATCTGGAGCGTGGGGAGGAGAAAGGTATGCTCACACTCATTGGGGCAGTTGTGATTGGGCAGAAGCACTGGTATTTTAAAGCACATTAATGTTTTGTTTAATAGCAGCAGCAGCAACAGCAAACCTGCTCTTTCAAAGGCAGCTTTGTGTTTTACTAACTTTTGTATAGTTTATTAGAATAGTTCCTCTTCTTGCCAGTTCCACACAATTTTATCTTAAATTTTGTGTAAATGCAAAACCAGCATACAAATCTGTGTCTTTATACAGGATATCATCGGTTGGTTCTGAAGGCTGATGCAAGGAAAGTTGGGACAGAAGATGATGATTATTACCAATCATCAAACAATGTGAAAAAGAACATGATTCAGAAGTCATTATAAAAATACTGGGATGGATTTGCTTTGGAAAAGTTTGCTTTGGAAAAACATAGCTGTGTGTCTAATCTGTTTCCTTCCCATTTGCTTCAACATTTTTAAAATTGTTTTTAAAAATGCCAATCATAAGCTGTTGGTTTTGTAGCCTGCATTCTTGTAGGCGTGTTTTTCTTCTGTTGCAGGCATAAAAGTAATAAATTACACTTGTTTGGCCATGGCAATCCTTTCAAGATGTTGCATTTTCTTCAGTAGATGTAAGGAACACATGGTGGAAGAAACATCTGTGGTGAAACATTTTTAATGTTCAAATTCTGCACGCAGATGATCCCCAGATGGAGTGATGTGTGTCATTTTGAAGGCAGTCTAGCCCTTTATGGAAGGAAAGCCTGTTTAAAAATGCCCAGTTCTCTCCTCTTCATGTAGGCTGAAAGGAAGAGCAATATTTTCAGTTTATTGAAAGGATGGGGAGCTTGTGACTCCCCAGGTGCGGTTGGACTGCAGTTCTCATCATCTCTGTCCATTGACCACGCTGGTTGGGGTTGATGAGAGACAGAATATTGACTAGATCTGGAACAGGGGGCAGCAAACCTTTTCAGCAGGGGGCCGGTCCACTGTCCCTCAGACCTTGTGGGGTGCCGGACTATATGTTGCCATGATTATGACCCGCATTTTTGGCAAAAACCCTTATTGGGACCAACCCCAACGCTGCCCAAATGTGATTTTTTTTTTGGGTGTTCCCTCATACACCCACGCTGCTTCCTGTGCGTTTTACTCGTTGACAGTTATTATTTCTCTCGTAAGGCGGGGTGGGGGGCTGAGGAAAGCACACCATTCCTGTCAGCCCTGGAGAGCGTGTGCACATGCTTGGGTGAAGGGAAAAGCCGTTGGCCATGCTAAGTCTGGCCAGCCCCGCTCAAGCAAAAACGTTCTTTTCCCCATGTGAGGGAAGATGAGGTGGCGGCGGCTGTTTACCTTTCCATGGCTCACACCGTGTAGCTAATGAGCGGCCTCCCCAGCAGAGTGCAGAACTGTTTTGGAGTGCAGCCGCCCAGGCACTCCCCGCTTCCTCCTGCAGGGAGCACTGCCACAGACACTTGCGGGTGTTGCTCCTGAGGCGCCTCCGAGCCCCTGCCGCTGCAACTGCCCTTCCTGAAGTCAATCGCTGGCAGCTCCATGGTGGAAATCCTAGCTGTGGCTCCTTTCCCTCTTCCCCACCCCCACCCCGGAAGAAAAGATTGCTGCATGCGCACAACAGACGGAGAAGGGGCTTGTCTTGAGCAGCCACCCGCCTCACTTTTGACCCCCAAGCCTGCCATCGCGTGTGCGCGCTATGTTGGCTGCCTGGATTCCCAGACCGTCCGCGGGCTGGATCCAGAAGGCAATTGGGCCTGATCTGGCCCGTGGGCCTTAGTTTGCTGACCCATGATCTGGAGGGTTACACAGGCTCCTCACCCCTTAGTTATTGCCAGTGAGTGCTGATGCCACATTGGTAGGGTGGAAGGCAGGGTGACCAAAAGAATGGATGGAACCATCAACTTTGATGGCCAATAAATCAGATGGCTTTAAAAGAGGATGGGATATCATTGGCTGCTAGCAGTGATGGCTATGCTCTGCCTCCAGAGGCATAAGCTCACCTGAATGCAGAATTGCACAAACTCAACAGTTTCCATCAATTAACGACATCTGTTAAGTCTAGCCAGGATGTAATATTTTCAAATGACCCATTTCTTTCACATTTGGCCTCTGACTTCTTTATTTAAGACATTAAATAATGAAAAGAGATAGCAGATTGTGCTCACATGCATTTATAATCCGTACATTTTTCAGAACACCAAAATGTCCTATGCAGATGGCACACAACTTTCTTAAGTGGAGGTGTCTTTTTTTTTTTTTTTTTAAATCTGCTCATGATAGATGCATCATTTCAATTTAAAAAGTGATTCACCATGTTTGAAATGAAGCACACATATTGCATGACTCATGCTACCGGCTGCAGCTTTTTCAAAGAAATTTTCCAGAATAATGGAAATTCACTGTTAAGGGATGTATTCCAACCTTCACTTTTCATTCCTGGGGCAGCGGAGAGAGGAGTAAACAATCCTTTTAACAAAAACAATTAGGAGTGTGGTATCTGGCCAATTCGTGCTACAAATGATTGCAGAGATTGATCAGGTGCATTTGCAAGCTGAAACTCCAAATATTCACCCTTCTACTGCAAGCTGCACTCCAGTGGTGAGCATTCAAAGGTCTCTGCTTTGCATTCATCCTCCTAAGGGTGGCCCATCGCTCGGTTGCTAATGAGCTATGGAAAAAGTGGTGTCTGTGGCAACAGAGCCCACAGGAAGGCCACTGGAGGGGATGAAGATGAAGTACTAACCTGCCACTTACTTCTCCAAAAGAATTAAAGAAGAGTATTGCTTGATCAGATCAATCTAATTCAGCACTGTATTTCCCACGGCAGCTGTAAAGCAAGCTATGAAGGCATGCTGTTGTTTCCAGGATGTGGCCCTAGAGTAACACGGCTACTTATCCTCCATGCATTTATTTAACCCCACTTGAAAGCCGTCCAGTGTAGCGGCTGCTATCACACCTTGTGCAGTGACTTCCACACCTGATGTGCTTTGTGAAGAAGCACCTCCTTTTGCCTGCTCTGAATTTGCCGCCAATCATTATCATTGGGTGAACCCAATTTTGGTACAGTATTAGAAGAATGCATCTCTTTCCATGTGCCCCCCTCCAGTGTACACTGCATTTTCCTTGGGGTAGGTAACTGATTTTTTGCTTATGCAGTGGCACAATGACCACTGATAACATATGGAAAATTCCTGGAGTGTGTGTGTGTGTGTGTGTGAGAGAGAGAGAGAGAGAGAGAGAAGCTATTTGGCTGTATGCATTTTATACTGTAATTTTGTCAGTACATGTGCTCTTATCTGTGGGTGGACTATTTTTGTCACTCAAGAATGTGATAATGTGAGCCCCAAGAAATGATGTATCAGCTTCTGCAGATGACTCACATAATTAGATAATTTTGTATCAGGATGATTGCTTGATCTCTGAATTTTACTATGAAATTATACTTTCAACTGAGGGCTCGTCCACACTTACGCTTGTCCCGTGTTCTAGTGGTTTCCTGCTCGACCCGCAATTTCTAGGCACGGGTCCAAGCCATTTTCCACTTGCCCCGCTCCTTCCCAGGGAAAATCTGCTCTTTGGCGCTATATTGTAGCAAATGTCAACCTGGAGAAAATCCAAATTGCTTTTTGCTCCGATTGAGTGCTAAAGAGCAGTTTTTCCCAGGGGAAAGCAGCAGGACAAGAGGAACTGTGGATAAGCCCTGATTTAAATATATGAATGTAGAAGAAACCATATACTGTAAATAAATAATAGTATTATGAAGTAATTCTCTGTTAATAGAGGAAAGGCCTACATTTCAAACAATATGACTGGATATGAATAAGAATACATCTGCGTTCTGCCACAACAAAAAATCAGGTTGGTGTTTGTTTATCAAAAAACCAATCTAGTTCTATCCATGGCAGAGGAAGATATCAGTATGTACTTGGATGCAACCATACAAGTTTTCAAAACTGTGTAGCCAGATTTCTTCCCTAAAGCAGATCAAATAAATATGGCCGTATGCCTCGTTTGTGTCTTATTCTAAAGCCAGATGAGTTTGCACATCCCTTCATAGGAGGAAAAAAACAGCAATTTCAAAGCTATTTAAAAAGCAGTGTCAGCCAGCCAATAATCATCCCAGAGCACTGAGACAACTGACTTAACTAAATATTTATCTGAACAGGATGTGAAGGTGCTCAACTGACAACCCTATAATATACTTTATCTGATCTAGGAACAGTGAAGTGAATAAATAGTCTTGACAGGCTGAATCCTGTAAGCCACGACCGAAAAATAGTTGGAATAGACACTAGAATTTTCAGCCTAAAGGAAAATCAAACATGGTTGAAACTAATGAATGAAAGGGGTGTATATTTCTCAGATCATGTATGCAATGTACAATAGGTAACTTTAGGCTAAGAACACCATGTGAATAGCAATCCAGAGTTGTTAGTCTTAAATGTTAGTTTGATGTTCCTGCACAATTCTTGGAAGCATACATATGGCTAAAACATCCTGAAGCTCAGAGACAGAAGTCTCAAGCAAAACAAAAAAGGCTAAGTTTACTGTTCTCAAAGAATAAATGAGAGTGAAATGTAGCTGAAATAATTAAGAAAAAGAATTTATTATTTATACCCTGTCCACCTGTAGTTATGTCCTCAACATGCTAGCTCTCTCCACATACCCTGTTTTCTTAAAGGAAAATGATTCCCCCTTCCTGGCTGGAGAATATATGGATAAATGGTAGAATGTTGTAATGAAGAAAGATTTCTAACTGATGGTTACAGGGCAACATATTTGCTGTGGAACGTTCTCTTAATGATTCATTCTCTCAGGAATGAGTCATAATATCCCTTCCAAAACTCATGTAGTTTATGAAAACATTTTGGATTCTAACAATGGATATCCTTGTACTTATCATAATAATTTTTCTGATAGAATAATCTTAAATCTTCATGCAACAGTAATATATACTTAAGATGAAGAATACTGTACTAAGAATCACTGCAGGACTTACCGGTAGATATTTTTTACACCTGATGCAAAATGTCTGCTCAGGACTGGAATTCATTTAAAACAAAACACCACAATTCAGAGATGGAGGACAATGGAGGCAAGAAAATGAGAACCAGCTGCCTGCACCAAGTACTTCACAATGCTTCATGGTAAGCCTATCATTGACAACAACTTGAAACAATTAGCAAGATGTCAAAAACCTGATGCTGAGATGAAACTGCCATGCATTATAACAGGGTTGAATGTAGAATGTCCCAATGGTCAGGGTGTTAAATCTGTGGCTTTGATCTGAATAATGTGTTAAAATGAGACTTGTTTGCTCATTTGAGAATACTACACTGTAAAATTTTCTGTGAAATGTTACCTGAAAATAATGTATGATTTTCTTTCTTCTAGTTAATTAAATGAAATAGTGGGTGTGATCCAGACCCAAATTAAACTCTTTTAAGTCCAGCTGGTTGAAGCAGGAGAGATGTGAGCACTTTCTCCCCTTTGAAATCAATGGAATTTAAGTTTTTACTTTGGGGCCAGGCAGGTAATTCCCACACAGTCATCTCATACAGGGCTATGAAGTCAGACTCCTTGATGAGGGAGTGCATTTGTGTGAATTGCTTCTTCCACCAAAGTTCGTGCCAAGGTTGCTTTTAGAGTGGCAACATTTCTTCAAGCTGCTGAAGTTGCTGTCACACACACATACACACACCTTCTTCCTATAAATAAAATGTAATGCTATTATTGTGCAACCCCCTTGGAAAATGTGCAGTGCCATTATCCTAGGTTTGCATGAAATCAAGGTGGGGTAGGAAAGCAAAAGAGAAGGCAGGTTGAACAACAGTGTTGACTATGGCGTGGGAATGGCAGTTTGGGTAAAGAAGGCATGGAGAAGAAAATGGCAGTTTTAAACAATGGCAGACGTTTGGATACAGTACCTTCATACAAGAGAATATTTTAGGGCTACACATCTCTGTCACTTAAGGCAGCTGAGGAATGGAAAAGGGAGAAGTTTGAGTACAGTGAGGAGGAAGAAAGAGTCAGAAAGAGGGAGAGAATGTGTGTGTCTGATCATGGGCATAGCCAAGGGTGGCAGTTGCCCCCCCTGGATCAAGTGAAACCATAGAAATAACTGACCAATCACGTCGGTTCTGCCCCCCTAACAAAAATCCTGGCTACACCAATCCATATGAGTTGGCAGTTCAGACCAAGTGGGTCTTCCATGTGGGCAGAACCCACCTGGAAATGCACCCAAGGAGAAAAAAAGGCCAATGGCATGCAAGGCTGTCATCAATACTTTATTTTCAATCTTCTAATGATTATAAAATGAACACTAACATTTGACTTTTAAAATATGAGTTCTTAACATAAGGTCAGAGTTTCTGACAGATAATATATATTAGCCAAAGCTTGGTTTGATGTGATGTCTCATTTAATTAGATGGAACTAACAGTTCTTTGGGCCCTTTAGTCCAAATCTCAGGAGGCAGCAGGTTCAGCAGGAGTTCTGAAACATTTCTGATATGTTACCACAAAATAGAAGTTCTAGGAGTATTCAGCCTACTGCATGCTCTTAGTGATTTATAGGCTACATTTGGCTAGAAGATTTTTATTACCGCTGGGGAAAAACACAGTAAGATTTTACAATGAGAAATATAATCTGAAAGGCCTGGAAATGGTGCACCGTCAAACATAGAGGAGAATGCTGGCTATGCCTGTACGCTGCCCTGAATTAACAAGTTAAATCCACCACTGCAAGTAGGTCTTTAATTAGTTTGTTCCACCTGCTTTGTACATTCTGGACACTATGCTTGAAAACATTTAAAAACATTGTCCAAAAGATTTAAGTCATGCAAAGAAAGTAAGAAAAGCCTGCTGGATCAGGCCAATGGTGCATCTAGTCTAGTATCCTGTTCTCACAGTGGCGAGCCAGATGCCTGTGGGAAACCCACAAGCAGGACCCAAATACAAGAGCACTCTCCCTTCTGTGGTTTTCAGCAGCTGCTATTGAGAACACTACTTCCAACCGTGTAGAGCAGGGGTGTCAAACTCAAATTCATCGGGGGCCGCATCAGCAGTTTGGTCACCCTCAAAGGGCCGGTGACCCTCAAAGGGCCGCCCTTCCCCTCTCCACTGTGTGGAAAAAATTTTTTTTCTGGTTTTCCTCCTCTAAAAGGCTGGGAGGGAGGGAGGGAAGAGAGAGAGAAGGAAGGAAGGAAAGAAGGAAAAAAGAAGGGGTGAGAAAGAGAGATGGATGGATGGAAGGAAGGAAGGAAGGAAGGAAAGAAAGAAAGAAAAATAAAGGGAGAGAGAGAGAGAGAGAGAGAAGGAAGGGAGGGAGGGAGGGAGGGAGGGAGGGAGGAGGAAGGAAAGAAGGAAGGAAGGAAAGAAGGAAGGAAGGAAAGAAAGAAAGGAATGAGAGAGGGGGGAAGGAAGGGGTGAGAGAGAGTGAAAGAAAGAGGGAGAGGGAAGGAACGAAGGGGTGAAAGATAGAGAGAGGAGAGAGGGGAGGGAGGAAGGAGGGAGGGAGGGGTAAAAGGGAATGAGACAGAGAGAGAGAGAAGGAAGGAAGGAAGGAGTGAAAGAGAGAGAGGAGAGAGGGAAGATGCTGCTTGCTTCTCCACCCCCCCCACCCGAAAAAGAAGGCTTTTGCGAGGGGGGGGGAGGAGCAAGAAACGTCTCCGCTGTAGCGGAGGAGATGCTGCTCATTCTCCCCCCCCTCCACCGCTGCCTGCTGTTCGCAGGGATTGGCGCAGCGCGGGGTGGTGGTGGGATCAGCAGGCTGGTGCGGGGGGCTTCCCTGACGCGGCAGAAAGCCGCGCGGAGCACCCCCGAGGCGGCAAAAAGCCGCGCTGGGCCAAAACGGCCGGGGAAAAAAAACCTTGCCGGTTTCTCCCGGCAAGGCAAAAATGGTGCGGGGGGCTTCCCTGAGGCGGCAGAAAGCCGCGCGGAGCACCCCCGACGCGGCAAAAAGTCGCCCTGGGCCAAAACGGCCCGAAGAAAAAAAGCCTTGCCGGGTTCTCCCGGCAAGGCAAAAATGGTGCGGGGGGCTTCCCTGACGCGGCAGAAAGCCGCGCGGAGCACCCCCGACGCGGCAAAAAGCCGCCCTGGGCCAGAACGGCCCGAAGAAAAAAAGCCTTGCCGGGTTCCCCCGGCAAGGCAAAAATGGTGCGGGGGGCTTCCCCGATGCGGCAGAAAGCCGCGCGGAGCACCCCCGACGCGGCAAAAAGCCGCCCTGGGCCAAAACGGCCCGAAGAAAAAAAGCCTTGCCGGGTTCCCCCGGCAAGGCAAAAATGGTGCGGGGGGCTTCCACGAGGCGGCAGAAAGCCGCGCGGAGCACCCCCGACGCGGCAAAAAGCCGCCCTGGGCCAAAACGGCCCGAAGAAAAAAAGCCTTGCCGGGTTCCCCCGGCAAGGCAAAAATGGTGCGGGGGGCTTCCGCGAGGCGGCAGAAAGCCGCGCGGAGCACCCCCGACGCGGCAAAAAGCCGCCCTGGGCCAAAACGGCCCGAAGAAAAAAAGCCTTGCCGGGTTCTCCCGGCAAGGCAAAAATGGTGCGGGGGGCTTCCCCGACGCGGCAGAAAGCCGCGCGGAGCACCCCCGACGCGGCAAAAAGCCGCCCTGGGCCAAAACGGCCCGAAGAAAAAAAGCCTTGCCGGGTTCCCCCGGCAAGGCAAAAATGGTGCGGGGGGCTTCCGCGAGGCGGCAGAAAGCCGCGCGGAGCACCCCCGACGCGGCAAAAAGCCGCCCTGGGCCAAAACGGCCCGAAGAAAAAAAGCCTTGCCGGGTTCCCCCGGCAAGGCAAAAATGGTGCGGGGGGCTTCCGCGAGGCGGCAGAAAGCCGCGCGGAGCACCCCCGACGCGGCAAAAAGCCGCCCTGGGCCAAAACGGCCCGAAGAAAAAAAGCCTTGCCGGGTTCTCCCGGCAAGGCAAAAATGGTGCGGGGGGCTTCCCCGACGCGGCAGAAAGCCGCGCGGAGCACCCCCGACGCGGCAAAAAGCCGCCCTGGGCCAAAACGGCCCGAAGAAAAAAAGCCTTGCCGGGCTCACCCGGCAAGGCAAAAATGGTGCGGGGGGGTTCCGCGAGGCGGCAGAAAGCCGCGCGGAGCACCCCCGACGCGGCAAAAAGCCGCCCTGGGCCAAAACGGCCCGAAGAAAAAAAGCCTTGCCGGATTCCCCCGGCAAGGCAAAAATGGTGCGGGGGGCTTCCCCGACGCGGCAGAAAGCCGCGCGGGGCACCCCCGAGGCGGCAAAAAGCCGCGCTGGGCCAAAACGGCCCGGGGGAAAAAAAACCTCTGCTCCCTTCTTCTCGCGCGCGCTGACCTTCGCCGCCCACCGCCAATCAGCGCACGCTCGCGGGCCACATGACGAGGTCTCGCGGGCCGCATTTGGCCCGCGGGCCTTGTCCTTGACACCTGTGGTGTAGAGCATAGCCACAATGCCTAGCAGCCACTGACGGACCTATCCTCCTACACGACTCAGCATATTCACAGCCAAGGTTTTAGTTCACAAGACCTGAGATGAAAGGGATATTTGTTGAAATTAAATATTCAAAAGTCTCATTCTGGATTAGTTCTAAGGGAAAGGTTGCCTAGCCTTCATCAAAAAGAAAAGACTTGATTTATTCAACTGGATCTTGTTACATGACACAACCCTGACGGTCGCTTGTAGATACAATAATTATTTAAAGAGAGGTAAATTGCATCCTTAGTCCTATACAGATTCATGATTTATGGGAACGTTTAGGATTGTATTTTAGGAACATTTAGGATTGTAGTTCACATTCACCAAGATTATTTATGTGAATTTGTATTTGGGTCTTGCTCACAGGCTCTGGGAAAGGAACAGAACATGTCAAAATGTATTAAAATGCAACATATATAAAGACCCACTCACCTTCATTAACCCTACTAAGCACAGTATGGAGCCGTATTTATTTTAACCTTTTAACTAGGGGCTTGTCCACATTGGAGTCTACTGCTGTTTGCTTTCCAATTTAATTTGCACAGTCCACAGTCAAACAACACAAATATCAATGCTTTCCCCCTGTAAAATTGGGTTTACCCAAAATGGGGATAATGCAATAGTGGGAAATCACACTCCACACTGGTGCACTAGATGTTGCAGATTATTTGTTTCAGTGTTTTGAGGTGACTGGATCAATTGCCACTTTCTGCTACTTCCCTTTCTATGCCCACTACTTTCTCTCCCCCCCCCCCTATTCTCGGAACTATTTCTGGTGCACTCTTGCTTTCATTTCTCTTCCAGTATGCTATTAAGGGTGCACCAAGAGCTTCTATATATTTCTTTTGATCTTCTAGAGTTGCCAATAACCAGAAAATTGCACAAGAACATTTACAATTGCCTGACTGCGTACACTTCTTAGGTGGGTATTTAAAATAAATAAATAAATAAATAAAACAAAACAAAACAAGGTGTACGTGCAACTATCTGTGTATATGCTCTGTCTGTACTTAACTGGCCTATCAAAATCAATCAATTACAAGATAGGGACAAACACAAAAGGGAACATCTACTGCCTTAAGGTACCAGGTATAATGCACGTATTAAATATGTATGGAATTCACTTATATATTCCCAATTTTCCAATACAAAAATTAGTAATGTTGTTTAAAGCACTGTTAATCTGATTTGGTACATTTCCCCACTTTCTATTTTGATGACACTATATATTACGTGTCTGAGAAAAGGCCATTTTCAGTATACTTAATCTTTAAGAAGAGGTTGTTGCGAATGCTTTTATCTTGATTAAAGTTTCACTCTGTTCCATAAGTGAGCTTGCACTTTTAATGACCTTATACTTTCCCCAGGTTCTTCTCTATGTGCATTTCCTTTTACGTTTTGCTGGAAGGAAAAGAAAAGAACACTAAACTTTAGAATATTTTCCTACATATGGGAATGTAGAGCCCTCCCACAAATGCTCCCCTGGAGAAGTGTTCCATGTTTCCAGACCTGGAACCCACTTCCCTTAACATTAATTTAGGGAACCATTTCTTAATTTTTGTACCATATATTTGTATGGTGGTAGTGCTGATGTTGTGACTCAACTCAGGCTAAGACCAGGCAGTGCGTCCTGACCCACTAACTGGCAACCTATGCTCTTCTGGGTTCTCTGCTTCCCCCACATGTAACTGCTGATGCTGTGCTATTCATGTTAATGTGAGTTCCAGCTGGACCTCACATGCAAATATGTAGTGACATGCTTCTCTCCAAGTCCTCAGTGCACAGAGTATTTCAGATGACTGTGGTAGTGGCTTGTGTGCCAGGCTTCTAGATAACTATGTGTACTGTGGGAGCACCTCATGAGGTCTGAAATGGTCAAACTGTTGCAAAGCATTTAGTACAGTGGCTGCATGGCTGGCCAAGAATCTCTGGGGTGAAAGGGAAGGCTCAGCAAAATGCCTGTGGGAATCCCTTCAGTGCACAGAAGTGCACCCAGGAGGTCTTGTATTTATCACTACAGTCTTCTTACAAGTAAAATAGAACTTGCTTCTGACTGAACACATTCACAGCTCAGTCTTAGACATGTCATCTCAAAAGTTCATTGAATACATTGAAATTACTCCCAGGTTAAGTGTCTTTATGACTTCAGCCTTTCTTGGGGAACCAACTTAAATGACTCCTCTCCTCATTTGTGTATTGAATATTGGGAAAGTCCATTCCTTGTGCCAGTTACAGCACTGAAAATACAAACAAAAAATCCTACTTACCCCACAAGTGTTTTGTTAGTTGCTCCCCAACGAAGTAGAAGATTACCATTATAAGAAAAGCTACGGAGATAAATATAGCCCGTCCACATGGAGTGAGCACTCCTAAAACTGGATATGCCCAAATCCCACTTGCATGGTTTACCCATATTATCCTAGAAATAAGGGGAGACAGAGTCACAAATAGCCATAAATTTTATAGGTAGATAGTTGATTTCTGAAGCTGCATGGAAAAACTATTTTATATTTGCTGATAATTACAAATACAAAACTGTAAGTGCATAAATTTGGATTTCCTTAAAAATATAGAAGTACAATTCATACTTGAAAGCAATATTGATTTAAATGGAGGACTATATGACCTATGAGTATTTTACTTTTGCTAGATCATCTCCTAATTTCCCAAAACAACTAATTTTTCTTCATTAAAAAAATAAAGATTATTCAACAGAAACTTCGGAGTGAAATGGAGCTTGGTAATAATAATAATAATAATAATAATAATAATAATAATAATAATAATAATAATAATTTATACCCCGCCCATCTGGCTGGGCTTCCCCAGCCACTCTGGGTGGCTTCGAACAAAATATTAAATACAACAATCAATCAAACAAACAAACATTAAAAGCTTCCCTAAATAGGGCTGCCTTCAGATGTCTTCTAAAAGTCTGGTAGTTGTTGTTCTCTTTGACATCTGGTGGGAGGGTGTTCCACAGGGTGGGTGCCACGACCGAGAAGACCCTCTGCCTGGTTCCCTGTAACTTGGCTTCTCGCAGTGAAGGAACCGCCAGAAGGCCCTCGGTGCTGGACCTCAGTGTCCGGGTAGATCAATGGGGGTGGAGACGCTCCTTCAGATATACTGGATGAGGCCGTTTAGGGCTTTAAAGGTCAGCACCAACTAACAACTTTGAATTGTGCTCGGAAATGTACTGAAAGCCAATGTAGGTATTTCAAGACCGGTGTTATGTGGTCTTGGCGGCCGCTCCCAGTCGCCAGTCCAGCTGCCGCATTCTGGATTAGTTGTAGTTTCCGGGTCAACTTCAAAGGTAGCCCCACATAGAGCGCATTGCAGTAATCCAAATGAGAGATAACTAGAGCATGCACCACTCTGGCGAGAGAGTCCATGGGCAGGTAGGGTCTCAGCCTGCGTACCAGATGGAGCTGATAAACAGCTGCCCTGGACACAGAATTAACCTGCGCCTCCATGGACAGCTGCGAGTCCAAAATGACTCCCAGGCTGCACACCTGGTCCTTCAGGGGCACAGTTACCCCATTCAGGACCAGGGAGTCCTCCACACCTGCCCGCTCCTGTCCCCCCCCAAAACAGTACTTCTGTCTTGTCAGAATTCAACCACAATCTGTTAGCTGCCATCTATCCTCCAACCACCTCCAGACACTCACACAGGACTTTCACCGCCTTGACTGGTTCTGATTCGAAAGAGAGGTAGAGCTGGGTATCATCTGCATACTGATGAACACCCAGCCCAAACCCCCTGATGATCTCTCCCAGCGGCTGCATGTAGATGTTGAAAAGCATGGGGGAGAGGACAGAACCCTGAGGCACCCCACAAGTGAGAGCCCAGGGGTCTGAACACTCATCCCCCCCCCACTTTCTGAACACGGCCCAGGAGGAAGGAGCGGAACCACTGTATAACAGTGCCCCCGGCTCCCAGCACCTCTAGACGGTCCAGAAGGATGTTATGGTCAATGGTGTCAAAAGCCGCTGAGAGATCCAGCAGAACTAGGAAACAGCTCTCACCTTTGTCCCTAGCCCGCCGGAGATCATCGACCAGTGCAACCAAGGCAGTTTCAGTTCCATGATGAGGCCTGAATCCCGACTGGAAGGGATCCAAATGGTCCACTTCTTCCAGGCGTGCCTGGAGTTGTTCAGCAACTACTCGCTCAATCACCTTGCCCAAGAATGGAAGATTTGAGACTGGGCGATAGTTGGCCATATTGGCCGCATCTAAAGATGGTTTTTTAAGAAACAGTTTGATAACCGCCTCTTTCAGCGGGTCTGGGAAGGCTCCCTCACAGAGAGAAGCATTCACCACCCTGCAGAGCCCATCGCCCAGCCCTTCCCGGCTAGCTTTTATAAGCCAGGATGGGCAAGGATAAAGGAGACAGGTGGTTGGTTTCACTCGTCCAAGCAGCCTGTTCACATCCTTGGAGATAACAGATAGGAATTGATCCCACGCAACTTGACTAGACAGGACTCTAGCACTCTCCCGTCCCGGCCCTGCTCCCACGGTGGAGTCTACCTCTTCCCGAATCTGAGCGACTTTATCTGCAAAAAACTTTGCAAAATCATTGCAGGAGATTATGTGGCCTGTACTGGTAAATATTTGTGAAGTCTTTTTAGCATCTAGAAGAGGTATAAAGTATGTGAAATCTAATGTAATGCTCCCCACCATCCATTGTTGGTTTAATTAATGCTTGACATGGTTAAAAATGGGTTTGCAGATTGGTTTGAGGTAGCTATGGCTAGACTCTCTATCAGCATACCAACCACAGAACCATAAAAACACCAGACAGCAACAAGTATATAGCTTCCTCTTCAGAGCTCCAGCAACTGCATGCTAAGGCAGCTAATGTAACAGGCACTGAAGGGCAGCTTTATTGAGCCCTCAAACTTCTATTCTTAGGAACCTAAAGGAATGATATGCGGTTTCTGAACTGTGTATTTACACCAGCTACATGTGCTACATGTGGCATCTGTTGTCAATATTTAAGACTAAAAAAGCTATTTGCCTGTGTGCTGCTCGTGATAAATTAATTTAACTAATAATTTAACTAGTCAAAAATACTAACTAAATGGCTACACTAGAAATAATCTGTGCCTGCTACCACAGAAATGGTATTTTAAGGTCTTGCATAAAGGATCAACGTGATGATAGTAGGACTATGTTTATGGTAATTAAAGAAACAGTAATGGAGCAATAGGCATTAGCAGTGTAATATTTAATTGCAATATTTTATGGCTGCATAAACAGTCCAATGAATTACAGAAAATTAGTTCAAAGAAGCCAAAAATTGTTAGAGACATAATACAGTGGAACCTCGGTTTTCAAATGTAATCTGTTCCAGAAGACTGTTCGACTTCCAAAATGTTCTAAAACTGAAAGTGGAGGTCTCAAAACAATAGGGAAACTCAAAATGGCACGTTTGACTTCCGAAAATCGTTTGAAACCCAAAGCAGTTACTTCCGGGTTTTTGGCGTTCAAAAGCCAAAACTTTCGACCTCCAAGATGCTCGAAAACAGAGGTTCCACTGTATAATTACATTGCATCAATTACAAATTCTTGTAGGCTATTTTGAAAATGATGTATGATCAGATCATCATAATTTATTGAGAATTTGATAACTGCAGCAAAAATGTTAATAGCTGCTAAATTCATAAAATATCAACGAAGCAAGAGTGGCTTAGTAAGATACCAACACTGCCATGACCTTTAAACTTATTAAAATGGTATGTTTAAGAGAAAGGAGACAAAACCAAGAACAATTTGGGAGGCTCTGGTGTAATTTTATTAATTATATGAAATAAATAGAATATTGAATATAAGCGTTTTCATATAGTTTTATACTAGATGAGTTTATCAGACAATTTATATGATAAAATGATGTAAGTTTAAAGTACCTTGAGATCAACATGGTAAATATAGTAAAATAGTTATTTTAAAATAGCCATTGCACATACAGATTCCAATAGGCAGCATGCACAATATACTTCCTATGCTTTTTAAAATTTATTTTAAAAAAAGGATTTGCTAATATAAAAGGAACAATCCAACTAAAATGATAAAAAAATGCTTTATATTTGAAGTGTGTTTGAAAAAGATACTTGATACCTACCATGAGAGGTATACAACTGCAAAGATGCAAAGTCCCAAAATTCCTCTCCATCTACAAGGATACTTATGATCACAAATGAACAGTTCTATGAAAAGCAGTGGGAGGATGGTGGTATGCTAAAAAAACAAAACACACACAAACACAAATATAAGAGCTGGAAACATATGGCAAATCAAAACAAAGTTTTATTGTTTGTTGTATTGTTTTCAGTAGTGGTATTAAATTACAATTTTTTGAACTTCTGTTCCATGTTTTAGTCCAAGTAAATATTTTTATAGTCTAGCTTAGCGGTTCTCAAATTTACTACCCTTAGGGCCCACTTAGGATGGCTAAAAATGACTGAGGTCCACTGTCACATGCAGGGGTAGCAGCAGTTACAAAATAGTGGCACATGGGGGCATTTTCAAGCAGCTGGCAAATACAGACAACATTTTCTATGGCTGTCTGACCCATCTTGGGAAATTTATGAATTCTTTGCCACAGTGGTTTCCTCCCTGACTCAAGCAGTTCCTTAGCTCAGTTTCCTCAAGCTAAGTCTTCTTCGGCAATCACTCGTAATATCACACCCTGAGGACAAAATTTAGTGCCCCCCCATACCGGTAACACTTTCCCACACCGCAGTTCAATCTCGTTTTGACTGGTGGAGTGGGTGGGGGTAGTGACCCCTCCACCACTCTCTTTTCATGCAGGCTCTGGGGAATGTCAGGGAGTAGTCTCAACCTGCACAAGTGAGACAAGGGCTGTCATGGTGTAAAAGGTAAAAGGTAAAGGACCCCTGGACAGTTAAGTCCAGTCAAAGGCGACGATGGGGTTGCAGTGCTCATCTCGCTATCAGGCCGAGGGAGCCGGTGTTGGTCCGTAGAGTTTTCCAGGTCATGTGGCCAGCATGACTAAACCGCTTCTGCTGCAATGGAACACCGTGATGGGAACTAGAGCACATGGAAACACTGTTTACCTTTCTGCCACAGCAGTACCTATTTATCTACTTGCACTGGTGTGCTTTTGAACACCAGTGTGCTAGGTTGGCAGGAGCTGGGACAGACCAACAGAAGCTCACTCTGTTGCAGGGATTCGAACCACCGACCTTCTGATCGGCAAGCCCAAGAGGTTCCGTGGTTATACGAAGCAGCTAGCAGCGGAGGGCAAGTGGATGATGTCATCTGTTTATGGTGGGAATAAGGAGCTATACATCTTAAAGGGGGCTATCTGAATGTTGTGTTACATGCCCTCTCCTTCCTTCCCTTTGCTGTAGAGTCCAAATAATGTATATGAGGTATGTTTGCATAGTGGTATAAGGGAATTCAAATTCCTGTGTGCAGAGATTCCACAGGATTCATAGTGGCTGGGTTCTTGCTGTGTGTCCCACAGTAGTTTGGACATAACAGGGTGGTCCATTTAATTTAATCCTAGAAGCATGTGCTTCTGATCTCATCTTTGGCATGCTCCAGAAGAGGAAATGGGAACACATGACCCAAAGGTCCACTGCAGCTTATGTACACAATGTTAAATAATCATTTCACCTATTACATTTGAACTGACCCATATATCTAAGTTCTGCAAAATATTATGATCAGATAAACAATAAATGAACTGAACACAGCAAAAGAGATACCTGAAAAACAAATGATGTACTCTTACCATAGTATGATTAAGCCAAGTTGGATTAACCTCATCCAGCTGTAAAGGATACACTAGTTCTCTGTCATATGCATAAAGGCTCCAGAAAGCAACAGGTACAAACTGTCATTAAAACATTTGACAATTAACACTTGTATCCTCAGGCAAATAGTAACAATAGACAGTTAATGTTTTTCCAAATAAAAATATTTGTTAACCTTTTCCCTTCTTTCTTACCACAGCCCGCTTATTAGTGAATAAAACCTGACTATTGTGAATATAGTTTTCTTTTATTTCTCCAGATAAATTTTTTTCACTCCATAAGACGCACCTGACCATAAGACGCACCTAGTTTTTAGAGGAAGAAAGGGGGAAAACCCCGTTTTGGGGGGGGGGATCAGCTCAGAGTTGTGCAGCTTCTTTTCAAAGGGAAAAAATCCTGTTTTTATGGGGTTCAACTCACAGTTCAGCTTCTTTAGAAAAGGAAAGGTAGCCGTTTCTACAGTTTCCAGACAGATAATCTCATCAGCCAGTCACATGTTGCTGGGGAAACAAACAGCCTCCATCTGCAGAACATTCAACAATGGAGGCCTGGGCAAGGGGGCAGGGCTGGAAATGGAGCCAGAGATCAACCACACACTCGCTCCACACTCGCACAGACATTTCCCCTTACTTTTTAGGAGGAAAAAAGTGAGTCTTATGGAGCAAAAAAATATGGTAATTAAAAACCTTAGCATCAAACACTCTGTATTAAGGGTCAAGCTTTCTTGTTTTGCAAATGAATAGCTGCAAGGAAACCTAAGTAGTGAGTTTAAGTGTTTGTCCACATTTGAGCATCATTTAGCCATGAATCCCCTTCCCTCTCACCCCACTTGAATTAGACTGGAGTAGTCCACATCCAAACATATTTGCATTTGTATATGAGGTACAACTTCAGACTCTTCCCTTCATACCAGCAGGTGCTCCCTCCTGTGTTTGTCACCTAATTTGTCTATTTTGTTATGCCAATTAAGTACTGAAAGGGCCTGTAGGCAGTTAGCTTGGTGTGAACGTTAAGTTTTTCCCAACCAGGAAGTGTGTGTGGGGGGGGGGGGGAGCAAGCAGCACAGTCATAACTGTAAATTCTCAAAGCACACTTATCAGATAGCTGTACAATACCTGGTGCAGAATGTTTAATGTACAGTTTTCTGGTTTTGTGCAAATCTTGAGGGAGCAAAAGAAAATATACACACACACAGATAAGGCTACAATCCTACATTCAGTAGCATACTGGAAATAGTAGTGAGCACAGCTAGAAAAGAAATTAAAATACAGTCAACAATCTTCAGTAGACAAGACATTGAAATTCCATATAAGGAAATGCTTGCTTTTTTGTTTGTAGCTGCACATTTGCTAGTTGTGCAATCACGCTGGAAGGACTCATTATCTATCACTAGAAGCATGGATAATTATATTGACTAGTCAGAAAAACTAACTAGTCAAGTTCAGGCACAAGGACAACAAAAAAAAATTTTTTTAATAGAAAGTTGGTCTGATTTTATTGATTTTATTAATAAACAGGATGAGAGGATGAACCCATCAAAGACTCAGAGAATTGTGAAAATATATGTTTCAATAATATATTTTCTGTGACCCCAAGCAAAGCATATTGAAGCCCAATTTCCTAGTTTACTGGATTGGTGTTGTTTGAGGATAACATGTATGCTTTGCAAATTAAATGGGCGAACAGTTGCAAACAGAACAGTAAACTCATGTGGACAAGCCCTTACACACACTCTCTCTCTCTCACGCAGTCCTGCCAAAAATGTTCTCTGAAGTTGCCAGAGATGCCAATGCAGACTTTCATTGAAATGCAAATAGTAGCTTTGGACAGGCTAGTCTTGTTGAAACCAGGTTTCCCTACTACTTCTTTTTACCCGGTTTTTCTGCCCCAGGTGAAGCCTCTAGAGGGGTGCTATTGAGGCTCCCAACCTCAATGGTGAGGGGTTACCAAACTGGGAACCAGATGCCTGGAGGGAGTCTTGAACCTACTAGCCTTTCTCCAGTGGCACCTATGAATGCTTGTGCTAGACTATCCTCAACTATTCTATAGGTCTGTTAGCTTCATTATTAAAACTGAACTATCTGGGCTCTTCTTCTCAGAACAAAGTTTCTCCTGATTTAAATGATAATGTGGTAGGTTTTAAGAATGGGATTTGTAAAGCCCCACACTCATCTTAGATTCAAATCATTTGGAGGGAAATCATCCCTTTTTAAATATACCAGGTGACAATCTACTCAGCACCCTTGGAATGCAGCAAGATAATTAAATGGAAACAACACAACAACAAAAACAACAATAGTTATTTCATGTATTTTAAGAAAGACCAGTGCTGTTGGTTTCATTTAGACATGCCAGGCTCTTTGTAACAGTCTTTTAGAAATCTGGAGAACATCGCCCATCAGACCTAGCCAGCAGGGATAACGGAAGTAGTTCCAAACATCAGGATGCATCAGGTATGAGGAGCGCTGTTCTATAGTACACACGTATTTCAATAATAGAAACAGTACTTACTAAGCCAATAGGAAACACATATGCAGAGAAGATGAAATCTCTGAGAGGCACCACCACTAATGATATTCTTTTTTCTAATGAAGGCATGCACAGAGCTACAGTATCAGATATGACGCACAACATATACAGGATTGTCTGTAGAACCTATGAAATCACAAAGAAGCTATTAGAAGTATGCATGGGGCTCAGTTTGTATATTTTCCCCCTTTCTGGTTTAGTTTCTTAACAAGGGATGCACACACCATACATTTAAAGCACATTGCTTCCACCCCCCCAAAAAAGAATCATGGAAACTGTAGCTTACTCCTCACAGCTACAATTCCCAACACTCAGCAAACTACAGTTCCCAGAATTCATTGGCTGTGCTTTAAATATTTATTAGGTGAACTCAGCCAAGGAAAATAATTTGAAGCATATTACTGGTTGGTTCAGAGTATCTATTATCTAAAAAAAGAAAAGGACCCCTGACAGTTAAGTCCAGTCGCGAACGACTCTGGGGTTGCGGTGCTCATCTCGCTTTACTGGCCGAGGGAGCCGCCGTTTGTCCGCAGACAGTTTTTCCGGGTCATGTGGCCAGCATGAAACCAGAGCAGAGCACGGAAACGCCGTTTATCTTCCCACCAGAGTGGTACCTATTTATCTACTTGCACTTTGACGTGCTTTCAAACTGCTAGGTTGGCAGGAGCTGGGACCGAGCAACGGGAGCTCACCCCGTCGTGGGGATTCGAACAGCCAACTTTCCGATCGGCAAGCCCTAGGCTCAGTGGTTTAGACAGGCCTCAGCAACATTGTTTCTTAACATAAACAAGATTTTATGTGTTAAAGTTGCTCTGAAGCCTTTTGGGGGGGGGGGGTAATCATTATCTATTTATTTATACCTGCCTTTTTTGCCTGACAGGGATTCAACAAATAACAACAACAATAATAAACGGGGGCATCCCAGTCATAGCGTACTTGCAGCGTCTAGGTGTAACAGAAGCGATTTAAAGTGATGTATAACTAATTATCACTTTTTGCTATAAAACTCACGGGGGAGGGACACACACAAAAGAAACTAAATTTACCTCAGCGGGTTCACCTGCCCTAACCTACCGGTATTTCAACTCTCTCTCTTTTCCCCCCTCCCCCACCTTCCCGCGCGCGCCGCCCTACACGTGCGGCCAAGGAGCGCTCCATCTGCGCACGCGCGGCGTCGGCGTCCTCCCGCTCTCCCTTCTCCCTCGTTCCCTTTTCGCAGCCGCCGCCACCACCACCTGGTTGAGGAAGGTCAGGTGTTTCCAGGAGCCCCCGTAGGTGATGTCCGGTTCCTTGCGGACCGACCTGGGAAACCCCGCGTTCTGGGTGACGGCGAAAACCGCCCAGAGGAAGCAGAGGAAATGTAGGAGCGTCGCGGCCCGCTGGCCCCGCAGGCCCCGCACCGGCGCAGCCACAGCCATTGTGGCTCTGCAAGCGCTATGCCGAGCGGGGGGGCTCATTTGGATGTGGTGGAGAAGCGGCGGCGGCGGCTCCCCACCCGCCCGCCCGCGCTGGCTGGAATGGCGGGTCCGGGCCGCAGCCCCTCGAGGCCGAGGCGCCTCCAACGGCGGCCGCTCGCGCCGATGGTGCCCTCTGCGCAGGCGCTGCAGGAGGTCGTCGGCGCTCAGCCGCCTGCCGCCATCTTTTGGCGCCTTTCTGCCTCGACGGAGGGGAGCCTCACTGGCTCCTCGCGACGCCTCCTCACCTCACAGAGGGTGGACCGTACCATGTCAGCGATTGCTTTTGTCTTTTTGCCTGTTTATGTGTTTGGGTGGTGGTGGTAACACCGTGGGGTGGCCAGGGCCGCCCCCGTCCTCTCCGCCCCGTGTTTTCTTCGAGAAACCTTCGCGGCAGGTAGGCAGTCAAAACACTTACCGGTAAAACCCTCTTGATCCGTGGCGGGGGTTGACCTGGGTTTCCCGCTCTGACAGCGCTTCTCGGACCTTCACCCCCCCCCATCGGAAATGGTCCTGACCTCGCCTGGATGCTGTGGGCGGGGTTTGAGCTGTGACAAGGGTGGGTGGGCGCATCGTCATTTGGACCCTGTTTGACACCTGGAGGGAAGAATGGGTTGCTCACGCCAGAGGCTGTCAGTGCAAGGTACTCCTGCTGAAATTGCCTGTTTAATTTTTTATTTTAAACACAGCTACCTACCTTAGGACCACCCTACCTCCTTATTTGTTTAATAAAATTTCTATACTAGTTTGATTGTAGGAAAAAATCTCAAAGCTGTTTACAGAAAAAGATAGCAAAACAATAACGTGATCACTAAAATTTTTACAACTGTAATTTTAAAACATACAGAAGGTTAAAACCACAATAAAATAGACTTGAGTTTTATCTTACTTGGTGCAGTATATCTGTAGAAGTCCCAGGGGGTATCTCATTGCTGAACATGCTTTTACCTGTCCTGTCCCCAGCATCTAATTTGGCAGCAGTTCCTAATCAAGTTTGAGATGCACGAGCTTTAAATACCACTTAGCAACTGTAGATTTTTCAAAAGTGCTTTTGTAATCTGCATTTTCCTCAGAAGTGGAATGGGCTTCATTTGTCTTCTTAAATATTCCATTTTGTATTTAGCATATAAACTATGTATTTCAGGGTGGATAAATGTATTTCAGGGTTGGATTTTTTTGATTTAAATCGGATTTTTTTGATTTAAATTGGATTTTTAAAATAAAATGCTTTTGGAGGAAAAATCTTTCTAAATATAGTCTTCTATTTAAGTTACATTGTATTCCAAAGGCTATTCATCAGGAATTAAGGATTTGTTTTAAGTTTATCAAGTGTGCTAAAACTCAGTCTAAGTTTTTTTTAAAGGTTTAACCACATCAGTTAACACACATGGATACATATGCTATCATGTTATTGTTTTAGTTAAATAAATTGTTTAAATGGTTATTAAGGAAATGATTATTTTTCTCCTTCCAATAAAGTACACCAGAAAAGTTGTCCAAATATAAACAGTTAACTTATTAAACCTCATCATAATTTCATAATTATCTATGTATTTCTAGTAGTATAACCAAATCAGTAATTTTTGATATAACTGTAAAAACTACTCTGAAAATTTATTATTCCAAAAATGAAACCTTCATATGGTTGTAAATATTAAGATTATACCAGCAAGAATGAGTCTTTCTGTAAAAAAAATATTTAAATCAAGTCTTACTGACTAGTGATTTAAATCAAGCCTTACTGACTAGCAGTGGCGTAGCGTGGGGGGTGCAGGGGGTGCCGTCGGCACCGGGCGCAACATCTGGGGGGGGCGCGCTCGCACTCGCAGCTCTCTGCCCCTGCCTGGCTCACTCACTCTCTCTGAGCGCGGGAGAGAACTGAGCGTGGGAGAGAACTGAGCGCGGGAGAGAACCGCGGCAGCGGCAAAAAAAAACAGCTGAAAGGGGGGGGGGAAACAAAGCAGGCACTTTAAAAGCGCCTGCTTTGTCTTCCTTTCACCCCCTTTCAGCTGTTTTTTTCGCCCCGGCATGGAGGAGAGGGGCGGGCCAGTAGCATGGAGGAGTGTCACCCCTTCTGGCTCTGGTCTGCCCCTCTCCTCCATGCCGACGCCGTAGCTCCGCCCGGGAGTGCAGCGGCGAAAAAAACCCGCTGAAAGGGGTTTTTTCAGTGGCTTTTTTTGCCGCGGCATGGGGCAAAGGAGTCGCTCCGTGCGCATGCGCGTTGTGACGTCATGCGCACGGAGCGACGCCCCGCCCCCAGGGGTGCCGCTTGGCTTGCCGCCCCGGGTACCCAAGCGGCACGCTACGCCCCTGCTGACTAGTGATTTAAATCATGATTTAAATCAATTTGATTTAAATCAAATTCACCCTGATGTATTTACTTCCACAAGACTTATTTATAACACTTGTATCCTATCACTCTTAAGTATAACTGAAGGCAGTGTAGGATGATACACTAGGACGATCCTCCATCCAAGCATTGATTAGACCCACTGATTTAGGTGACTTGAAAAGGGAATTAGACAAATTCATGAAGGATGACAGGCATTATCAACTACCATTATTCCAAACCTTCAGTTATTAGTGCAATGACCTTAAAGGATGAGCAGTTGCTGCCTGTGATAATCGTATGCTATTGAAGGTGGACAGGTGGGTTGCACTGCCTGCCTATTAAAATGAGTGTGTTATGCTGGACAAGGCCTTATACAGAGCTTGTTCAAAGCCTTGGCTGAAGTATCATGATGGTTGGGAGCCTTTTCCAGTTTGTAAGAAAGAGAGACACTGATTTCCGCAGTTGTCTTGTAAAGCAGCCCTAGCTATCCTGTCCCACAGTTTAGTATTAGATCCCACCTTTCAAAATAATGTCTAATAACTTGTCAACAATCTTTAAAAATAATGTTCATAGTATAATTTCTGCTAAATATTGGCTTACATGTTAGGGGTTATAAGAACTAAAATAGCTAAAACTTCACTCAATCATTTTGATTTAAGACTAAAACAATTAGTTTTGAATTCAGTGGTGTAAATGTTCAAGTACAGTATCTGTCTAATCCAAACCTCTGCATAAGTGATGCTTGCTGAAAATGGACTAACTTTGCAAAATAGCTGTTAACAGGTTCCGTTAGTTTGATGCTGTTCTTCACATACTGTTATGATATATTTAATTATGATCACAAACGTCTGGGTATATTTGTACTTTAAATAAATACCGGTATCTGTTGTGTTTAAGTCAGAAAAAAGTGATGTGTACAATAATGCTGAATTCAGAACAATAGATATAGAAGACTTGTCAGCATTCTCCACTAAAGGACCACCATTCATAATTTTGAAAATATGGAAGAACTGAAAGTATGGGAAGGTGATGTGAACCATACAGTCCCTGTGGCTACCATACTGCTTATCTCGCTTGTTTATTGTAATGCTTTTTATAAGAAACAATATATAAGTTGTAAAGAAATAAGAAAAGGTGGATTTGTTTTGTGTGTAATTCAAATGATATTTGCATTATCCTACAGGGTACCATGGGCTTTAATTCGAACTTCTGGGGATAACTAGATTTTTACTTTTTATTAAATCTTGAGTCTTGTTATTTAACTACTAATTCTTGCTCTATCTGAACATTCTTGGTGTTAGGTTTTCATCTTTAAAAATGTACATGGGCTTGTATCTATATACAGGAGCTGCTAACATGCTGTGATGCAAGTCAGTGTACTGTGACTTCCAGATACATGTATTTTGTATGAAGCATCAAGCACTAATAATCTCTTGATATAGCTTCTTTTTTCTTCTCATGACCCATTCCTTTTTCAAATATTGTTACGGTATGCAGATGACATAAATGTTTTCTTACTGATAAAAGAAATATGCCACATAACAACCACACACTAGAGGGTGCTAAATAGCAATGCAGAATTGGTTTCCATGGTGACAGACATAAACTTTTGTGAAATTATTGACCAAGTCAATATTAACTAGTGTTCCTGTATAACTGACTATGTGCTGATCAGTAATCCATTGTATTTTTGTACATATTTATGGTGCACTCTGACTGAACTTCCAGAAATGTTTATCTTTCTGAGATTTTTCATACTTTAACTATACCCAACTATTGCAAAGCTGCTGAAATAATACCTGCCTTGAGTATTACGCATAATGTAATTCCCCTGATTAAAATTATTTTAAGATTTTACTAATGTAGTGAGTCAATTACCAGTTTACACAAGTGTACTTCTGCTGCTGTCAATATAACAAAATACATCAGTGTAGCTGCCACTGAGTCTTACTAGACATGTTAGTACTATGTTACCCAAATTTCTTACATTTAAGTTGATTTATGTTGTTGCATTCCCAACTTACTTTAGCTCCAGCCAGCATAGCCCATGAGCAGAGATAATGAAAGTCAACCATATTGGTTACCCTTGCTGTGTAAGCCTGCTAAGGAAGCATCATAGTCCCAAGCAGTTCTTTGCATATGCTGGATGCTCCCAGCATAGTGTATCATGCATGCCATGATATAAATGTTATGGCCAGCAAGTCACCTGTATGCTACATTGAGGCTGCAAATGGGATTCGGGAAGAAATAAATGACTGGAAACCACAAAAGGTGAGCATTGCTTGTCAAATGTATACACGAATAGGTGACAAATGCATGCTAAAGAACCAGTTTGAGGGTGGGTGCAGAATGATACAGGAGAAGGTGGACCTTTACATTACTCCTATGTTTTATTGAGTGATTTAATATCATCTATAGTTAAATATCATCCATAGTTGAGTTGTAATGTGAGCTCCTTTTTGCTGGCAAAATTGAGTTAAGGGGTGATTTTGACAGTGTGATGGACCATTGGGTTGAATCTTTCTTGACCTAAATCTAGTTCCCATTGTTCTTTAATTAATTATGTTGGGGAAATCTACAGTGTCTTGGAGTAGTATTTTATGGATTACAGAAACTATCCCTCTGTATTGTCCTGTGGTTGGGAGGTGTTTCTTAAAAGGGGCTAGTTGCTGTGCATTTTTTTACAGTTGGGTTGGATAGAGGAGCTTGCAATTGGTGGCAGAGTAGTCAGGCTATTTGAATTGCAGTTTTTGTCTCGTGGTTTGGAGTGATCTTTTATCTGAAGAATTGTGCATGCACACGAAAGCTCATACCAAGAACAAACTTAGTTGGTCTCTAAGGTGCTACTGGAAGGATTTTTTTTTTGTCTTAAAATTCTTATAACACGCATATATAGTTTCAAATCGGGAAGTAAAGTTGTTAGCTATGATACAATAAATTGTGTGGAGCCCCCTTTTTCAGCTTATTCTTTAAAAAATAAAAACAAAGATGTCATTTAGAACTGTTCTTCAAATCCAGTAGTCTATTTCTCATTTCCATATTTTCAGCTGTTTAGACGGGCAAATTTTTCATCATGTGCCTGTAATTTTGTCATTGTAGATTCTGTCAGAGCTTCAAGCTTGGTGTTAAATCCCTGAAATAGCTCCTCCATAGGGCACAGCAGGGTCTTAATTAAATCCTTAAGTGTCTCCTGTTGATTTGCTAATAGACTTGTAAGTTCTGCCCTTGTCATATCAGCAACAGAGTCAATTGCTGCAACCTGCTTAGGGCTTCATTAACTTGTGACCCCAAAATTCAGAATCCCCCCCAAAACTGATGCCAAAGTTGTGTGTAGTTTTGTGCTGTGAACCCCGTGTTTTGTGTGACTACCTCAACCAAATAACTTCTTAGAACTTCTTACTAATTGGATGTGTACTACTTTTGAACAGCTACCTATTGATAACATAAACTTATCCTGTACAAATTAGTCTAATCCTTTTTTAAGGTATCTAAATGATTCATAGTACTGTAATGGATTTCGTAAGTTAATTATATACAGTGGTACCTCGGGTTACAAATGCTTCGGGTTACAAACTCCGCTAACCCGGAAGTAGTACCTCGGGTTGAGAAC
The DNA here is from genome assembly GCA_034641385.1 of Darevskia mixta. NCBI lineage: Eukaryota > Metazoa > Chordata > Lepidosauria > Squamata > Lacertidae > Darevskia > Darevskia mixta. Next base: position 62,494,271 of record JAWWNH010000029.1, read on the forward strand.
TTTGCCCCAGGATGAGAACGGAAATTGTGTGCGCGCAGGGGCAGCAGGAGGCCCCATTAGTGAAAGTGCACCCCAGGTTAAGAACGGTTTCGGATTAAGGACGGATTTCCAGAACAAATTAAGTTCGTAACCCGAGGTACCACTGTATTGTACAAATGAATACTTTCTTTGTCCTGAACCTACGGTATTTCTGATCATTTGGCTAACAAAGATAACTCATTTTTGGCACATTATAAATCTCTGTTTAAGTCCCTGCTAAAAGTCTTCTAAGTGTGGGATGTAAACACTAGAGCAGTCAAGTACAACAATGCTAGAAGGTATCTCAGTCCTCCAGCCACAACTTCCTGGTCACATGGATTGAGATATCTTCCTTTGCAAGCTAGAAGTGGGAGTGGCTTCACCTGGGAAGGTATTAGCAAAACCAACTGCCCAGCAGCCATTCTGCCTCTTTACTTCCTTTCCACTCTCTCACTCGAACTGTGAGGAGGATGCTCAGTTGGCTTCCTGCCAACTGGGGCCTAACTGGACTTCTCTCCCACATGGGGAGATTCCAATTGTAAATATCTTTACTAAGAATAAGCCTGCCTTCTTTGGGATTTGTCTTGAGCTGGATACATGTGAGTAAACATTTTATATCTTTTTATAGAAGACGTGTGTTGTGTCTTATTTGAAGAGGGACAAAGGGGAAATATAGTGACAAACCAGGAAACTAGATTAAGTTGATTCTAGCGAATCAAAGCAACTTCCGCTGTGTGTATTTTAAAAGGGAATGTTACTCTGCTAGTTGAACTTGTTAGCACAAGTTAGGATGAGATATATTAAATTATAAATCTCCATCCACGTTCCAAAACATTCCCACAAAGGGTTATGTATGCCCAGCGCTACGTATTTTGTGTATTTTTGAAGGATTGCGTTGGATTGCATTTTTGAGCTGAGTAGGATTTTTCTGAGAGCATTTCCTGGTCAGACCGCATGGTCTTTTGTCCTATTGTCTAGAGAAAGGGGGATTAAGCTACCCCTCCCCTCCCTCAGAGCTCACAAAAGACCCAAAGGCAGTGAAGATTTATTTTGAGGTTTTTGCTTTTTGCATTTTGAGATTTTGATTTTGAATTTTGACAAATTTTTGAATTTTGAAATTTTTTTCCAAATTTTGGATTTTAAGATGGCTAGTGCCAGTTTTTATAGTGAAGCAAAGCCAGGCTTAATGCTGCTAGATGAGGACAATTTTGTGCACTGGAAAACGCGCTTAATAGCATATTTAGAAGCAAGGGATGTTTTGGATGTGATTGAGAAACCAAAGCCTCAAGGTGCAGATGATGAAGCCAAGGTTAAAGTCTGGAAAAGGCAGAACAGCGAGGCCAAGCACATAATTTTGAGTGGACTTCGCAATAAGCATCTATCATTAATAAATAGCAAAGATGATGCATCTCAGATCCTAAAAGATATTGAGCGCATGTATGGAGAATCTACAAAGAACTCCTACAGAACATTGATGGGCAAATTAACTAGACTGAGAATGAATTCAAAAGAAGAATTCACAGAGCATATTGATAAATTCACAGAAATTATTCAAAAGCTTGAACTTACTCCACAATCTTTTGATGAAGTAACAAAGGTATCATTTCTGTTAGCCTCATTAGGGCCACATTTTGATGCATTTGTCAGTTTGATGGATCATAAAGAGAATCTAACTTTTAAGGAACTGACTAGTGAATTAAGAGAGGAATGCAGAAAGAGATCTGATTCCCCAGAAAGGAGCACTAGAAATAAAGGCAGCAATTATGTTCTTAAACAGCCTGCACAGTCCAGAGATGGACACAAGAAGGTCACATGTCACAATTGTAATAAAATCGGCCATATAGCCAGAAATTGTAGAGTGCCTAAAGCTAAAGAGAAAGATTCCCAAGCCTTTCAGCGTAAAGGAGAAAGAAAAGGGAAATTTGAGCGCAACTTGCTGTTGCAAGAAAGGAGTTTAGCTGTCCAGAGCCAAGAAAACACACGCAATAAGTGGTTATTAGATTCTGGAGCCAGCAGCCACTATTGTTTTGAAAAAGACTGTTTTAATGAATTAAATGATAAAGAGACTGAAATTGAGGTTGCAGATGGAAATGTTTTAAAGTCCAAAGGTGAAGGTTCAATGCATTTGGAATTCAATGTAAACAATGAATCTTTTAGGACCAGAATGTCCAATGTTGTGTATGTACCAGAACTGAGCTGCAATTTACTCAGTGTCTCTACTTTGGACAAGAAAGGTTTCAAGATCACATTTGAGAATGGACAGTGCTGTGTAACTAAAGATGGTGAAGTGTACATTGAAGCAAAATTAATAAATGGTGTTTATGAGGTTAATCTTTCAGAGAACCAGTCTGCAAAAGTGGCACGCTCCAGCCAGAAGGATGACGCAGATTTGACGCTGTGGCATAGAAGACTTGCACACAGAGATACCACCATCATTAAGAGTCTACAGGAAAGTGATCTTGTCACAGGTTTGCAGGTAAAAGGGAGCAGCAACCAGACTCCAACAAAATGCATAACTTGTGTTACTGAAAAGGCAGTAAAACCTTCTTTTACACGTTGCACAGAACAAAGGAGTACTAAAGTTCTGGATATTGTGCATTCAGATTTGTGTGGGCCACTCAGTGTTCCATCACTTGGACACAACAAATATATTTTGATTTTTCTTGATGATTTTTCGAGATATTGTGTGGCATATTTCATCAAAGATAAAAGTGAGACAGTAGAAATGTTCAAGAATTACATTGCCATGGTTAGGAACAAGTTCCAAAGAGCTCCAGGTGTCTTAATGTCTGACAATGGAGGAGAATACTGCTCACATGAGATGAAGGCCCTTATGGCAAAGGAAGGAATTACACATGTAACCTCAGTTCCTTACACGCCACAACAGAACTCCATAGCTGAAAGGAAGTTCAGATCCATTATGGAAATGACAAGGTGTATGCTGAAGGAAGCATCCCTGCCTAGGAAGATGTGGGGAGATGCTGCTTACACAGCTGTCTATCTCCAGAACAGGTTGCCAACAAAGGCAACACAGCGCACACCATTTGAACTTTGGCATGGAAAGGTGCCTAGTCTGTCGCACATACGTGTATTTGGCAGTGTGTGTTACTACCACGTGCCCAAGGAACAGAGGCACAAGCTTGACTCCAGAGCACAAGCAGGTATCTTTGTGGGATATGCTGCTGGAGGCAAAGGATACAAAGTAATGGACTTACAGACAGGCAAAGTGAGTGCGCACCATGCAATTTATTTTGATGAACATGCAAAAGCAGACACAAAGAACACTGTTATTGGCTGCTCCAAGGAGTCAGAATGGACTCAAGAACTCATAAACTTTCCTTCTGAAACCCCACGTGATACTAATCTGCCTTCTAGTGTCATAGCACCCCCTACAGGCGACGCACCAGAAGACGCAGATGACCAGACCCCTGGCGGCTCCAGAGACGAAGAGGAGGACTCAGATGAGGACATGCCACCGTTGGAAGGGAGTGAGGAAGCTGATGCGGTTCAGGAACCAGAACCAGAGGTCAGACGCTCATCCAGAACCAACAGAGGTGTCCCACCGGTACGACTGTCCTACCTTGCAGGGTCGGTGTCTCCACAGGAACCTTCCACATGGGAAGAGATTCAGAAAATGCCACCTGCACAAGCCAGTCTCTGGAAGAAGGCCGCTCAGGAGGAGATGGATGCACTGCATCAGAACCAGACGTGGACCCTGACAGAGCTCCCTCCTGGTAAGAAGGCCATTGGGTGCAAGTGGGTGTTCAAGGTTAAGAAGGGGTCAGAAGGGGAAGTGGAACGCTACAAAGCAAGGCTAGTAGCGCAAGGTTTTTCACAACGTTTTGGTGAAGATTACGACGAAGTTTTCGCACCAACCGTAAGATATAGTACCGTCCGAATGCTTTTGAGCATTGCAGCCTCTAAACAATTGGACGTGAAGCACATTGACATTTGTACTGCGTTTTTACATGGGAGAATTTCAGAAGAAATATATATGAAACAACCTAAAGGTTTCACAAAACCAAATGAGACGCATCTAGTATGTCGACTCCAGAAAGGAATCTATGGGCTTAAACAAGCGGCTAGAGCCTGGAATCAGAAATTGCACAGTATGCTTGTGCAACTTGGGTACAAGCAAGGAAACGCAGACAAGTGCTTGTACAGCAAGTCAAGTAATGGACAATATTCATACATATTGGCTTTTGTCGATGATTTGATTATTGCTACTGCAAATGATAGAGACTATACACAAATAGTAAAACACCTCAGCAAGGAGGTACAAGTAAAAGAACTTGGAGATGTCAAGTACTACCTAGGAATTCAAGTGGAAAGAGAAGAAGACGGCTCATTTCTTCTCAGTCAGAAGCAAAAGATTCATGAACTGATTGAGTATTTGCAGATGCAAGACGCACACCCGGTTGCAACGCCCATGGCTACAGACTTCTTGAAGAATCAGCAGGATTCGAAGCTGTTGCCAGATAACAGTCAATATAGGTCGGTAATTGGTAAACTTTTGTATATGGTTACCACATGTAGACCTGACTTAGCTAATGCTGTGGGGATTCTGAGTAGAAAAGTGAATTCTCCCACTGAGCATGATTTAGCGGGGCTGAAAAGGGTGGTTAGATACCTGAAAGCTACAATAAATTGTAAATTAAAGTTGCCAGCTGTCAGAGACCCTAAGTTGGTTGGGTACACTGATGCAGATTGGGCCGGGGATAATGCTGACTATAAATCCACAAGCGGTCATGTTTTTATGTTTGGGGATGGACCTGTTGTGTGGGGCAGCTATAAACAGAGTTGTGTAGCTTTGTCTTCAACAGAGTCCGAATATGTTGCTGCAACGGAAGCATGCAGAGAAATTGCCTGGCTTGATGAACTCATCAAAGACTTTGGACTGGTGAGAAGGGAACCTGTCAGCCTGCTAGAGGACAATCAAAGTTGCCTGAAGCTGACGCAGAGTGAAAAGTTCCTAGCCAGAACCAAACACATTGGGGTCAGGTACCACTACATACGCCAGATGGTGCAAGATGGACTTGTGGAACTGTCTTATTGCTGCACCAAAGAGATGACTGCCGACATCTTGACAAAACCCTTGCCAAAAGAGAGTTTCCAGAATCTACGTGTCAAGCTGGGACTCTGGGTGGTTGAATAAAGTTGTTTATGTTTGTATGTTGTATTTGCCTGAGAAGGGGTTTGTGGGATGTAAACACTAGAGCAGTCAAGTACAACAATGCTAGAAGGTATCTCAGTCCTCCAGCCACAACTTCCTGGTCACATGGATTGAGATATCTTCCTTTGCAAGCTAGAAGTGGGAGTGGCTTCACCTGGGAAGGTATTAGCAAAACCAACTGCCCAGCAGCCATTCTGCCTCTTTACTTCCTTTCCACTCTCTCACTCGAACTGTGAGGAGGATGCTCAGTTGGCTTCCTGCCAACTGGGGCCTAACTGGACTTCTCTCCCACATGGGGAGATTCCAATTGTAAATATCTTTACTAAGAATAAGCCTGCCTTCTTTGGGATTTGTCTTGAGCTGGATACATGTGAGTAAACATTTTATATCTTTTTATAGAAGACGTGTGTTGTGTCTTATTTGAAGAGGGACAAAGGGGAAATATAGTGACAAACCAGGAAACTAGATTAAGTTGATTCTAGCGAATCAAAGCAACTTCCGCTGTGTGTATTTTAAAAGGGAATGTTACTCTGCTAGTTGAACTTGTTAGCACAAGTTAGGATGAGATATATTAAATTATAAATCTCCATCCACGTTCCAAAACATTCCCACACTAAGTCCCTGCTAAAAGGCATTACTTCAGACATAAGACACTTCTTGATCTCACTTTCTCTAAGTATATATGCCATGGCAAGTGTGAGAGCACTGTATTGGGGTTGGTTTATTTATTTGTATGAATTTCTATACTCAGTATATAAAATACCGGAGCCATGTACATTTTAAGACCTGAAAGCAACAAGCAGAATAAAATACATGAACAACTGTAAATCTTCTTTAGTATGGACATGCTTTCACAAAGTACAGCTGGGTGACACATAGAGAAATACCATGCAGGTTTCAGTTCTTGTTTCAGTCTACAGCTGAGTGAACAAGGAGACAATGCTCCTTGTACTGAGAAGTGCATTGAGTCGTAGTTCCTCCATTTTGCAGCAGCTTGTAGTGCTGCTGTTGGGGGACCGCTCCCTGCCACTTGTGAAGTTATCATGGATTGCCAGATGCTTTAGGAGTTTGTGTACCTTGTGTACAGTACCGTCTTTTAAATGATGTTGAACAGTGTAACCCTATACATACCTTTCAAAAATAATTCCCACTGAGTTCAGTGAAGCTTTCTCCCAGGTTACTGGGTATAAGGTTGCAACCTAAGCACATCCATTGCTTTTAGTCATGAGGGCTATATACTACCTTCAGAATCAAAGTCATGCCTCTGAGTACTGATCGCTGTTAAGCAACAACATAAGCATGAGAGAGCTATTATCCTGCTTGTGGACTGGGTTGAGCAAGAGGAAATGGAATTCTGGGCTAGGTAGACCTTTGATCTGATCTTGCAGGGCTCTCTTTATGGGATAATTAGCTGAGTCATGTGTCAAATCCTGCAGGGCTCTTCTAATGGCTAATATTTTAAATTTTCAGCTGTGCAATGCTTTAACAGAGGAGGCGAGATTGCCCTTTCCTCATTCTTTAGCTAGTGCTATCAGCTGATCCCTAAGCTGTTGATGACATCTTTTGCAAAACATAGCTATTGCTGGTAGTGATAAGTTAGAATAAATGCTGTTATAAATCTCAGCCGAATTACTAAGGTTTCTCTGTAACTATGGAAACACAGTTCTAGACATTAGAGTGCAAAAGGGAGAATCTTAGTGTTACTGTGACAACTGATAACTACATGAAAGCTAAAAAAAGTGACAGAATTTTTACAATAAGATCATATACAAGCCTGGTAAACTGTGTATGCTTGAGTACTGAGATACTGTACAATCGTGTATATAGGTACCCTTACAAGGGTTTGTTGTTTCACATTTCATCTGATTATATATACAGTTATAATAATATAGCTTGTATGCTTCAAGCATATGTATTTTCCTGGCTGATTGCAAATCTTCCTCCTCAAATTAAGAACCAGGGAGGGACCATCACTCACTACATGCTTTGTGAACAGAAGGTCTCAGGTTCAAACCCTGGCATCTCTCCATTTGAGGATTAGGCCATAGGTAATGCAAAGATCCCTACTTGAGACCTTGCTGATCTACCTCTGGTCAGAATAGAGTAAAATGGAGCTGGACTGGACAGATAACTTGTCTGCAGTGGTATAAGTCAGCTTCCTATGTTCCTAAACATGCAGAAAGAATATGCATTGCTGCTGGCTGTTCCACTTCTGACAGTGTTTGAATGTGTAAAAAAAATGTAATCCTGTGAAGGAACCTTTTACACAAGTAATAAGCAGTTGAACCAACCTTCCTTCCTTCCTTCCTTCCTTCCTTCCTTCCTTCCTTCCTTCCTTCCTTCCTTTATTGTCTCCCATCTGTGCTTTGGCTCGCTTTGCTGGCTTCTGTTATTGGGAGACCCAGTTCCCAGTTTCAGCGAGAAGAAAACAACCCATTTTTAGACTTTCCTAGTTATGGTAAATTTGAGTAAGTGTACATTTGGTTTACAGTCTATTGAGAAGTACAGTATCTTAATTTCTTGCTACTTTCAGTCAGTGAGGCACAAGCATCTTTGTTCATGACACCATGCACTTCTGTGCTTTGGGGGATTCCCATATGTATTTCTATGTATACAATGCAACTTGAATTTTATATTTAAAAATGGATTTCAAAATGCAGATGTTTTCTGTTTTCAGATATAATGGGCCTTTCTAACCTGGATATGCTATCGGCATGGAAGTCAAATGGGGCCACCCAAAAATAAGATGGTGGTTTCAAGAGGTACAGAATGTTGAAGGGGTAATGTTGAAGGGGTTGGGTTTGGGGAGAGGAGAAAGAATTAGCCCACTCAAGCCTTATCATTCTGGAAGCGGGGGGGTTAGGTTGGGGAGAATGTGTGTCTCCCAGAGTGGCTGGGGAAACCCAGCCAGATGGGCGGGGTACAAATAATAACTTCTTCTTCTTCTTAGCTTAGAAACTTCAGGGTTTTACCATGGCTTCTGATCAAGAACAAATCATGGCTTGTTGTTTTGGGTGCAATGGTAAGCTGGGGTTTGTTTCAAAGCAGGAAAGGAGGGAGAGTATCACTAAACAAGAGTAAGGAGAAAGGGGAGGAGGAATTTGTAATGGTAAACCTTCCAAAATTCCCTGATAATGAGTCAGATTATTACCGGTATGACTGTATGATACATCACCTTGGTTAGCAGTTAGTGTGCAGTATGAGACAGCTCTGACTTAATTTTTACTTATTAAATAAAATGAATCTGCTATCTGAAACGTATAGCTATGTGTTTGCTTTTGGAAAAGGTAGTTTCATGGTAACATCTTTCATATGTGTTATTTGGATTAAATTACAGGCTTAAAATAGACAGCATTGCTTATATGTAAAAAAATAAAAGCTTCATATAGACTGAAACATTCAAACAAATTTTCTGTGAACTTAAGCTCTTTCAACTCTTTAATAATGGAAGAAGATTGCATAAATGTTAGAATGATTCCTGGCCTCTAGGCAAACAGTGAAATTAAATGAGTTGCCTTTATATTTCTAAACCATTTTGTCTGTAGTAATACTGATCTAGATGCTAAGCTGCAACAATAGAAATTGTAGTGTTTCCCTGACAACTGAGAAAAACAGACATGCATAAAAACTGAGGTTGAAGGATGCAGCACTCATAGATAGTGTGGGTTGGGATGGCTTCTTACCTCGCTTGAGCTAGCAAGTAAAGAATGGGGAAAAATATTATGAGAAGAGTAGGTCTAAACTCTTTGGCATCTGAATGGGGCTTCAAGAAAGCAAGTTTCTGTCTCATACATATGAGAATGCAAGATCCTGGCCAGATTTGACCATAATTTGGTGTGCTTCAGGTAAGTTTTCCTTTTTGCACATTATATGTAGAAATAATCATAAGTCAGACTCTTGTCAGTCCATTGCATTCTCGGTGCAAACCCATATTCTTTCTACTCCCAGACCCTTCCCACCCATGCCACTAAAACTTACTTCTTAGTCTATAAGCAACTACTTCCTAAATTTGCAGCAACTAATCATAATTTTTGTTCAGTTCATTTTGGCCTCTCCTATCATCTTTCTCTTATACACAGTTCTCCACTAGCGGATGTGCACTAAAAGCCCAATTAAAGTAAATGAAACAGATGTGTGGGTAGGTACAAAATTGTATTCTTTTAAGTTCAGTTTTTTTCTGACCATGGATTGTTGGGAACAAATGAACCTAGTCCAATCATGACTTTGTTGGAGCAGTGTGAACCTATGTGGCAGGAGGGAGGCACTTTCATGATTAAACCATTATTTTAAATGTCCTGTGACTTATTATAACTTGTGAATGAAGCAAATATAGGCTGAGCAGGAGTTGTGCCAGTTTTGTGTCTTGTGCAGTATTCTGCACACACTATTAATATGGAATTGGCAATTATTTAAAATGTATACATCACCTTTTCAACCTTGTCTCAGTTTTTAAGTTTTAAAAATACCAAAAAATATGTAGTAATTAAAAAATTGTGTTGCAGGCTGCTTTGCTGTTTGTTGAATTTTTGTGAATTAAAAATTTAAACCTCAGTGGAAAGAAGAGCTCAGTGAGCCCAGTAGGGTGAGTGATATAGGAAGCACAGAAATACTGTGCTTGTTCTTGAGTTACAGTACTCTCTAGCTGCCATGAAAAGTCTGTGTGCTGTAAATGGCTACATGCAGAAAAAAAGATTTGCAGATGTGATAAGAGAAGTCATCCGGAAGGAATTAGTCACAGTAGGCTGTTGTGCAGGTGCTGTTACCATAGCAAGGAACGTGTGCACATGTGATCCTTTTTTGAAATACAGTATAGTTGCTGAGGAACAATTAGCTTCCTGTCTTTACCATAGGGATATAAGTGAAACAGTGGGCAACTCATGAATGCACCTGCTGTACTAATGACTGTTTTCACTATGAAACAAAGTGTTATCTATGAATTTAACTGATGTCAGTTTAGATGTTTTGACTCCGTATGTTTTTAGGTGCACACAAGATGCTCCTGGGTGGGTTTGACTTTCCTGCTAACTTTAAATTAACTTTCCTTTCTCCAGCTGAATGTTGTGTTGCCTGCTCTAGATGGGGATCATACTCCCTCTGAAGACATGTTAGAATGGATAGGCTTATTTGGTGCCAGTGACTTCATTTGTTTCCATGGTGCTTTGAATTTTTGCCAAGCAAAATTCTTTGCAGTTTTGAGCAAGTTAAGTGTCTTTGCTAGCTGTGTCTTTAATTCTATGCACACATAACTATCAGTTTTGCCAGGACTTGTTTATTCTGTTTGCTGGTAGAAAGTTTTTCTGTATTCCTCTTTGTTAATATATTTTCGATTCCCCAAATGGAAATAACATTATTTATTTTAAAGGTAAATTGAACTCAAAAGGGAACTATAACCTCATTTCCAGCAAGATTCACAAAGATGCTTCATTTCTGCAGAGCAATTAAAAACTGATCTTTTTCCCCCAAAAGTTACACTGATAATAATCATGGGAATACCTGATTTTGTGGATATATTTTATGATGTTTTCTTGTATAATAATAGTTAACAGTGTTTCTATTCTTTCAGATTAACACTCTTATAAACAGATAATAGCAAGGACTCTACTTTTCAAGAACCCATTATTTGATTATGCATGTGCAGAACACAAGTGGTAAAAATTAATCTTTATTCATGAAGTGCTCTGAGACTTTTATTCATGAAGTGCTGTGAGCCGTAGGAGTACAAAGAATTATTCGCGTGTCAATGGGAGAGTGAAAATACTCAAGATGCCAGTGTAATGGAATTAAGATGCTTCACCTATTAGGTTGCTTTAGATTAATTAGCAAGAGGCTGAAATTTTCTTACTTATATTTTAATTGCAGTGATTCGTCAAATTGGGGTGGGTGAAGGGAGGGAAAGTGAGTATTATATTTATGATTCATTTAATCCTAGTGAGCTTGACAGCAAATCCAAGATAATGGATATTTGTAGCAAAAGAATTTGCTCTTTAATGGCAACTAGCAACTTTTGTTGTTTCCAGTGCTATTAAAACTTATCCTTTCATCGTGAGAACTTTTGATTTTATTCCTATTCTCTGCTTCCTGTTCTTTGACCAGTTACTGATCCATAAGAGAACCTGTCCTATCCTGTGACTTGCTGAGCTTGTTGAATGTTTTCCAAGGGTTGGATCCAGTGGCATATATGGCCACATCCGCACAGTACATTTAAAGCACAGTTTTATCCCTTTAACAGTCATGGCTTTCCCCCAAAGAATCCTGGGAACGGTTGTTAAGGGTGATGAGTTTTTAAGAGACCCCCATTCACCTCACAGAGCTATAATTCCCAGAATTCCCTGGAAAGGATTGATAAACAACTATGGAGAGCCACTACCAGTCACTGTATAGTATTGAGCTGGATGGACCTATGGTATAAGGTAGATTCCTACCCGGTATGTCATTCCTAAATCCTGTTTGTATGCCATACCTAATTGGTTCCGGAGGTCCGTTCTTAACCTGAAAACGTTCTTAACCTGAAACACCACTTTAGCTAATGGGGCCTCCCACTGCCGCTGCGCCGCCGCTGCCCAATTTCTGTTCTCATCCTGAAGCAAAGTTCTTAACCCGAGGTAATATTTCTGGGTTAGCAGAGTCTGTAACCTGAAGTGTATGTAACCTGAAGCGTATGTAACCCGAGGTACCACTGTACTCACAAACCATTACAACTCTGATTGTGGTTGTGCCAGTCTGATGGCCATGATGAAGTGGCATGGTATGCATTGATTTGATGCAATAAAAGAATTTGACAGGTAATTATTTGTGCAGCAGCTGAACACTAGCAGCATAGTACATGTGAGAATTGTTGCTTTGAATAATAAGGCATCTTGTGGAGTTTCAACTTCATCTATTCCAGGGCTTAGGAACCCTGTATTCCAAGAGTTACATGCAGCTCTTGACCTGATTTCATGTAGATGGGAGAGCTGGAAGGGGAGGAGGAGGAAGAGAAAAATGGGGGGTGGGGTTGAGAGGAATAAACTTGAAGGGGCTCTTTGAACAGCGTCTGCAGTAGAGAGCAGTTGTATATTGATTTAGAATAACCAGAAAGTGCAATCATAATAACCAAATGTTTTCCAGAAGACTCTTAAAACGAGGGAATATGATGACTGTGCACTAAACAGAATCATAAGGAATTTAATTTTTGACTTGACAAGGCCATGTGATAGTCTTAATGAAATTGTACCACCTGAGATATATCAGTGAGAAACTGCATGATGAAATATATCTCTCCCCATTTAAAAAACTCCTAGCCAGGTACAAAGCTAGCACCTTTGGTTCAATGCTTCAAGCTTCGTTTGAATTTTCAGGTGCTTTTTAAAACACACAATTCCTCAGGTGCAGAATGGAAATGGTATTATTCTCTGTGCACTGCTGAAAGTTGGATTAAGTTATACTCTCAATTAACAAAGATAGTGGAGGAACTTGCCTCTATGTGAGAGGGGGAATAGTCACTGTCCTCTCAGTCTGAAATCACGTTGAATCATTGCAGTCCTGACATTTGATTAAATATCTCAGAACCCTGAGGCAGTAAAATGGACTTTGAGTTCAGAGACTTGCACGCTCGAAATGTTCTCACAATTGTTATAAATGGCCTTGATGGAGAGCCAGTATAGTGTAGTGGTTAAGAGTGGTAGACTCGTAATCTGGTGAACCGGGTTCGCGTCTCCGCTCCTCCACATGCAGCTGCTGGGTGACCTTGGGCTAGTCACACTTCTTTGAAGTCTCTCAGCCCCACTCACCTCACAGAGTGTTTGTTGTGGGGGAGGAAGGGAAAGGAGAATGTTAGCCGCTTTGAGATTCCTTCGGGTAGTGATAAAGCGGGATATCAAATACAAACTCTTCTTTTTCTTCTTGATATACATTTCACCAGTAGAAATTTGAATGAAGAACTCTATATAAAGTGTTGTTTTTTAAAAAAATAATGGGCTGCATTCCTCATTTATGAAGGTCATTATTTATCTGTAGACGCAGCTGCTTTAATTTGGGGAAGCTACACTTAGTCTGAGATATTTTTTTGTAGGATGGGGGGCACACTCTAATCTAGACCTTTGAGGATATTTATATAAATGCATGTTGCGGGCTACCTCCCCCCAATAACATCCTTATTCTATACCTGTTCTGCACCATTTCCTGAGAGCTTAACATAGAAATTCAGGTTTGGTTTTTGAACTGTTAGTTGCTTCTGTTTCTGATTTCCTTTCATCTTTGTGGTTACAAGCTATTAGCTCTTTTTTATCTCAGGGTGGTTCACAACATTGAAATACAAGATAAAATACATAATAAAAACAAGAACAAAAACAAACCCCATCCCCTCTCACAAACATATTTAAAAGGGTATCAGATGTTAATCAGTCAAAGGCCTTGTTGAAGAATAATGTTTTTGCCTGCTGCTGCCATGGAGGAGTGTTGAGGGTTTCATTAATTCAAATTTCAAAAGTATTATTTTATATTATTCAATAAATATTTATATAGTTCACTTTTGTGCACAAGTGGAAAAACTTCATCATTCTTTAAAAATTATCTTTATGCAAGTGGAACCTGCAACAAAATGTATTAGTGTGGAACATCCCTGTTCATGGCTGGCTGAAACCCTGCCCTCTTCAAGGATACTCAAATTCCATGCGCCCCCCTCCAGTCCTCAGCATTCCATGACCACTGGGCATGCTCAGTCATCAATTGTAGTTTTTTTTAGGGGCAGCGGGATTCCCCCCCCCCCCAGAGAGCTTTTCCTAAATATTCTTTGTATTTCTGTAAACTTTGAGCTTCCAGTAAGCTGGCTGATACCTCTCTCTCTGTGGATAGTACTGTTTTGGCTACATAAGAACAGGCACTCAGAGAATTAAAATTACTGTTAGTACTGTATATAGCACTGGGACCCTGCAACAAAGGAAGTGTATGTGTATGTGCTGGGGGAGGAGGGGGAAGCCTCCCTTTTCAGGTAGGAGACTCTCTAGATTGTGAGAAAGTGAATGGGGGGCACTATATGTGTGTCTCTCTCTGTTTTTGTCATCTTCCTACTTTTCCAGCTATTCCATTGCCCATCCCTCCCCTACCCCCCCATTGCCAGCATTCTATAAGCATGAGCACACTCAGTTCTCAGTAGACTCTCTTTGGAGGGGCCCTCTTCCCCAGTTATGCAAACCTTGAGATTACCCTCACTCGGTCTGCTGATAATAATAATAATAATAATAATAATAATAATAATAATAATAATAACAACAATAACAATTTTTTATTTGTATCCCGCCCATCTGGCTGGGTCTCCCCAGCTACTCTGGGCGGCTTCCAACAGACACAAAATACATTAAAATCACAGGTTAAAAGCCTGATGCCTCTCTTTTGTATGGGGCTGTTACTGTTTGGGCTGTGTAAGTGAGGGCACTTGGAGATTGGAATTGGAATTGGAATTAGAATATAGGGTAATGATTACAGAGAGCCTAATGGAACAAATGGCTGAAATGCTATTTGAAACACCTAACAAAGATCTCACAGAAGTAATCCATACAATATTTATTACATGAAAAAGTTACCAAGTCTATTCCTATGTATTGCAGCTGATGCTTGTGTTTTACAGGACCAGAAGGAGGGTTCTGATGGATTGAAAGTCCTGCTGTATCTTTAAAGTGAAAAAAAAAGATTTTTTTTTCATTTGTACCTGCTTTTTTTTTTTATCTGTTTGCAAATGTTGCTCTAATGGTTTGAAACCCAGTCGTGTCATTTCTTTACGCCCACACAGAGCTGCAGTAGTACAGACACTGTAGCAGGAAAACCATATTACCAGCTAGAGCCATTAAAACTCTTCCCACGCCAAGTGTGGGTTGAAATCACCCTCTTCTTCCCTCCCCACCCCGAAGCCCACCGCCCACCACCAAACCTTCTGTGCATCGGGGTTGTTTTTTTACACATTTTAAAAAAGAGAGCCAGAACAATTGAAAAGAAGACTCTGAATCCTATGTTGTTATTGTTGTTGTTGTTCCAGCGCTTTCCCAGAGAAACCTGAAGCACACCTCTGGCCTATGGACTTAGCCATCTAAAGGTTAGCAAGAGCTTTGTTGTTAATTTCTCCGCTTAGCTTTGATGAGAGACTGCAAAGAACGAGAAGGGCTAAGTTGTGGGTATTTTAATGCAGTGACTGTTAGGATGGTTGCTTTTCTCTGACACACACAGCACTTTTTTCTCTCTTCAAAACAAAGAACCTTAAATAGGGCTTTATTACTGGTATATTTTGCACCTTTTGCTCAAGCATCAGAAACTTTGAAATATGGACCAGGTTTGTTTCTGTGCTTATAGAAAAGCAAGCCTGTTGATGTGTGGTATGCATGCTAAGGACAGTTAACTCTTTTCTGGCACTGTAAAGCACAAGTGATTTTGACCAGAATAACTTGAAACTCCCTTTTATGCACGTTTGCAGGAAGAATCTTGTTTGTGCAGCTTATTACGAAAATGCTGAACACATGTATAAGATTTGTTTTTCCTGTAGAAGAACTGATCTAAATTTAATTGCCATGAAAATAACCCAAATCATGCATACTTTATGTAATTCAGTTTGCATGAATACTGTTGCTAGAATCAGTATGGGAAATATATTTATATTGATCAAGGAGAAGGCAAGAGAAGGCAAGTGCTCTAAACATTATTTGCTTTAATACTTATTGTGCAAAGGGTGTTTTTACTGAGGTCAGCTTTTGAAATTTCCAGCTTTGCAAATGATCAAACAGGAGAGTAAAAATAAAGAATGCTTTTTTCTTACATATTGAGATGAATCAGAGATTCTTATTTCCTTTGCTTTGAATTTTTAATGAACGGCTTTAGAATCTGCTCTGTAGCACTTTGTACTAATTGTAATAATTTGCTCTGTCATCCTATTGCATGTTCTGAAGTGACTTTTATTACTCTAGGATAAGAGTTAAGTAATGGATAAATGTTTTTACGTTAAAATAAGAACCGATGGGACTGTATTGTGGCACTAGCAAAGGTTGTTATCAGATGTTTGCTACAGTATCTGTAGAAAGTCTTGCCACTCCCATGACAGAAGCATGTTTTGTAAACTTCCATAAGCATGTATATTTTACTAGAACAAAATACGGTTTCTAGCACATTTTGATATTACAAGCTGTCTCAGGTGACTCATAGGCAAGGCTAATTAATTATTCAAAATGGCTTTAACATTTACAGATATATAAAATCTGTAACCTAGATTCAAATGCCATAAGGACAATGAGCTTCCTTGGTTACTGGTAATTTAGAATGCTGGGCTGCCAGGCTGTGTTAGCAAAGGCGCTGGAGACAGCAAAACCTAATAATCTCATGGAAGTATGGTTTTAGTACCATAAATCAGGCCCACAGATTGGTCCTGAAAAGAGAATATTACAGCAATTGGTCCATTAATAAGGTTTGGGAGGTATTGTCAACAACTGCACTGAAACTTTTAGCTATAAGATACTGGAGGATGAAACCAGTTACAATAATGAACAAAAAATGGGAAATGTCAGAAGAAAATTGTTTGCAGTTGAAATAGATAGCAGGGGAAATATTTCTACTCCAGCTCAGAAATCTGCAACTTTATTTTTGAATATCTGCTCTGTAGATTGCGTACTGTGTTGTACCGTATTTACTCGAATCTAATGCTCACCCTTTTTGGCCAAATTACATTGCGAAAATTAGGGTGCACTTTAGATTCAATGGTGCATTAGACTAGAGTAAATACTGTACTAAAGACAAAACATTCTTGATGCCCTGTTTTTGCAGTGGTCTGGTTGTATCATGGTTTGACTGTTGAGGTTGTGCCTTAGCTCCCATGCCTTGATCCCCCACTTCACTTTCTAATTTGTAATAACTTCAGGGCCGTCTTAAGCATATCCGGCACCGTGGTGCAAATATCTCTCCAGTGGCCCCCCCCCCTGTTTCCCAGAGCTGTCGACTTTTTTTAGGGGGGGGGGACTTCAGTCCGGCTCATTTACATTGCATGGTCTGACGCGCGCTCGGCGCTGCATGTAAGTAAGAGGCATGCGGAACCCAGCCCAGACGGCCTCCCGCGCCTTCCCTCTAAGCGCCCCTTACCCGCCCCCATCCAGGAAAGTCCGCGCGGCAGGAGGGCCAGCAAGCAGATCAGGTGGCTTGCCGGCTGTGCCATCCTTGCTCAGTGCCGGGATTGCACAGGGCGCTTCCCTGCTCAGCTCGCAGACTCCGCAGGGAGGCGTGAAGGCAGCAACGTGGCCAGAGAGCCCCGCCCCTGCCCCCAATTGCACCTGTTAGATGCCCAGGCAGCCCCGGCAGGAGGGGACGCAAAGGGGCTTCCCTGAGCCAGACGCAGTGCACTCCGATGGGCGGCTGAGAGGAGAGGAGTGGGCTGCCCCAGAGCGGGGAAGCTAGCATGCTCTGACTCTCCTTTCTGGACACTCAGCCTGTGGCACCCTCCAAAATCTGGTGCCCCGCGCCACTAACGTCTATGGGTAAGACACCCCTGAATAACTTGTTCACTGTCGAATCCAAATCAGACAAACTGGGCTTGCTTAGCATTACCACAAACCATAATTTGTGCACCAGAATCCCAAGCCCATTGCAAACTGTACATTCCAACTGTGTCATGGAAACAAACTATAGATTTCAGTAATGGTAACCATAGTTATTGTAAGTGAGGGAGGAAATTGGAGGGGGGAAATTGGAATGGCTGATCTGTTTGACAATATTATACTTGTTCAGTTGCTCCTCCATATTTATTAAGAAGCAAGTCACAAAACTGACCAGGTGACAATGTATGTAGTTATTCAGGGATGATTTTGTGGCATCTGTAAAGAACCTCACAAGACTTCCTGTTGTTCAGGAAATACTGTATGCTGCAGTACAAACTTGCTGGAACCCCAACATGCTGGAGAGCTGTATTAATTTTTTATTTCAGATTTTTTTTAATTATAATATTTATTTATTTTCAACTTTTGACAAGAAAGATGTTGACAACAGTATATGCAATGACAGTAGGTACAAAAAGCAGGACGTGTGCTTAAAATACCTTAAACTTCAAAATTTGACTGTTGCCCCTGCTAAATACCTCAAGTATTATTTCATATATCTCTAGCACTTAGTTTTTGGGAAATGGCCTTTACATAGAAATATATATACCCAAAGTCAGATCTGGCCCATCTAACTAGCAGTCGCCCTCCAGGGTTCCAGGCAAGAGTCTTTTCTAGCTTTACCTGAGGAAATGGGGGATTGAACCTGGGACCTTTTTGCACGTGCTCTGCCACTGAGCTGTGGCTCTTTCCTTTAGTACGTGTGATTGAGTTTCAGAGCATGAAGTCTCCCGTTTCATTTTGAAATGTGATATAGGACTCATAAAGGAGAAAATGATTGCAGTACAATACAAAAGGTGCTTATTGTCCAGCTTGGTGGTTCCCCATGCATTTTGAATGCTCACTTTTCTATGGCTACATGTTTGAGTGTTAAAACCACAATCATAAGCTTCAAACGCTTATAAAAGTTGTACTCCTAATGAAGAGCACTACCCAGTTGTTCGCTTCCAAGTCTACAGGGCCCTCGTCTATTCTCCAAGAATTCTCAAAGGTTAGGGGAACATTTTAGGGACCTGGTGTGAATGCAATACAAAGTCAAACCACGGCATAGCATGAATGAGTGGGTTCCCAATGTAAAGACAAACCATGACCCTGGGTTCAGCTGTAACCTGGACATTTGGTTGACCATGCTTACGCTATGGTTTGTCTTAGCGTAAAGTGTGAACCTGGCCATAGCTTGTATCAGTAAAACTTGGATATGCCACTCACTAAAAGGTATGTTTAGGTTTTATATCTCTTAGTGACAGCTAGAGGTCTTGATCATGGTTTTGTGCAACCATAAATCCACAGGGCCCACATGATATGAAAGTCAGTAGGTTCTCTGCATTGCATTGTTTGAGCAGTGAAAGACAGCAAGCCTGGATTCAGACTTAACAATAAACCATAGTTTATAATGAGGATGAATCTTCATAGGGTTTAGAAGCGTGTGTTCCCATTTCCTCTTTGTTTACATTCACGAAGAGGAGCTAGCAGTTAGTTACGAAGCAGAAGTTTTCATTTTCCCGTGATGTCCAAACTTGGGGAACCATAGTTTGTTTTAACTATGATCACCTAAAGGAAGTAGGGATCAGATAACTAAAAATTGGCAAGGATTCAGAGGGCTGCATTTTGCCTACTATATGTACACTTTTCAGATCTTTTTTGCTGGAGTTTCTTCAGGTGAGGTGCAAGATCAAGGGAAGTATTAGTACCGTTTTGCTCTGCATTGATCAGACCGTACCTGGAGTACTTTGTCCAGTTCTGGGCGCCACAATTTAAGGAGGATATTGACAAGCTGGAATGGGCAGAGGTGGGCGACCAAGATTTTAAAGGGTCTGGAAATCAAGCCTTACGAGAAACGTTTGAAGGAGCTGGCTATGTTTAGCCTGGAAACTCAGAGGAGTATGATACCCATCTTTACATATCTAAAGGACTCACACGGATGATGGCGCAAACTTGTATTCATCAGGAAGAACTTTCTGACGGTAAGAGCTGTTTAAGAGTGGGACGGAGTCCTTCGGAAAGTGGTGGACTCTCCTTCCATGGAGGTTTTTAAGAAGAGGTCGGATAGTCACCTGACATGGATGCTTTAGTTGAGATTCTTGCATTGCAGAGAGTTGGACTAGATGACCCATGGTGCCCTTGCAACTCTACAATTCTGTGATTCTATAGGAAGCCACCCTCCTCTGTGTCCTGGGCTTTATAGACTCGTCTACCCATGTAATTTCTGGAAGCAAAGGGGCACATGGGCTGCCAGATGTGAAATATATTGGCATTATTTTCAACTCACCTACCCCACTATGTAACCTTTGTTTCTCTGTGGCCTACTCCACACTTCCATTTGCCCCACCACTTTCCCCCAGGAAAACCAGTGGTTTAGCTCTGAATCGGAGCAAACGGCAATTGGGTTTTCTGTGGATTGCTGTTGGTTCTTTATTGCTAAAGAGTGGGTTTTCCAAGGGAAAGTGGTGGGGCAAAAGCAAAACCACTCGGACTCTTGCCTAGAAAGCACAGGACAAGTGGAAAACGCCTTGGACCCATGCTTTCTAGGCATGAGAGAAGCTGGTGTGGATGAGCCCTCTTATCTCTCACTTTCTCTTTCTCCCTGCCTTCTGTTTTTCTTCATACCCCTCTTTTTCAGTTTAAAAAGACATTGTCCTGTACTTTAGGATCCCTACACACCAATTTAGGATCAGTGACGAGACTAGATGGTTCTTCAGCAGAGGTGTGAGAACTTTTCCCAGTGTTTTTGTCTCCAACCCATGGCTGCCTTTTACAGTTACCGCTGTGCAGTAGTGTACATATAACCTTTGTGCTGATCTGTGTCAATATATAAAGCTCTGGTTGTCCAAATAGTTAGGTTGTTTCCTGCCTTCAGATATTCAGCTGTGAGATTTCTCAGTATGTGATTCACAGTGTGTGCGTTTAAAGAAGTATTCAGATATTCGGCTCTGAGATTTCCCAATATGCTATTCAGTGTGTGTGCATTTAAAGAAGTGTGGAAAAAGCAGAATGATTGTGTGTGCATGCATGAGCAAAGCACTGAACATGCTTTCTGTACACGAGACATTGCCAAAAGATGAGGAATCTCTCAGCTGACTTGTAAGATGCCTGGACTAGCTTTTGAAAACAACCACCCAGTCACCTGAACATTTAATGTTTGTGTGGGTTGTATTTTCTAAGGCCCATTGGAACAGTCATTATTATTGTCTGTCAAACAGCTGAAGAGCACTTACTAAGAACATCAAAATAATTCTCCATGCAGCCAAGAACTGACTGTGGACCTCCTAAGCTAGAACTTCAACACAGGCAGATCTCTTGTGCTTATTCATGAAGGACCCTCTACTTATCTGGAATTGCTGGAGAAATAAACACTGGTGCTTTTTGTGCATTAACCAGAGTTTGCAGCACAAGACAACTTCAAATATTTTCACAAGTGCATAGGTAATCCTGTTTTCTTGCATTTGATGGGAGTATTTGTTACATTTGTTTCCCACCTTTCTTTTAACTAGTTCAGTGCGCAAACATTGTTCTCCCACCTCATTGGGATAGGCATCACCACTTGCCATCATTGTAGGGGTGCTAGTGTCCTTGCAGGAGCCTGGTGCTGATTGCAATGTTGATGGTGCTGTTTCTGCTCACCACTGTGGAGGGCAGGCATTTTGCCATGGCTCTCTCAAAGTCAGAGCCTACAGTGATCCTAATGTGAAATACGATGGATTTCTTTATGATAGATTTAGGTCACCCAGGGAACTTAATAGGTGAGTGGGGATTTAAATCTGGGTCTCCCCGGTTTGAATCTGACACACAAAGGTCTAATGCAAGTCATACACACACACACACACACACACACACACACACACACACACACACACAGTGGTACCTCAGGTTAAGTACACTTCAGGTTAAGTACGCTTCAGGTTAAGAACTCCGCTAAGAACAGAAATCGTGCTCTGGCGGCGCAGCGGCAGCAGGAGGTCCCATTAGCTAAAGTGGTGCTTCAGGTTAAGAACGGACCTCTGGAACGAATTAAGTACTTAACCCGAGGTACCACTGTATTGCCTTTTCACTTTTAGCACAAGCTTCTACTTTCCCTGTGCTGTGGAGTCCAAATAATTCGGTGTTGGTTGGGCTTTCAAAACCTGTTGTTTGCTTTCCAGTCCAACACTGAATGCTTGTGCCCTTTATATTCTGCATTATTATGGTATGCTCTGAAGTGCAAATGCAAGATTTTCCCAGATAAATTCGTCTCAGTGTGGAGCAAAGCTGGAGATGTTGCCGATTAAATTTAGGACAGCAGAACAGCAGAACACTATGGCTGAAAGATCAAATGAAAATGCTCTGTTTGTTGCTTAATGATGCCGTTTGCTTGGCTGGATAAATAAATAAACAAATGGTAGGCCTGGAATGGAGGCGGGAGAAGGAGAAACCACAAGGAAGAATAGATCAGTGAGCGAAACTCAGGTCTCAGCAGGGTGCCTTTTTCTCAGCTGTCTGTTCCCCCCCCCTGTGCCAACCCTGAAATTAAAAGTGCATGTAAACGTGAATGTTTTCCAAACATTCCTTACAGAGAAATTCACTTGGCCAAGAAAATAAAGTACCAAGAAAGGCAAAAGCATGATGGAACTAAAGAGGTGCAGTGTTAAGCCAAGCAGCTGGGTCAGGGCGGTCCAACTTTTCATATTGGGCTGCCCAGTGCCTTGTCACGCGGTGGGCCAAAATTTGATGCCCCCACCAGTCCTCATGCTGCCTTGCTAAGGCTGGATAAGTGAGGCACTGGGCTTTGGGAAGGAGGTGCAAGGTTCCGGCAGGGGCCTATAGCCCTCCCAGTTCCTTCCCAAAGCTGGGAAGTACCGGTACTAACTAGGCTTTGAGAAGGAGACAGCGGAAGGACTCTAGGACCTGGTCACAGCCCCCAGCCTCCTTCCCAGAGCCCAGCACCTCACCTGACTTTGGGAAGGCACTGTGAGCGCTTTGGTGGTGGTGGAGCATCAAATGTTGCTGAGGGCCGCCAAAATGGTCTTAAGGGTCACATGCAGCCTTTGGGCCACATGTTGGACTGCTCTGAGATAGATTAGACCTCCTCCCTGCAAAATGTGGAAGCTAATCACTTCCAGTACATCTTTCTGGGCAAAACTACATATGATACTTTGAGTTGTAGGACTCGTTTGGAAGTGTCTCACCAAGATTTCTTATCTCCTGAGGCAATTAAAAAATGGTTCTGTGCATATGCAGGGCAGTTCACTTTGAACTGGGCAAAAGCTTGCTGCAGAGCACTATAATTTTTTTAATATGCTTCCTTTTCAGTCTTTTTGGTGATGTGTGGAATAGGTTGTATATGAAGTTTCAGCTGACTGGCTTGGATTTCATCATCAGTTTGAGGAAGCTACATTCAAAAAGTTTCCTTTTAAAAACTTTTCCAAAATAAGTAGAGTAGATTGCATTATGTATGTGCAAAATTTAGCTTTTTTCCCCCAGTGGCCTGAAAATATCTTAAATTTGAGACATACACTAATTGGCCCCTGTTTTGAAGGATAAGTTTACAAATGCTCTTTTTAAAGACTTTTACTAGGGTACCAAACTGTGTATGCACCGAAGCTCAGTTTCCTAATAACAGTAAGAACAGTTCCGTCATTTTCAAGTCCCTTGCTGCAAGTGGGTGAGATATATACAAATGACTTATTTTGATTTTTTTCTAGTATTCGGGATCCATTGGACTATTTGTTAAGGGAAAAAGCAACAATGCCTCCATGAAAATATTGTTTGTGCTTTTCTATCCATAAGGACACTTCAGCAGCTCCAACATATACGTGAAGCTCAAGGTTACCAGCTCCTGAAGTGCTAAGATTGGAGTTGGGGCCAGGTTCATACACACCTGCAGAAAGTAATGACTCAGTGGTAGAACATTTGCTTGGCATGCAGAAGGTCCCAGGTTCGGTCAATAGCATCTCTGGGTAGGGATGTTTGAAATGCTGGAGAACAGCTTCCAGCCAGTGTATATACAATACTGAACTAGATGGACCTTTGGTCTTCCCATAAGGCAGCTTCCTATGCTCCTACTGCAGCTGAAAAACCCTGGTAGTTCTTGAAAAAAGAAAAGTCTACAAAGCAAGTTTTGCAAGCACACTGGGCTCCAAAACCACCTGTGCTGTTGGTGTAGGAACATCACATCCCTGAGGCATTTTATTCACAAGTTTAACATGGCTCCACACACTAACCATGATAGGTTCCTTGCAGAACTGAAGCGGGACCAAGCAACAAATAAAAGCATGTTCCTGCCAGTTCCAAGTTAGCCTAAGAGCATCCTGGCTGGATTGTTCAGGAAATATCTTCCAATTAACACCAAGCTTCTGAGAATCTTTTTGGTTCTATTAAGTCCTTATTAGTAATTTTCCTAGTGGTAAATAATTTCTGGTCTATAGACTTTGCAACATCTTGGCTTTGTGAAAAACTTCTAACGTTTGGAAACCAAATGGGTGCATTTAGAACAAACCTTTTTTGTGAAGTTTTGTAGGTTGCATTTTTTGTCCCATTGAATAAAAATATTCTGGACAGACCATATATGGTGTATTTGGTTCATCTTTCCAAACAATTAGAAAAACATCCCTTATTCAGTAAATTCTGGGCTTATGGGAAATGTTTAAATGAACTCTGCAATTGATTTTAAGGGGTGCATTGCCGATAACTTTTAAGCTCTACAGAATTAATGATGTATATGAATGATATATATATACAGTACATATACATATAGAGGCTAGTGGCGCGGGGCGCCTCCCTGCATCAGCCTGCCGCCCTCTTCCCGCACCAAAAGCAGCTCCGCGCCCAGAGCGTCCGTCTGCTGTGGCCACCGCGGCACAAAGTGGCCAGCTGAGCCGGGAGGTGCCGCGGCCAGCCTCCACCTCTTCCCCACTGGAGGAGCCGCCCTTCAGCCTCTGCCCGCCTCCTCCAGCCCCACCGGCAGTGCCGTCCTCCCTAAAAAAAGGTTGACGGGGGCGCCGGAGGGAGCTTTGCACCACGGCGCCGGATATGCTTAAGACGGCCCTGTGAATGATGTATGTCGGCCATAAGCCTAGCATCCTTCTGTCAAAAAAACAAAAAACAAGTTCAGCTTCTTGCTATATGTTCCCATGTAGGTACAGTCTGTGCCTGTGCAAGCTTAAAATGTAATTGGGGCACACTTTGGCTGGTATTCAAAATGCTGATAAAGCATCTTTAACTGAAGAAATCTTAGCCTAGGCAATCCACTTTTTCAGATTTTTTTACAGCAATCATGAGGGAAGGAAACTTACTTTAAAATAAAATGTGGCCTTTTTCAGCATGCAGATT
This sequence comes from Darevskia mixta, assembly GCA_034641385.1. Classification (NCBI taxonomy): domain Eukaryota; kingdom Metazoa; phylum Chordata; class Lepidosauria; order Squamata; family Lacertidae; genus Darevskia; species Darevskia mixta. The sequence continues at coordinate 62,519,366 of JAWWNH010000029.1, forward strand.
CTCCACTTGTGCTGTAGAGAAGGGGGAAATCCCAGATATAATATAAATTACAAAATTTCTTTTACTGCCTTTATCTCGTAATTCAGGGCCTTTAGCTAAGAGTCATGTTATGCTAAATGGTAAATTACACTTATAGTAGGGCACAAGTGTTAGGGAGAATCAGTAACTACAGAGACCAATGCCTAGAATAAAAGAATGTACAACTTATTACAAAAGACAAAGATAGTTTAAACTATAGGTTGTTGCAGGATAAAAAGGATGATTCAAGCTGGACTGGCAACTTTGGGATCAAATCTAAGAGATGGTAGAAACTGTAGGGATCAGTAACAAAATGTTAAACCACCAAGCATTGCTGGGTGGTTTACAGTATAAAAACACAGAAAAACATGAAGTAACAAACAAAATACATTCTTGGGTTAAACACATTCTTTGGGAAGGCTTCCGGTCGGCGCGCCGGAGGGGAAGGTCGGGGGACATGCCGCTGCTGGCATTCCCCGACCCGACCGGCTTTAAAGGGGTGCTTGCGACGGCGACGCAGCCCCCAAAACTCCCGGGAGTCTTGATCCCGGGACCCTAGGTCCGGCAGCGGCTCTTAACGTCGCCCCAACTCCCGCGGCGGCCACAGTAGAGGCTGCCGTGTGAGACGCGGGGTGACGGAGCTCCACGGACCGCCATTGCCCGCCGGGTTGAAGCTGCGAGCCCTTCCCAGCTGAGCGCGCTGATTTCTCCGCAAAAGGATAAGATTGGCTACCTTAACCGTGAGTACTAGAAAAGTACCGAAGATTTGGACTAATTTGGTGAAGTACAGGGATGTAATTTACGGAGGTCCGTCCCTTGCTATTGTGGCACTAAATCAGGAACTTTATTACCGATGCGATTAAAACTGTAACAGAATCTGGCTTGGCAACAGAGATTTGATCCTTTTGACACCCCTGATCGGGGGGGCAACTAACTAACAACTTTGACACGTAGTGGATTGAATCGGACCTGTTGGATTATATTGTGGAATATAGATTTTGAGTTGGGATTTGGTTCGGTCTGGAACTTCTCATAACTATGTCTTTGAAAATGGAGGATGATTTGGACAAAGGAGGCTGGAAGAGGGTCCTTGAAAAAATCTGGGAACTGAGAAAGGAGTTCCAAGCGGAAACCGCAAGAATGAGAGGAGTTGTAAACAACAATGATGTCACCCCAGCTGCACAAAGGATGAAAGGGGGAGAAATCCCCCTCAAGGTTAAAGGGAAGCCTCGCTGCAGGAAAATTTCTTCTCGGCACAAGATAACTGGACCCAAGAAAAGAATCAAGAAAACAACATCTGCGAAAGTTAACGCTTTTCAGTGCAAGAGGACGTCAATGAAGGAGAAGAAGTTTTTCGCTAAAGACTGGGAGTTGGAACAGCGGAGAAGACACAGAGATGATGAAGCCCAACTGCAAGCAAGCACTTGGGCTTGGACTGGGGAACGGCGAGGGGAGGGTTGAGCAGGGTAGGTGGGCAACCAGGGACTGATTATAAATGTGGACTTTGAATATCTATGCCGGACATGGTTTTGAGTTAGGATTATGTTAGGATCTTTCGAAGTTAGGAGCCTGAAGATTAAGGGGAGTCAGAAGGAACCTTATAGAAGATTTGGGAGGAGGACGCAGAGGTTGGAATTAGAAGATGAGGTGAAATAAGAATTAAAGATATTGTTTTTGAGTCAGAATTATGTTTTGAAGTAATGTACAACATATGTTTAGCACACCTATGTACCTGAACCAGAATTATGTTTTGTTTAATGCAGCCACTGGGGAGGTGCGGAGGAAGTCACTATGGATATGTTTTGTAACCAAGAATGGTCTACCTGAGAATAGGGTTAGGCCGAAGCTAGATAATGATTGTTTAAGGTCAGGGAAAATAATGAAATGGGTTTACCTCTGTGAGAGGGAGGGTAAGATTAAATAACTCCTCATGGTGAGAGGTGGGGAGTGATGAATCCTGACCGAAATGTAAGGTCTTATGTGTATAAAATTTTAAAATTAATAAAAATTATTTAAAAAAAATAAAAAAATAAACACATTCTTTGGGAATCAAGTTTTGTTAAGTAAAATAAATGAACAAACGGATATACTGTAGTGTCTTTACATTTTATACATAGAGAATTGGATGAATTGTTAGCCTAGTAGCCCATTTGAAACTTACCAGATATCAGAAAAACGTACAAGGATTAAGTGTTTTCAGAGTTTTGTTTTTTTTAAAGGTGACACCTATAATGTAATATATACATTCAGAAATAGCATACTCCATTTGCAGCTGGAAGCAGTACAGTCCACTTTCCCCTCATTCTGCTGCATGTGTAGACCATGCTACAGTTTCCACATGTAAAGGAGCACACTGTGTCTATCCTGTAGAAGAATCTTCAGAACATAGAGCAGTGTTTTTCAACCACTGTTCCGTGGCACACTAGTGTGCCGCGAGATGTTGCCTGGTGTGCCGTGGGAAAAATTGAAAAATACTGAATAAAGTATTTTATAATTTTTCATATTTCTGTTTACTTACTATTTCATAATAAAGTAATTATAAAATACTTTCTTTGTGTTTATTTGATTCCTATTCAAGAGAATTACTTTATATATAATCAATATAGGCACAGAGTTAATTTTTTTAACATTTTCTAATGGTGGTGTGCCTCGTGATTTTTTTCATGAAACAAGTGTGCCTTTGCCCAAAAAAGGTTGAAAAACACTGACATAGAGAACAAAGAGACAAAAATGTGAAAAACACTGGATGCCACAAAGCAAGATAACATCAGCTTGTTTTGGAAAACATTGAACTGCTGGCATCAAATAGGATGGCTGCTTCACACCATCTGTGTAATATATTCTATATTACACTATGACCCTTTGACCTTTGATTAATGCCAGTCCTTCAGGCTGGGAGTCACATTCAAATGCATATTTCCAGTACACGTGTTGTGTGCATGCAGTGATAGTGGCTTGCTTGAAGCCATTGTGTGAGTACATTTATTTATTTAAATTTCTCTGCCAATACACTCCCAAGTGGTTTGCAAGCCAAAATAATGGTTAGTTTAAAATCTGATACTTGGAGGGTAGGAAAGGGGACATGATAAGCAAATGCAGATGGCAACTCATGCATAAGACCTCAGATAATATAATCGGGGCAGAAGACAGTTCTGAGTGAAGAAAAGCTAAATAGCAGGTAATATTAGCTAGACTGGAGGGGGTCTTTCTGTATAGTCTCTCTTGCTGCACAGAGGAACGGCTGTTGATAGAAACAGTTCTGTGAAAACTTTCAGTGCAGTAGCCATGTTTAGGGCTAAAAACTATATGTACACTTACAGAAGTGACATGGTGTTGTATGTATCTGTGTTAAACTGCAGATACATAGCAGCTGGCAGGTCCTCTCAGAATTGGGGACACAACCTATGGGGAGGGAGGTGTTAACCAATTATTCCTCTGATACCAATTTGTAAGGACACACAGCCATCAATATTTAATACTAGTAAATTAAGCCCGTTACAAAAACGGGCCCTAGAAAGTATATGTGGGGAGCGGCAGCCACCCTCCTTTTGTTTTTTAACCCCACCGCCCTCCTTCCCCTGGAGCCCGGCGGCCGCCTCTCTCTTCTTCCCCCCTTTTTTATTTCCCCCCTTGTTTTTCCCTTCTCCCTTTTATCTTCCCCCCCCTTTCATTCCCTTTATCCCCCTTGTTTTTCCCTTTCTTCTTTCCCTGTTTTCTTCCCCTGCTTTCCCCTTGTTTTCTCCTTTTCTTCTCCCCCTGGATTTCCCATTTATTTTCCCCTTTTTCTCTCCCCCCTTTCCCCTTTCTTTTTTCCCTTTTCCTCCCCTTGATTTTCCCTCTTTCCCCACTTTATTCCCCCCTTGTTTTCCCCTTTCCCCTTCTCCTCCCCCTTCCCCCTTTCTTTCTTTTCCTCCCCTTGATTTTCCTTCTATTTTCCCTTCCCCCTTTCTTCTTCCCTTTTTGTTTTTTCTCCCCCCTTTCCCCTATTCTTCCCCCCCTTGATTTTCCTTTTAATTTTTGCATAAATAAATATAGGAGAAGGCCAAGCTTCCTTGGCCCGTGTGAGGGGGACTTATAGGGGGCCCTGCTGCGGGCCTCCCCAATGCTGCTGCTGGGCCCTCCCCACAACCCTCCCCACAGCCAGGGGTCGCCCAGGGGTCTCATCCACTTCAGGGCAACGGAGGGGCGTTTTCCCTTCCCCACACCTCCTCCGCCCACCGGTCCCGAGAAGGCCTGCGAGAGGGAGGGAGGGTGTGTGTGTGTGTGTGTGCGCGTGCGTGCGTGGTCCCCTCGGCTTTGGGCTTCGCTTGCCGCGGCGGAGGCTCCGTGTGTGTGTGTGTGTGTGTGTGTGTGCGCGCGCGCAAGGGAAGCAAGAGAGGAAGAGCCTCCTCGTGAGTAAGCGGGCGGGGGAGGGTGTGTGTGTGTCTCTCTTGTGGGGGGGGCGGGGGAGGGAGAAGCTATTGCGGCCACTGAACTCCCGACTCCGCTCGCCTAGAGGAAGAGCCTCCTCCTGAGTAAGCGGCCGGGGGAGGGTGTGTGTGTGTGTCTCTCTTGCGGGGGGCAGGGGAGGGAGAAGCTATTGCGGCCACTGAACTCCCGACTCCGCTCGCCTCTGTGCCGCTCTCTCTCCCCGCTGTTTCTTTTCCGCAAGAAGGCGACCTCCCTCGCACTCTGCTGGGCTTAACGTGCGGCTGCCGAGAGCTTCGGAGGCTCGCGAAGCGCAAGCGCTTCGCTCGCACTCCTGTTTCAATAGACTGAGGTGATTGAAGCGGAGAGCTTAGCTTCGGAGGCTCTGCTGCGCTCCAACCAATCAGCCTCCTCCTCCTCTCTGCGCTCCAATCCGTGTGTCAGTGGAGCGCACGCGCACTTGCGATTTCCACTGAGGGACGGAAAGCTACGGAGGGACACAGGCTCTTTATTATATAGGATGAGTTTTGTGGGGCGGCTAGATCCCACTAAATTCTTAGATTTAGTTAATGTGAATAAATCAGTGCTTGGAGTATTATGGTAAACTGCCAGGCGCTGTTTCTTTTTTTAAAAAACCGCTTTATTGGGTTTTTTTTTAAAAAAAACAACAACCCCAGGACACATACAGAACAAAACTATGGAACAATCAACAAAAGGCAATCCAAAATCAACACTTACTACAGAAAAAAAGATTGAATTCACACGTAATGAATTCCAACACGACTTCCAATCCCCCTGATATAAGAAAAAAACTGCTCTTTTTCCCTTATGGGGTACCCAAGAGCCCATATAGAATCCTCTTTTTAGGTTCTCTATCTGTTGGAGGAAATAACAGAGACCAACCAGAGAATATTGAGGAGCAAAGCAGCTAGTAAGCCTGATCTTTATTAACTGTTGCAACAGGGTGAACCCCCACACGCAGGAGAGAAGAGGAGGACCCAAAACAAAAGTGTGCCCGCACTTATATAGACTTTTGGAATTGCCCACCCTCAAACTCCAGACCACCCCCAGAAACATCATACATACATCACAGAAGGGGTGTGGTAGCCCAGGACCACCTCCCCCAATACATCATACCTACATCACAGAAAAGGCGGTCTACAACAGAAATCTGAGTGTGTTGTTTATCTCCTGTCTGGCAAGTTATCTGAGTTTTGGCCACTTGTTATTATAACTACTTAATTCCTGAATCTAGGTCACAGGTCACAGGCTCACACCCTGTTCATATCTTGAATGTGCCCTTAAGACAGGATTTGTGAGGACAGGATTTGTGAGGAAAGAGACTGGGGAGGTTTCCCACTTTGACCTTAAAATTCTTATTGTGATTCCTAAGTTACTTCCCCCCCTGCATACTTAACTTTTTCTCTCCTAGGTTGTTTGGTCGGCTGTGTTAATTTTGTAAAGTTCTCTTATTTCATGCAGAGGTCAATCTAGGCCTGCCAAAGAATTTAGGTTTTTACAATGTTCTTTTAAATATTCTCTGTAAATATTCTCTGTAAATATTCCAATCATTATTAAATATTTGATCTCTATAGTCTCGGAATCTTGCTGTCAGTCTTGCTAACTCTGCATATTCTAACATTTTATTCTGCCAATCTAATTTGGAGGGAATAGAATCTCCTTTCCATACCTTGGCAATTAAAATTCTTGCTGCTGCTGCATACATAAAACGTTTCCTTGCAGTTTTTGGGATTTCATCACTCTTTATGCTCAGCAGGAAGGCTTCTGGCTTCTTGGGGAAAGAACATTTAAACATTTTTTAAAGTTTGTTATATATTGTTTCCCAAAATTCCCTTATTTTTTTTGCAATTCCACCACATGTGGATCATAGTGCCTTCTGCCTCCCTGCATCTCCAACAGACGCTTGACCTAGATTTATACATTTTGGCCAGTTTTACGGATGCTAAGTACCATCTGTAGAGCATTTTCATGAAATTCTCTTTCAAATCATAGCATGCAGTGAATTTCAGGTCCTCCCTCCATAACCTTTCCCATGATTCTATTTGGATGTTATAACCAAAATCTCTCACCCATTGTACCCATGGGCGTACGCAGGGGGGGCAGCTGCCCCCCCAGAAGCAAAAATGATCAGCGTCCGTTCTAAGCAAACCTGAACGACCATGGCTTGCCCCCCCCTAGTTTTGATCCTGGGTACGCCCCTGATTGTACCATAACAGATTTTACTTCCAGTTACAGGTAGGTAGCCGTGTTGGTCTGTCATAGTCAAAACAAAATAAAAAATTCCTTCCAGTAGCACCTTAGAGACCAACTAAGTTTGTTCTTGGTATGAGCTTTCGTGGGCATGCACACTTCTTCAGATTTTACTTCCTCCTTCTTGACCTCTCAGTCAAGGTCAGGAGAAGTCTACATTTTAGAGAGTGGTTTTGTGTGTGTGTTTGAATTAAATCTTTTCAAGTCTTGAAATTTCTGTGGAAAAGCCTTTCTGCTTGTCCTTTTGAAATCTTTCCTTTAGTTGGAAATATTGCAACCAATGAGTCAAATGGGTCTGAATTTCTTCATTATTATTATTATTATTTTAGCCTATTGTCTTTTTCTTCCAATAGATCTTTATAAGTTGCCCAATTACTTCTCATGGTTTTTTTTAACCAAGAATGCTTCTGTGGGGTTGTTTCTAGCAGTGTCAAAAAGGCCAGCCAAACCAGTTTTCTGTGCTCAGGAAGTTTCCTAGGAGTAGATGGACCATTAGCAAGAAACAAAGACAGCAGAGCACTGCGCCATTAAGAACGATTGGCAGTGCAAATATTGCTGGCCAGCAGAGGGGTTCCCCCCTTCCCAGTAGCAGAGGCAAAGGCAAATGGTTGCAGACAAAGGCCAGGTTTAGGGTTACAACATAGGCAGTGGGGAGTTCCTTGGAGTCAGTCAGCATCAAGAAGGAAAGGCAGAACTCAATGTGAACTGAGGATGACAGGCTGGAACTAATAAACATAGGATGGCTTTCTGCTGTCATTTGAATCCAAAGCAGGATGTGAATGCTCTGCAATCTCCCAATCTACATGCAGCTTGTATATATGTATAAATAAAATCATAATATCATGAAGACACCACAGATTCCTGTTGTGCCTCATTGTCCCCAAAGGGAACATAGGTAAAGGTAAAGGTACCCCTGACCATTAGGTCCAGTCGCGGACGACTCAGGTTGCGGCGCTCATCTCGCTCTATAGGCCGAGGGAGCTGGCATTTGTCCATGACTAAGCTGCTTCTGGCGAACCAGAGCAGCGCATGGAAACGCCGTTTACCTTCCCACCGGAGCAGTACCTATTTATCTACTTGCACTCTAGTAACATAGATTCTGGTAAACACTGCTTGTAGAGACTGGGGTGGCGTGTAACAGTATACTCAGGAAAAATCAGCCTGAACAACAGCCCAAAGTCCCATAGAGACATTATTCAATAAAACACAAAGGGTATATCCTTATAGACTTTTTTTAAAAAAGCAGTAAATATTCTAATTTATTGCAGGGGCTTATTCCATTGCAGGTACTGTATTTTTTGCTCCATAATGCGCACCGGACTATAATGCGCACCTCGTTTTTAGAGGAGGAAAACCAGAAAAAAATATTTCTGGTTTTCCTCCTCTAAAAGGTTGGGAGGGAGGGAAGAGATAGAGAAGGAAGGAAGAGAGAGGAAGAAAGAGGGAAAGAAGGAGGAAGAGGGAGGGAAGAGAGAGAGAGAAGGAAGAGAGAGAGAGAGGAAGAAAGAGGGAAAGAAGGAGGAAGAGAGGGAGGGAAGAGAGAGAGAAGGAAGGAAGAGAGAGAGGAAGAAAGAGGGAGAGAAGGAGGAAGAGAGGGAGGGAAGAGAGAGAGAAGGAAGGAAGAGAGAGAGGAAGGAAGAGGGAAAGGAGGAAGAGAGGGAGGGAAGAGAGAGAGAGAAGGAAGGAAGGAAGAGAGAGAGAGAGGAAGGAAGAGGGAAAGAAGGAGGAAGAGAGGGAGGGAAGAGAGAGAGAGAAGGAAGGAAGGATGAGAAACCAACACCGTGAGGGCGAGCGCAGAGGGGTGGAGGGGGAAACGAACGGAGAGCCCCAAGGCGCTGCTTTGAGGCTGTCCGTTCGTTTCGCCTCCACCCCTCTGCGCTCGCCTCCTTTCTCTCCGTGAGGGCGAGCGCAGAGGGGTGGAGGGGGAAACGAACGGACAGCCTCAAAGCAGCGCCTTGGGGCTCTCCGTTCGTTTCGCCTCCACCCCTCTGCGCTCGCCCCCTTTCTCTCCGTGAGGGCGAGCGCAGAGGGGTGGAGGGGGAAACGAACGGAGAGCCCCAAAGCAGCGCTTTGGGGCTGTCCGTTCGTTTCGCCTCCACCCCTCTGCGCTCGCCCCCTTTCTCTCCGTGAGGGCGAGCGCAGAGGGGTGGAAGGGGAAACGAACGGAGAGCCCAAAAGCGCTGCTTTGGGGCTGTCCGTTCGTTTCGCCTCCACCCCTCTGCGCTCGCCCCCTTTCTCTCCATGACGGTGAGCGCAGAGGGGTGGAGGGGGAAACGAACGGAGAGCCCAAAAGCAGCGCTTTTGGGCTGTCCGTTCCTCTCCCGCCTGGCTGGGAGCCATGGCTTCGCTGGCAGAGGCATCCCTCAGCTTACGACTGCTGTGGCAGCCGAGGGATCCCGCTGCCGGCGAGTGCCTTCGCTCCATAACGCGCTCAGACTTTCCCCCTTTTTAGGAGGGAAAAAGTGCGTGTTATAGAGCGTAAAATACGGTATATTGCATTTTGTCAGAATTTGAACCATACTATTGGGACCACTTAGAATCATAGAATCATAGAGTTGGAAGAGACCACAAGGGCCATCCAGTCCAACCCCCTGCCAAGCAGGAAACACCACCAAAGCATTCCTGGCAGGTGGCTGTCAAGCCTCTGCTTAATGACCTCCATTTATTTAAAGACCAGGTGGTTGGTTACTACCAACCATGGCCATGTTTGTAGTTGTTTGGGGTTCCTTGTAGATTATATTTAAGATATAATACTTCCTTTTAATACATTAAAAAGATGAGGGTAGAGACATTTTAAAACTCAGTTAATTTTAATGGGTGAGATAGGTACCGGTACAAGATTTGGGCTGCCATCTGTACTACCTGGGAGTAAACTTCTTTGAACTCAGTGGGATTTGCTTCTGTGTAGACATGTATAAAATTACATTACCGGTATAGATCTCTTAAAAACTTTAAAGTCCTTGTTATTACTTCATATTGTTTTGCATTTGTACCTTTAAAATAATACAGTTTAATTGTGTCCTGCCACTTCCATTTCGAGTTTACTTTAAGCACTGCATTGAGCCTTGGTCCGTGAAAGCTTGATATTTTCTACTTTATTAGTGACTGTGCATGACAGATTTATAAGCAAAACCAAGTCCCTGAATGTCTATTGGCTCATGTTTCTGATAATTGAGGCCTGCCTTCATCCAGCTGTAGTTTAAAGTAGCAGGTGCTGATTAAAATGTAAATTTTGTAAGTTTGTTTTCTGTGGGATCAGGACATTTGGCTTTCTTTTTAGGAATGTTTAGAGCATTGTTTCCCAGAGACAGCAAAATTAAATATCTAAGTTAATACTCAGCTTTCTTTAAAAAATGGCTGTGAATTGTCATAAGAAGAGTCCTGCAATATTAGATCCATCTAGTCCTCTGTTCTCTTTACCACAATGGCCCAGATTCCTATGAGAAGCCCAGAAGCTACAGTTGACATTTAACTTCAGAATGTGGGAAATAAACAGGGGGATGGATCCAGATTCAGTTAGCTGTCTCTTAGGCCCCTTTGATATCAATTGGACTTAATTTTTGACAAGTTTTCAAAATGCTGTCAATGAAATCTAAATTGAACTAATTCTTCTTCCAACCCATAGTGTTGATTTCAATTTAATGGCTTCTGTTTTATTTCTTCTACAGACAATTGAACAGTTGTATAACATAAAGAGAATGGAGGCGCAGAGACTTCCTTGTCCTCCGGCATCACTAAAAGATCAGCCAGTTCCGCTTTCTTGCCTTCAAGCAGTGCCAGCAGCATCAAATCTCTCACTGAGTCCGGTGGTCCTTCAGCCAGAACAAGGTGTCTCCCAGACTATATATCTGAAAGCCCTTACCATACCACTTTATCAACCTACCCAGGCAGAATGTCATCATCCAAACAACAGGCTACCCACAGGCCGAACCAGTATCAACTTAGACAGCACTAATATGCCTTTAATCGTAAGCCCAGTTTTACATCCAGAGGGGACAGATCAACTTCAGGCAGTCATTCAGAAGCAACCTAGGACAATAAATATAATTAGTGGTTTATCGGTTTCGCCGCAAAATCCTTCTCCATGTGTGCCACTTGGAAGCCCAGGGAAATCCAAAAGTGCTGGGAAGTACCTCTGTAAACATTGTGGCCGTGATTGCCTAAAACCAAGTGTTCTTGAGAAACACATGCGCTCACATACAGGTGAGAGACCTTTTCCGTGTACTACATGTGGCATTGCATTTAAAACTCAAAGCAATCTGTATAAACATAGGAGATCCCAAACACATGTAAACAATGCCAGGCAGCCCTCGGAATCTGACAACAGTAGTACATTAGAAGAGAATGAGAAGGTGTCTGAAAGTGCTGGAGCTCTCCAGACAACAAAAGCCAATGATAGAAACTGTGACCAGCCAAGGACAGTGATTAAACAAGCCATTTCGGAGTCCACAGATGTGTTAACTAGGGAGAAGCATCTTCTTGATGCTTCTTTGCCAGCAGTGAATGCTTTATTCCTTGGATCTGAAAACCAGTGGATGACAACGGACAACTCCTATCATGGAGGGCTAAATCAGAATGCCCTTGAGAAAGAGACCATGAAAGATCCATTGAATTCACTCCAGAGAAGAAAGATCCAGGAGCAAAGGTCTCCAACTGTCAGTAAGCACAGTCAGCTACAGAGGCAGCAAGCCACGTACTCGGAGAAGCTATGGGACAGCAGATCTCCAGACTACAAGCTGAAGAAATGTGAAAGCACTGACTCAGGATACCTGTCACGCTCTGATAGTGTGGAACAGCAGATGCTGTCTCCCAGCCCCCTGCACAGTCTTTGTGAGCACAGCATAGAGTCAGAAAGTGATACAGCCATTAGCAACCTCAGGTACACAGCAGGAAATAGCTCAAAAGTAGATTTGGCTGAGAAAGCACCAGGAGCCTTAACATTTGAGAAAAAGAAATTGGAGGAGCATATCTCAAAGCTAATATCTCAAAATAAAGCTGTGGTGGATGACACCCAACTGGACAATGTTAGACCCAGGAAAACAGTCCTGTCCAAGCAGGGCAGCATTGACTTGCCGATGCCTTATACGTATAAAGACTCGTTCCATTTTGACATACGACCTGTTGACATAAACAGAAAAAAGAATCTTTCTCTGTTCGCAGCCAAGTCTATATTCACACCTGTGGAAAAATCAAAGCCATTGTTTTTTCACTCGGTTCCCACTCAGTTCTCTACGACAATTGATTGCGTGCCTGTTAGCAGAAGTAACTCTTTGCCTTTTGTTGAGAGTACTAGGAGGGTACAGGATCAAATAGATAGTTCAAAATTAACATCTTTCGCTAGAATGTCCCCAAACACAAGTTTTTCTGGTTTATTGCATAGCAACAACTTTGCTGGGAGTACAGCAGGTTTTCCTAACAGCCACCCCCGAGCACTTGTCAGGCAGGTGGCAGTAGATGACTTACTGCTAAGTAACGTGATTGAATCTTCATCTTCTTCGGAAGAGATGAAAGGCCCTAAAAAGCCTGGAGCTGCGGGGGAAGGAGCAAATGCAAAGTATAAGAAACCCAGTCAAAGAAAATTTAAAATGTTCTCTCAGGAAAAATGGCAGGTTTATGGGGATGAGACATTTAAAAAAATCTACCAGAAAATGAAAAGCAGTCAAATGACCAAGAAACCAAAGGAAAATAAGACGGATACTTCAAGCATCCATTTGGATGCCAAGGAAGCAATTAGTCAGGAGGGAATTACTCTGCCAAGAGAAGGCAGAAGCACCACAATGGTAGCCATTTCTGCAAAACTGAATACAGAAGAATTGAAAGGCCATTCCATCAGTAGTCCTATATTGCAATGTGTTTCCTTACAGGAGAGTTCAAGGAGCTTTGCAGAATCAATGGAAACATCAAGTACTGTCAGTGATTGTGAACACAGTGATAAGACTAAAACACTTCTTGAACACAGATGCAAAGAATTGGGTGTTTCAGAGGAAGAATCAAATAGCAACACCCAGGTCCAGCCTTTAAGTACCAGTTGTGAACTGAAGTTCCCACTTCAGCAGGCCACAGATCAAGAGACTGTTACCTCATTAAATATTGCTGGCTTGCATAATACTGGCTCAGAGGAGACAATTACACAAGAGGACTTTATTAAACTTTTGCCCCCATTACATGATGATATTTTGACCCGCAAAGGAGAAGATACTGGTGGAAAAGAAAGCTTTCAACTTGAGCAGGGGGGCTTGCCATCACACCAATGCAACAACAGTGAGCCTGTGCAGGCACTTCAAAAGTTACCCTCGGAGAGAAAAAAGTTAAAAGTGGATAAACTGAAGAGCAAAGAAAATACAAAACTAAAAGTCAGTATTGGTCACAGCAGCTCAGCAGAGAGAACTGTGAAACCGCTAGACCATTACAAACTTCTTAATATGGTTGCTCCAGTATCAGTAAATCACTCAGTTAAAGGAGAAAAGCAGACAGGAACAGTAGGAGTAAATGCACCAGGTGGCAACATGGAATATGAGGAAGCAGTCAAATATTCCATAATGGTTTCTAATAATAAGGATGATGTTGCTAATCTCACTGATAAAGCAAGTGTACCAGCATTTTCATTTTCTGAACAACTCAAGGCTGGGATAAAAAAGGAGCATACCTGTAATTCATATGCTTTAAAAAAACTGACAGAAAACCCATGTCCGATGATAACAGGGACAGAAATGTATCAGAGTGGAGATATAGCACTACCCTCCACACAGCGTATAGTAGTTGATCAAGCAGCTCCACATCTAAAGAAAAATGAATTTCTCCCAAAGTATATCCTAAAATGTGCACAAGAAGCAAATAGTACAGACATGCCATTAATTCTAGCAGGAGTGTCAAAGGAAATGCCCTGTATTTCACTGCCCTGCACGTCAACTGACTCCTCTTCCCTTGCCAGTAACAATAGATCGGTTGGAACCAGCTCCACAGATGTATTTTTGTGCCCTTTGCAATTGGAACTGAGTCATCCGAACAGAACAAAAGAGCTAAAAAGGGAAGTACATACAACGCTGAAGTCTCTGGTAGTTTGCTCACCAGCTATCCTAGAAACAACCAGCATCACAACCAGGTTAGACAGAAGATGCCATCTTCAGAATGTCAGGCAGAAGGAGAAGATGAAAGATGAGGGGAAAGGAGCCAATAACAGAGACCATTTAGGTGATCAAAAGCTGCCACAGGAGGGAGATGGACGTGTAGTTGTTTGTACATCACAGATGCCAGGGGGGAAAATATGCTTTACATCTATGTATAGAGGAGGGTTTCTTATATCTTCGGACATGACAGGGCAGAGTCCCGCCCTTCAATTAATACACTCAGGGAACAGTTCGGTTCTATCTGTGTCTTCATTGGTGGAAAGGGCAGTTTTTTGTGGAAACACAGACACAAAAATCACGGAATGGCAATCGGCTGTTAACCCTTTTCCAGGATTTCAAGATCTGCCCAGCTGTTCGGTTGATAGTTCCAAATGCCTTTGCCATTCCTCAGACACACTTTATTGCCATGTGCTCTGCACCCAACAAAAGGAAGCCTGCACTCTGTCCCAATTAAGTGGAGTTTCTCATGCAGGAAACTTGAAAGTCCCGAGCTTGAATATATCCTTCCCAACTCTAAATGCGGAGCCTCAGTTAACGTGGTGTTGCTTATCTAGAAACCTCCCTCTTCCTGTTGAGCAGATGGAGAAGAAATATTCTGCTTATTCTTCCCTGCATACCTGCAAAAATGAAAGCATGGTGTCAAAATGTAGTCTTTCCTTTTGCCAAATGAAAAGTACCAAGAAGGCTGCTACCCAAGGCTTGACGACTGGGACCCCCAAAGCACCAGTCACTTGCTTTTCACAGAAGCAGCAGATAGAGAAGGTAATTCCTTTACTCCCTTCCTTCCCAAATAGAGGAATATCACATTGTACTTAGAATAAAATGGAAGAATGGTGGTTAAGGAGCATGCTGTTATGTTATCTTGTTAGTGCTTAATACTAGCAGCGTATGATCAATTCGTACTCTGATATCCAAGGGCCATGGGGCTATCCATGACAAACATTGGTTGATACCCTCAAAACATGGGGTGATCACCTACCTTAATAGAGCTCTCAGTCACGGTTATGGCATGCTTTCCCTGGGTTGTAGTATCTAACTAAGTCAGAGATTTTCAACCTTTCTGAGCCCACGGCTCCCTTGACCAACTACATTCTTTCTGCAGCACCCCTGTGGGGCTTAGGAGCCCAGTTATGTCACCCCCTTACCTGCATAACTGGCAGCCTCTCACCCTTCTATGAACACCTTCCCTTGTGGAGTATTCCCTCAGCCTGCTCACTTCTCCCCCTCTACTTGGGAGTCCTCTGGGCAGCTGCTGCTACCGTCCCTGATCTCTGAGCTCTCTCTATAGCACTCTATATATGGGTTAAATTCTTCCATAATTTTGGTGGTTTAAAAAATTATATTTATCTTGCCATTTTGTTTTATTTTTATATTTGCAGCAGTACTTTACAACAACTGGATTTGATGTGCTGTTAAAAGACATTCCAGAGGCAGAAGAGGCAAAAGAAAAGCTTAACAAAGTGAGAGGACTCGCAACAAATAAGGGAAAGAGAAGCCGTAAAAGGAAAAAAATGAAAATCAGTCAAAAACGGTGAGAAATATTGGGGTTAGATTCAATCTAATAGAAAAATCACTTTCTGTGTAGTAGTATTTACAAACATGGCGTAGTGGTAGCTCCAGATGTACTGTTCTTGCTGTCTTTTTCTCTCAGAACAAAAGTGTATGTGTGTATCTCTGTGGGTAGAAGTTTCATTGATGGTGCTCTCCTTGCAACAGCAACTAAAATGTGAAAAAACTGACTTTGTACCTGGTCAGGGCTGGTCTGTCCTGATGTGGCTGCCTCAGGTGCTCCCCCACTGCTACCTCTGGAGAGGTTCCTGTGAGCTTCCTGAGACCATGGTAAATGAGGTGCTCCAGCAACCCCAATAAGCAAGGGAGCCATGCATAAGGCAGCACATTCCTATTCTGCCTCAGGTGGTGAAACAGGATGGGCTGCCCTGGTCCTGGCTATTTATGATTAGTTATATTTGAGAGCCAGTGTGGTGTAGTGGTTAAGAGTGGTAGACTCGTAATCTGGTGAAACGGGTTCGTGTCCCCACTCCTCCACATGCAGCTGCTGGGTGACCTTGGGCTAGTCACACTTCTTTGAAGTCTCTCAGCCCCACTCACCTCACAGAGTGTTTGTTGTGGGGGAGGAAGGGAAAGGAGAATGTTAGCCGCTTTGAGACTCCTATGGGTAGTGATAAAGCGGGATATCAAATCCAAACTCCTCTTCTTCATTAACTATTCTCTGGCTCCTCCGTGAATACAAAATGACTGAGTTCGTAAAGGAGAGAGAAGAAAGAGAGGTGACAAAATAAAGAAGGTGGGAGAGGAGAGAGCAAATAATAGATGCCAAAGGAAGTACAGATGAAGGTATCTTCTTCCTTTACACCTCAGCATGGCTGATAAATCTTGAAATTTGAGGAGTACTGTTTAATTGCAGAGCTCGTATAATGTTACATAAGAGCTGCCATAAAACACAATGTGATTAGCATGGGTGTAGTCCTGAATCTCATATCTGTAGTAACATCAGATTAGGCCACGCATGAATTCACCCTTGCCATCTGCAATATGGTTAAAAGAAAACTGAATTAGGCCAAATGGTTTTTGGACGAGAACTTGCTTTTTGATCGTAACTGACTGAATTCAGACAAAACAGATGGTATCATTGAGAACACTTAAAGTGAAGAATACAAATGGAGCCACATTGTGACTTAGAACACATGTTATGTGGCTATCCTTGTCCCAAGTAGAAGATTAGCTGGCATTTTTGGCGTCATAGGCAACTACGTTCAAGAAAGAGTTATATGTGGGTTCGATTGGACACCAGATTTCAGTTTACAATAATGAAGCAAAACGTATGGGTCTTGAGGTCAAGTCTTCAGCAGGGGTAAATCGCCTCTTTGGTGGCATTAACTGGATTAATGTTAAATTGCAGATATGCTTTCATATGCGTCATTATTGATTTCAAGATATTGGCAAGCACTACAGGACAAATAATGGCTTCATTACAAAACGGGAAAGGCAATATTTTCAGCATTATTCATTTAAAGCATATTTTATCCTGCTTTTCAGTCCGTTAAGAGTCTAAAAGGTGAGAGCTGGAATGTTAAGAACCTGTTGTCTCATACAAAAGCCACATAAGAGAGATGATCCACAAGATGTATGCTGCTTCCCACTCTTGCTTGATCTGCATCTGTAAACTGTTGTATATCAGGGGCTGAAATGTTGCTTAGAGCTGTAATCTCCACTTCAGCCACTGGTGGAGGAAGAGGGGGGCGGTGGGAGCGCACCGCCCCCGGCAGCGCGATCCTGGTGAAGTTCCATCGCGGCTGCCCCCCCCCCCGCCCGTGCTGGGTGCCCCGCCCCAGGACCTGCACCCCGCTCCCAGGATGCGCGCCAGACCCGCCCCGCCTGTTTTCCGCCCCCAGTGCCGGAGCATGAAGCTCTGCCACTGACTTCAGCCACTAGGTTTCAGGGTGAACATACTGCTGTGTTTCCAATCTGTGCATGCCCCGTAACTTTCTGCTGAAATCCAGTAACTTTTTATACCATACATGTTTGGGTTGGGTTTTTTAATTCCTGGTTCTGCTTTTTTTTCCACTTTAGTGCAGGATTTCCCCTGCAGATGGCGATAATGTGGTAACATTGGAGAAGCACCACAGAACAACTAATAAAGTGGAACCATGTATGGATGGTCCAGTGTAGATCCATCACTAATGCACAGTTATTGCGTCATCAGTGACATGTTGCAGAACACACCTGCACAAAAGCACCAATCCGGAAGGGCCCTCCAATGCTCGTGATGAGATGTGGCCCTCAGAAAACAAGGTCATAAAGCATTCTAAAGACATAAACCTGTATATTTTACTTTGTAGATATAAGGGAAGTTATGGACATAGACACATTCTGCTGAAAACCAACAGACTGGGCAAGCAACACTGGCCAGCAAACAGGCCCCTGGAGACCCCCAAAAGGCGTCCCAATTCCCACACATCTGACAGCCATGAGCCTTGTGGAAAATGGTCTTGTCTTCCAACAGCCTCTCAAGGTAAGATTAGCTTTCCATGACTTTTTATTTATTTATTTAATTTCTATACCGCTTTATATTTTTAAGAAAAATCTCAGAGCGGTTTACAGAATATTAAAACATCAATAAAACATCAATAACACAATTAGAAGAAAGTCAAATGTAGAGTATACAGTCAAAGCAACATAATTTACAGAAAACTAAAATATTATCTTAAAGATTTCAAAATAAAACATTACAAAGGAGGTCAACTACAGAATACATATTTAACACAAAGTTAACAAAAAAAATCTTAAACATTTCCCCCCAAAAATTGCTAAGTGAAGTCAAATACAAAATGCACATTTAAAACAGCATAATTAACAAGAGAATAAAATAAGCATGACACGGCTGTTTGGCAGGCACAGAAAAATGGGGCAAAATAATCCAATAGTTAGGTTTTGTTGTCAGGCATAGCGATGTCCCTCTGGTCTCACCAGGAGCCTCTTTAGTGGAGCTGGGTGAGTCTGGGCTCCACCCCCTGGGCCAGATGGATAGGGCCTTGCATGGAGCGGCCTTCACGACTCACACCCAGGCGATGTCCCCCTGGTCTCACCAGGAGATAATAATTGGAAGTACATCATTATTATAGTCCAGCTGGATGGCTTGGTGACTGACCCCAGACTATTCTCAGGTCAAGTCCAGCTGCTCCTAACTGCTTCATGGGCTTTTTTTGCAGCTCCCCAACAAGCATTCATGTATACTACATGTGCTTGGGAAGGGCTTGTAGGTCAGTGGGAGAGTAGCTGCTTTGAATGCAGAAGGTCCAGGTTCAATCTCTCTCACAGACAGAGGTGTGTGTGTGGGGGGGGTACTCCGCCGGTGGTGCGTGTCCCAGGAGGGTGCGCCAGCGGCCGGGAGCATCCGGGGGGAGGGCGCTGCCTGCGGCGATGTCACCCCCTCTCAGGGATGGCACCTGGGGCGGCCCACACCCACCGCACCCACCTTGCTCCGCCGCTGCTCACAGAGGGATGCTGACTCCTGCTAGATTGCTATATTGACAGATTCTCACTCTGTCTATGGTAGAGGACACAATATTTCTAACCAGATAGATGGTTGGTGGAAGGACCCTGCATGAGAGGCAGGAAAGGGAAGAACTCCATCAGTGAGAGACTGGGAGAAGAAAGGAAAGCTCCCAGGTGTGGGATGGGAGTATCCACCACTTTCTGTGTGAGATGGGGTTTAAGATCTACCTTTGAGAGAGGATCCCCTGGCCCTCCCCCTTTATTTTTCTCAGTTTTTTGTTTTTATTTGGTTTAGATTAGATTATGTTATCCTATTTTATTGTAAAAAGCTTTAATAAAAATTGATATCGGATGGTTTCTTTATAAAAACAATTCTCACCAAATAAAGAAAAAGATGAAGGGCAGGGCAGACAAAAAGAAAATGAAAATGGGGAAAACTTTAATCTTTCAGCACCAAATACATAGAACTGTAAAAGTATCCCACCAAAGCATAATGTTGGAGTGTTCTTGACCTCATTGCAACCCCAAAGCAGCAACTCCTTTTGGTGTTGACCCCTTCAGGGTTCACTCTGATGGGACGAGACTGCATTGGTTCACAGTTTATGGCTCTGAGGAGCTAGACCCCACAAATCGGCTCACCAGGTCCAGGTGTTACAGATCAGAGCCAGTTAGTCTGCTGCTGCCTTGTTCTAAGCATTCTCCTGGTCTCTGTAGCAGTGAAGGGAAAGCCTCTGGGCAAAGTCAACTAGTAGCTTTGTTAAGGTGGAAGTGGCTGGGGGAAGAGAGAGCGAGAGCAGGAGCTTCTAATTCCCTGTTCAAAACTCTTGCCAGTGGCGGCAAACCTTTTTCATTCTCCTTCCCTGGGTGTCCTGCCAAGGAGCTGGCTGCACTGGTCCACAATTAATGGCCCTGAACCACAAATGAATCCTAGTAGTAGTAGTAGTAGTAGTAATAATAAGCCACAGTACAGAACAATTAAATGCAACATCCTGTTAAAACATCAGTATAAACTAAAACGACTAACATATGGGAAGCATAACTATTAGCAGACACAAAATAGAGAAATAAAACAGAGACAATCAGCCCTGCCCACCAACTCTACAAACATGGGTTTACAGGTAGTGGCAGCACTACCACTTCAGTGGCTAATTCTCCAACTTAAGCCCACACTAAAAGGTGGGGCAAAATCGCACACTCCCCACCCCCTGGCATTCCCTGTGTTCACCACAATATATCCCCTTCTTCTCACTCCCCCCCCCCAAAAAAACCCACCCACAAGCATTGACACTTACTTATAGCAAGCTGTGGGACTTCCTCTCAATAATTCTTTCACAATCAAAATATTAGACCATTAATTGTATTTTAACCTGTATTTTAATTAACGGTTTTTCTTTCTTTTATATTTTATTGTAATTTTATTGGTGTTAGCCGCCCTGAGCCCGGTTTTGGCTGGGAAGGGCGGGGTATAAATATATTTTTTAAATTATTATTAAATTTTTTATTATTATTAACTTAATTGTAAGTTCTTTTTCACAAAACACATGATTAACCTATGGCACTGGCCTCCCCAAGATGGAGTGATGGAATCTGGCTTAGATGACTTTGAAAGGAGATTGGACAGATACAGAGAAGTCTTATCAGCTGCCTGTAGCTGTGGTACCTGGTTGGAACCAACAGGTGCAGAGATGGCTTCTGAATACCAGCTGCAGTTGGGCAGCAACAGAGAATGACGTTTGTCTTCATGCCCTGCTTGTGAGCTTCTCAGAGGCATTTGGTTGGCAGCTGTGAAAAACAGGATTAGATAGACCCTTCACCTAATCCAGCAAGTGTCTTACATATTAGCATAGAATTATGCAGAGATGGGACTCATCTAGTCCACACTTTCAATTTTTAGGGAGCCATTTACATGTCAAGGGATTCTTGCATATGAAGCCATGACACCCCTTGCAGGTTTGAAAGGATTCCATCATATTGTAGGGTACAGATGAAGCACTGGCCAGACCATGCCTCTTTAATGTCATAAAAATTCACTCTCGGACACAACCCTGAGTCCTCTGTGTTTGTGTCTGGCAGGACATTGGTAATGGCGGACAAACTGTCTTTCAGGGAATCCCGTATGCGGTTAAAGATCTTTTTATCACTGAATAGATTCTTAAGAATGCCAGGATTCACTGGAACACCACTGTGATTTAATCCCCATACCCCCAAAGCAGCACTTTCCAAATTATTAGCTCTCCCTGATCACCCCACGTGATTCTTCAGTGGATGCCCCAAGCTGATGCCTGCACCGAGTACAGCTGCTAGCTGGACAAACAGTGTGAGATGCGACCCTAAAATCACTAGTTGGTGTCCTGTTCTCTCTTCCTGTCAGCACAAGAATTTTCACTTGTGCAATAGGACTCCCCATGTGTTCCCTACACCCTTCCCAAATAAGCCCTGGAAGGTTGGGGAAACCCCTAGAATAGATTTAGGGGACATGCAATGGTGGGGAAATCCCAATGTGCAAGCTTAAATTGTTGCGCTGGTGGGAGGCTTACATTGGATGGTCATGTTCAAGTGGCATTCCTCCACAGCTCTCTTCATGGCAGCTTCACTGTCTTTTCCTCTTAATTCATGGTTCATATGAAACATAGCCCGGGCACATGCCACATTCTTAATTACGTCAAGTAAGCATTTAATAGAACTTTTGCTCTTGGATGCAGGTGAAAATTTTGGAAGATGCTAATTCTTGCCATGTCGTCTAAGTTGCCAAGTCTAAGTCACTGTATGTACTAACACTACACTGCTTAAAAGGGATGCACAAGTATTCAGATTTGAAATGGCATGTCAAGGTGTCTGGTACCAGATAACCAATACCAAGACCGTGACAAATGTACTTGCATTAATTTTGACTCAAGTGCAGAAGTACGGTACTTTAATTCCCATTGGGCCACATACGGTGTTAGCACAGGGATGGGGAACCTGTGTCCCTCCTGCTGTTGGATTACAACCCCCATCATTCCTCATCATTTACTGTGCTGTCTGGAGCTGATGCGAGTTGGAATTCAACAGCACCTTGAGGGCCACAGGCTTCCCATCTCTATAGCAGTGGGACTTCATGTGTCCCAGGGCCCCCAGTTAACACTGTCTGTCTTTGGATTAAAGTAGAGGCTTGGGGCAGTTTCCATTTCAGCACAGATTCTCCTTGCTTCCACATCTTTTTCCTTTTTAATCATCTCTGTTTAGCTCTTTGGTACTGGTTTCCTTGGAGACATGAACTAGTAATTGCTGCACTAAGGAGTGTAAGCTGTTTTTCAAGGGATGAGTATCTACGAAGCCCAGGTTTTCTATTGCTAAAGGATAGATCGAAGCCAGCATAGCATTTGTTTTCCAGCCTTTCTCTTGATCATTAACTATAAGGCTGACAGTATTACATAGGATGGATTTTACTATAACATGCTTTCAGCTTCCATGGATGGAATTATGAAAACATGGACTATAGAGCTGAGAATTATTACACCATTATTTCCATCATGTTAAGAAAAGGGTATTAATAGGTTTAATATGTTCCCTGGTTACTTTGTTTCTGTGTGTCATTCCTTTGCGGCATTCCATTTTTTCTTCTCTGACTTCCAACTCATCTGTCATCTGTGAGGTCTAAAAGGTACCATACCCAGATGTGACAACTCTTTTCAAAGCATGAAACATGTTTCCACTCCCCTTGTTCCTAATTCTGGACACTTTCACCCACATTTACAGTCCCCCCTGCCCCTGGCTTCCGGTCTGCAATTCAGAATTCTCGTTCCTCTTCAACCAAACTCTTTGGCTGACTGAAATCTGATGCCCTTTTAAATGTGTTGTGGGAGGGGAGATTATTGGTTTGTATTTGTTCCTATTTTTATTATGTATTTTGTGTTTTTTATATTGTAATTTTAAGTTGTGAACAGCCCTGAGATCTCTGGATGAAGGGTGGTATACAAATTTAATTGATGATGATGATGATGCCATTGAAGTGCAGATAAATGTTGGCTTTGGGCATGGTAAACTAAATCTGATAGCCTAGCCTGCCTCACAGAGATGCTTAAATATATTGATGTATTCCAAGACATCACAAGCAGTTAAGGTGGCAAAAACTGCTTGTAAAATTTCATTTGTCAAATGCGTTCTGAATATCACTAACTATGAATTCAAATCTTAAGTGGAAGCCACCTGGAACCTATTTGCCCAGAAAAAGTGGAAAACGAAAATCAGCCTGCTAACCAGTGTCTCTGTTTTCTTTCCAAACAGGGAATGACCAAAATCTACAGCAGGAGACATCTTATGCCCCAACTGACAAAACTGCTTCCTCTGTGAAAAAGATGAAAGAAGTAAGGAGTCATTTGGGAATACCTTTTCAACTCTTGGTAACTCAAGTAACATTGGACTAATTAAAAGCTGAAAGGACAAGTAGTTGATAAACCAGCCATTTCCCACTGAATAGTTGTAATATTTGCAAAAAGCAATAGAATATTTTGAGCAGTACTCAACTTAATAATACTTAATTTATTAAATCATTAAACATACAAGTTAAAAGTACAATATAAAAAACAAAATATCAGTTAGAACTATAAAATCAAACTTAAATTAAAATGGCTACTGGAATTTTCAAAAAGTCTTCAGTAAGTACCGGAACTTCAGTAGGGAAGGGGCCTGGCTGATCTCAACTGAGAGTTCCATGAAATTGGTCCCACAGTACTAAACACACTGTTCCTTGTGGAAATGAGTTGTGCATCTGAGCCATGAGTGATAAGAAAGACTTGAGTGATCAGGCAGGGATCCTAGAGTTATCCTCTACCCAAATTGTTAAGCACCTTGTAAAGTAACACCTAAACCTTGGAACTGGCCCTGTAGTGTAGGGCAGCCATAGACTTGTTAGTGCTAGAACTATCACACAATGGAAGTCCCCCTCTTCTCTCTATGCACCTCCCCTAATTCTGATCCAGAGGGTTGGAGGAACTCCAGAACAGATTTTTTTGGGGGGGGGGGTAGAAGGAGAGAGGGAGAAGTTCATTTGTTCCGTGAAAACTTACTGCACTAACTACTTATCTCTTAATATTATGACAAGAAGAGGGGAAACGAAATGGTAGTCATTTGTGATGATCAGTGATCTTTATTTCCAATAAAGATATTTGTATTACAAGATGAATTTTGGCAGGCACCATGGCTATCCATATGAAAACTTATCTCATGAATGTGTCACCCCCCAAAGTTAAATAATAGATGCCATTTACAAGAACAAGTTGCATGACATTCTTTTTCCAGAAGGTGCCTACTGCAAGCCGTTCTGCAGTGAGAAAATAACCTTCAGCACGGGCCCTTAGTAGACTTCTTGAAGAAATAATACTTTAGTGCAAGTATTTTAATTTGTGCAACTTTCCCCTTCTCTCCTGCTGAATACTTCACACCATCTATAACAGTGAGTTTGGGATACTCCCAGAACTGGTTAAGTTGGGGGAAAGAGGAGAGGGAGGGGAAGTTCCATTACACAGCCCGATGTCCCTGCACTGACAGATAGAGTGCACTGAATATTGCCCAACAACAGCAATCCTAACCTCACTTACCTGGGAGTTATCACCATAGAATTCTGCAGGACTAACTTCTGGGTAAGGCTGCAGTCAGTGTAATTAAATGAGTTATTTAATTTACACAATGCACTTAGTGGCTTTGGATTTGAAAGTGAATTCAATGAATTGATAATTTCATCTCCTTCTCTGGTAGGAAGTTCCTGGGTCTGCTAATGAACACTCCAGGAGCAGTCTCTCTCTTCAGATGACGCCTGCAGTTCCAGATGTTTCAAAAGCAACATATTCCTTTACACTGGCCACTGATGCAGTAGTGGAAAAAGCAAACACCTTTGATGTCAACGCCTTAGGAATATTTAAGGAAGAACCACAGCCAGATGTTATTTCTGACGATTGTTGGCCTTCCATTGAGCATTGCAACTTTGAACTGATAGTTTCAGGCAAGAGCCATTCACACAGCATTGTGGATTCAAAGGTTATTAGTCCTATATTTGTGGGATCAAATGCAGACTGCGATAATGTAGAATCAAAGTATAAAATTTTTGCCGACTTAGAGCCATCTGTCCACATCACAGGAAGAAAAGAAAAACCCACAAGTGGGGATTTATATCCATCTCTAAAAGAGCAGCTTGCCCCCGCCTTCCAAACTCCATGTCCTGCTTTGTTCGGATCAAAGTTGCTTACTGGTACATCATTTTCAAGTAATCCTTTACATACCGGTAGTTCAGGGCTTGTGCAGGAGACCAACAGCTCTCCTGGCCACTGTAGTTGTACAGACGAGAACATCCACTCTACGAAACCAGACAATGATCAAGGAAAGCTTTCTAAACCTCGATTTCCTCCTTTCACAAACCCCTCTACTTTCATAGCTAGCTCTGGAACACTATCCAAACCCTACAAAAAACAAAGCTTAGAAGTGATGAGCAAACAAGCTCATGTGGAATATGACGACATAAGCAGCAGTGATGATGAAGACAGGCTGATTATAGAAATATAGTGACTAGCCCATCTGCTGTTGAAGATAAGGCAGGAGTGGGGAACCTTTTCTCAGTC
Source organism: Darevskia mixta (assembly GCA_034641385.1). NCBI lineage: Eukaryota > Metazoa > Chordata > Lepidosauria > Squamata > Lacertidae > Darevskia > Darevskia mixta. Next base: position 62,544,798 of record JAWWNH010000029.1, read on the forward strand.
AAAGGGCCACACACTCTCCTGGGCAACCTTCCAGGGGCCACATACTAGTGGTTGGAAGGGCTAGATGCAAAAGGTGAGTGGAAGCAAAGGCTAAATGGGCAGAGAAATGGGTGTATGACTCTTACCTCTGTACAGCAAGCGACATTCCAGCCATGCAGAAATCAGGTTTCTACATACACGCCTGTCCTGGCAAGCAAGGATTATCCCACCAAAAGCACTTGACATCAGAGAATAGGGTTGGCAATGGAAGTGTCTTGGGGAAGAGTCCTGAAAGCTGGCCTGAAGGCCAAATTCAGACTCTAGACCTGAGGTTCTCCACCCCTGATACAGGGGCATGATCAATAGGAAGTCCTGTAAGGACCAGACAACTGTCATTCTGCCTTGATCCTCTACCTTAAGCACAGGAAAAAAACATTCCTGACCTCAGTTGGGTTTCTTTAGATGCGTTAATACTTTTATACGAAGCAAGGAAGCAGTTGGTCCCCCCACAGTAAACCAACATCACCGTAGCTCCTTGCTTCAAGTTTTGTTGTAAGCTCAATGCTATTGGTCAGTCTCTTCTGTTGATACAATAGAAGGCAGAGACCATGTGCAAGTTGAGGGTTGACACTTGAGTCTGGAGTTGTTTTCCTGGCTGCTGCTTTTCTGCAAGTTTTTCCATCTAGACTTTTGCATGAGGAGATCTGCACCTTTAAGACATCCTACAGCTTTTCCATATTGCATAAATATTCTGTGCTCCCTTGTGACAGACAACACAAGCATGTTTTGCTTTGTGTTTTGTGCCTTCTGAAATAGAATTTGAATATTTTATATCCCCCACTGCTCTGGTAACATGGCTCACCAGTGTCGAACATTTCCTGAGGTTTCTGAAATTGGAATATTTTGAGTTGTTTTCTATGTTCAACAGGGTTGTTGTTCCTTTGTTTAAGCCCCAGGACTTGAATGTAAAATACCAAAACACATTTCCTTCCCCCATAGTTTTTGTGCTAGTCCAGTCTTTGAACTAGTGCAGCAGCAAAACACACTTCACTGAAGATTCACCAGCTTCTGTGTACGAAGTCCAATTGGTCAAATTGAATTTTTCTAAACTGAACCCAATTTTGTTATAAAACTAATTTGAAATGATGCCAATTTTAGAACGCAATTGCACTATTGTATTATATTCAAGTTTTATATTTAGCATTTCGTATGAGTTTTGGAATACTTTTTGATGCCATGTTACAAGGCATTGAATCTTTCATGTGAAACTCGTAACTGCTTGCTTCTTGATCAAAACAAAATTTGTAAAAATGAAATCTTGTAGGCCACCTATTCCTGCTGGCCCCAAGTCTGCATATCTAGGAAAGGCACGCATTACTGAACAATAAAAAGCAAAGCAACACATCCATAAGATATGTAGGGCTGAAAATGATCAAACTTCTTATTGTTCCTTTCAACTGTGTAAATGCAGACTTTTTATACAGTACTTTGCCAAATTGGTAACCACATTGTAAGAGCTTTTTATTGATTCTTAGTATACTGAATGTTGCAGGGTGGAAAAAAAGCCCACCAAACCTTTTTTTTAAAAAAAATCTAGTGAAGAACTAGTACAGAATTGCATAAGCTCTGTTGGAAGGTGTGTAACAGAAGTATAGAGTATCGTCTTAGAAACTTTCTAGTAGGTGTTTCTTAGTGGGTTTTACAGATGCTCTGCAAATAGCCTTTCTACCTTCATGAAATTTTGTGCTTATTAAAACATTACCATAATTCCAAGTGAAGACTAGCCATGAATGTTAGTATCTTTTCAGAGTGACAATAAGAGTCAATTCTGCTCTACTTGTTAATTGTGGCGTAACAATCATGACTGGATGTGAAATTTGCCCCCTTCATTCTTAAATGACAACCGTGCATCTTGCCGTGATGCATAATGTACAATGTTTAGTTGACAACATTTGTTGAACCTTCTGTCCTTTTGACCTTGTGCGTGTGCTGAAAGAAAAGAATGCCAGGAGATGCTGCATTTACGCAAATCTAATGCACACCTCAATTTTCATAACCTTGAAACCCCAAAAGTATTTGCTGGCATCATCAAATCTAATGCACACCCTAATTTTTGTGATGTAATTTGGCTAAAAAAGGTGTGCAATACATTCAAGTAAATAAGGTACATTAAAAAAGGTTTTGTCTCCTGTAAACAAGCCTAGAATTAGCAGTCCTTTTCAATGGCTTATTAAAATGAGAACACAAGGTAGCTGAAATGATGTTTATTTAAATATGAGCACATAGAGAAGTCCTTATGCTACTAGCACACAAGCTCCACCAACGGCTTTTATTTTTTCTTCTGCTTTTCTGCTGAAGAACTTTGCTTTCACTATTACAGGCTGTTTGGGCAGTTTCCCCTTGCCCAGGACTTTATAATAACCCTAAAAACATAAACATATAAGAGAATCATCAGCAAGCCCAGAAGGTACCAAGTTTTTTCAACCATAGCTGATCAGTTCCAATAAAACTAAAAGATTATGTATACTTTGTGAAATATTGCAAGTAAACAAACTGTGCCTAGTAGGGAAGCTGTAGAATTAGACACTACAAGGGAGGAAACAGAAAATAGTAACTTGACAGTGTAATGGAACATGTGCAATGTAAAGTGTGCTTGCTACTTCATGATATTCACTATGCACATCAGCATGAGTCTCAGCATTCTTTAGCTGTGCATTCTAGCCAACAGAATATTTGGGTAATATGGGGTAATTAAAGTAAAAAAATTAAGCTTTCACCATATCATGTTTCACTGAACTACTGTGATAGGTTATTTGAAAGTGTGTAGTTAATGTAGACACAGAAAGACAAATGTTCCATCTTTTTACCACCACCACCCCTTTGGATATACAATACAGTATCTACAGACATACAATGAAGTCTCACCATATTTTCAGTATATGAGTAATAGAAAGAGCCAAGTCTATTGAATGGGCACTGCCTTTGTTTTGTTAATTGGAAAATTAGCTGTTCAAACTCCAGGGTTATGGGGTTACCAGTATCCTACAACTGCATTTTTACAATACGTCACATACGTCTTATTTCACTCATAATGCTGACACAAGCCATGGCTTATTGCAAACAAGCAGGCTCCCGAAGTGCAGACTGTCGTTCCTTGGTCATTTTGCCACTCCACTACATAACACCATGGTTTGGTATAACATTCATCCAAACACAGGCTCATGGTTTAGCTCTTTTTGACAAACCAACAAACTGTAAAACCTACAATAAATTTAAGTAATGCAATCACTTTTGAAATGAAATATAAAAATGTCCACTCTACAGACCGTACAAGCCTGGACTATAGCTTGGTCTCCACAATCTATGCCCCATCAAGCCGGATGCAGCCAACAGGTAGCAAAACCAAGAGGCTGGCAAACTCCCATTTGGTCTGGGCAGGCCTACTACTGTAGTCAAATTATGCAGACCTTCCTTGGTTTTTACACGATAGGAAGCAAATATAAAAGCAACATTTGGGAAGCTCTGCATCATTATAAAAAGTATATCCAAAAGTTTTTGGCACTTACTGAGCGCACAACATCAATTACAGGTGATAATCCGGTCGGATGTTTTGCATACTTGAGCCTTGTCTGTTCACTAACAAGTGTCCACAGTTTATCCAGGTTGACTGTGGGACAGAAGTGCTGGTTTTTCTTCAAGTGGTAATGTCTCATACCAACCTTTCCAAAATAACCAGGATGGCTAGAAAGAAAAATCACAAACTGAAAAATCACTGCATGATGCATTTTTAAATGCATGAGCAACAATACTTGGGTTTATTGGATGACCATGTCTAGGTTTACTGACAAAAATATCTGGCACAGGTTAAGAGCAAAAGGTGTGAGGCAGACATTCTTAGTTCAAATCTGAGGTCAGCCATGAGCTCACAGTGCTTTTAAGTAACCTTTCTTAATACAGGGTACAAAGATGAGGCAAATATTGAGAAAGGAGAAAGCTCTACATGAGACATTGTTGTCTGCACCCTCCTGCTGACCCACATCTCTTACTTTGAGGAACAACCCTCTATTACTAACCTGGTAGCTGACTGTACTATGCGGAGCACAGTCAGTGAATAAAAGTCAGTTGTTACTCTCTGAGCACTATAGCACACCATGATAACTGACAATATCTAGATGTGACTCTAGTCTCAGTTATTTGTAAATATGCAACTTCATTGTCTTGCCAAATTCTCAGGGGAACAGATAAAAGCATGAAAAAGATTGTGTATACCATGGACTGGAACAGATAGATTATTGCTATTCTACATGTCTGTGTACATTTAAAATAAGTGAGGATCATTCTAGAGGCTAAAAAAGAATTTATTTTAAAAAACTAGTGTGTTGAGCCAGTTTGTTTTATGATACTAAGTGCACCTGAAGTCCAAATACAGTGGTACCTTGGTTCCTGAACAGCTTAGTTGTTGAACAAATCGGCTCCCAAACGCCGCAAACCCGGAAATGTTCTGGTTTGCAAATGTTTTTCGGAAGCTGAACATCCGACACGGCTTCCGCTTGAGTGCAGGAAGCTCCTGCAGCCAATCGGAAGCTGCGCCTTGGTTTTCGAACCATTTCAGCAGTCGAACGGATTAAGTTCGACAACCAAGGTACCACTGTAATAAAAAGTGGGCTAGCATTTCCATTTTCTGGAAGGGCCATAGATAGCTCAGTGGTAGACCATCTGATTTGCACACAGAAGGTCCTAAATTCAACCCCTGGCATCTCTTGGAGAGCCACTTCCAATCAGTCAACGGTACTCATCTAGATGGACCAATGGTCTGATTCTGTGTAGGGCAGCTTCCTACATTTGAAAAATATCATTGTAACTTCTTTGGAAATTTTTCCAATGCCCCATATTGACTTGAGGTCCAATTTAACGTATTTTGCTAATATTTACTAAAAACAAGGGGGACCATCCAATCGTATTGGCCTCCTGCAGCAGAATTCTGATTGTGCAAATTGGGGAGGGGGGTCCTCCCCTTGTAGCCTCCTTCACCAAAAGATTTTTCTCTGAAGGGTTGGGGGGATCCCACTGTATTCCCCAAAACTATTTGAAATAATTCATTAGGAAAGCCAATACAGTACTAAATATACTTTACACAGACTTGTGCTTATTGGCTTCCATAGAGCTCCAAGAAGCCACAAGTGATGAAAGTTCAAGCTTTCCACAGCTGTTGCGATAAAATGCATGTATACTTTCCTTAAATACGGTTCAGTATTTGAAAATGGTATTTCCTAACTGCTGAATCTATATAGGTAGTTAATTTTTGGTGCCAGTTTTTTTTTGGGGGGGGAGGGGTTGATGAGGGAAGAAATGAAGGGAAGTAAAGAAAAAAGGGCTAGCTTACTATTTATCAAAGTTAATTCTGTGGTGGTGCAGGCCTCCAGCATTACCACGTCCTCCAGGATGCTTTCTATGCTTACCTAAAGAGAAACATCAAACAGACTTTTTTAAAAAAAAACTTTAAAGCATAGAAACACAGAAACAAGCACACACACTGCCAGCATAAATGTTTATCATCGCCAGTACTTAAAAGGCCACAATCCAGCACAAGAGTTAGGCAAGCTTAAGCCTGCAGACACACCCATACTATCATAGAGGAGTTAACTGTCCCAGAATTTAGAGCACAACTTCATACATGTTTACTCAGAAGTCTCACTTTGTTCAATCGTGCTTTCCCTCTAGTAAGCATTTAGGAGTTCAGCCTTTGTGTGAATCATAGTGAACCTGCAAAGGATCAGGCTACAGGTCTGCTGTGTGATTACCGGGTAACTGCACCCCTACTGGCCTTAACAGTCAAGGTCGGCTTCCAGTTTATGGCTTTAAAAAACTCATTTTTTTATCAGGCTACCAAAGCATTGACATCTACTTTCTTCAGACCACATTTCTAGGAATTTGGAAGTTCCACCTTCTAAAGTTATGTCTTCATTCATGCTACACTAGCTCTAAGCAAACTGGAAGTATACCGGTAATTAGTTACACAAAGCAGGACTTAGGACAGTAGTTCTTTTACCCATTCATTGTCCCCAATGCCTCCCTAAAAATATATGGCTAGGCTACAACTGCTCCAGAGGCCATGTAGTGGATGCCATTTTGGGTTCTTAGAACAAGGCCTGAAGGGATGTGGGAAACCTCTGCAAGTATAGGCACCAGGTATGTAAACCCATTTGAGTCAAGGAGTGAAGCAGAACTTGTTACTAAGCAATCCTCTATTTACTATTGATGCTATTTATCTCTGCTTCTTCTATACAATAACCATATTGCATTTCATAACAGTTCTGACTCAAGAGTTACGCTAAATACACTGCTTAAAACTTCTCAGTGTATCTGAAGAAGTGTGCATGCACACGAAAGCTCATAGCAAGAACAAACTTAGTTGGTCTCTAAGGTGTTACTGGAAGGAATTTTTTTATTTTTTTGTGTTTTGACTATGGCAGACCAACACGGCTACCTACCTGTAACTGAAACTTCTCAGTTACCTATTTTCCTTCAACCTCAGATTAGCAAGGGGAAACCTTGGCTGAGATACAGTAGGTACTAAGGAACATCTTCCCCATTGCTTGTATTCATTCTGGAATGTGCAAGCTGAACCCCAAAGGCATGGTGGTTGTAGCTATGGAAATATAGCCTTTGCTAGCAGCTAACACCTCAAGGACAATCTATCCCCATATGAACTGACCGAGACTTTGCGATCATTTGAGGTCCTCCTTCATGTGCATCCTCTGCCAGAGGTCCAGAGGGGAGCAACAAGAGAATGGGCCTTTTCTGCGGGGCCCCTTGCTTATGGAATGCTCCCTCCAGGGAGCCTGCCTGACACCATTGTTACCTATCTTTAGGAGCCGGGCAAAAACATTTCTCCCAGGCTTTTGGCTAATTAAACAATCCATGGCCTTTTAAACTGTGTGTGTGAAGGGGAGTGTTATTGTTTTAGTTTGTAATTATGCTATATAGTTTTGTGTTTTTATATTGTAAACCGCCCTGCGATCTTTGGATGAAAGGCGATATAAAAAATAAATCATGTACTTTACTCCCATGCAACTACACTCAGGAGTTTTTTGAAAAAGGGGGTGGAGAGCAGAAAACTACAGTATTTTCCTGCGTATAAGACTACTTTTTAACCCAGGAAAATCTTCTCAAAAGTCGGGGGTCGTCTTATACGCCGGGTCATATTTCTTATACGGCGAGTATATCCCAAACTCTATATTTTAACTGGGAAAGTTGGGGGTCGTCTTATATGCCGGAAAATACGGTAAAAGTGTCAGACACCAAAAAACCCTTTTTCCCTTTAGGTTCAGTCACCCAATAACCAGGGGAGAAGGTTCCAAAACCCTGTGAAGCAACAATAGATTTAAGTAGCAAAATAGTTCTACGTGGAAGCTACTTTCTACACATACCAATACGACCATGGCCGTGGCTGACGTGACCTCGCAGTTTCCTGGTCTTCCTCAGTCTTGAAGGCTTAAAAAGACAATACGACAGCATATGTTATATCAGTGCCCAATGAAAGAACAACAAATGTAGCATGATGTTTCAAAAATCAACAAATGATTGGAATACACCAGTGGAGGATCTCCAGCTTGGAACAGTTGCTTATGAACCTTAATCAGGTTTACAGGCCTGATTAATGTGTGCCTCCCATTTACCTTTTCTGAAGACACTGACATTTCAATGTTTGCTGTGTTTTGACTATTTAATTCACTTCAAGTGGTGCTTAAATAAGTAATCTCATATTTTTACCTCACCTCAGGATGGCATATACACCATTATCCTCATTTTATCCCCACAAATTCCTGTGTTCTGATAGTTCCCTCACTGCGAGAAGTGAGGTTACAGGGAACCACGCAGAGGGCATTCTCGGTAGTGGCACCCGCCGTGACACCCATCAGATGTCAAGGAAATAAACAACTATCTAACTCAGGCATCGGCAACCTCCGGCCCATGAAGCCAGTTCATCCGGCCCACGAGCCGCCCAGTCACCGAGCCGCCCGCTCAACAAGTCCCCCGCGTGCTGTGCTAAACCGGTGCGGGGACTCACGCAGACACCGAAAATCGCTTCTGCGCAGGCGTCTGGGCATGCACAGAAGTGATTTCCAGCGCCGGGGACATGCCCTGACCCGAAAATCGCTTCTGCGCAGGCATCTGGGCATGTGCAGAAGCGATTTCCGGCGCCGGGGACATGCGCAGACGCGATTTCCAGTATTGCGCTGCGCATGTCCAGCCCACGGATGAGCTCCGTGGGATTGATGCTGCCCACGGCCGGATAACGTTGCCGACGCCTGATCTAACTTTTAGAAGACATCTGAAGGCAGCCCTGTTTAGGGAAGTTTTTAATGTTTGATGTTTTATCATGTTTTTAATATTCTGTTGGGAGCTGCCCAGAGTGGCTGGGGAAACCCAGCCAGATGGGTGGGGTATAAATAATAAATTATTATTACTAAAAACAGGCAAGGCAAAAATTACCAGCGCAGCTCTTCCCATAGGTCAGCTAAGCAAACCTGTTCACCGACGCATAGTGGGGACACCCATGTATGACATATTGCAAAGAGCAAAAAACGTAAGGCACTGGAGCAGCCTTCAGAAAGAAAACGCTTTTGGACCTCTACCCAAATATTTTTATCCCATGAAACATTTGAAAATTGCTGCGGGGTCTTGTCAGACCACTTGAGAATGTTCTTTTTCCTCATTGGAGCAATGGTAACGTGTTGCGGGAGATGCTGTGCGATTTAAAAGTTTTTATTTTTACAGACGTTCTGCATGCAGCTGGCCACCTGAGTGAACCTCACGAGCCACTTTCTAGTCCGGAGTTTAGGAGCCCCTGATCTAAAGGGCACCCCCCCCCTCAGCTATCCCTTCGACTGAGAAAGGAGCAGGTCAGCAACAGATATTGGGGGGGGGGGCGCTGCTCCATACAACACCCAACCCAACCCCACCATGGGCCGGGTGGCTTAAAAAGAAAGCCGTGGGGAGAAGCGCACGGGGGAGGCGCCTGTCCCGATGAGCTGGAGGAGGCAGGGAAACCCAACAACCCGACCGGAAGCGCGTCGTGGATGTTGTCTTTCCAACAACCACCCTGCGAGGTAGGACAGGCCGAGAGCGAAGGGGGATCCGAGTGCCCTGAGTTCACTGTTATTAAAAGTCCCCGAGAAACCTCCCCCCGAGAGGCAGCCGCCATCCCCTCGCGGACTACGGGCGGGGGGGGCTGACCAAGTCTCCGCGCAGCCACCCTCCGTCGGGAGAAGCGTCGTCTGAGGCGCCGGAACACCAGGCCCCGCTCCTCAGGCGGCGCCCGCCTCACTCGCCACCTACCATCTTGGCGGCTCCAAGAAGATAAAAAGGAAAAGAGCGCTCCTCTCGCGAGATTTCACGGAATAGAAAGCCCTTCTATCGCGAGGTCTCAAGCCCCCTCGGTGATGGGCCTTGTAAACGACACGCGCACGCGGAGAATGAGAGAGAGCGCGGAGTCTCGCGATACTCTGTATGCCGGTTTCTTTCGCGCGGCGGCGTTCCGTTGATCACGTGGCCCCAGAAAAAAAAACACGCGTCGCGGTCGTCAATAGCAGCTGAGAAGATTCAGAAACGCTTGTTGCATAGATCGCGGTTTTAGTAGAGGTGGGAAAAAACAGTTTAGAGCGCCACATCGGGAGGTCTTTCGGTTCTCTATGGGCTACGCAAAGGACATGGTCCCAGATGCTGAGAACTCTTGCTCCCCCCCCCCCGCCTTAGCGCTGGGAAACCAAAATGCTTGCTTACAAAGCTATTGTACTACCAACTTTATGCTTGTGAAACAACTCCTTGAAAGATAGCATCAGCGGTGTCGCCGATAAATTTAACACATCACTTGGGAAGACAGGCGAACTAATGCCAGTGTACTGGAAGAAGCAAATATCACCAGTGTCGAAGCCAGTGCTGGATTTATGTATAAGCCAAACAAGCTATAGCTTAGGGCCCCACTCCCTTGGGGGCCCCCCCCCAAAATTAAAACATTTCCAAAATATAACATAAGTTCAACAATTACTTTGATAAAATACATATTTTGTTATGTGCAAATGGCTTTATTAAGTCCATAAATTACCATATAGCATATACTCAACACAAAAAACAGCAACAATTTGTTGTTGAGAAAAGACAGCTGGACATATAAAGGGCCCCATTACCTTCAGTAGCTTAGGGCCTCATCAAACCTAAATCCGGCCCTGGTCAAAGCAATGATTCTTCAACATCGTTGGACTGGTCATGTTGTTTGGTTGCCTGATTATCGTCTTCCAAAGCAACTACTGTACTCTATTCTGAACTTAAAAATAGAAAGTGTAATGCTGGTGTTCAACAAAAGAGGTTTAAAGACTCTCTTAAGGCAAATATAAAAAAAGGTAGGATAAACACCGACAATTGGAAAACACTGGCCTGCGAGTTCTTCAGCTGGAGAACAGCCTTTACCAAAGGTGTCATGGGCTTTGAAGACACTGGAACTCAGGAGGAAAGGGAGAAATGCACTAAGAGGAAGGCACGTTTGGCAAACCCTCACCGTGATCAACTCCCACCTGGAAACCTATGTCCCCACTGTGGAAGGACGTGTGGATCCAGAATTGGCTTCCACGGTCACCTATGGACACACCGTTAAGACCGTGTTCATGGAAGACAATCTTACTCGGCTTTGAGTGATCACCAAAGAAGAGAAGAAGACTCCCAGGTAAGTGTGCGTAGGGTTGCGATAGGAAACCGATGCTGTGATAGACAAGAAGCGCCTGCAAGGATTGCGGTAGCGTGGCAGGCTCTGCTCTCTGTATCTTCCTCTTTTAGGTGGTCGGTAAAAGCCGCTTTTTAAATTTATACACACACACAAATAATGCCATTATATTGTTTTAATGTGTGCAACTTTTTTCCCTTTTTTTTTTTTTAAAAAAAACACCTTTGGTAATCCACTTTAATTATTATAACAACAAAAGGCAGGCTACAGATAATAAACTGAACTGCTTAAATTCCAAGTGTTGCTTCTTTATCCTTTGATGTTTCTTTCGCCCTCCGTTTTATTTATCTGGGCATACATTAGTCTCAATATTTTTTCCAACACGTAGTAAGAGCTCAACCCTAAAGCATTTAAGATCAGTCTATTTACACACCTAGAGGTATCAGAGTGAATCAGTGCCAGACACCAGTAGAACCTTTTATTAATTTTCCCAGCATTCTGCCTCTCTGAGTAGAAGAATGACATGATTATTGATCTTCCTCATTCAGAATACAAATTCAGCATGAATGTGTGCTTCATTTTCATTAAACAAGTTTATATTCTGCATTTCAAGGAGATCAAAAGAATATACAGGGTTCTTCCCTTCACTACATTTTTTCCTCAGAACTGTGTAAGTTTGAATGATAGTGACTTCCCCAATGTGAGTTTCATGGCTGAGTGGGGATTTCAACCTGGGTCTTGGTTCCCTACTTTAAACACTACACCTCCTTTCATTTATTTACTCTCTTTTTCACCCGGGTCTGCAAAAACAAGCTATCATTTTTTAATTGATTTGATTGATTATATTTCTATGCCACTTTTCATTCACATGAATCAAAAAACAGCTGACAAAAAACAACAACAATGATGTAATAGGACATCACAAATGCAACATAAATCATATAAAATAATTGATAAATCATAAGTGAAACAATTACAAATCATCAGCAAAACAGTTACAATCTATAAAACACTATTTATAAAGCAACTAAATAAATAAGCTAAACATCACAATTATAACAAAAGTCATAGGATTCACGATTAGCTACAGGGGAGCCTTGAGACGTATCTAAATCCCAGACTCAAAAACTGATTTAATACTTCTTAGGAAGAGTCCCAGCAGAGCAAGGCAATATATGGTCTAGTTTAGTGTCCTGCTTTCAACAGTTGCCAAGCAGTTGCTTTTGGAAAGCCTTTCCCTAACTCAATGCCATCCAGATGTTTTGAACTACAACTTCCAGAAGCACAGGCACTGTAGCTGCTGCTTAGGAACGATGTAGAGAGCATCAGGTTTGCTCAGAAGCAGGGTGGGAAGGCAGCAGCATGTCACTGCAATGCCCGCTCTACAGCAACCTAATGTTCCGTGCCTCTGGCCATGGGTATTGCAGCTGGGGGCCACAGCAAATTGATTTGTCTGATCTACAGATAAAGCCATAATCGCATCTTGTGGCCATGGACTTGATAAACCAATTCCCAAATAGTGCAAGGCTTGAAAAAGGAGAATATCCAAATAAAGCTAGTCACATGTGTCAGAATTCCATAAAATTTCAAAGAAGGAGCGAGGTTCATTCTCTTGCAGCAAAAAAGAAAAATGAAACCGCTAGCATCTTAAAGACTACAGTAGGTAAAGGTAAACTTAAAGGACCCCTGGATGGTTAAGTCTAGTTAAAGGCAACTATGGGGTGCTGCGCTCATCTTGCTTTCAGGCTGAGGGAGCCGGTGTTTGTCCACAGACAGCTTTCCAAGTCATGTGGCCAGCATGACTAAACTGCTTCTGGCACAACGGAACACTGTGAAAGAAGCCAGAGCGCATGGAAACGCTGTTTACCTTCCTGCCACAGCAGTACCTGTTTATCTACTTGCACTGGCGTGCTTTTGAACTGCTAGGTTGGCAGGAGCTGGGACAGAGCAACAGGAGCTCGCCCAGTCATGCGGATTCGAACCGCCAATCTTCTGATCGACAAGCCCAAGAGGCTCAGTAGTTTAGACCCCACAGCACCACCCGCGTCTTAAAGACTACTGTGGCAGAAATCTACTTCATCTCTATTTGAAACATAAAAAGAAGAGTGAAGGGCTGGTGATGCTGTGTCGGGCAGGGACTGGGCAGAGAGGGTGCTCTTCAGCCTGGCAGTGGCAAGAACTGGGTTAGCACACTCTGTCCCTGCTTTGGGGGGGGGGCGCACACACCTGCTCCGGGCACCAGCAGACAGCGCTACGCCCCTGCCTAGCAGAACTTTAGCATGGCTTGGACCTTGGAAGCAAGAATCAGCTGCCTGTCCAAAGAGCCTGTCTACAGCATCTCTCAGCACTACAACAGTGTCTGGCCTTGGCAAGACTAGAAGACAGAAATAGGCTCTTTTATGGAATCTAGTCTGATACTCAGCAGCTTGGTTGGCCCTCCACTACACATTTTTAAGCCAGAATATTATAAAACTATCTGGGCAAGGAACACTGTCATGATGACTATACTTCTTGCCCTGCCTTTGCAGTGAAAAAGTGCGCACAATTACACAATGAAGATATCTGGATACTTTTTCTTTTTTTACTTGGAAGGTATGTTATATATCCAAAATGAAACCAGATTTATTAATAAGTTTAACTACATTTATAGCAACTCCTATTTTCCTGGCAATGACTGATAAGTGACTGCATTTATTTCAATTTGGGAAATGCAATAATAGGCTTCTGAGGGGTAACCATGTTACTTAGCTGTAGCAAAAAAACAAAAACAAAAAAAACCCCATTGTCGGGAAAACCCAGGTTTAAAAACAATACACACAGTGTATCTGACAACCTTAAGGTCAGGAGCAGGTTTCTGATTACAGTCATACGTCGGGTTACGGCCGCTTCAGGTTGCGCGATTTTGGGTTGCGCACCGCTCCGAACACGGAAGTACCGGAACGGGTTACTTCTGGGTTTTGGCACTCGCGCATGCACAGAAGCATAAATCGCGCTTTGCGCATGTGCAGAAGTGCCGAATCGCGACCCGCGTGTGCGGGTTGCGAACGTGCCTCCCGCAGGGGATCACGTTCGCAACCCGAGCGCCCACTGTATTCCAGTTCTTTTCGCTACACAATAGAATAAATGGACACAGTAAAAGAACATTTCAGCTATCAGAACATATTGTAACTGACCTTAATGTGGTCAATAAAGGAACTTCAAAGAGAAACTCCAGCATGAAACTGCTGAATTACACCTTACCCAGATGTTTAGTTAGATGTGTTTGGGTATGAATAGAGACAATGGTTACCAGTCCCACTACAGATGCTGATTTACTCAGCAAGGCTATGATGTACTACTGTTGTGAAGGGTCAGTGTGCCTACTTTGCATACACTTAAACTCTTAATCGAATTGTTAATGTCTGTACTTTTTGTTTTTCACTATCATTTGTGTCCATCCTCTACATGTTTTCTTTCTTTGTAAAGGTAAAGGGACCCCTGACCATTAGGTCCAGTCACGGACGACTCTGGGGTTGCGGCGCTCATCTTGCATTATTGGCCGAGGGAGCCGGCGTACAGCTTCCAGGTCATGTGGCCAGCATGACTAAGCCGCTTCTGGCAAACCAGAGCAGCGCACGGAAACGCCGTTTACCTTCCCTCTGCAGCGGTACCTATTTATCTACTTGCACTTTGACGTGCTTTCGAACTAAGTTGTACACTCAGAATAGACCCACTGAAATTAATCAACCCAAGTTAGTTATGTCCATTAATTTCAGTGAGTCTATTCTGAGTGGAACTGACGTTGGATACACAATTCTTAGTCTTTAAGATGCCACAAGACTCTTTGTTGCTTTAAATTCAAGCTTCTTAATTTGTGTGCTTGAAAATATGGGAAATAAGCAACAGACTTAAATGACCCCGGTCTAATTTGAAATTAAAGCATCCAGATTCCCCCCAATCCTTTTACTTAAAGCACAGAGAATGAGGCGCCCTCACGGAGACCCCTTACAACCTCTTCAGATCAGAGAAATTAAAATTTAGTGTATGTACCCACCTCCTCTCAATTTTTAAAGAAATTATTTGTAACATTGATGATAGAAAGCAGGGTGTGTTATTCTGACTTGTCGACACGTCGTAGCTTATGAAAGAGTTTGCATAAGCATGTTTGATTGAATTGTATAAACTTGTTGGCTCAGAAAGTGAGCGAGGAATTCAAACTGGACAAAGTAAACACAGTTAGGAAAGAAAGCAGCAGAAAAAGAAAAATAGAATAGGTTTTATCTAGGGAAATAGCATGACGCTTAAGGGAGTAAAGGAATAAAGTTGGCCAGCTTTAGCCTGACTGAAAAAACCTGAGTGAAAGGCAAATGATCATTATATTTGCATGTCTGATATGAAGAGCATAAAAATCAGATCTTTGATTCATACCAGATGTGAACTGTGGCGTCATGGGTCAGAAAAAGTGGAACTTGAGGAACTATCCATAATTAGCACCATACCTGAGGGGACTTGCAAGTCCTGTACTGCAAGAAGAGTCCACATCCTGTCAGAACTGATGCTGCCTTGACCCCACAAAGCTGGCAAATGGTATGGAAATCAGAGCAGGAGAAACACAGAATGGTTAAGGAGAGGAGTGGTTTAGTAAGAAAGATTAAAATAACCTATATTCTGAACTCAATTATGTGCCGTGGGTGGGTGTACTTCGTGAAATTCAGTGAAGCAGCCCGAGCATAAATAGTAAGGAAGTTTACAAGGCAGCAATTACTTGGCAACGCATTCTAAGGGCTTGAGATAATGGCTATGTTACAGGCACTGAGAAAAGACTTATAACAGTCGAGTCCTTTCGGGAAAGGGATGCAAAACAGGGAAGTTCGCACTGGAACTGGAAGCAGTTGCAGATGAGTCTAGTGTTACGAGTTTGAGGGCGCTAGGCATTTCTAAATTACTGGATTCAGTAAGTGTTAGAATTTAATGAAAGTCTGGGGTGTGCCAGACCAATCCCTGAATCTAACAAGTGTTAAAAGCTAATTAAGCCACTCTAGCTTCCTCCTGAGGTGATAAGCCCCGGATGATGGGCCATTAAAAAAACAAAGCATCAAAAGCACTCTGCAAATGGATAGGCCCCCTCTCTCAAAGCCAGAGTTCAGAGTAGAGAGTTAGGAGTAATGTGAATTAGAAGCTTAGTGATGGCACTGGGAAAAAAGCAATATGAAAAGCTAGAGAGACAGAACAACGGTTGATCTCTGTTTGAACCCAAGGCTGCAACTATGGGAGAAATTACCCTTTTGGGGTGTTAATGCTATGAACCCCTCCATCGCAAGGTCAGGTTGCATATATGTGTAAATAAACTACTGTATATATCATAAAGATACCATAGTCTCGGCTGTGCTTCGTTGTTCCAAAAGGAAACACAGGCCTTGGGTGGGCTCCTGGGACTCCTGGACTCTTGCACCGCTTGGAGAGTGGGGTGGTATCCACCACTATCTATGACAACAGATACATACCGTGGTGGATGCATTCCACTGGCTGGGGCCAACCAGGAAGCAAGATTTGTAGGACATGATTTTGCCAAAAAACAACACATGTGAGAGTAGAGGAGAGTATCTGACTAAGTCAGATAAGGCTTTTAGCATTTACAGAGCACTTTTTGAAGGGCAAAAAACCCCTCTCATAACCATGTTTGGAGATCACGGTTAAGCATTAACTCCTGCTTTTGCTCCACCCTGTTTGCACTGGGAAGAAACAAGCCTCAACCTCTGCCTTAGTGTTATGTCTTGGACCAGGAGTTGCGGTTTGTTTCTCTCCAAGCAAACCACACTGATAAAGCCAATGCTTGCTCTTGGCTTACCAGTTGTAATTTGTCTGGACAGAACAATCCGCAATCCCTAGTTTGGATGCTAACATTGAGCCTCCATGCGTTAGCAGGCAGGAGCAAAACAGCCCGGATGACCACTTTCTCAGTGAACTGTTAACTGTGATTTGCTGTGACATGTGGAATAGGCCATTGTTCCAGTAATCCACTATTCTTTAAATCAGATACTTCTCAACTCAACACAGCCAAGTTTTCTCGGGCGTCCACTCCTACTGTGGTCCATGGGCTTACTCCCAAGTAAGTGTGCACAGACAGTTACGCCCACAGCTGTGTTACTTGCAGCTCTGCTAACCTACACCAATTCCTCAGAAAAGGATCCTGCACTCCAAGATGCTTCTTTCTCAATGTGCAGATCTCTCTAAACTGCTGTTCTGCCAAACTCTGGTCTGAAAGACCCTACTCTTACAGGCAAAATGCCCATGCAGGAAACATCCACAGCCATTAAAAGAACATTAAGGTTCCTTTGTGTCGAATCTCTGGCTCCCATCCGAGTCACTCCTCCCCTTTGGGAAATACAGACAATCCTTTCCAGCTTCACTTATCCCCAAATTTTGCCAGTTGCAGAAGTTCAGTTTGTATGTTGTGGACGTAGTGTGTATCTTGCTTTCAGTAAGGTCTTTGACAAAGTCCCTCATGATATTCTTGCAGAGAAGCTGTAAAATGTGGGTTGAACGAGGTAACTGTTAGGTGGATTTGTAGCTGGTTGGCTGACCGAACCCGAAGAGTGCTAACAAATGGTTTCCTCATCATCCTGCAATCAAGTGACAAGTGGAGTGCTGCAGGGTTCTGTCCTGTGCCCGTTGTTGTTTAATGCCTTTATAAACGACGTGGATGAAGAAATTGAGGGGATGCTAATCAAATTAGTGGATGACACCAAACTGGGAGGGGGTGCTAAGGCTACAGAAGAAGGAATCAGGATTCAAGATAACCCTAACAGATTGGAGAACTAGGCCAAAACAAACAAAATGAATTTCAATATAGGCAATTGCAAGGGTAGGCAAGAATAACCACTGTACCGATATAAGATGGGGGGCATCTGACTTGCCAGTAGTACATGTGAAAAGGATCTAGGGGTCTTAGTAGACCACAAGCTTCACACGAGACAGCAGTGTGATGCAGCAGCAGCAGCAAAAAAAGCTAACACTTGACTGCATCAACAGAAGTATAGTGTCCTAATCAAGGGAAGTAATAGTGATAGTCAATTCTGCCTTGGTCAGACCACACCTGGAGTACTGTGAGTACTGTCCAGTTCCAGGCACCACAATTTAAGAAGGATATTGACGAGAGCTGGCAGGGGCGTACCCAGGATCAAAACTGGGGGGGGGCAAGCCATGGTCGTTCAGGTTTGCTTTGAATGGACGCAGATCATTTTTGCTTCTAGGGCTGCCTTCTAGGGGGGGGCAGCTGCCCCCTCTGCCCCCCCTTGGGTACGCCCATGAGAGCTGGACATGTTCAGAGGAGGACAACCAAGATGATCAAAGGTCTAGAAACCAAGCCTTGTGAGAAATGTTTGGAGGAGTTGGGTATGTTTAGCCTGTCCAGTGTTTCCAAAACTTAGGTCTCCAGCTGGGAGTTGTAGTCCAAAAACATTTAAAAGAAGAAAAATTCCAGTAGATAATGCTCAAGAGCAGGTAGTGTTGCTGGTGGATTTTGCAGGACCTATGAAATTGCTTTTGCAGGACCTAGATAAAAGCAACCTGGCCGCCTGCTGTTTCTGATATGCAGCAATCAGCAGACAATTTTTTTCTCTGTATGAAGGTACATATGCTAATCGCTGCAGAGCAAACTAGTATTAAAGGAACCGTTACAGGGTCTAGTTCAAAAGCTGGGTTTTGTTTCCAGCTCTTGAGCGGGGTTCTAGATTCCTTTGGGACACGTATAATCAGGACATTGTGGCAATAGCTGTCAACATGGTATTGTCTCTCATCAAGTGGTCATTATGAGAGGCATAGTTCCTCTGACCCTGAAGGCAATGCATAGTCATCACGGAGGTACTGGTTGCCAATGCTACTGACCCAGTCCAACTAAGACCCCGGAGATCTGGGCTTCTGAAACTCTTCCCAAACCAAGCACAGTACATACCAAATAAGTAAAGCATAAAGATACATTTTCTTGTAATTGGCTTCAGGAGGCTGCTGTATGTTTCTGTGCTCTGCTCTTTGTCTCCTCTCCACAAGAAAATATGTGACAATTTAATTAGCTACAAGGACTTAAGCAATATATGAACAAAAGCAAAGCTATATGAAACATTGCAGCAGTTACTAGAGAGAACACAGAGAGAGACAGAATCCCGTGGCTTGGCAACCATCACAGGCTCATCCATCTTTGGGTTCTAAATCTGGCTGTGAGTGAAAAAGACTAAAATCCAGTGCTGACATACTTTGCAGTAGGTCCCATTCAGAGGCACCATCTTGCACCCAAGTTTTTTCCCCCCGGGGTGTGTGTGTGTGTGTCCTGGTGCATGTTCTGCGCATGATGTCGTTTGCCTGGCATGCACCATGTGTGTGTAATGCGTGCACAACGTATCACACGTACAACGCTGCATCTTCAGGAGGAGACCAAGCGCAGAGCCCAGTATGGCGTCGCTTCCTCTCTTGCGCTCAGGAGGAGCAAGACGCTGAACTGTGCTGCGCTTGGCTCCGTCCCTCAGATATTGGGGGGGGGCAAAGACACCTCCACTCCAGGAGTTGGGGCTCCTGGTCCCATCAATCTTAGAGGCATTTACATACATAAACCTGCACAGCATACGGCAGCAACTGTCCCAGGAAAAAAAAACCCCACACACTGATGGAAGCTTTTAATTTCATCCATCATACGCTCTTTAGTAGCAAGCAAAATGCTTTGCATTCCTGAATCTGCATCAGACCATCAGACCATCTGTCTGGCCCAGCATTGTACCCTTGTGAAGTCTTTCCTGCTTATGCTACCTGAGATCAATTAACTGGATATTGAATCTGCAAAGCATGTGCTTTGCAACTGAGCCATGCCCCTTTTATTTACCCTGTGATCTTCCTGTGAGGCTGTTCAGTAATGTATTAGTTTATAGATGAGGCCACCCTATGAGTTTCTGGATGGGCGACAATTTGAATACAGTTGTTCAACAACCAAAGCCAACATTCTGGCCACCAAATCTCATGCTGCCTCTTGTAGTATTACTCTGCTTCTTACACTGGGGTCAAGTGACTTCTCCTTGCTCTTTAGTGGTTCTGGAGTTGCAAAAGAAGGATCCAGTTATTGCCCTGAAAGTAAGAAAGAGACAAACTCCCACCCCCACCCCTTATGAATGATGGAGGAAAACGGATCCTTTTTACTTCCCCCTACAAAAAGCGCCTGGACTGATTTGTCTGCAATTTGGCAGGCTTAGTCCATTCTAGAGGACTTGTGTGCCTGTAAATTTTATCCACTTTGGCCCAAAGGGAGAAAAGTTATTGCTTTTATACAGAGTGGCTCAGAACCCACACAGAGACTGAAGCAGAGAGAACAGAGAGCAACTCAGAAATAGATAAGATTTTTTTTAAGGCAGAGAGATACAGCAGATCTTGTGCCCTGTGCATACTCCTAACATGTACATCTGAGTAACTAAAGATCAGGGCTTCTCTCCTCCTACTTTAAGGGGGAGGTTGGTTGCTGCCATTGTTAAGCACTTGGGAGTCAGAAACCAACTAGATCCTGATCTATCTTCTTCCACCACACTTACATATTAGCTTAATGGTAAGGTAAAGGTAAAGGGACCCCTGACCATTAGGTCCAGTTGTGGACGACTCTGGGTTTACGGCACTCATCTCGCTTTATTGGCTGATGGAGCCAGTATACAGCTTCCAGGTCATGTGGCCAGCATGACTAAGCCGCTTCTGGTGAACCAGAGCAGCGCACGGAAACGCCGTTTACCTTCCCGCCTGCTAGGTTGGCAGGAGCAGGGACCGAGCAACAGGAGCTCACCCTGTCGCGGGGATTCAAACCGCTGACCTTCTGATCAGCAAGCCCTAGGCTCTCTGTGGTTTAACCCACAGCCCCATCCGCATCCCTCAAGCTTAATGGTAGCTTGTCATAATACAATACCATACCATATTCAGCAACTGTATTGTATTTGAGGAGTTGTCCTCTGTGTTGCCTCCCACAAAAGCCCAAGACTTCACAGCTATATGTAATCTGTGGCAAGAAGAATCTGGTCAGGTTTACGTTCCCTTGTCTGACACTGCACAAAGCTAACCCAACTCCAATCAGCAGACAAGACGAAGAAGGTGCTGTGAAATTTCAGGCTTGTAAGGGAAACCCCCCTCATAAATACCAGGTTCCCCCCTCCTCCAGGAAAGGACGGGATAACATTACACACTAAATTAAAACTACTGGAAAGCATATTTAGTCCTGTGGCAAGAGTTTTGCAATAGGCAGACCATGTTAAAATGGGAATGGCTCCAAAATATTCAGGAACAAACTTATTGGCTGAACGGGGAGGGGGAGGGATGGGACCAGTCAAAGGAACAGTTGTGAGTACAAAGCTCTAATTTTTGGTCACTTTGGCGTGTGCACTACTTAAAGGTAGAAGAGCATTCCTTTTTATCACGAATCAGTGCTGTTTCCTGTTGTAACAGGAAAATGGACATGCTGCACCAAGTAAGAGAAAGGTATGAAAGCCATCTGGTTTCACAATACTGTGTATACAGTTGAACCAATTGCAGTAGTATTTTAGGGTGTAGGGAGAGAAACTATCTTGCAGCTTCTGCTGTGTCTAATTCCCTCCTTTAAACACTCACAGTCAGAACAGCACTCTCTAGTAACTGGCTGCACCCCTTCTTTAAATAAACAGATACTTGAGTCCCCATCATAGCACCCATGGACACCAGTGCCCCCTGCCCCAAGATCTATCAGGGTGCCTGCCATGCTCCCTAGGCCCTTTCGTGCCAGATTGCGAACTAGAATAGCCATATGAATTCCTCATCACTCTCCCAAGTACTGAAAACGCTGTCTGCTTATAAGCCTAATTGGCCAGCAGACCAAAAGAGAAGGCAGTTTTCTCTGCCTATTCATCCTATTAGAAGAGACAGGACAGTTTTAATTGGATGCTACCAGCAGGAGGGAGCATGGGCTCAGAGAAGAGGAGATAGCAAGGCCTGGCTGCATCTGTGCTTTCCTAGTGGAAAGAAAGGTACATAATGGGAGAAGGAAAAAAACCAAACAGCCAGGGCCCATGCGAGGGTTAAAAATGGATCAGTTGAGGGGTTGCAGGGGGAGGAAGTAAAAATGGATCAGCTGAGAAAGGGACAAAGGACAGAGCAGTCAAGGCTGGTGAGAAAGAGAGAGGTTTGCCTATAAGAATGATCCAGGAGAGAAAGTGTGTGTTACGTTGGCTGTCAGACATAAAGTCTTCCTTGCATGAAGTGGATATTTTATGTTCCGTGAAATGGGCAGTTTACCTGCCAAACAGAGATGGAGGGGAAATAGTTTATGGCTTGTGTCTGGCCATGCATTTCAGCCTGGATAGCTCAGTTCGTTAGAGCATGGTGCTGATAATGCCAGGTTGCAGGTTCGATCCCCATATGGGACAGCCGCATATTCCTGCATTGCAGGGAGTTGGGCTAGATGATCCTCAGGGTCCTTTCAACTCTATGAGTTCTATGGCCATCTCAGCAGCTGTTCAGTGACCTAAGGACGCAGGAGGAGCCATGCTGGAACAGATGAGGAGGCCACGGTGTACACCTGGCCTCCCACCAGCGGAAACACTGCACTTACGATGAGGGAGTGGGGCAAGGAGGAGGGGAGTTTGGCGCTGTGCGGATGCACTGGTGGGAATGCAGGACTGGCTCCGCCAGTGCACTTGCACAGCACCAACCTCTCACGCCTGATAAGTGCAGCAATGCTGCTGCTGGTAGGCCAGGTGTGCACCAGGATCCTTCTCCTTTGTCTGCTCCTGGATCAGACCAGAGGCCTTTCTAGTCCAGTATTCTCACAGTGGCCAGCCAGATGCCCATGGGAAGCCTACAAGCAGGCCATTAGTGCCATCAAAACCGTCCACAATTTACAGCAGAGTGATGTTGACCACAACAGCATCCAGTATTGTGGGCCCTATTTCACAGAACTCTCTTCCAGCTGAGGTCAGACAGGCCCCGCTCTCTGTTGAACTTCTGGCACGTGTGGAATACTTTTTTATTCTAGTAGGCATTTTGTCTTCTGCTATGGGGAATAATGTGGGTGGGAGCTGAGGCACTTTGGCATGGGAAGAGATATGTCGCAGGTTTCTAAGAATTCCCTATGTTCATAGAATCATACAGTTGGAAGGGACCCTGAGGATCATCTACAGCTGTTTTTCGACTACAACTCCCATCATCCATAGCTGGCGAGACCAGCAGTCAGGGATCATGGGAATTGTAGTCCGAAAACAGCTGGAGACGCAAGTTTGGGAAACAGTCCAGCCCCCTGCAATGCAGGAATATGCAGCTATTCCTTATGGGAATTGAACCTGCAACCTTGGCATTATCAGCTTTCTTTAGCAAACAATGAATTACTTGGCACGTTCTTTATTGCACTTCACATGACCTACCCTTTCTTCTGCCACTCTCCCATGTGAGTCACAGCTAGGGCTTATCCACGCTTCCTCTCGGTCTGCTGATTTACCCCAGAGGGAAACCGTGCTATGGGGTGAATATTGGAGTAATTCGAGTTTTCTGTGGCTTGCCATTTGTTCCAATTTAGAGACAGAGAGTGGGTTTTCCATGGGAAAGGAGCAGGGCAAGGGGGAAACTGCTCAGACCTGTGCTTTCTAGGCATGGGACAAGTGGCAGTGTGGATGAGACCATAGTCTGTGTCCCCTTTTCTTCTTGGTTCTTCTATAGAGGTTTCTCATCCTGGCTGTTGCAAATTCTTCTGCTTCTCTTGCTTAGGAAACACATTATGCGCCATGCAGTCCCAAAGATATCAAATGACTTTCACGTGGCATTGCTTCTGGTGTTGTGAAACTTAATTATAAAGTGACTTGCATAAGCTGCTGGAGACAGAAAAATGAATCATAGAATCATAGAGTTGGAAGAGACCACAAGGGCCATCCAGTCCAACCCCCTGCCAAGCAGGAAACACCAAATGTGCATGTGCATCAGCCTGCTCTTTTGCGGGGACTTTTTTTTTAAAAAAAAAATCCAAGTCCTAGCAATTAGAGCCACTGGAAAACTTCCTAAATAATGGCATTAAACATAATGCTAATTAACTCTAGCGTTTACTACTCAATCTTTAGTGCTTTTGTTTTGGGGGAAGCTCAAAATATTATCATTAGTGTGTGTGTTTTTAGATAGTTCTTACTGATATGGAGTGCACATCCCTTTTTTTGCTGCCTATCATAGCCATTTTGTGCTAGCATCCTTGACGTTTATAAGAATACCAGCATCTCATTTTTAATGAAAAAAATGCTGCTGTTATTGTTGCTATGCCTTTCCTCCAAAAGGAGTCCAGAGCAGCTATCCCCTCACCCAACCCCACCCCAGAAACACCTCAGCACGTGTACAACCGATTCGTTTTGTTTTGCGTTGCATTGCCAAACTTCATTGTCAATCCTTTTTTAGGACTAATGCTTAAGAGATCTATTCTGCACACAGCAGGCCCAGCAGCAAAGCACATGAGGAGAGGTTTCTCCTGCTAAGTAGATAATTGGTGGGGGAAGCCTGCAGTTTGTCATAACAAAACTGTACCTCAGCAGGAGGCCTTTCCTGTCAAAAAATTTCCTCTGCTTAGCTGTGTGCCTCCCAAGCCTTTCTAGTTACTGTTCGGGCTAACGGAGTGGGAAAGGGATATGCTCCTTTTGCTCCTTCCCGGCTGCACAACATGTTTGCAAATGACAGGGGGCCTTTAATAAAAGCAATCTGGATATAAACACAAAGGCAGCTAGCACACTGGAGATTAAAGAAAAACGAAAACCACAAGACTGAAAAAGCTGAAAGCCTTATTAATGACCTTCAGAGTACCCTAATGATGTATCATTGAAAGGGGTGCATCTCTCACAAGCACTAGGGGACTGTTGCCTGTTTTGTTTTTTACATGAATTGCTGGTTCACCCATGCACAGTGAGGAACAGGGACATGAGCACTATTGGGCTAGAAAGGTAAGAGAGTAAAGAAAGGACACCTGTAACCCACAGGAACAGAAACTGATGAATTAATCCGGATCCAGCTCTGTCATTGGAGGCTCAAGTAGCCTCTCTGGCTAGAAACCTGGAAAGGAGATAGTCAATGGGAATTAATAACCCATGGATACAGACTCTGTAGAATAAAGGCGAATGAGGGATGAGAGGTGTACTGAGAGGTAACTCTGTATGCGAGAGGGCATAGAAGCTGGGAAGAAAAAGAATTGAGAGGGGCACCCTCCTCCTCCTCCACAGAATCACCAGGGTAGTAATTCTGGAACCAAATACATAGTTTGGTACTGTAAACATTGTCCTGAATTCTGAAGGTGTGCTCCTGACAACAGTGGGATGAAAAACAAAGAAGACTATGAAGAAGAAGAAAAATTTAAGGCTACAAAATGGTACATGTGGTTCAATGTAAGTATGTGCAGTTGTGGCAATAATAATAATAATCCCTATACTACAACTACGGCAGGAATGTTTGTAAAATAAAAAAAGCCTTATCTTTTAGCAGGGTCCTCATGTTTGTGTGCATTTTAGCGTTGTTGTTGTTGTTGTTGTTGTTGTTGTTGTTGTTGTTGTTGTTACTGCAGCTGTTTGGAAATTTTCTAGCTCTGCCTAAATTACCGGTAGATTAAATGCGGGAGGGGGGGAACTCTCTCTCTCTCTCTCTCTCTCTCTCTCTCTCTCTCTCTCTCTGTGTGTGTGTGTGTGTGTGTACACCTCTTTTCAAGGGGGCACATTTCCATTCCTGAGGCTGAACGGGAGGAATTTTGATGGGGCAAGGAGGAGAAGCAGTTTTTTTCAGTGCCCCTTTTCAGAGGCTGGGTGAGAGGAACGTGCTGTTTAGGTGTGGAGAAAGTATTTCTGAGGGGGTGGAACAGGAATTGTGGTTTGTTTGGCCAAGGAACTGTAAGGAAAGCATGCATAAATGTCCGAGGAAGAGAGAGCAGCTAGGTTGCATTGTTGAGGGGGAGATGGACTGTGTATACAGTGTACATTGAAAGTACAGTATTTCCCCCCAAAGAATCCTGGGAACTGTTGCTTGTTAAGGGTGCTGGGAACTGTAACTCTGTTAGGGGTAAACTACAGTTCTCAGGATTCTTTGGGGGAAGTCAGGTGCTTTAAATGGATGGTGTGTATGCAGGCAGGGCCGGCCCTCCCATGAGGCAAGATGAGGTGACCGCCTCAGATGGCAGGATCCACCAGGGCATCAGATCCCGATGGAGATTGGGGTTACATTACTAACAGTGCTTCTCCCAAGAATAAATATGGAGGCAAGACAGTCTGTTCTGTATCCTGAAGGGTTTTGACTTTTCTAGACAAAGCTACATCGGCTGAGTTTAAGCAGCTTTGGAGATTGTTATGCTTTTGCATGCTTTGACAGACTACTTGTATTGAATTTGGAAGGACCTGAACATATTTCCTAGAGCAAAATTACCAAGATTATTTACTCAATTCAGTGGGCCCTCTAATAGGTTGCCTCTTGGCTCTTGGCTCTCATTTTGTTTCATTAAAAATCCCACTTGCTTCAAATAAACAGCAAAGTTGCCGGACTGACAAGTAAGAAAAGGGTTACTATGGTGACAACAGCACAGCATCCCTCCACCCTTCACTGTTTAGATTTTTGGAATGGGAACAGCTACTTATTAAGGCTGTTTTCATAAGTGATGCTGTTTTTTTATGAATGCTGTTAGCTTTTTAACAGAAAGCAGATGAGAACAATCCTTAAATTAATGCAGCTATTGCACATTCAATTTACAAATGCAGGGAACTCATGTGTAGATTTTAGAGTAAATAATTTGATGATGGGCTGGGGAATGGATGTTGGCTGGGTCTTGCTGGCTCTGTTTTGTTTCAGTTCCTCAGCCCTGTCATTTACTTGAGGACCAGGTTTGTCTCAGCATCCCACCAGGCTAATCTAACCAGTTTCCATGGCAATTCAGATAACATTTTTTGCATCAGAACCACTAAGCCTGTAGTAGTTAAAGAGAGTTGGACAAGGTCCTGGGAAACCAGGGCTCAAATCCTTGTTCAGACATGAAGCTCGCTGGATGACCTTGGGACAGTTACAGCACCTCAGCTTAACCAACCACACAGGCTTCTCGTGAGGCTAAAATGGTAGCATGATGCTGTCAGTGGCCAGAGGCGTAGGAAGGTCAGGTGGTACCCGGTGCAGAAAATTTCTTGTCACCCCCCCCCCACACACACACATTGATTTTTTTTTTTTGCCTGCAAAAATGGTTTTACGTTATTTCATATTTTCTTACAAAGGAATAATAATAAGTAAAAATAAACTTTTATTTATATCCTGCCCCCCCTGGCCGAAGTTGGGCTCAGGGCAGCTAACATCAGATACATAACATTGATATAAAATCAAACAATAATTAAATTACCTCCTAAAAACATGTCAAAATCAAATTAAAGTCTAATTAGATGGCTTTCAGCAGGGTTAGGGTTGGGAACAGTAAGTGCTCCACTGAATTGAAATTTCAGCCTTCACAACATAGGAAAACAGCCAAGTAAACAGCTATTTTCGTGGAGGAGGGTCAAGATATTAACTGATATGCATGAAATTTCATATATAGCTATATACTCCTTAGTGTAGTAAGATAAGACCTTTGGAGCAGGCATTTTCAAAAAAAGAAAAAGTTTTTTATGAACCACCCTAGTAGGGCAGTAATTGTTCCTTGATAATTTGCCACCCCCTCCATGATGGAACCGGGGGCGGACTGCCCCCCTGCTCCCCACTTCCTACGCCCCTGTCAGCGGCTCCCGGCTGGTTGCCCAGGAAAGTATAAAGACAAGGAAAAACTACTTACAGTCCTTTTTGTCATGCATTCTACTCATATTGATCCAGAGCAGATTCCAACATATAGTTAGCAGAGTAAAAATTTAAACTACTATTATAGTCAGCATGACCTGGACAGAAGAAATAACAGAACCAGTTTAAACCAGCTGGACTCAGCTTCTCTGAAGGAATAACCCAAACATCATGAACCTTCTGTTTGTTTCTAGGCGGAATAGAAGCTTGCGTGTCGGCTAGAAACTTCCAGCTTGCACCAGTTTCTTTCACGCAGAGAAGCTTCCAGAACCCTCTTGAATTAATTGGCAACACAGAAGAACTAATGATGGTTCATGTTGTGTATTAAGCAATAACACAGTCAAGACATTTTAATATAGAGTATTGTGTTGTATTGCAGACCTTATTTGAATGTATGAGTTACAGCGGGAAAAGCAATCATTTGCTGGTTCAGAGGGCAGGATTTGGATCCTCTGCCGGATTGGTTTCTTCAGGAGGGAATCCGTGCCATTGGTTCCCGCCAAAATGTATCTTCTCCCTACTAGCCTACTGTTATTATAAAAACCCCAGTTTTCTCCAGTCCTGTGGCTGGCTCTTCCCTGTTTCTGAAATAAAGAGATGTTGTACCTGATTCTCGCCTCCAGTCATTGACCCACGACATAACATATTGGCGACGAAGGTGGGATCCGGCTTGCTGTGAATGAATGACAGGGTCGGCATCCGGAGTCAGAAGAAGAGGAGGGAGAAATCGTGGACACTCCTGATTACACCATGGCAGGAAGTAGAATCTTTGAGCCATTTAGACCGGGAGCCGCAGAAGCTTGGGATTCGTATCTCCAGCGTTTCGGTTTCGCTGTTGCCGCGCAAGGAATCACCAATGACGACAGGAAGAAGGCAGTCTTCCTGAGTTGCTGCGGGGCTGAAGTCTTCGAGTTGGCCCGAGGTTTGGTGGCTCCTCTCACGCTAGAAACGGCGACGCTGAAACAGATAACGGACCAACTTACAAGGCACCTGGCCCCGGCAGCGACCAAGACAACACGCCGCATAGAGTTCCACAATAGGAGGCAGAGGGATGGTGAATCGGTCTCCATATTCCTTGCTGAGCTGAAGGTCCTGGCGAGGCACTGTCAATTCGTGGCTCTCGAGGAGGCGCTACTTGACCAGTTCATTGGCGGCCTGAGCAGCAGTAAAGCCCGTCGTCGGATCGCTGCAAGGGAAGATGTGGATCTGGCAATGGCTGTGCGTGAAGCCATAGCCACTGAAACCACAGAGGGGGAAAAGCAAAAAACCCCACAACGAAGCACCAGGCCGGCTGCGGAGATAGCTCACGCTGTGAGCAGCCAGGAGTCCAGCCCGTCCCAGAGTCCATCCCGCGCAGTTGAATCCCTGAGGGTTGGTTCATCGGGAACAAAAGGAAGAAAACTAGAATGCCCGGCTTGTGGTAGTGCGCATGAACGTCGCAACTGCCGATTCCGGAACGCCACGTGCCACGCTTGTAATAAAAAAGGCCACATCGCTCGGGTATGCAGGTCGGCTACCGGGGGAACATCGGGATCCCCGTCACCGTCCCGGTGACAGGCAAGTTCATCGGCGCATGTTTTGGACGACTGCAACTACCTCACCGAGATTGAGGGCAAGACCGTTCAGTTTCCTGCTCAGGGGAAGGCGTTTGTCCAAGTCAGCATTGAGGGCCGCCCTTGCCAGATGGAGGTAGATTCCGGGTCAGGATACACGATCGTCTTGGACGAGACTGTGAGGTCGTTTTTCTCAGGGGGTAAGTTCCCTCCATTGGAACCTTTCCCCGCCACATTGCAATCTTATTCAGCTGGCCGGATACACATCCTGGGAATGTGTTCTGTCAATGTTAACTTTAGAGACAAAAGGGCCGTACTTAAGCTGGTGATCGCCAAGGGAAAGTGCTCTAGCCTCTTAGGAACAGACTGGTTTCCTGCGTTAGGGTTGGGCATATCTGGGCTGAACGCAATAGCAATAGCCCCAAAAACATTCGAGAAGATTTATGAGGAGTTCGCATCACTATTTGATGGTAGTCTGGGGTGCTATAAAGGGCCTCCTATTGATTTCAAGTTGGACCAAGGGGTGGCCCCAGTTCGCTTCAAGCCAAGACGTGTGCCATTCGCCTTGCAGCCCAAAATAGAGGCAGAACTCGACAAACTAGTCCAGCAAGGGGTATTGGCACCAGTTGAATCAGCAAGATGGGAAACTCCAATAGTGACCCCGCTAAAGGCAAACGGGGAAGTGCGTATCTGCGCAGACTATAAATGCACAATAAATAAGGCAATTCGAGGAAATTCTTATCCCATTCCAGTGGTGTCTCAACTGCTGGCAAAGTTGGCTGGAGGCAAGGTATTTGCAAAGATCGACCTTGCCCAGGCGTACCAGCAGCTACCTGTAACGCCAGAAACAGCAGAAGCTTAGACTATTGTAACCCACAAAGGGGCATTTAAGGTGAACCGACTGCAATTCGGAGTAAGTGTGGCCCCAGGGATATTTCAGGGCATTATGGAGAGGTTATCAAGGGGAGTGCCTGGCACCCTCGTGTATTTTGATGATGTTCTAATATCGGGGAGAAACCCCCATGAGCTGGAAAGCCGCATCAGAATGGTGCTTAAAAAGTTCCAGGAAGCTGGGCTCCATCTAAAAAAGGAAAAATGTAGTTTTGGAGTTTCCACGGTGGATTTCCTAGGTTACACCATTGATGCTGCGGGTGTGCACCCCATGGAAAGCAAGGTTAAGGCCATCGCCAATGCCCCCAGACCCAGCAACAAAACTGAACTCCAATCATTCTTGGGTCTGGTGAATTTTTACCATGCGTTTTTACCGCACAAAGCAGCAGTGGCAGAACCTTTGCACAGGCTTCTTCAGAAGAAATGCGTCTGGCATTGGGGAAAGCCACAACAAAAGGCTTTCGAAACCATTAGGGGAATGTTGTCTGCTGAGAGCGTTCTGGCCCATTATGATGAGACGAAACCCCTCGTACTTGCTTGTGACGCGTCTCAATATGGGCTGGGAGCTGTGCTCAGCCACAGAGAGGCGGATGGGACAGACAGACCCATTTCGTTTTATTCAAGGACTCTTACTTCCACCGAGAGGAACTATGCGCAGATCGACAAAGAGGCATTAGCTGTGGTAGCGGGGGTAAAGAAATTCCATGACTATGTGTATGGGCGATCGTTCTTAATTGAAACGGATCACAAGCCATTGCTGGGTCTGTTCAACCCTGACAAACAAACCCCTCAAATCTTGTCCCCTAGAATGCTCAGGTGGTCGATTTTTTTAAACGGATTCCAATATAAGATATGCCATGTGAAAGGGAAATTGCTCCGTCACGCAGACGCCCTCAGCCGGCTGCCACTCCAAGGAGCTAGTGATTGTGACCCAGCTCCAGCCGAACAGGTCATGATGTTGGAAACACTGCCGAGTGCTCCTGTGACCGCGGAAGAAGTTGCGGCCAGGACGCGTAAGGACCCCACACTCTCCCAAGTCCTTGCCTGGGTAGGGAGGGGGTGGCCCAATGGGGGCCAAGAAGAAAAGTTCCGGCCATTCGCAATACGGCAGCATGAGTTATCACTTCATAAGGGGTGCATACTTTGGGGGGACAGGGTAGTCATCCCTAACCCACTTAGGAACCGCATTCTAGAAACCTTGCATATGGGGCACCCGGGAATGGTCAGAATGAAATCCCTGGCACGATGTTATGTGTGGTGGCCAGGGATGGATAGGGAAATAGAAATGTGGGTGCGCACGTGCAAGGCATGCCAAGAGGTTCGACCTGAGGTTCCCCGGGCACCTATTCATTGGTGGGAACAGTCCAGGGCGCCATGGAACCGCATTCACATTGACTTTGCAGGGCCCTATCAAGGGAAAACATTTTTAGTGGTGGTTGATGCATACTCGAAATGGTTGGAAGTAGCCTTAGTTTCCAGTCCCACATCAGCAGCCGTTATCAAAGTTTTAAGGCAATTGTTTGCCACGCATGGCCTGCCAGAAACATTGGTGTCAGACAATGGGGCAGCATTTGTGTCGAGTGAGTTCAGAGGTTTCCTTGCTGACAATTTCATACGAGGAGTGACCTCTGCCCCTTTCCACCCCTCATCTAATGGCCAAGCAGAAAGAATGGTGCGAACTGCAAAGGGGGCTATTTCACGGCTACTGGAGGGTGACTGGGCAACCTGGATAGCTCGTATGCTGTTCTTGCAGCACGCCACACCATGCACAGCCACGGGAAAGTCACCAGCTGAGCTGCTGTTAGGTCGTAGGCTGGTGACAGCCCTGGATTTTGTACATCCAGATAGGATGCCCTCGCGTTCCGCACGGGAGCCACCCCAACCCGAAGGAGACAGAACGAGACACCTTAACCCGGAGGATCTCGTTTGGGTGAGGAATTATGCTAGAGGTCCGACTTGGGTTTCGGGAGTCATTTCGCGGGCCACCGGTCCCGTGTCATATTATGTCACGTTGTCACAAGGGCAGGTCTGGCGTAGGCATGTGGATCAGCTGAGACGCAGAATACCCAGCAGGAGTGATGCCGAGGGACCTAACACCCCCGCATTAAATCGGGAGTTGCCACCCCCAAGTCAGGTGGAGACGCCTGCACGGGTTAATGATCCACCAGGGCAGTCAGAAGGTGAACTACCCGCTGGGAATATGGAGTTGTCGGAAGATAATGAGCTGGGGGGGTTGTTAGAAGGGACAGCGGTAACAAATACTCCCGAGGAGACTCCTCAGCCTCCAATTCCTCATGTCACAACACCGGAGGTGAGACGATCGAGTAGAAATCGCAGGAAGCCACAGCTCCTGAAAGACTTTGTGTGTCATTCCCGCTAAGTGTGGGGGGGTGTTGTGTATTAAGCAATAACACAGTCAAGACATTTTAATATAGAGTATTGTGTTGTATTGCAGACCTTATTTGAATGTATGAGTTACAGCGGGAAAAGCAATCATTTGCTGGTTCAGAGAGCAGGATTTGGATCCTCTGCCGGATTGGTTTCTTCAGGAGGGAATCCGTGCCATTGGTTCCCGCCAAAATGTATCTTCTCCCTACTAGCCTACTGTTATTATAAAAACCCCAGTTTTCTCCAGTCCTGTGGCTGGCTCTTCCCTGTTTCTGAAATAAAGAGATGTTGTACCTGATTCTCGCCTCCAGTCATTGACCCACGACATAACAGTTCATATGACTTTGGAGGTGGTGTTCAGTCTTCTCTGGATAGGATGGCAATCCCTCCAAATGTACAAGTTTACAGCTGTACAATATTGCTGCATGCCACCCCAATCTCTGAATGGTGAGAGATTCCAGGTGTTGTAGGCCCTTACCCAGGATTCAGTTTCCTTGGAATGAAGAACAGTGGAGACTATGGTGTCCTTATGATATATGGCTTATTCACACATACTGTATATACAACCTGAGCCTAAGATGGAGGGGCTCACAGCATTAACACCACAAGAGGTCTTGCTTCTGCCAAAGTCACAGCCTTGGAATCAAACAGAAATCTAACATGGTTCTCACTCTCTGTCTTCTGCCTGCTTCTACCCCAGGTCTCGCACACCACTGTGGCTTTTGTCTTTCTCACTTCCAGCCAGGTGAGGGAAGGGGCTCCACCCATTTGCTCTCTGCCACAGAGTCACTTCTTTTTGTTAGGCCCATGCTTAGGCTCATTAACTCAACAAGAAGCTGGCCTGGTCATTTCAACAATTAACTCCTTGTTAGATTTTAACCCTTGCTGGATCCAGGATCCCAAGAACTGGAAGGGATTCAGGCATTATACCGACTAACCCCACAAAACTCACAACAATATCCTTTGAGATGCAGCAACCAGAACTGTACTCTGTGTATCTAGTGTGGTTGGCCATGGATTTCTATCCCAGCATGCTACTAGCAGTTTTATTTTCTCCTGAGTAATCTTAGCAGTCATGGAAAGAGGAGAGGTCCTCTTGTGGATCAGGAATTTGTGAAGTAGCAGGAAACACAATGGAATAGATGAGAGAGAGAGAGGTGGAGGAGGCAACCTTGCCTTGTCAGGTGCAGAATAATTGAGATGAGCAAGGGATCTAGGGGTTGCCAATTCAGCACTCTCACATTCCTGCTACCTAATCTCATTGCAATGCTCTCCTTCAGGTTACCTGAAGCTCTGATGTCTTCTCAGCACCAGGTGAAGACCTTTTAATTTTCTCAGACCTTTCTAGATCAGTAAGCATTTGTTATGTGTTTATGCCAGGGGTCAGCAAAGCTTACCAGGCATGGGCCAGATCACTCCCGCGGAGATCCTCTGTGGGCCGGGCTGGCACAGCACAACACCAGAAATAGAGTCTGTGCGTGTCCGCGGCTCCAGAAATTGCTTCTGCGCATGCCCAAACACCAAAAATCGCGCCTGCGCAGAAGCGATTTTCAGCATCTGGGCATGCGCAGAAGCAATTTCCAGCACCGCAGACATGTGCAGATGAGAGTTCCCGCGCCGCGCCGGTTTAGCACAGCGCGCGGGGACTCGCCGAACAGGCGGCTCAGTGCGGGGGTGGCTCATGGGCCAGTTAAACGACCCTCATGGGCTGCTTCCGGCCCATGGGCCTTAGGTTGCCGACCTCTGGTTTATGTTAACGTTCTGTTGGTTTTACTAATTTCATTTTATTGTATTGCTTTTTTGTTTTAATGAATGTAAGCTGCTCTGCAAGCCTTTGGACTGAAGAGTGGATTTTATTTTCTATGATCATTAAACAAACAAAATAAAACTAACATTTGATTCGCTGCTATGCAGATCTTTCATTTTAGTTTCAAAGCTGGAAGGAAGCCAGTCTTACCAAACAGCTGAGGGATGCGCATTCCCTTTTTCATATTCTGCCTGCCTTTAGCCTCAGTAGCACTGCACTATTTAGAACCTCTCTATTTAGCTTGGCACAGCATAGCAGGGGAAGGTTATGGTGACCACTGGGTAAGTTAGTTGAACAAAAAAAAAAAAAAAAAATCGAGCTCTTAATAAAGCTAGACCACCACCCCTGAAATTACATTTTCTTCACAAGAAGGACTCAAGTCATGAACTAGAGCTAATCTCAGGAAGAAAACCCAACATGAGCTCACATTTGTTGGTTTGCCCAGCAAATCCTGCAGCCTTTGCAGTTGTGGTAGTCAGAAAGGCAACTAAAATGAAACCCCACAAAATGAACACATTTCCAAGGTTCCAAATGGGAAACTAGTGAGACCTAGCAGGCTAGCTATGGGACTGAACCTCAGTAAAGGGGAGTTCTGC
Organism: Darevskia mixta; assembly: GCA_034641385.1. Classification (NCBI taxonomy): domain Eukaryota; kingdom Metazoa; phylum Chordata; class Lepidosauria; order Squamata; family Lacertidae; genus Darevskia; species Darevskia mixta. Next base: position 62,579,514 of record JAWWNH010000029.1, read on the forward strand.
ATGCTTGCTCTCTTGCTAAACTTGCCCCAACCGCTCACAATTTAAGTTGTTTTAAAAAGCATTCCATGAATGTTTTGATGTATCTACTCACACATCAGCTTAATTTTTTAAAGCAAACTTAAACAAACAATACTGCTCTTGGGATGAGAGAAGAGAATATTTTTCAGTGGCATCGCATGGGACAGCCCATTAGTGCCACAGACAGCTTCCGACCTCTAATATGAATTTTCAGAACTGTTCCTCCTTTTTCCTTGCCCATAAGCTTGACCGCAGAAGAGCAAGGTATGTTTGTACTAAACATGCCAAATGCCCTCTCAGAAAAGCCCTATTGTTCTAAAATTTTGTGGCATTCTTCGCCTTTGGGCGACCAGATGCCAATTAAGGGCATGGCTGCTGTGTCTTCAACAGTTGTGCAGAAAAGGATGTTTTTGTCACATTTGTCACATTTGTTTGGTATGATGTTTTCCTGGCAACTACAGTTTGTGGTTTGGATAGAAAATGCAACTTCAGAAGTGCAATTGATTATGGTAGTGGTTGGCATTAATATATTCCCCCTAGACAAAGGATTAGAAGAATGAAGTGGTTTGCTGAAGAAGTAAGTGCAACCTCTGAGCAGATGGCTCTAGCCAATCCAAGTTTCCCTTCGAGAACCCAAGACTTGTGGAAATAATTAATTAAAATGGCACGCATACACAAGTGAGTTCCCCAATGACTTTTGAGAGAGAGTATCCACCCTTTTTTGTGTGTTTTTTGACTGAGCTATGCTTGTATAGAGCAGCCTGTGGACTCCTGGGAAGTCTCTGTAGCCACGTGTCAAGTACACATGGTGCTCCTTCAGATTCTGAATGGGAGGGTGCATTGTTGAGACCTCGTTTGACACAGCTTGTTGTTCTCGGTACAAAGTTTCATTTTTCTGGTTGGGGAAGCCCTGCCAAGTGGTTGGCTAAGTGCAACATTATTTATTTATTTATTTTCATTCCCTTCCCTGCTCCCTCACCCCATTCTGGTCTCTGTGTCATGGAGCTGGAGTTACCTCCAAGCTAGTGGTGCTTAAAGTTTTATCTGCATAACTACTCACCTCAAGTCACTCACTCACTTTTTTTTTTTTTTTAGTACATGAATATTTATTGAATTTTATAACAAATTTGAATTATGGTGCTGGAGGAGACTCTTGAGAGTCCCATGGACTGCAAGAAGATCAAACCTATCCATTCTTAAAGAAATCAGCCCTGAGTGCTCATTAGAAGGACAGATCCTGAAGTTGAGGCTCCAGTACTTTGGCCACCTCATGAGAAGAGAAGACTCCCTGGAAAAGACCCTGATGTTGGGAAAGATTGAGGGCACAAGGAGAAGGGGACGACAGAGGATGAGATGGTTGGACAGTGTTCTCGAAGCTACTAACATGAGTTTGGCCAAACTGCGAGAGGCAGTGAAGGATAGGCGTGCCTGGCATGCTCTGGTCCATGGGGTCACGAAGAGTCGGACACGACTGAACGACTGAACAACAACAAAATAACAAATAATGAAACAAATCTCATTCATCATGTTATTTACAATTATTCTCCCTCCCCTCCTCTGGGCTTTCCTCAACTACCCCTCTGCTGAGTTATTTAATTTATTGTATCCTGCTTTTTCTACACAAAAATAAAATCCCTTATCATTTCTCTGAAATATCTGTTACTCCAATGAAATTGTGAACGTTTATTCAAATCCTGCCAGTGAATCCTGTTGTTTCTGCAAATAAACTGTAAATGGTTCCCAGACTCTTTTGAAGTCCTTTTTGTCTTTCTCTTGTAGTTTCAGTTACAGGTAGGTAGCCATGTTGGTCTGTCATAGTCAAAACAAAATAAAAATTAAAAACATTCCTTCCAGTAGCACCTTAGAGACCAACTAAGTTTGTTCTTGGTATGAGCTTTCGTGTGCATGCAAGAAAAACTTCTTTCTATCTGAAGAAGTGTGCATGCACACGAAAGCTCATACCAAGAACAAACTTAGTTGGTCTCTAAGGTGCTACTGGAAGGAATTTTTTTATTTTTTATTTTCTTTTGTACTTTATCTGTTAGGTTAGCCAATTCTGCATTGTCCATCAGTTTTTCTTGCCATTGTTCCTTTGATAGTATTTCTTCTGTCTTCCAGTATTGTGCAATCAAGATTCTCTGCCGCTGTTGTAGCATACATAAATAATGTCCATTTTTCTTTTGGTAGCTCTTGATTTGAGATACCTAACAAAAAGGCTTCAAGATGTTTAACAAAATTCATTTTAAACACTTTTTTCCAATTCATTGTATATCATTTCCCAATATTTTTAATGCATTTGCATTCCCACCACATATGATAAAATGTTCCTTCCTTTTCCTTACATCTCCAACATCTGTTATTTTCTTTCCTAAACATCTTTGCCATTTTCACTGCTGTGATATACCATCTATAGCCTACCTGTACATCATTTTCATGTAATTCTCTCTTAATAGTATGCAATCTGTGAATTTTATATCAACTTTCCACAATTTTCCCCAACTTTCAAATTGAATGTTGTTTCCCACATCCTGAGCCCATTTAATCATAACTGATTTAACCTCTTCATCTTTGGTTTAACACCTCAAGTCACTCACTGAAACTCCCGCTGTTCTGCATGCCGGCATGTTACCAGTTGCACCGCGACCCCAATTCAGAACAAGCTACTCTCCTTGCATTCTGAAAATGTTGCCAGCTCCACCCCCAGAACTTTGTGCATTGGGCAAAAGGGGGAATCTGCATGATTTGGGTTGTCAGTCATGTAGAGAACCCCATGGGTTGAAAGTACAAAGTTGTCAGTGTCTGTCCGTTAAGGCTTCATAAGACTCTTCCCCCACCCCCATTTTTGCTGCAACACACTGACATCGCTGCAGCTCTGGAAATAATTTTTAATTTGTATAGTGCCTTTCCACATCACTCTTTGTCAATTCTATGAGCTGCAAACTGCCTTGAAAATCTGCACAACATACAGTGCTGTTAAATTAAAGGATTTGCACAAACTTTTAATTGGAAATAAAGTAGCCACTTGTCTCGCCTGAGAAACGTGCATTAAGAAGGCAGAAGGAAGATGTGAGAAGCAGAGAGAGATAAATTAAAAGCAGCTTCATAGAATAGATTCCAGGAAGCAACCATAACAAGATGCTTATGCCTCGAAATTCAAAGGGAATATAAAAAACTTGGAGCTCATCTTAACACTGGATAACTCATTGACTTCAGGAAGAATTACAAACTGGTAATTCATCTGGTTTTGTGACTGGACCATTGATGCGCCATGAAGTATAAATTAAAGCAGTGATATTACTATCAGACCACAGGCTGAGGGGGATTTCACTCCAGTACATGTTATGCATGTGGCCAAGTATCATAGAATCATAGAACTGTAGTAGAGCTGAAAAGGACCCCAAGTGTCATCTAGTCCAACCCAGTACAGCTAGTGTACTGATCTAAACAGAATCCAGACATGGGAGACGGCTGCTGAAGACATGGCCCAAGCACTTAGTGCAATTTCATCCATTTTTCTAAACTACAACTTCATATAAAGAAAGCTGCATAAAGATGGCAGCTCACTGGTATCGGATTCCATGGAAAAGCAAACAAATCAGTAAGGCAGGTGATGGAAAGGGCTGGCTATGCCGAGAAACCAAAGGAGATTCCTTCCACATGGAAGGTGGGTATGCTCTAAAATGCAGGGGGATTCTGGAAAATGGTGCTGGAGGTGGTGGGTGATACATTTAACATCCAGGTAACTCTTGTTGGCCCTTTGTTAGGCTTCTTAAGTTATACACAGGTCCAAGGGAGTGGAAAAAACCCACCAGACACAGATTTTACATATTATGACCATATCAAGGATACTCTATGGCAAAACGTTAAAACATTATAATGAGCCAAAGAAGTTGGATGTGGTTAGGAACATCTGGGAACAATTGGAAATGATTAACTGCAATGCTGCAGTTAGTTAATTAAACAGTGATTAATTGGATATCCACAATAACCCCTCCTTGCACCACACTTCCTGCCCTAACAATCCAAAGTCAATGCGGAGGGAGAGGTGGGGAGGGGAAGTTATGTGGCACAAAAGTCGTCCTACCCTTGTAGTGACTTTGTTGGATTCTGCCCAAAGTGAGGTATGAACAGTTGAAGGAAACTCCCTTTCCCCTTTGTTTTGTTTATTTTTTATTTATTTTTTGCATTTTAAGATTTTATTGTTCGTTTTCATATGTACAATTCATTCATCATATATACAATATTCTTTTGCTTTTAACTAAAGTTTAAATAAATACTTAAAGATAAAAAATAACAAATAAGAAATAAAAGAGAAAAAAGAAAAAAAACACATTACTGTGTCTGCCTCCTTTTGTTACTCCCCACGTCCGGTTCCATTCGTTCTATACAAACAAAGTCAATGCAGATACAGCATACACAGCATATTACATATCTCATATTACATCTAAGTTGAAATCTATACAGACATATAAACAAGAAAATTTGTTTGCTCATTTCCAAAATATCATGTCGATATCCCAATCCCGTCCGACTTCCTATCAATCCCCATTGTATACTCCGATCGTACCTATGAGTGCAATTCAACTCAATTACGTCACTACATTTATATCTTTTTTACACTTTATTATCCGGTGACACCCTGTTCTCTCTTTTTAATGTTCTTTCCCCCTCTGGAATTACTTAAAGGCTGGCATCACTATCTGCCCCCTACTATATTTTTGAACATATACTGTGTATCTTGCCCATTTCTCTTGGAATTTTTGTTTCGATTCTCCTCTTTTGTTTATTAATAGACAGACCCAAAGCCTCTCATTTGTTCCTGCAGCCGTGTCCCATCAATCCAACAATCTAACACTTGAATATATGACCTTTCCTTCCCCATCCACCAAAGAGAGGCCCCCAGAGAGATCTAAACAGCATGTCACCTGAGAGAAGAAATAAAACAGATTGATTGAGCTTCATGCCAAGGGTTCAATTTATAAACAGAAAAGTTGTTGCGGGCTGAGAGGCTTGTGTGCAAATGATGCCCACAAACTGGAAAACTGTGTTTTCGTTCCAAAGAGATGGGAGCTCGCTGTGGCTACTGGGTGGTGCTTGGGGGGTGGAGAGCTATTTGCACTGTATTTTTAAATAACAGGATGGTTTTTGCAGGGTTTGTATAATAGAAAGTTGATCAAATATATTCAGTAGTTAAATAGAAAGGGGAAACATTGTCTTTCGTTAAGCATTGAAATGGATGTTGCAGAAAGAAACACTCAAACCTGGAAATTTGTCCTTTGATGGATGTTGTGCATGCTGAGAGAATCACTTTCTATGAATGGAGAATAGGGCATTATATGTTATAAAAGTAAACAGGCCTGCCTGATGCCTGCAGCAACTTAAGCTGATGAGTGGTTTATTACCAAAAAAGACTAACTGTGAACTGATTATGGGAGAGTGCTCTAGTCTATAACTATGCATAAAATAATACGGAAAATGTCCTATTTTCCATAATAAAGTATTTTGACTCTGTGACCTGAAAATATGAATGATGGCAGCATGACGACGACAGGCACAATCTTCTAGTGTATGTCTGGCAACAGAAGGGCAGTTATCTGTTGTATATATAATTAAAACAGAAATAGAGTGGCCTGTATTCAGGAAAGAGATGCTTGTGGGACAACTCTGATATAGCAACTTCTGAATCTCAATTTTGGAAACAAAGGCCAGATTTGACAAATAACTTTTAAAGAAATCTGTGAGGATGAATTTGCATTGCCATTCTATGATATTCTAAATATAGAAAATGGAATGTGTTGAAGTCACTTGTCTTGGGGATTCCTACTACAAGCTCATTTTGGGTATTCTGGTATCACCCTTCTCAGCTGTTCCACTTTCCACATTGTTTTGCCCTTGTCTCTGCTTTAAATGGATACTACTCCCCTCTTCTCATTCCTTTTGCGTTGTTCAGCTGATGGAAAGAGAACAGATTTGTAACTTCTGTCTACAGCTGGGAAAACTTCAACTAAGTCCTATTCATAGGGTCTGACATTGGGTATCACCCCTACCAATATGATTAGCTACTCTGTTACCTGTCAGGTCTAGAATTTTGGAGATGGGCATCGGGCTTAGGGACCTAGCAGGGGAGCAGTTATGGCAAATGTCCCTGCAGAATTCAGAGATGTACTTAAGATAATAAAGTTTAGCATATGGCAAGTGTTTGCAGTACACTAGAGTTTATGACACAATCCCCCAGGAATTTATTCTGCATATACCCAACTGAAATGAAAAATGAGCTGGGCCAAAGCACAAGTGTTCTTGTGTTGCTCCCATTTGTTACCAAGGGAATATTGTCATACATCAGTTTCAAAATGGGATCTTTGGCTTTGCATTGTCATAAGGAAAATTTGATGCCCTCTGGGTACCATTTACATCTTTGAAAAACCTACCTTTCCAACATCTAACCAAACACATCCAAAGCAAAAACTAGTGACAGTTATAGCAATCTAAGTTTCTGGCTCTAATTATGCTGAATCGTCTTAGTTTTTTACAAGTATGATGAGTATGGGATGGCTTTATTTTGTGAAGGATGCTTGCTGTATTTCTAGATTTCAACCATTAGAACCTCATGCTCTCAAAAGATTTTTTTTTTTAACTACAAAAGACTTTAATCATATATCAAAAAGCAACCAATCAAAATTTATAAATGATGAAAGAGAGAAGAAATACCACCCATCTCAAAATACTTTAGAAGCTGCTATCACAGCAGAATTGCATGTGGTAACAATATTTCTTTCTGTCTGATTATAAAAAGGGCCTTTTTTATCCATGTCACAGAGCATATGAAATTAATCATTAATCTCTTAGAATTAAATGTGCATGAACAGAAATGCTTACTGTTAGTCCATTAAAAAAAACAGATTCAGGAAAGTATCAAATACAAAGTATTTGCTTATGTCAAGCTTTACAATTATTTACAAGGCAGATAATTTCCAAGCACTATCTGCAAAGTGCTATTATTGTCATAAGCTAATTTCTAGACTAGATACAATAGATAGTATCTAAAAATAAGTAAATAAATTAAGTAAATTTTTATTTATACCCCACCCTCCCCGGCCAAGACTGGGCTCAGGGCGGCTAACATCAAATATCAAATACATTAAAACACAATCAAACAATTGATTAAAATACAGCTTAAAAATTAGAATCAGGATAAAATTAAATGATTGCCCACGAATTACAACCAGAGTTGATGTTGATCCAATTAATAGGTGTAAGCTCTATTCGGGTGTTATTTTTTGCTATGTGCATGGACAAAGGGCCAAGGAGCGGGACTCTCCCTTAAGCAAAACCCACATATTCAGCATTAACGTCTATAGAGAGGGGGCCCTTCATGCTTATGGTTATATGCACAAAAGTTTCCTTGGGATCGGCAACCCTGAAGAATCCGGGTTCTAGATCCCAGAGAAGTTTTCACATGTCCCACCATACACACCAAGGTCCCCTCCCTTCAGATATGCTGCAGATGCCAGTGTTAGGTGGGGCTACTTTGCACAATCCCACTCTTTCCTCCCATGTTCATGTACACAGAAAGAAATAATATTGTACAGGGTTATAGTTGCCCTTGGTATGCACACTAATATGTGTTCCTTGTGGTGATTTTTTTTAAGCTCTGTAAAAACATGTAAACAAAGGTAGAGGCATACCTAGGCTCTCTTGTGCCCTTGGCAAGGAAAATGGTTGGGCTCCTTGCCACTCCGAGCCAGAGTGAAGAGGCACAATTTTTGTGCCCGCCTGGGCCCTTGGTAGGAGCCAACCTGGTCAACCCCTAGGTACACCCCTGAACAGAAGTGATAGCAAAATGAGCAGGTACAGCATGAACAGCTCTGTTAACTCTCTCTCATTGTTGATAATAATAATAATAATAATAATAATAATAATAATAATAATAATAATAATTTATTATTTATACCCCGCCCATCTGGCTGGGTTTCCCCAGCCACTCTGGGCGGCTTTCAACAGAACATTAAAATACAATAATCTAGAAGCTAGATTGTTGAAGCTAGAGTTGCTAGATTGTAATGCAGAAATTCCTCCTGAATTTAAATTTGCTGCTGAGTTGGGTAGATGAGGCATCTAGGCTTTCCTTTCCCTATTCCCCTTTAATTTATTGTTTTTATCTGCTGCTTCCCCTACAGTAGTATGGCACACTTGGAGTTTGGCTTCTTCTTCTTCTTCTTCTTCTTCTTCTTCTTCTTCTTCTTCTTCTTCTTCTTCTTTAATTAAAGAATTCTTGGTTTACAAAAGTATGTGCAATGTCCCTGGCATGAAAGAGGAAGGACAATAGGATCTGGAAACAAAAGCAGATGCTTCCTCGACTTCCTATTAAGAACAAAATAAAAAATAAAAAAATTCCTTCCAGTAGCACCTTAGAGACCAACTAAGTTTGTTCTTGGTATGAGCTTTCGTGTGCATGCACACGTCTTCAGATAAGAGGCAACGTTAAAGATACAGGGCTAGGGATAGTCTCCATGCAATAATCCCAAGAACTGGTGAGAGGCTCTTCTAGTAAGTGCATTAAAGCAGACAGAGCTTGTAGTCAGGTTTCTCAGAACAAGCCTTTGGGCATTCATGGCTCCATTTTTCAGTTGAGAATCTGAAGTTTAATAATGGTGACTTGCCTAAGGTGACTAGACAGCTTCATGCCTAAGTCAAAATGTCACAGACATCAGAGAATGACCTATTTACTTTGAGCGATGCCTTTGCACTTTGAGTGATGCATCTGCATATTCAGCATTCTTTATGCCAGTATATTTGCTGATATTGCCTTAATAACAAGAAATAATGGAAAGCATGAACTTTGCACTATTCATTAGCATGGTGCGGAGGAAATGTGGGCTGTTGCTTTCTGATATATTCAAGGTTATGGGTGTGACCCAATGGTTAAATATTATTTAACATATTTTTAACTTGCCTTTTGACCCAAACACAAAAGTGGCTTACAAAAACTAAAATTGTTATGTTGCAGGGGTATACTGTTGTCACAACAGAAAAGGCCACAGTTTTTCTGTTGTCTTCTCTGCTGCAAATAAGGAAACATCTAATCCCTGAACACAAGGAGATGGGAATCACTGTTTCAAGGGCATTTAATACTGCACCACTTCAGCTATTAGGAACAACTGATAAAAATCAAGGAAACAAAGCACTTACTTGCCTATATTGATACTCTTTCCTGGTAGCTCTCAAAGAGAGAGCCCTATGAAACTCAGATAAATTTGGAGAAAGAAAATTGGTTGTTTTTTTAGAAAAATATTATTCCTTTTAAAATTTATGCTGTTAAATATTTCAGAACAATTGTTTTATTTCCTGATTGTCTCAAGCTTGAGAGACTGCTAGGACATAACATGAATACACATGTTTGCATTAGTTCACTGAGCTGTTAAGCGGGCAAGCTGTTTCATTAATTTCAATGGAAGGAGTAGATCCATGTGTGCAAAATTATAATAATAAGCTAATCACCTTTCCCCATTGTGAACATAACAGCGGGATATGTGCACCAGGATGCCCATGCCTGTGAAAAGCTTGCTTACAAAAATATATATGAATAAAATGTTTTTGTGGGATTTTAAAAAAAAATAAATATTATGGTCCTTTCTCATCGCTCCCCCCCCCCCCCGCCTTTCATCCCAATCCTATGCAGAACCATATTGAACAATATGCTAATATGCTAAGATGTGCTGTACTTTATGCAGGATTGGACTGTTGTTGCTATGCTATAAATTGTGACATTTGCACAGAACTAAAAAAATGCACACCCAACCTTTATGACAATAGAAAATGAGAGGCATTGCCCGCTGACTTTACCCTCTTGGGCAATTAATGGATGGAACCATTTAATTATGCCTGGAACTCCCAAACCAAGTTCATTTGAATGAACAACGAAGAGTCATGATATCACAACTATAATCAAGTTATCACTTTAAATGGGATTATTTTGGAAATGTCCCTGATCATTACATTTGAGAGATTCCTGCTTTTCTCACAGCTTTTGATGGTCTGATTAACCTAAGCAACCTAACTATATGTAGCATTATGGGTACAATCCAGCCAAAATTAAGCATTTTGAAGAGTTAAGCGTATGCCTACATCTCTCCCACTGAGATCAATGGGGCTTCAACGGGCGAATTGTGCCTTTTACATACACACACATTTTTTGCCTCAGTAAAAGACTGCATGAAATTCCTGATTTCACTTTAATATTGTTGCTTGCCCAATGAATTTTTCCAGCAACAACTATCTGAAACGGAATAAAGATAGATGGCGCAATCTGACAAAATTTAGTTCTTATTTGTGGAGAATTGTCACACATGAGGCTTAAAGCAATTCTTGTTTCAATCAGTAAGGAAAATGTAACAAACAGGCATCTAACTATTCTCAAGTTACAGGTGACACCCATCTCTTGGCAAGCCCCCCCCCCCCCGGCCGATCCATTACAGTCAAAACACAGAAATGTTTAACCCAGCCTTGATTGATAGCAGCCACAGTCTTCTAGAATTCAAGCCGTTTTATTCACATATTTAGCCAAGGGCTTCTTTCGTTGTTGGAAATATCATTTGTATTATATCCCAAAGAAAGTTGTTAGATCAAAGCATTGGCTAAGATGTTCCATTTTGAACTTTAATCGCTGTTAAGTAGGAAATACATTTTATGACTGTAAGCTGACTTTGCACTGGGTGCAATGACCAAGCACTCCTTGGCTCTTCAGCACATGATGAAATGTAAGGGAACATTTATTTTATTTCTCTGTGTCTCTCTCTCTTTACAAAATCCTGTCCTTCCTCCAGGACAGGATTCACTCTCACTTTATTTACTTATTAAGGAATGAATAAGTGGATTATTGTATGAATGTTCATTTAATTTTTTTAAATAAAAAAGTTATTAACTTCTTGTTTATATTATGTATTTTGTGTTTTTCTCTTGTATTTTTACGCTGTGAACCACCCTGAGATCTTTGGATTAAGGGCAGTATACAAACTTAATAAATTTAATTTAATTAAGTAAGTTCTATACGGTTCTTCATCCGAGGATCACAGGGTGGTTTACAATATAAAAACACAAAAATACACAATATAGTAATAAACAAAAACAATACACACCCACCCAGGTTTTTTTTAAGCGAAGAGGAAAGGAAATCTGACAGCCCAATAAGTGTTTGATTCTCTGGTACTGTATTCGTGACTGATGTCTAAGTTGCCAGTGTCTAAGTGTCTAAGAGAGCCAGTGTGGTATAGTGGTTAAGAGCGGTAGACTCGTAATCTGGTGAACCGGGTTCGCTTCTCCCCTCCTCCACATGCAGCTGCTGGGTGACCTTGGGCTAGTCACACTTCTTTGAAGTCTCTCAGCCCCACTCACCTCACAGAGTGTTTGTTGTGGGGAAGGAAGGGAAAGGAGAATGTTAGCTGCTTTGAGACTCCTTCGGGTAGTGATAAAGCGGGATATCAAATCCAAACTCTTCTTCTCTTCTTCTTCTTCTTCTTCTTACACTGCAGCTGAGGAATTAGCTGTAGTTTGTCTATTTTCGTTTGAAGAGAAAAGGACCAAAGATGGATCTATGTGGATAAAGAAGTGGATTTTAAAGCAGTGGGCCATCTGTGTCAGGGCCAGAGCTGCTATTCAGCATACTCAAACAGCAAATTTGGGTATGCCATTAAAAAGCAGCATAGTGCCACTTGCCTTTGTTGTTGTTGTTGTTCAGTCGTTCAGTCGTGTCCGACTCTTCGTGACCCCATGGACCAGAGCACGCCAGGCACGCCTATCCTTCACTGCCTCTCGCAGTTTGGCCAAACTCATGTTAGTAGCTTCGAGAACACTGTCCAACCATCTCGTCCTCTGTCGTCCCCTTCTCCTTGTGCCCTCAACCTTTCCCAACATCAGGGTCTTTTCTAGGGAGTCTTCTCTTCTCATGAGGTGGCCAAAGTACTGGAGCCTTAACCTCAGGATCTGTCCTTCTAGGGAGCACTCAGGGCTGATTTCTTTAAGAATGGATAGGTTTGATCTTCTTGCAGTCCATGGGACTCTCAAGAGTCTCCTCCAGCACCATAATTCAAAAGCATCAATTCTTCGGCGATCAGCCTTCTTTATGGTCCAGCTCTCACTTCCGTACATTACTACTGGGAAAACCATAGCTTTAACTATACGGACCTTTGTTGGCAAGGTGATGTCTTTGCTTTTTAAGATGCTGTCTAGGTTTGTCATTGCTTTTCTCCCAAGAAGCAGGCGTCTTCTAATTTCGTGAGTGCTGTCACCATCTGCAGTGATCATGGAACCCAAGAAAGTGAAATCTCTCACTGCCTCCATTTCTTCCCCTTCTATTTGCCAGGAGGTGATGGGACCAGTGGCCATGATCTTAGTTTTTTTGATGTTGAGCTTCAGACCATATTTTGCGCTCTCTTCTTTCACCCTCATTAAAAGGTTCTTTAATTCCTCCTCACTTTCTGCCATCAAGGTTGTATCATCAGCATATCTGAGGTTGTTGATATTTCTTCCGGCAATCTTAATTCCGGTTTGGGATTCATCCAGTCCCGCCTTTCGCATGATGAATTCTGCATATAAGTTAAATAAGCAGGGAGACAATATACAGCCTTGTCGTACTCCTTTCCCAATTTTGAACCAATCAGTTATTCCATATCCAGTTCTAACTGTAGCTTCTTGTCCCACATAGAGATTTCTGAGGAGACGGATGAGGTGATCAGGCACTCCCATTTCTTTAAGAACTTGCCATAGTTTGCTGTGGTCGACACAGTCAAAAGCTTTTGCGTAGTCAATGAAGCAGAAGTAAATGTTTTTCTGGAACTCTCTAGCTTTCTCCATAATCCAGCGCATGTTTGCAATTTGGTCTCTGGTTCCTCTGCCCCTTCGAAATCCAGCTTGCACTTCTGGGAGTTCTCGGTCCACATACTGCTTAAGCCTGCCTTGTAGAATTTTTAGCAAAACCTTGCTAGCGTGTGAAATGAGCGCAATTGTGCGGTAGTTGGAGCATTCTTTGGCACTGCCCTTCTTTGGGATTGGGATGTAGACTGATCTTCTCCAATCCTCTGGCCACTGCTGAGTTTTCCAAACTTGCTGGCATATTGAGTGTAGCACCTTAACAGCATCATCTTTTAGAATTTTGAATAGTTCAGCTGGAATATCATCACTTCCACTGGCCTTGTTGTTAGCAAGGCTTTCTAGGGCCCATTTGACTTCACTCTCCAGGATGTCTGGCTCAAGGTCAGCAACCACACTACCTGAGGTGTACGAGACCTCCATATCTTTCTGGTATAAATCCTCTGTGTATTCTTGCCACCTCTTCTTGATGTCTTCTGCTTCTGTTAGGTCCTTTCCACTTTTGTCCTTAATTGTGGTAATCTTTGTACGAAATGTTCCTTTCATATCTCCAATTTTCTTGAACAGATCTCTGGTTTTTCCCATTCTGTTGTTTTCCTCTATTTCTTTGCATTGCTCGTTTAAAAAGGCCCTCTTGTCTCTCCTTGCTATTTTTTGGAAATCTGCATTCAATTTCCTGTATTTTTCACTATTTCCCTCGCATTTTGCTTGCCTTCTCTCTCCCGCTATTTGTAAGGCCTCATTTGACAGCCACTTTGCTTTCTTGCATTTCTTTTTCATTGGGATGGTTTTCGTTGCTGCCTCCTGTATAATGTTACGAGCCTCCATCCACAGTTCTTCAGGCACTCTATCCACCAAATCTAAATCCTTAAACCTGTTCTTCACTTCAACTGTGTATTCATAAGGAATTTGATTTAGATTGTATCTTACTGGCCCAGTGGTTTTTCCTACTTTCTTCAGTTTAAGCTGGAATTTTGCTATAAGAAGCTGATGATCTGAGCCACAGTCAGCTCCAGGTCTTGTTTTTGCTGACTGTATAGAGCTTCTCCATCTTTGGCTGCAGAGAATATAATCAATCTGATTTCGATGTTGCCCATCTGGTGATGTCCATGTGTAGAGTCGTCTCTTGTGTTGTTGGAAAAGAGTGTTTGTGATGACCAACTTGTTCTCTTGACAGAACTCTATTAGCCTTTGCCCTGCTTCATTTTGAACTCCAAGGCCAAACTTGCCAGTTGTTCCTTTTATCTCTTGACTCCCTACTTTAGCATTCCAATCCCCTATAATGAGAAGAACATCCTTCCTTGGTGTCATTTCTATAAGGTGTTGTAAGTCTTCATAGAATTGGTCAATTTCAGTTTCTTCAGCACTGGTAGTTGGTGCATAAACTTGGATTACTGTGATGTTAAAAGGTCTGCCTTGGATTCGTATCGAGATCATTCTATCATTTTTGAGATTGCATCCCAGTACAGCTTTCGCCACTCTTTTGTTGACTATGAAGGCCACTCCATTTCTTTTACGGGATTCCTGCCCACAGTAGTAGATATGATAGTCATCCGAACTGAATTCACCCATTCCCGTCCATTTCAGTTCACTGATGCCCAGGATGTCAATGTTTATTCTTGCCATCTCATTTTTTACCACATCCAGCTTACCAAGGTTCATGGTTCTTACATTCCAGGTTCCTATGCTATACTTTTCTTTACAGCATTGGACTTTCCTTTCGCTTCCAGGCATATCCACAACTAAGCGTCCTTTCGGGTTTGGCCCAGCCGCTTCATCAGCTCTGAATCTACTTGTACTTGTCCTCCGCTCTTCCCCAGTAGCATGTTGGACGCCTTCCAACCTGAGGGGCTCATCTTCCAGCGTCATATCTTTTATATGCCTGTTGTCTTTGTCCATGGAGTTTTCTTGGCAGGGATACTGGAGTGGCTTGCCAGTTCCTTCTCCAGGTGGATCACGTTTGGTCCAAACTCTCCACTACGACCTGTCCATCTTGACCTGTCCATAGCTTCCCTGAGTAATTCAAGCCCCTTCGCCACGACAAGGCAGTGATCCATGAAGGGGGCCACTTGCCTAGTTTATTATTTTATTTTTACCACTCTGGGGTGCCATTTAGATGTTCAGCTTCAGGTGACAAAATATCCTGGACCACCTCTGTCTGATGCTGCCTCTAAATCAAGGATGGCTAACTGTGAACTCTCCAGCATGCTTTCTGGATACAGTGGTACCTCTGGTTAAGAACTTAATTCGTTCCGGAGGTCCGTTCTTAACCTGAAAACGTTCTTAACCTGAAGCACCACTTTAGCTAATGGGGCCTCCCGCTGCCCAATTTCTGTTCTCATCCTGAAGCAAAGTTCTTAACCCGAGGTACTATTTCTGGGTTAGCTGAGTCTGTAACCTAAAGCATATGTAACCCGTGGTACCACTGTATATCCTTTCATATATTTATTATATCTTATTTAAAAAAAAGACTTGAGCAATCTGAAAATGGTGATTAGACTATATGAGTAAGACTGTCTCCTCAGTACAGTTTACATGATATAGTGGTCTCTAGCCTATGTCACAATAAATCAGTTAGCCTTTAGGATGCCACAGGACTCTGTTGTTTTACTACAACAGACTGATGCAGCTATTCCTCTTGAACTTAGTTAACAAGAGTCCATAAATACAAAATAAAATTATGATTTGTTCCCTTGTTCTTCCTTATTGCTGTATGAAGATTTCATTGCTTGGGAAAGAGAATGAATTTTGCAACATCTGAACAAAGGAAATGATAAAAACCAAGAACCATAGCCCTCATAAATGTCTCATTGGTTGCAATGATGAGTTGCAACAGAAAACTGTCTTCTTAGTACATTTTAATTTACTATGAATAAGTGAAATACAGTGTAGTATCTACAACATCCAGATATAAAGCAGTGCATTTTTGAGCTGGAAACCATTCTGAATATTTTCAGGCAGTAAGTTGTAGTTTGAGATGTTGGCCTACAGCCTGACACAATACAACAGTATTGTGGTTTTCAGAAAAGAAAAAAAGACAAAGAAACTGTACTCTGACACAATATGCATACAGTGTTAATGATGTGCACAGAGGTCAGTTTATTGTATTATGGCTTCAATCACACAGCAATTCCTCCTGTAATGGAGCTATTCCCGTGTCAAGGGCACTTAGCCAGACTTGTGAATTATAGCACTCTAGAAGCTGCTCTTCAGTTTATTACAGTTCAATCAGGGAGTTTCACACACATATTACTTTGCTAACTCAGCAATGGCCCCACCTGTGACTTTTAGCCAGAGTCAACCATCCCAGGTGTAACTCATCTCCCGTAAAGAAGAAAAAGGCCACAATAATGGTAAATCTGCAGTGTAGCATATCAGTGAGGAATCTGCAATGTGCTATTGTAATGCAATGAATTTGGTACTTGTGTTGGGAAGTGCTGGGAATAATTTTAGTTGCAGCTGAACTCTAGCTTTCAGCTACAATAAGGAGGAATTACTGTAACCTTCCTTCCAAAGTTGTTCTCAAATAAACTTTAACAAGTAACCAGTACTGAATACCCTTGTAAACTGCACATCATTGCTTTATGGTCTGGAAGCAAGACTGCCTGGACCTTACCCAGAGATAATACCTCCATCTATAAAAGTTTAGAGGCACCGAGGCTACTGCTGCTGCAGCTTCTGTCCTGTTCCTCAGTTGTTGAGGAAGGAAGGGAGTGGCAGCTGCTTCGAAGCACCTCCCAGCATTTTGAAGTCCCTGAGGACTGAGCTGGCTACCCAACAAGTACCACTGAAATCAAAGGTATCTGAAGAAGTGTGCATGCACACGAAAGCTCATACCAAGAACAAACTTAGTTGGTCTCTAAGGTGCTACTGGAAGGAATTTTTTTTACTTTTTATTTTGTTTTGACTATGACAGATCAACACGGCTACCTACCTGTAACTGAAATCAAAAGTGATGCTTTCTTAGTAAACTTATTAGGGTTGGGGTGGTTATTCCCCCCCTTACTTAATAAACAATTAGCCAGCTTTAGAGCAACAATTTTCTAACTGTGTTCGGGATGACCCTTGGAATTCTTTGGAAGGTTATCTGCTATTCCTTAATGATTAGTGCAGTAACAGCAGACAAACTTCCTGGAAACATATTGGCTTATCCACCAATAGAAATCTTCTGCAATGTGCAGCTGAAAGAGATGGCTTCTCAGTTGACAGAAGGATACCTTCCTCAGTGTCTTCTATGAGTGGAGAGTGTGCCCTAGAACATATGTGACCCAGAATCCGCTGTCTTGGTAGATGACATGGGAAGGATTTGATGAAGTTAGGAAGCTGCCAAACCACTGGTCTAGGGGACAGGCATACAGTAGATCTGGGTTCAAGTTCTCTCAGTGCCTGAGAGTGGTCCTCGTTGTTGTTGAACTCTTAACTCCCATCAGCTCCAGTCAGCATAGCCAATACTCAGGGATTATAGGAGCTGCTATCCAGTGATATCTGGAGGGTCACAGCTGGTTCCCCATCTTTGATCTATGCCAGGAGTAGGCTACATTTTTCACTCTGAGGATTGCATTCCCTCCTGGGCAACCTTCCAAGGAACACAGGCCAAAGTGGCTGGAGCAAGAAATGCAAATTTTGCCTTTGGACAGTAGGCTCGTTCCTACTCCCTTCCCCTGAGTCTCAGGTTCACAACCCTGATCGATTTCCTATTAGTCTTTGTTTACGCCTTTGGTCATATTCCGGTCTCTCGGCCCCAACAGGTCAACTGCGGCTTCTGGCCCCGGTCCCTGGGTGTTGTAGGCTGGGGCAGGCACGCTCAGGATAGGATAGCCAGCAAAGATTTAAGATTGCTAAGCACTTTGCACATTAAACCGTTTCTGTATACGGTAGATGCATGGGCGTAGCCAGGATTTTTGTTGGGGGGGGGGGAGCTTTTGTTTGTTGTTGTTCAGTCGTGTCCGACTCTTCGTGACCCCATGGACCAGAGCACGCCAGGCACGCCTATCCATTCACTGTCTCTCGCAGTTCGGTCAGACTCATGTTGGTAGCTTCGAAAACACTGTCCAACCATCTCATCCTCTGTCCTCCCCTTCTCCTTGTGCCCTCAATCTTTCCCAACATCAGGGTCTTTTCTAGGGAGTCTTCTCTTCTCATGAGGTGGCTTTTGTTAGGAGGGGGCAGAACCTCAGATTTGCATTGATTTTTATTGAGTTAGGGGCTTGGCTACGCCCATATGGGCGCATGCTTTTTATACAAGCTGCCTAACATGCAGTGGCTGTGGACGGAGCGGCCCATTTACAACCTCTCCACGATGCAACCTGCGAGCTAATGCCAACTCTCTGTTGCTCCGTATGCAAAACCCGGGCTGGGGCGGAACCAATCAGGACCAGAACCAGCTCCCACGCCCCGCCTTCATCCCTAACCCCACCCCTCCTCCGACGGCTCGCTTAACAGCTCGGCGCAAGTGATGGGATGAGAAACGCGCGCAAAACCCTGTTTTGGCGAGAGCTGGCTCGTCTTGGCGGAGGAGCGTCCGGTGTTCCTGCTTTTCTCGGCATTTACCTGGGCAAAGCTGCCGTTGCAGCAGGATGCGGG
Source organism: Darevskia mixta (assembly GCA_034641385.1). Taxonomy (NCBI): domain Eukaryota; kingdom Metazoa; phylum Chordata; class Lepidosauria; order Squamata; family Lacertidae; genus Darevskia; species Darevskia mixta. The sequence goes on from JAWWNH010000029.1 coordinate 62,597,979, forward strand.
AAACAGGGGGAGACAGAGAAAGACGATAGCAACTCGGCAGTCTCGCTTGGAAGCGGTTTGTGCTGGTGCGCGCGTGGGAAGCCCCGAACCCGCGTTTCGGATCGGATCGAGAGGTGCTGAGAGAAGAAGGGAGAGGAAAGGAAAGGCGAGCTATGGAGCGCGTCTTGGCTTTGCAACTCTTTCTTCGGGACTAGTTCTGCAAAGAGGGAGCTGGAGGGCAAGCGGGGTGGGGGCGCAACCGGCAATCCAAGACCCCAGGCGCCGTTAACTCCTCGGCGCGTGGAGGAAACACGACCGGGAGGAGAACTTCCATGTAGCCGCGACCCGGGATTTTCCCTGCCGCCAGGAGTAATTTTGCACGCGCAAGTCTTACGGGGGTTTCCCGCCCCGCCCCGCCAGCCCCCTCTTCCTCGCCGTCTGTGTTTGCCTGCAAGTTGCGAAGCTTCCCATTGGATTTCATGGAGCTGGGATTCCTGGTACTTGTTGGGCTTACAGTTATCTCGAGTACAGGTAAAAAAACCAAAGCAAACAAAGGTGGTGGAGAAAGAGATCGATTGTATTGGTTATTTCTGATCGCTTTCTCGGAAGGGATTCCCGGGAGCGGCGATACTGAACAAGAATTCGATTTTACAGCGATTAGCCGCGCGATCCGTAACTAGTTTACTCAAAACCCAGCCCTTGAATTGGCTTACTTTTCTAGGAAATGTGGATAGGTTTTGAGCTGTGCAATCCTATTGCATCTCAGAGGTAAATCTAGTTTAGTTCTGTGGGTCTTATTCCTAGCTGGGTGTAGGATTGCAGTGGAAGATTGCAATCCTATACCCACATACCTGAGCGTAAAGCCCACTGAAGTAAAGTAAGATTTACTGCTGAGTTTCAAATCCCATGGGCATTAGTGCCTCCTAGTAACTGTAGAGTCAAGATCAAAGATAGTTCCCTTAATGGCATTAGAGAAATTCTAAACACTGTTTCTTCTGTTTAACAATAACAGCACTATTATTAATACAATATAATAAATATAAAACTTAAAAAAACCAATGTGCTCTATGGAATACCAAACAGAATAAATAGGAACAACAAAATCTTGCCAGAAGCTTATAACTTACGTAATTATAAAATTTAAATGACTACATCAATGACTATTCCCTTGGCGACTTAAAAGCAAGACAATATTAAAAAATACACTGTACAATAATTAAAAACAACAATTAGCAATAAAAGAAACAAACCAAACACCAAACATTTTAAACTGCTTTTCCACCCCCTTGCTTTTTAAAAATAATGCTCTTTGGCATCAAAAAATTATGAACCTACCTTTCCATATTATTAACTGTTCCTCAAATGAAATATGTAGGATTTTCTGGATCAAGGAAATCTGACAATTTTTTTTCTAAAAATAAAAAGCAGAGACCTTTCCAAAGTATTATATTGATTTATGTGTACTTTGGAGTTGTGCATGCATGCTGCTGAACAAAGAAGAATGTTTTCTCGTGCTGTGGCTGTGATGAACAGGGAGCCTGGGAATAAATCCCTGGCTGAAATTTAACCTCAGTAACACATTCTCTTCATAGCATTAAGGATCGCAAAACCACTGTCTCTTGGCTGCAATGGTGTTGATCATTCTTGCTTGCCTTACCAAGGGGTTGCGAGAATCATCTTAGTAGTCTATCTGAAATGCTTTGAAGATGCAAAAAGTCCGGTATTACCTCCACCAGGAAGTTCCCTGATGGAAATAATACTGTATTATTTTGGGTATCTTACATGGTTGTACTGCACTGTATACTGGTTGCACCTAGGGTCTCTTGCTTGTAGAAAAGTGAGGATGCCTGGAGTGCACCTCTAAGATTGCACTGTCATCCCTGCAGGTATTGCTCTGATCTCCGTTGAAATCCTGCATGCCAGAAGGATCTGGCAGATGACAATAAAATGTGCCTCTTAACTTGCATGCTATGGCTTGTTGCAAGGCAGCATGCTTTTGGTGAGAGGTTTTCTCACAGTGTAATATGGCACTAAATTATTCAAGGAATTTTTGGAGTATTTCCTGCATTTCAGGATCTAGAAGTTGCATAACTCCGAGGGATAAGTTGCACATTTTTAGTGGCTAGGAGCAAATGTTGAAGCCAGTAGTCCAACATCAATAAAAGACTTCTGATATATGTATACTGGCAGCTTAGGAGAAATTAGTGCTTATTATACTTGGGAAAGTAGTGCAGTTTGACAATCATTGTACGACTTTGTATTCTTTTCGTCCATTTGCTCAACTTTCCCCTCATTGGCATTGTTCGCAGGTAAGCCATAGTTAATATTTTACCAGGAATGCATGGATCAGTCTCATTTTGCTCCTCCCCTTGCATGAGCAGGAGCAACAGAACTGCTCTTGGTTTATGGTGTCCAAATTGTTGACTGTGATTTGTTTTTATTCGGACAAACTACAAGCAAAATTTGGCTTCAGATAATGGTTTGTTGCATGAGCGTAACCAGGATTTAATTATTTTTTTTTTTGGGGGGGGTACAAGCTATATATTGGGGGGGGCAGAACTGAATTATCTTCAATGCAATTGGTCAATTAGTTAAGTATTTTTATTTATTTACTTGATTTGGGGGGAACCACCCTGGCTATGCCCATGGTTTGTTGGGATTGAAATAAGCCACAATCTCTGGTTTGGATAGAACACTAAACCAAGGATTGCGGTTTTATGTTCCCACTAAGAGAGTGCTGTTGTTCTCGGGTCCTGCTTTCAGACTAATAATAATAATAATAATAATAATAATTTATTATTTGTACCCCGCCCATCTGGCCGGGTCTCCCCAGCCACTCTGGGCGGCTTCGAACAAATATCAAAATACCTTAAAATATCACAGATTAAAAACTTCCCTAAACAGGGCTGCCTTCAAGTATTTTCTAAAGGTCATGTAGTTGTTTATTGCTTTGACCTCTGATGGGAGGGCGTTTCACAGGGCGGGCGCCACTACCGAAAAGGCCCTCTGCCTGGTTCCCTGTAGCTTTGCTTCTCGCAGTGAGGGAACCGCCAGAAGGCCCTCGGAGCTGGACCTCAGTGTCCGGGCTGAACGGTGGGGGTGGAGACGCTCCTTCAGGTATACAGGACTGAGGCCGTTTAGGGCTTTAAAGGTCAGCACCAACACTTTGAATTGTGCTTGGAAACATACTGGGAGCCAATGTAGATCTCTCAGGACTGGTGTTACGTGGTCCCAGCGGCCACTCCCAGTCACCAGTCTAGCTGCCGCATTCTGGATTAATTGCAGTTTCCGGGTCACCTTCAAAGGTAGCCCCATGTAAAGCGCATTGCAGTAGTCCAAGCAGGAGATATCTAGAGCATGCACCACTCTAACGAGACAGTCTGCGGGCAGCTAGGGTCTCAGCCTGCGTACCAGATGGAGCTGGTAGACAGCTGTCCTGGACACAGAGTTAACCTGCGCCTCCATGGACAGCTGTGAGTCCAAAATGACTCCCAGGCTGCGCACCTGGTCCTTCAGGGGCACAATTACCCTGTTCAGGACCAGGGAGTCTCCCACACCCGCCCGCCCCCTGTCCCCCCAAAACAGTACTTCTGTCTTGTCAGGATTCAGGACTTGTCAGGACTTCCCTTAGGCATCTGGTTGGTCACTGTGAGAACAGGATGCTGGATGAGATGGTCCATTGTCCCGAACCAGTAGACTTTTCTTATGTTTTTTTTAGCAAAGTGGGAGTGATCTGCTCATTAATGCTAGACTGTGGCTTAAAATGCCATGCACGCTGTCCTACTCCCTTAGTGTCCTGCTTTGCATGTAACACTAGACCATGGTTCATTAAACTATGATTTATTAACCGTGGCTAAGTGATATGCATCCATTGGCCATGTTCAGATGTTATGATAAACTGGTTTATTGTGAGATGGATCAGCCTGTGCAAGCTTTCAGCTCATGAGCTTTCCACTCCTCCAGCGCGACTGTGAGAAGTGGATTGGAAATTTCACTTCTGTTCCTGATTAATAGCTGTATAGTGTTACACCCCGTGGTTTGGAGCTCTCTTGTTTCAAACAAACCCTAGCTATCATTAAGCATAGTTTTTCTTTGTTCAGATGGCATAACAGGTCATGGTTAATCAAACTGAAAGAGAAAGCTTCTGAGCTCCTCATGGCCGTGACAGAGGAGGTGAGAGGGGTGTGTGCAAACTAAGGCTCACACAGGCTCATTCCTGTCATAATCACAAAATCATAGAATTGTAGAGTTGGAAGGGACCCTGGAGGATCATCTAGTCCAGCCCCCTGCAATGCAGGAATATGCAGTTGTCCCATACAGGGATTGAACCTGAAACCTTGCCATTATCAGCACCACGCTCTAACCAACTGAGCTATCCAGTGTGTCAATAAGCTGTGGTTTATTATGACGTCTGAACACATGTAATCATAGGTGGCAGTCTCCGTTGTTGATTAGCATAAATAGATGTTCGTGATTTATTGCAGCTTCCATTCCATATGTTAAAAAGTAATAAAAAACAACTATTAACTTAAAGCAAACATGCTAAGGATTGTGACGGTCAATGGACCTTTAAATCTTGTTCCAGATGTTGCTGCCTTTTTATTGGTCTTAAATACCTTACTACAGAAATAGAAGCTTCCTCTTCTGATTAAGCTTTGCCTTTTTTTTTTCTCCCCGACTTTGCAGGCTTTTCACTGCCCGTCTCTCGCCCCCTGCTGCTCTACAGTGGTGGCAGTAGCAGCAACAGTGAGCTGAGGTTTCCAGCGCCCCACGGGAGGGTCAGCAAAGAAAACGAGACAGCAGTAGGAGGGCTGCTTTCTGCCGGCAACGCCACCGTGGGGAAAGTGGCTGGCCCACAGGAGGTACACCACAGAGCCAAGCGCTGCACTTGCTACACCTACAAAGATAAGGAGTGTGTTTATTACTGCCACCTGGACATAATCTGGATCAACACCCCAGAGTGAGTGAGGAGGTTTGCTCTGAATAATGTATGGAAAGTGAATCTCTCTGCTGTTTTATATACTCCACATGCACTGTTGCATGTGGAGTATACACTTTAATCTGCATAACGGTACAGAACCAGAGTCTGGTTATGCTGAATGAAGAAGATACGGTATTAGTTTGTATACATCTCTTAGATGTTGTATATGTAGCTCTTCTGTGGAGTTTGGCTGCGCTTCCAGCGGCTGTATATAACTGACTGCGTGTGCACCTCTTTATACACAGTTTGATTGGTATCGTCTAGCTAGTGTACCAGAAGCCGAAAATAGGATAAGATAAAGTGAATCAAAGTGGGGTAGCCTCCAAGCAAGGAACCAATGAGTAAAGCTATTCATATGATAGCCCTAGTGAATTGTGCAAAGGCAACTATTGGATAGGAAGGCAAAAACTGAACAGGGTCAGTAGCTGATCTTACTGGCATGAAAATTCCTTTCAGCTGTGAGTCTGCAAACAATGGCTTGACTTTCTTACTATTCACTACTTATGCTCACCCACAGTGGCATAGCATAGGTTGCTGGTGCCCCAGTGGGGCAAGTGTCCCCCAGTGGACTGGGCAGCCCAGTGGTGCTGGGCCATCATGTGAGGAAGCTGCCTTTGCAGCTCCCTCAAATGCCAGACTCCAGCGGACTAGTGGCGCATCTCCTCTCCTGCCCCTGGGTCAGGCCTGACAGCTCCGTCATGGCAGCGTTGGGCCATTGTGTGAGGAACCTCCTCATGCCCAGTAGAGGAGAGGTGTGGCGATGCTGGTTCTTGTCTTCTTCAAGTATAAATACGAATGCAGTTGTCTGTATTCCAGTGTGGAAGGGAGAGGGATTGTGAGCTGCTGGATGTAATTTTTCACCAGAGTGCCTGGGGTATTTAACTGAGCAAGTGGCTTTGTAGATGCCTGCTTCCTACCCTAAACATTGCAGTGCCTTCACCAGATCCTGGAGTATGAAGTAAGTAAAGTAAAAGTAAAGGACCCCTGAACAGTTAAGTCCAATCAAAGGCGGGTGCAGCGCTCATTTCGTTTCTCAGGCCAAGGGAGTCGGCGTTTGTCCACAGACAGCTTTCTGGGTCATGTGGCCAGTTTGACTAAACCACTACTGGCGCATGGAGGACCGTGACAGAAACGCCGTTTACCTTCCTACTGCAGCGGCACCTGTTTATCTACTTGCACTGGCATGCTTTTGAACTGCTAGGTTGGCAAAAGCTGGGACAGAGCAACGGGAGTTCACCCTGTTGCACGGATTTGAACCGCTGACCTTCCAGTCGGCAAGCCCAAGAGGCTCAGTGGTTTAAACCACAGCACCACTGGACCTATAGATGGAATTATTTTTGTAGCTGACAACTAATTTGACAAGAATAATTCAGATGCTGAAGTACCGCCCCAATAGTGTTTATATAAAAATGGAAGGATTTCTTTATTTTTTATTTTTACAATGAAAGTGAGTGCTGGAAAAGGTTCCCCTTCTTTTTTTTGGAGGAAGCTGCTGAATCTGTGCATCTGGCACATGTTAAAGTTAGGAGTTAATTTTTAAATCCCACCCTTTACACTAGACATTTCAAGAATTCCACAAAAATCTATGGACAGCACAGTCTGGCATGCAAGAAGTACACACACACACACACACACACACACACATTCCCTTCTTCCCGTCGTCCTATAAATTTGTAATAGGTAAAGGTTAAGTCCAGTCGTGGCCGACTCTAAGGTTGCGGCGCTCATCTCACTTTACTGGCTGAGGGAGCCGGCATTTGTCCGCAGACAGCTTTCCGGGTCATGTGGCCAGCATGACTAAGCTGCTTCTGGCGAAACCAAAGCAGCACACGGAAATGCCGTTTACCTTCCCACCCGAGCGGTACCTATTTATCTACTTGCACTTTGACATGCTTTCGAACTGCTAGGTTGGCAGGAGAAAAAATTGTAATATTACTGCGCAATTCTGCCTTGCTCAGACCACACCTGGAGTACTATGTCTAGTTCTGGGTGCCACAATTTAAGAAGGATGTTGACAAGCTGGAATGTGTGCAGAGGAGAGTAGATAAGATGATCAAAGGCCTGGAAACAAAGCCTTATGAGGAATGGTTGAGAGTGTTTGGTGTGTTTAGCCTGGAGAAGAAGAGACTGAGAGATATGATATGCTACTTGAAATATGGAACGAGCTTGTTTTCTCCTGCCCTGGAGGGTGGGACCCGAACAAATAGATTCAAGTTATAAATATTCCTTGGGGTTTTTAAGCAGAGACTGGATGGTCATTTGTCATGTATGCTTTAGTTGAGATTCTTGTATTGCAGGGGGTTGGACTAGACGACCCTCGGAAATCCTCCCAAATCTACCATTCTGTGATTCTACGATTCTAGACCTCTTATCACAAATACTTCCTACTCGGAATATTCTGTTCTGGCAATTGGTCCACTGGAGTTACACTGGGCTGCTAATGATATTATTACAGGCTTATAAGCAGCCACTTATCTGATCATCAGTGGTGAAGCATTGCCTTCAGGCAACCAGGGAGGGAACACTGTATTTATTTTTCTTTCAACCATCCCTTGGCTGACAGTGGCTGCTTGGAATGCATAATGTTAGCAGGTAGGCTAGAAAAAGGGTTGTAGGTAAGCATCTTTTGTAAATTTATTTGCAGGGCTATATTTATTATTACTTTGACATGTGAAATTGCTAGGTGCTTACTATAGTAGTAATAATAATGTTATGCATTTAACATATTAGGCACTGTATGAAAGAAAAAAGGTTCCTTATTCTTATTTCATCATGTGACAAAAGGTAAAAAGATGAGTATATTCAGGTTAATTAAAGTTTTTAATTATTGACATATATTCTCCCCCCCCCAAAGGTTTATCCTGTCCACTTCCCCTGTCTTGCCACTCCTGTTTACAATTTTGGACTGTAAGTTTCTTGGGGCAGGGATTTGTATTCATACAAATTGCAAAACATCCTGCACATTGTTAGCACTATTTAATTAAACAAGTGAAATAAACATTGGAGGAGCCATATAACAGTTGTTTCCACCTTGGCTTGGAGTACATGCAGCTTCAGACTGCAAAGACTGTATATTGCTCCCTCAAGAGACTAGGTAATCCCTGCCCAAGAAAACGAGCATGTTGACAAGATTCTAGCATTCCCTTCTCTCTTGTGTTTCTACTAGGTTTCTCTGTGTGAAAAGACAGTACGGTTTGGTTTCTTGTTTTAGACTAAGAACGAGTAGCCCTTTATGCATCCTCCACACTGTTGCCATTGAGTTTGAAGATTTATACCCTACCTTTTAGTCAAAGGTTCCTCAAGATTGCTTAAATCAGATTTCAGTACTATATAAGATAAAAACCCAAACATACACACATAAGCCAGCATCCCTCAGGCTGAGCCACACCTTGGAGGGGCTTAGACCCTGGAACTCTGTATTGTATCCTTCAAAATAATAATAGTGCATTTTAGCATGTGCAGAATGCCATTTCCGTTGTTGTTAATATACCACGTTTTCCCCAGACCAGGAATTAATGCAGCTTATAGATAAAGCAGATATTTATCACTAAGTATGAGCTATGCCAACCTCTAAGGTGGGCTGTGGTTTCTAGGTGGCTTCTAAGCAGGGTGTCGTGTCCTAGATTGCGTTTCTTTCAGGACATTAGTTCGGAGTGGCTTAAGCTGTTTTATGTACTGTACTTGAGGAAGTACAGTACAGTACAGTACAGTACATTATGGTGCTGGAGGAGACTCTTGAGTCCCATGGAAGATCAAACCTATCCATTCTTAAGGAAATCAGCCCGGAGTGCTCACTGGAAGGACAGATCCTGAAGCTGAGGCTCCAATACTTTGGCCACATGAGAAGAGAAGACTCCCTGGAAAAGACCTTGATGTTGGGAAAGATGGAGGGCACAAGGAGAAGGGGACAACAGAGGACAAGATGGTTGGACAGTGTTCTCGAAGCTACCAACATGAGTCTGACCAAACTGCGGGAGGCAGTGGAAGACGGGAGTGCCTGGCGTGCTCTGGTCCATGGGGTCACGAAGAGTAGGACACGACTAAACAACAACAACACTTGAGGAACAGGCAAGTGGAAGCAGGAAAGAGGAAGCATTTGATTGTTAGATGTTACTTGCCTTTTTTTTTTTACAGCATTCCATTCATGGTGATCCATGGGACAACAATTCAGAGGTGCTAGTGTAGAGCCTCTGCAGTTCAACATGCTGCAAGAAAAATATTGTGTCAAGCCACACTGAAAATGTGTACAAACTGTGTTCTGCTTGAGCAAATGGTTAGAGCATACTATACAACTGATGCCTTTCTGAAAAGCTGGATTCCTGAGCTCTTGGGACATAAAACTGCACTACTGAACTTTCATTGAGTTTATATCTGTTTACTAGCCACGATCTTTCCCATATGATCCCTACAAACTATGATTGCAGTTTGATGGAAAGCAGAGAAATCCCTGTTTGATCTTAGCCCCTTGCCTATTTCATAGAACTACAATTCCAAGAGGTGTTTGAGAAGAGGCCATTGCAGTTTGACTTCTTGGAATTTGTAGTGTCAATCCATGCTTAGGTTACAAAGGTATCCATCCAGTGGGAATGTACTTATTGTTTCTGTTGTAGCTTAACACAGATCACAATGCCACCTGCATTCTAATGCCAAAGCATTGTGAAATAGATCAGTGGTTTCCAAACCTTTTTACCTATGGACTACTTGAACATGGCTGTGGGTATTAGTGGACTGCTTGATGATTCTTCTGCTGTTGTAGCAATTGTAATGTGCTGTGTTAGATGCTATATGATTTTTATTTTGTTTCTTTATTGCTTATTTTATTTCTTATATATTGTTTACAACATGAATTTCATAGAATTCAAATTGTAATACGTTAAAATACGTTATAAGAAATAAAAGAAACACTAGAGTTAAACTGGAATACAGATTTCTTTGACCCTCATGAAGATGCCAGTTGCGAAAACACTGCAGTCCTTCAGATCCATCCAACACTGACCTTTCTTAGTTAACTTTTAAATACATTTGATTTGTGGCTTGAATAGTTAGCATTTAAATTCCATTTGCACAGAAAATGTATGACACCCAGATGCATGTTTTCCACCTTAGTACCCAGTTCTCACAGATGAACGCCAGGAATTGAAAACAGTGCCCACTGTGTCATAGAGAACTATATAAGAATACATTTTCAATTAAAAACTCCTGTGTAATAGCAAATAACTTCATAAGAGAAATCCAGATGTTACAGGATTTTTTTTGGAAAACCATGGAAATTGTATGTTTCTCTGGATCCCATCATGTTGCACATATGGATTTTCTCAATTGCACTTTTTGTCAGATGATAGATTGCTTAGTTTTCCATGGTGCATATCTGAAAAGCTGTAATAGTTGCTTCAGGGCACTTTTATAGTATTTAGCTCTACGACACTTTTATAGTATTTTGCTTGTACTAGTAAGTGAAGTCAAATCATAAAGTTTAATTAAACTCGCCCCCTCACATGCTAGAGTTGATAAGTTCATTCTTCTACATTTTTTCTGCGTTCCAAAAAATTAATAATTTAAATTTTATGTTGGTATAATAGGTAATTTATGAAGTTTCAAGTGAGGCACTTTAGCTGTAATTGTTATTCTTTCCTGTGTGTGACATTTCCCCCCACAATGTCTTTCCATCCATATATGGTGTTGTATCCTTTATTCCTGCAACTGTTGATGGTTCCAGTAATGTCTTGGGAGAAGTTGTTATCTCAAGAGTTTTCAAAAGTCACTGCATCGCTTTGTCCTGTGATTCGGTTTCCAGTAAACAAGCCATCTCTGCCATTTTTCCAGCCTAGAAAGAACGGTCTGAATCCAGACTGCAGATAGTTAATCCAAAACCTTCTATTCTCGCAACTGGTAGACTCCTTTCCACCCTGCCACTGATTTATGCCCATTTATCCTTATCTCAAACACATTCCTTTGTGGATAATGGAGGTTAGGGTGGATTTTGCTCTATATTTTCAAAGCATAGCATTTCTTCCCTGGTTCCCTCTCAGTTCCTTTCTCTCTCACACACAGTTTCAATTTTGTTAAATTCCATATTATATTCCAATTTCTTCCATCCTCACTTGTGCAGATATTTTTAAATGAAACTTGCATTCTGAGGTGGGGGTGGGGTTGCCGTATCATAAATGTAGAGAAAAACCTTAAGTAAGCAAACCATGGGCTCCCCTCCCCACATTGTCTCTTTCACCGAATGAAATCGGCTCTCAATCCAAACCTTTCACATCCTTGTAGCTGGGTTGTTTTCGCAGTTTCTTATCTCATCATCTCTGGCATGTGCCTGTAGTTTTCTCCAATTAAAATCCAATTAACAGCATAACCTGTGTTTCCAGGAATGGGATGGGGGGCGGGTTTCGCGGCAGCCGGAGTGCTCCGTGTACCCAGTGCCTTTGCCTACCCTCGCATGGGGAAGCGAGTGCCAGACCGCCAGGCAAACTGCGGATGAGAGCCTGGTTCCTCTTCCAACCGAAGAGGAATGCAGATAATAAAATCCCCCTATCATCATCTGATTATCTCCGTCTGTTTCTCTCCTGCGATGTTGGGAGAGACCCCATTCCTGGTGCACCAGAATCAGGAAGCTATATCACTATGATTCTTGATTCTAATGCTACTCTTTGGCACAGAGATGGAATACGGAATAATTGCCATACCACATACTACACAGTAATGTATTGAGTGAATTGTTGAAAGATTGGTGCGGCTAATACTGGCTCTCTAGGTGTACCTGTGCGATATATTAGTACATTTGCCTAATTCACAAGTTGCATTTTTTAGAAGTAAACCTTTAAAATGCTGTGAGTGAAGTGGCTTAATAAAGGAATATGAATTGACATTCTAAACTCCATTTCTCTTTTAAAATGCAGGCTAAATCTTGACCCAAACAATATGACATTATTTCAGCATTCACAATTTTTGTGCATTGAATATGCTACGTTTTGAGCTTCTTTTTATCTTTATTTATCTGCTAAATGAAGATGACATGGATAAGAATGCATTGGGAGTTCTCATTCTAGAGCAAACAGGGTTATTTCAAAGTATTGTGTTTTTAAATTTCTGATACTGGTTTCATAAGGAACCTACATAAACAAATTGTGGCTGTTCCCTTCAAAACATTAACCAGTGAGACCCAGGACATCTGCTGTTTACCACTTGTAATTTTTCAAAGGAGAAAAGATTAGACGTGGCTGCTTTTCATACCACATATGATAAGCATGTGTTTCTTTCTTGGGAAACTGTTATTGGAAAACTCTTACTGATTTGCACACTTCTGTCCTTAGTCTCTGAACCTTTTTTAGTATATATAAAAAAGAGGTACTGCTAGGGAACTTTTAAGGTGAGGGCTGAGGGCCGTTTCACACAATATAGCTTTTGGCAAGCTATTGCTTTTGTGTAGATGAGCTCCTCAAACACATGATAAATGCACCCTTCTGTTTAATAGGTTGCACATTTGTGCCATATTTCTGTGCAGTAAAATACAACTGAATGTTAAACTCTTATCAGTGTTGTTTTGCACCAAAGCATTATCTGTCTAGATAAACCTTCTTGCCTGAGGCAGCTTAAACTTGAGATCTGAATTTGGGAAATAAACATCTCACATCATTTCTGTTTAGCATACTTTCTATCAATGAGCCAGTTGATCAAATTCCACTCCCCTTAGTAGGATTAAACGTGCAGAATTGCTGGTTCCAGTCCTTAATGTTGAAAAATGGGCCTTCTGCAATGAATCAATCATATGCTTTCCATTTTTAAATTGGCAGGGCTTTCTAATAAACTATGAAAGAGTGTTAAAATAGAAAACACTGTTTTGAATTTGATTTGCCTTTTCTGCTATGCTGAATGACTATTCAGACTCAGGCAGCCAAATTCTCTACTGTAGTTGGTTTAGCCACCAACTACCTCTGGTGTTAAAGATAGGAAGACATGAAGTTCTACCCCACATGCTATTGTTATTTCCTGCAGATTCCTTCCTCCTTCTTTTTGCTAGTGCAACACTGACTGCCGAACTTGGGAGGGCGATGCATGGGTTCAAATAGCTGCTTATGCATGAAACTTGCTGGGCAATACCGAGTAAATCATTACCCTACCTCAAAGGGTTGTTGTGAGGATAAATTTGGAAAACAGTAGAGACTTGATTCTGTCTCCCTAATATATACCTACAAATTGACAGGATGTTCAATTATTCTGAGGATTTATGCACTGAGTAAATCAAGCTAAGGCTGATTTCAGAAAGCTTAAGGCACTACTGGGTCAGAAATACTCAAAGAGAAGGGAGTCCTAGATGAATGGGTCAGCTATTGAAGGCACCAAGGCAGACAATTCCAACAAGAAAGTAAGTTGGGAGGCATCTAAAGAAGCTGTGTGGCTGCATAAGGAGCTTACAGATGAGCTGGGAGTTAAGAAGGGCATGTGTAAGAAATGGAAGAAAGGGGAAATCATAAAGGAGGAGTATACACGAGTTGTAAACAATTGGAGGGTGAGTGTCAGGTGGGCTAAAGCTCAGAATGAGCTCAGGCTTGCAAGAGAGGTTAAAAATACAGTGGATGCTTGGGTTGCGAATGTGATCCGTGTGGGAGGCACGTTCGCAACCCACGGCGTTCGCAACCCGCAGCACCGCGTCTGTGCACGCACGGGTTGCGATTCGGCGCTTTTGCGCATGCGCAAAGCGTGATTTAAAGCTTCTGCGCGAGCGCCAAAACCTGGAAGTAACCCATTCTGGTACTTCCGGGTTCGGTGCGTCTGTAACCCGAAAACGTGCAACCCGCAGCAAGCGCAACCCGAGGTATGACTGTAATTTTAAAAGTTTTCTGTGTTCGAAGCAAGAGGAAGAACAAACAAGTGGTAGGTCCTCTGCGTGGAGATGATGGAGAAATGGTATTGGGTGACAAGCACCCACTTTGCCTCTGTCTTCACCCAAAAGGAAAGCGATGCCCAGCCTGGTGATAACATACCGGTAATAAACTGATGTTGACAGGGAGCAATTCTATTATTCTATGATTAAATGTGGCATGGTTGCTGGTATAATATATAGAATCATAGAATTGTAGAGTTGGAAGGGACCTGAGGATCATCTTGACCCCTGCAATGCAGGAGTATGCAGCTGCACCATACAGCTAATGAACCTGCAACCTTGGTGTTATCAGCACCATTCTCTAGCCGATCCAGGCTTATATACGTGCTTATTTTTGGGGAATGGGAGTTAACTAGAATAATAAGGGTGGGAAAGTGTTTTAAATGTGCCAGCCCTCTGATGTGTTGGAATCAGAAAGCATGTGTTGCTTATTGGGCAGTGTTACTCAATGACATTGGGATGCCAAGTTTTCCTCTTCACATGCTCTGCTGCATTAGCAACATGCTGACAGACAGCTAGCTGGTTTATATTTTCATTCCTTCCTACCTTTTTTTTATTCCAAAGCTTCAAGGCGAGTAACATATTTAAAAATGAATTTAGGTATACAATATAATTGAATTCAAATCAATTCCTTCCTCATTAACTCTTGCTGCCAAATGGGCAGCTGCCAATCTGCTAGAGGCTGAACATTTCCCAGAAGCACCACAAGCCTTTCCACCCATTGTTTTCTCTCCCTATTAAGTCGAAAAGACTTCTAATGGCCAGTGCTTGATGCTGGGACATTTTAATTCCCTGCTGTTTTGTGGGTTCCTGGCATGTTTTAAACTTTACTATTTAGCACAGAAGGTTTGGTGTAACTTCCAAGGGGTCAGGGCAAATGAGGCAATTTAATTATGCAATAAAAGGTTGTTCCAACTAAAGGGCTTGATTTACATATGGAAAATGGTGTTAGGGAAAGGGTTAACTCGCCCCAGCAGCTGCTTTTATGCAAAGGGAGAAAAAAACTTGGGAGATATGTGACTCTCCTGTTTCATTTTTCCCCCCAGCCAAGTGGTGTTACCCACACAAAAGTTCCCCTAGCCATGGAATTATGTCAAGCACACTCTCTCCCAGGCTGTAGGTGGTTAAAATCTTGTTTTGGAGACCAGGGGAAGGCAGATAATTGTTCTGGAAGTGGGTCTTTTTGTGGCCAAGTTGATGGTCTTAACTTAGTGTGTATTTCCTTTATTTTGGTTTTGTTGTGTTCTACTGTTCTTGATTTTTAATGGAAAATATATTTGAGAGCATGGTTTATGACAGGGATGGCGAACCTTTTGCAGCCTGACGGCTGCATTCCTACATGGGAAACCTTTCAGGGACCATATGCTAGTTCTGGGCAGGGCCAGATTCAAAATGTACGACACTCGCCTTTGTACAGTTGGCTACATTCCAGTCACCAACAGGTTGGCTTTCTACACACCCACAAAATCCATCCATCCATCCATCCATCCATCCATCCATCCATCCATCCAGGCAACTGAGGTATTATCACAGTTCCAGGACACATTCCCACCTCTACCCCTGGCAGAATCACTCAAAAGGAGGGCCTGGAACAGAGCCAGTAAAGATTGTGGCCTGGGGAGGGTCTGGGCAGCCGCATTTGGCCCCTGTGACTAAGGTTTCCTACTTGTGCTTTACAAAGCAGGGTGGATATCTGAATGCAAATAAAATATGAGCCCATGTTGCTACGTGACTGAGGTCTTGGGGAACACTGAGTTATTCCACATTATGCAGGGTGTGATAATAATAAAGATTATCTGAATGCCTATTTGAAATACTTAGGGTGTAAGTCCCTTTGGAGGAGGAAGATGTCAGCTGTGTTCTTTGTAAAGCACTATGTGCATAGATGGTTTTATAAAAATACACTAGTAATAATAAACATTGCAGATGTTTATAACAAACATTTAGGCATTCCTTCCTGCAAGGCCCAGTTCTCACTGAAGTAGTAGAACTGCAAGTGTGTCTTGCATGATTGTTCTTTGACATGAAGAAAGTTCCAGGCACATAGAAAATTTGTTCTAGCAGATAGATTGATGAAGATGTCAACCTAGGGAGTGGCAGCTGTGGAAAACGTGAATTCCGAGTTAGGAATCATTAAGTTAAAGGAATGAAAATGAAACTGTCAATATCATAATGTGGTTATACAAATCTTTGGTGAGTTTTGAACACCATCCTGGAAATACTGTGCACATTTCTGGTACATTTCTTACCTCTAAAAGGATATCATAGATCTAGCAGAAGTTCATAAAAGATCAACCAAAATGATCAAGGGATTGGAGCAATTCTCCTAAAAAGAAAGGTTACAGCATTAGCAGCTTTTAGTTTGGGGGAAAATGTGAGTAAAGGGGACATGATAGAGTTGTATAAGATTATGCTTGGCATAGAAAAATTGGATATGGAGGCATTTCTCTTCTTCTCTTGTAATCGTAGAAATGGGTGCCATCAAATACAGCACTGAATGTTAGTATATTCATGGTAGCCAAAATAAAGTACTTTTTCCACACACAGCACAGTTAAATGCTGGAATTCATTCCCAGAAGATGTTGTGATTGCCATCAACTTGGATAGCTTTAAGAGAGATTAGGCAAGGTCATAGAGGGTAAGACTATCAGTGACTACTACAATGATGGCTATTTTCTGTCCTCCACTGTCGGGAGGCATTATACCCCTGAATACTAGAAATCACAAGTGGGAGAATGCTGTTCCACTCAGGTCCTGCTTGCATGCTTCCCATGGGCATTTGGTTCTTCACTGTGAGAACAAGGATGCTGGGTTAGATCAGCCTTTGACCTGATCCAGTATGGCTTTTTTTACATTCTTGCCCAAATCACAGCACACTGGTAATGCTCAACAAGATACAAAACTGTTTTGATCATTCTTCTCTCCTGATTAAATTGTGTGTGTGTGTGTGTGTGTGTGTGTGTGTGTGTGTGTTTGTTTGTTTGTTTGTTTGTTTGTTTGTTTGTTTTTGGAGAGAGATGTATGTTCTCTATACAGATATTGTGACGCGAAATCATAGTATTTGAAATGTTACAAGAAGCCCTAAAGTGCAGTCTTGAGTTTTGCATTAAAATTGGTTATGAGAGTGATGTAATTTTGAGTCACCTTAGAATGTAATGAACACTCACCCTTTGGAGCAGACTGTTTAATACTCAGAGGCGTCAAGGAAACACGGCTGCCAAGGGACATACGAGGCTTAATTCATAGTTCTGTGAACTCCTTTGCTCTCTGTGGTAGAATTTGACACCACACAGTTACCTAGAATTGGAATTGCTCCAGACCAGATAGTTTAAAACAACAACAACACATTTCTGTGCTCTGCTGCTTTACTTGAAAATGTCTTTATTGTAAAGCGGATCTTCATAAAACAAAAAACAGAATGTTAAACTACTACATATGACATTAAAATTATAACTGTAGAACAGCACAACGGAAGTGGAAGACTCCTCACCACTAAAGGAAGTACTTGTGACAAAGCACATAATGCACCTGGGGAATTTGCTGCCACAAGCGTAGAAGGGGACTGGAAAAATCATGTACATGTCAGACAAATATTAACAGCCTTTGGCTCTAAAAGGAACCAATCATGCCCAGAGTCAGAAACCAGACTGGACTAAATAGATATTTTGGTACATCCAGCAGGACAGTTAATATGTCCGTATGCCATGGCAAAGCAGGTTTAAACTGTTCTCACAATAGTCTCTTAAGCACACTTTATCTGTGCTTCTAATTTAAATACAAAACCTACTTTGGGTATAATATAGAATACATTAAAAAAAACCTCTTTCACGTCTCTCCTGTTAACTGCATATACAACTTAAGGGAAACCACATGCTCATAGCCATTGAAAAGAGGCCTACTTTGGTGAGCTATTCCCAACCAGCTTACAATGTTTGCAAATACTTGACTTCCCGTGTGGCTTTTTGTTATTTTAAGGTTCCCTTGGGACAATTTCCCCATATCTGCTTCACATTTACTTGCTTTTCTCTTCCCTGCCCATTCTCTCCCCCCCCCCTTTTTTTGTATCATGTCTGTGGAATTGGAAGTGTGTGGGCAGGGACATATTTTAATGTTCTGTGCAGCACCTAATCATTTATTATAAGGCACTTAATTATTATTATTTTTAACATCAACTACATTGTGAATACAAAGTGAACCAGAGTATGGCGAGGTTTACTTTTGCTGGTGCAAACCCATTAAAAAAGAGTTAATTCTGAAGTGGTGCTCCTGCCATGAGAGAGAAGCCAAAAGAAATGTTTGCCATGTAAATTCCCCTTCAACTCTTGACACAATCTGAGTAACCATTTCCTTCCAAGTCCTCTCCCCTCATGGCTGGTTGACAGTTACTCCCTCAAGTTGGCAGTTGGAACCAGGGTGGATAAAAATCATTGATTAAAAAAAATAAATCGGATTTTTAAAATTTAAATCAGATTTTTTAAAAATTTAAATCAGATTTTTAAAATAAAATGCTTTTGGAGGAATTTTTTTCTAATGATAGTTTTCTATTTAGGTTACATTATAGGCCAAAGGCTATTCAGCAGGAAATAAGGATTTGTTTTAAGTTTATCATGTGTGCTATAACTCAGTAGGTTTTTTTTTTAAATCGTTTAGCCACATCAGTTAACAAACATGGACACATATGCTATAATGTTATTGTTTTAGTTAAATAAATTGTTTAAATTGTTATGAAGGAAATGATTATTTTTCTCCTTCCAATAAAGTACAGCAGAAAAGTTGTGCAGATATAAACAGTTAACTTATTAAACCTCACAATAATTTCATAATTCTCTGTCTGTGTATTTCTAATAGTATAACCAAATCAGTAATTTGTGATAGATAATTTATTGTTACGGTTCTCCACCAGCAAACACATATAACGATAAATACAATCCAAAATACATTCTAAAATATAAACTATAAATGTAAACTTTAAACTTTAAAATTTTTAAATAAAAGAAGATATCTCTACTTTAAAAATAGGGCTGCAGCCGATTATAACACTGGTTCGTCTTTAGCTCTGTCCTGAAGTTGTGTGGATACTGCTAGCTAGATCGGACCAAATTTTTATGGCTCTAGCACAAAACATGGCTACCTTTGCTGTCCCATTATCGTTAGTATCTGAAAGAAGCCACTCTATATAGAAATTGTCCGAATGTCCAGGTAGCTCAGTCAGCATCGTGTGGATAAGCTCGCCTTGCACCTCCTCGTAGAGGCAGCATCGCAAAAGTATGTGGTCAGTAGTTTCCACCTCTCCAGATCTGCACAGGCAGTATCTCTCGCACAATGGGGTCCGTTTGTACTTCCCTTGGAGAACTGCGGAAGGCATTATATGATTACGTGCTAGAGTAAATGCTCTTCTATGAGAGGGTATTTCTAGTCAGAAAAAATATCTGGCTGGGCGGGACAGGTATCTCCTTTCCTCCTGAATTAGAAAGTAAGGTACTTTACTCAAATCCTTCTGTCTTTCTATGTTCATCCGCTATTAGTGATTCCATCTCAAGCCAATCTAGCAATTTATCTTTAAGGTGCAGAGCATACAATTTGCTAACGGTGTTAAGTAGACTAATTGGCCTATAATTTCCAGGATCTGACTTGCTCCCTTTTTTATATATGGGAATTATTATTGCCATTCCCAATCTTTTGGAACGTGACCCGTCTTATCGATGAATGTGAACAGCGATGCTAAAGCTGGGCACCACCACTCTTTGTTTTCCTTAATGAGCTCGAGTGGAATTAGGTCTTCTCCTGGCGCTTTCCCTGATCTAGATCTGGATAGTAGGGATTGAATATCTGCCATGGTGACCGTGTTCCAGCTTGGGAGATCTGTCATATTAGATGCGACCATTGTCTCTTCACAATCCGTAGTTTCATACATTTGCCTGAAGTGACGTTCCCACTCTTCTGATGGAATTTGTTGTTCAAGCATTGTATGACTGCTCTTGCTGTTGGCGACCAATTGCCAAAAAAGTGTCAAGTTTTTATCTTTGGCGGCTTGGATGAGCTGGTCCCATGTGACCATCATTGCCTCTTTTTCTGCCTTAAGATATCTTTATAGCGTTTAAGTTCATAAATTTGGGTAATGTCCATGTTTGGTGATATTGATTTGTTGGCTTTAAAGCTTGAATATGCCTTCATAAGGGCTTCTTTGGCCATAATACAGTCCATATCGAACCATGGGCGAGATACCGGAGCATCGATTTTGATGGTACGTGGGACATCGCATCCTAAATAGGGAAGTAGTTGCCGTACCAAGATTTCATAGGATCTTACTGGGTTATGTTCTTGTTCTATTGTCATCATTTGCTGTCTTAGCCTAATAATAGATTTGGTGGTAAGAACTTGCTTTAATTGGAGGTCTAATCTATCTGTCCACTTTTTCCTACGTTTGGTTTCCATTTGTGGAAGTTGGATTGTTGTGTAGTATGTCGACGGGAGGTACCTGGTCATGTTGACTGCCAGCTGGAGGAAAATTGGGAGGTGATCACTGTCGAAATACGGGAGTACTCTAAAAATTTCCAACTTTGTGTAATTTGTGATGTAAAAACTACTCTGACAATTTATTATTCCAAAAATGATACCTTCATCTGGTTGTAAATATTAAGATTATACCAGCAAGAATGAGTCTTTCTGTAAAAAAAATGATTTAAATCAAGACTTACTGACTAGTCATTTAAATCAAGTCTTACTGACTAGTCATTTAAATCATGATTTAAATCAAATCCACCCTGGTTGGAGCTGACAGTTACTCCCTCAAGTTGGCAGTTGGAACTGACAGTTACTCCCATGAGGTGTTGCTTAGCAATGGTGGAGGGAGGGCAAGACGCCTTCTTTGAGATGTCGCTTAGTAATGGCAGTAGGGAGTTAATGAGGGAGAGATTAAAAAATAAAGAGCAAGGTTAAAGCAGCATCGTACCACTTTAAACAGTCATGGCTTCCCCAAAGCATCCTGGGAACTGTAGTTTGTTAAGCGTGCTGTGAGGAGACCTGTCAGTGGCGGAGCTTATCTAAATAGCACCATGGTCAGGAGAGTGGGTGCAGCATTGCTACTTATAGCCTCATCCTTCATGATTTTGGGCTCATCCAGGCTTCTGCTTGTCTTGCTGCTTTCCCCCTGGAAAACCCCACTCTGAATGCGCTGAATCGAAGCAAACGCCAATCAGTCGTTGGCTCCGATTTAGTGCTAAAGAGCAAGTTTGCCCCCGGGAAAACCTCTCAGACTGTGCTTTCTAGGTGTGGGATAAGTAGAAGCATGGATGAGCCCTCAGTCAAAGTCATCTTTTAAAGTCCTCCAAGGAGACCCGCATTTCATATTCCCCTCACGGGATTTGTGGCTTTGGCTACTGGTTTAACAATCAATTCCTCTTTCCAGGGAACTCTGGACAGCTCTTGAGCAGCTTTTATTGCAGTCCTGTGCATTTCTGTTCGGGAGTAAATCTACAGTAACTCCGTTGAGTGGCCTAGTAAATGTGTTTAGGATTGCAACCCCAGAATCTTAAGACTCCCCCCCCCTTAATGCAGATTACTTCAAAATGTTTTACCAGTCCACACCCTCCCCCCTCAGTCCACCTAGAACAGTTACAAAATAGCTGGTGCAACTAGGAATTGCTCTGGATAAGTGACTAACTATGGAATTGCTCATTAATACCAAGGGCAGATGCACTAAATGCCTTAACAAATCAGTGTCAATGTTCATTTTTGGAACTTATTTTTAGAACAGGTCTATGGCCTTTGTGTGACAAAGTCAATTCCAGAATCACACAGTATACTCTGGTTCTTTATTTGCTGTGGTTAACTTCAGTAGCTGATTTTTAGCACGGGTGCTTCACAAGAGGACAAAAATAAAAAAATGTTCCCTTCTCACTTTTGCCCACTGTGCTACAAAAAGTATAGTTTCAAATGTTTTCTGAGATCCTGGCTGCCGAAATCAAAATGCAGTCAACTTCTGCCTTCAGCTGTTGCCACACAGCTGTTTCACGTTGCTGATTGTAATAACTCCCATTGAAATATTATGCCAAAGCCACAAATGCTGAAAATTATCCCCATTACTTCCAGTCTGATTACTATTAGGGCATCACCAATACCATGTTTTTTTTATATATATATAAAAAAAGAGTTTTAAAACTAAAATTATCTTTGTTCCTTTGCGCTCAAATATTGAGTTGTCATTTTGTAGTGTGGAGCAACCTGTTGCTTTTGGTCTGCCTTTAAGAATTAGTAATGTGGTGGGTTTCTTTTTTTTATATAAGTGTAAAGTCTACAAAATCTATTTTCCTCTGTCCTTGAACTGGACACGCGGCTTAGTTTCAGACTCGTCATTGTTGACTGACACTCTGCTGGAATGTCGAGAGCCATAATAATGTCCTTTGCAATGAAAATGCTGCTGCGGAAAGGGCAGTGAGAGTGTTCTCTTATAGCCTGCTAATTGATGGTGAACAATAGATGTTTCCTTAATGGACCGTTAAGCAGATGTTAAACTTAAAAAAAAAAAAAAAGCATGGGAAAAGAAACCTGAAGCCACAGCTGTCTCTAGAGGTCCCTTTGGGCATTCTTTGAACACACAGAGAAAACATCTTTGATGTCGTGGAGCTGGCTCTGCTTCTGTGGGAGGGGTTTATTAGAATCCTCCTTCTGGTGACTGACAATTCTGATAATACTAGCATTGCCTATCTGTGCACCTATCTACCGTATTTTTCGCTCTATGAGGCGCACCTGACCATAGGACGCACCTAGTTTTTAGAGGAGAAACCCCCATTTTTTTGAGGATCAGCTCAAATTTCTGCAGCTTCTTTTGCAAAGGAGAAAAGCCCCATTTTTTGAGGATCAGCTCAAAGTTGTTGAGCTTACTTTGCAAAGGGAAAAAACCCTGTTTTATGGGGTTTAACTCACAGTTCTGCAGCTTCAGGAAGCCATTTCTACAGTTTCCAGACAGATAATCTAATCAGCCAGTCACATGTCGCTGGGGAAACAGCCTCCCTCTGCAAGGGGGCAGGGCTGGAATCTCTCTCCCTTATCTCTCTCCCCGATCGTTTGCTGCGCAGCTGCTCAGCGGGCTTCCTTTCAACACACCCTTCTCTCTCTTTTTTAAAAAAAGCACGATCTGCTTTTGCCCCTGGGCAGTTCAGCTCCAGGGACCACACATTCGCTCCATAAGACGCACAGACATTTCCCCTTACTTTTTAGGAGGAAAAAGGTGCGTCTTATGGAGCGAAAAATACAGTACTTCTCACTGGCGTATGTAAAGGAACATCTCCTTTAAAAATACAAACTTCCGGTGGACTGTAGAATGGTTCTGGAGCTTCCTACCAGGGCCGGCCCTCCCACGAGGCAGACTGAAGCAGCTGCCTTGGATGGTGGAATCCCTGTGAGGTCCCTGCCCATGGCTGTTGGAGTCGCTTAGCAGCAGCTTCCCTTCGAGATCTTGCAACCCCTGGAAAGTGAGGCTTTGGTGGGGGCGACACTTTCCTATTTCACCTCGGGTGGTGAAATGGGATGGGTCACACTTCTTTCTACTATGCAGAAGTGGGCAGCATGGGACAGTTCTGTATCGAGGATTTATGTAAGTTAAGCATCCAAGGAGACAGAAGAAAGGAGAAAAAGTTACCGTAACTGAGATTTATTACCTGCATTGGGAAGGCTGTGTGTGTGTATGTGTATATATAATATATAATATATAATATATAATATATAATATATTATATATTATATATTATATATAATATATTATATACTATATACTATATACTATATACTATATACTATATATTATATATAATATTAGTATTTGCTCATCTGGATATGGTGGTCTTTAGTGGTGTTGTTCAATCTGCCCCTTTTCCACTAACATTGAACTTGTACAAAACCTTGCTTAGGTTTGCGCAGCTGCTAAACCTGAGTTATTATCCAATATTACATGCAAGCCCCTTCACATACTACCCACTGAAAACAACAGGAGGGTAATTCCATTAAAATGTCAACCTACAGACCCATTTTTCATTTTCATATATACTGAACATGCTCTGTATAATCTTAAAGATAATTTTCCAAAGTTCCATCTGGTAAGCAGTTTTTCAAGACGACATTTTACATACAACTTAGAATTTTTTTACTCCTCTCTCAAGTATTGATTTTTCTCTAATAGACCCCCCCACTCTTTTTCTTGAAGTATATACAAGTTCCTACCAGTTTCCATTCAGATGGGTCAAGGAGGGGGAGGCCCAGCCTGATGAGCCAGGCTGAACAGGTGGACTCATTTACAAATCCAAAACTTCACCTCAGGAGCAAAAGGCTTCTTACCTTGCCTCACAGGGTTAGGGTTAGGGTTACAAAGTGTAAATGGATATTTCACGTATTTTTAAATGAACACAGGGGAAGGTGCCCTCATAGAAGAAGAGAAGAAGAGGAGTTTGGATTTGATATCCCGC
Organism: Darevskia mixta; assembly: GCA_034641385.1. Lineage (NCBI taxonomy): Eukaryota > Metazoa > Chordata > Lepidosauria > Squamata > Lacertidae > Darevskia > Darevskia mixta. The sequence continues at coordinate 62,622,283 of JAWWNH010000029.1, forward strand.
TTTATCATTACCCGAAGGAGTCTCAAAGCGGCTTACATTCTCCTTCCCCTTCCTTCCCCACAACAAACACTCTGTGAGGTGAGTGGGGCTGAGAGACTTCAAAGAAGTGTGACTAGCCCAAGGTCACCCAGCAGCTGCATGTGGAGGAGCGGAGATGCGAACCCGGTTCACCAGATTACGAGTCTACCGCTCTTAACCACTACACCACACTGGCTCATAGGAAATATGATTATCCTGAAGCGGTCACTGAAGTACTGGCTTCGGTTGCTGATGCTGAAGCGGTCACTGAAGTACTGGCTTCGGTTGGCAAATTTGTTACTGTTGAGTTTGAGACAGAAATTGAAAAGAAAATGGTTGATGGTATGATGATCTTGAATATGAAATCCTCGTGTTAAAAAATGGGACTTCTCTGACATTTGTCTTCCCTGCAAATGAGGATGAAGATTAGGTTGAAAAGAAGCAAATAGTTTGGGCATTGCCACAGCCAAGTGCAAATTCCCATGGGCATTACAACTTCCCACATGGACTCTGTGCAGATCTGCAATTTGTTAACACATAGTAAAGCGTTATATGCACAAGGTCTTGTTTTGAAGGCCTTTATTTGTGTATCTGTCAGTGAATTGTCACCTGTTGGTCACAGGTCATTTATCAGAAAACTTTCTTTCCACAGTTTCCAGTAAACATTCCTGTAACATTGACACCTGCTCATGAAACATTAGCTGTTCATGTGTTTTGCTGCAGACAGAACTAACTAACTAACTAACTAACTAGCTATCTCCATACTTTTAGAGAATACAGTTGTCTTAAGTTGCAGATATATTCTTGAGGTTGCGCAGTATTGTGTTGGCCACATGTTTTAAAACACAATAAAAACAAAGGATTTAAACTTTGTTGGCATACTTATTCCTTATATTTGCAGGGATGATCAATCCAGCTAACACACAAACGGTTTAATGTTAATTGCAGTTCAAATAAAATTAGCTAAACACACAGAATATTATGTAAAGAAGATTATAAATGCCATTACCCAGGATTAGACTGTAGAATCTAATTTTGGATATTTCCTGAGCCTTTGCTAAACTGCCGTGGTCTTCTGGGAGATTTGCGTGAGAGAATTATACAGCACCGGGTTGTATACGCATTTGCTTCCAACTTTGCATGAGAGAGAGACAGACAGAAGGATTAAGAGTGAATCAATGTCTCAAGTTATTAAAAGTAAATAATGGAAAGATTATAGTTCTAATCGCTACAGGGAAAAAGGGCAGGCAAAACAGACAGCAGATAATCCTTTTTGGAAGCTACTGCCTAACTGTTCAGAGACAGACATCATTTGTCGTTTTACATGCAAATTTTAATGTTTGGTGGTTCTCAGACGTTTTTGAGAAAAATAAAATTGGATGAGGTTTAAGCCTGCACTTCGTAAGCAGCAAAAGCTTTCCATTCCTCCATGAATGGGAAAGTTTAGTTTATCTTTTAAATTTATTTATTTTGAAAAGGTCTAAAGTGTACTTGCATCCTAAATATAGATTTCAGGGTGGTGGTGTGGTTAAGGACAGTGGCCCCATGGTTTGCTTTGGGTTTAGTTTCCCTAGTCTTAGTTGAAGCAGATTTGATTAGTCTTGCAGTCTTTGGTCAGTTTTGCATGGTTGTTTTTTAGCTTAAAGGGTATAACAGCATGGCATCCTATGTGGGCAGGTCCACCTATTCATGCTTTAAATAAAACACTTGAAAGTGCAGTCCTATGCATGTCTACAGAGAAGGAAGTCCTATTGAGTTCAATGTGGCTTCTAGGTAAGTGGATTTTGGATTGATTGAGAAAAAGGACACGTTTCTGAAATAGATTGAAGAAGAAGAAATGAAACCGCATCGCTCCCATTAGAGACAGTGATGGCCACTAACCTAGATAGACAAATCCATGGTGACAATGCAAATTCATGATGGCAATGCTTCTGAATACCAGTTTCTGGAAACCACAACAGGGGAGAGCACTCTTGTGCCTGAATCCTGCTTGTGAGCTTCCCACAGGCATCTGGTTGGCTACTGTGAGAACAGATGCTGGGCTAGACTGGCCATTGGCCTGATAAACAGGCTCTTCTTATGTTCTTATTGCCATTTATGTACCATATTTTCCTCCAAGAAGCTCAAGGCAGTGTACATGATTCTCCACTACCCATTTTATCTTCACAACAGCCCTGGAAGGTGGGTTAGGCTATGAGGCAGTGACTGGCCCAAGGTCACCCATTGAACTTCATGGTTGAATGGGGAATTCGAACCCTGGCCTCCCAGATCATAGTCCAACACTCTGTCTAATGGTCCTTTTAAAGAGGATTGAACGGCTTCATGGAAACTAGTAGCCAAAATAATGAAAAATTGCATATTCAGGGGCAGTACACTCCTGATTATCAGATGCAGGATGTAAGCAATCCAGAATGGCTGTTTCCATCAGGCCATGTTTGTGAATGACATAAATGGACATTCACAGGTGGCTGGCCAATATTAGAGCTAAAATGCCGGACTGGGTAGAAATATGGTCTGAGGTGTCCTGAGGCATTTAATACTGGTGCACATTTTTTTTCATGCTGCTGAATATTAAAATGCAGAAGAGTAAGTGCTAACTTCCATATGCTGTGTTTATTGCTGCAGAAAATGCTCTGCATTATTTCACATTCTCTACCTCTATATTGATGTTTATTGATGCCTTTCTTCGCTTCCTTATTGCGGGAAGGTCTGTTTTGTTTTAAGAGGCAGAAATTAATTTCTCATGCCTTGTTTTTGACCCAGACACAGGACAAGAGGGGGTTGGGAGAGAAGAACATTTGTCTTGTGTGCTTGTGTGTGTGTTAAAGAAATAGATGGAAAACAAGTGGCTTGGCGAGTGAGAAAATATTTTGTACTACCTTCCTTGGAGCTGAGATTTCTAGTGTAGCATTCAATTCAGTTCATCTGAATAAAGTTTGAATATTTGAGAATTTTGTATGGTTCCATATTAAACAACATTTATGCTGCATAAATTTAGAATTTTCCTCCTTTCTTCTTTGTGTGTGCAAAACTCGAGAAAAAAAATTAATTTTGATCAGACTGCTTGCTGTACTCTGTGGGGGAAAACAGGAAATGAGACACACAGCCACCCAATGCCTTTGAGTTGGGTAATTTTGCTAGTCGTACACATTGGTGCAAAACCCTATTAATTTTTCCTGGATTAGTGTCAGTGTTCTGTGAATTCTTCCCCACTCCCATTTCCACTCTAATAAATTTTTCGGTAGTTTTGTTGACGCATTGCTTTTCACGATCAGGCTAATATTTACAGGCACTCGGGGAGGAGCACATAAACCTAAAACATGTAATATAAAATTCACTGTGTTCTCTTGCCTGTGTTTGGCTTTAAAAAATAATTGTAATAAGTGAGAGTTGACTTTTTCAGTGTAGGCTGAACCCCAAAAGGATTGCGCTGGAGTTTAATTACTCACCAATTTATTCACAGTTAGCCCATTTAAATTGCTTAATTTTCTCTATTGCTGTAACTTTTTCATGATTTTACACTCCTCTTCCTCCTTTCTTTTCTGCCTATTTCACTTAATGCCTTCTTATCTACTTCCATTTCTTTTTGCAAATACATGTCTTCTGTACCAATCTTTCAGGCCATTCCTAGGCCTTGATGCAACCTCCTACACTTTCAGCTGTCAAACTCCTTCCTCCTTTTTCTTTCCTTCCTAATGCCTCTTCTTCAGTCATAGGATTTCTGTAACCGCTATAGCCAATCGACGTTGCCATTCTTTGTATTCTTGTGTGCATATGTAAGCTTTCAGTGCTGTTTGGATTAACACTGAAGACTCATTTGGCAATTCTAGCAGAATGTAATCATTCTTGATGATTGAGCTCTTCTTGGACTCTCAAGTGGAGGAAGGAAATGGTTGTGATGACATTGCTGGAACCAGTCTTGGGCATTACTCAGTAGTTACATTTTCTCCCACCCTTCCTCCGGGCATCTCAGAGCTCCAATTTTATCATTGTTTTACTCCAATGAGCTACATTGGAGGACTCCAATGGGAGTCCTCCAGTGGGAACTCATGACTCTTCGCTGTCCCTTTTGGACATAATGCTAAATGAGGTTGGACTCTCCCTGAAGGAGTAGGTGTGTGGTTTGGGGGATGCTCCTTGATCCAGCTTTGTCACTGGAGGTACAGGTGTCCTTATTGACTAAGGTGGAATCTACACACATATAAAAACTGTTCTGAAAATGCTTTTTTAAAAGCGTTTTTAAAAATGCATTGATTTTTCCATTAGGCTCACCATCTAGTGTCACATTGTATATTGCACTTAAAACACACTTAAACTGTTTTATTTGCAGCTGTATAGCAGCTCTATAGCTGAGTCCTAGGAGTGCCTTTTTCTTATTTCGGCAAGACAGTTGTGGTCCTTTCTGGATCAGGATAACTTGATCATAGTTGTTTGTGCACCAGTAACCTCATGGTTGGATTACTACAATGCTCTCTATGTGGGCTTGGTTTGGAGGCTGCAAGTGGTGCAGAACATGGTGGTTAGGTTGCTTGTGGGTGTAAGCTACCACTGGCATATAATACCTTACTTTCAGAATTTGCACTGGCTGCCAATTTGCTACCAGGTTGAGGGTACTGGTGCTAACATAGTCTTATAATTCCCCCTGTTAAGTCAAGGCCAGGTTACTTGAGAAACTGCTTTATCTCTTATAAACCCAGTAAATTGCTGCGGCCTGTAGGAGAGTTTCTCCTGCAAATTCTAAAGATCTCAGAAGCCCGCTCTGCAGTAACTCAAAGTAGGACTTTTAGTGCAGCTGCCCCTGTTCTGTGGAATGACATTCCTGACACAGCATAACTGGCACCCGCTATCCGCTCTTTCCAGAAACAGTTCACAACAGTTTTGTTCAATCAGTCTTTCCCAGCTGATTGGGCTGGGTCTTTACCATGAGGGTCCACTTGTCAGGGTTTTAGTCTTGTTTTAAATTTATTTGCTGTTACTGTGTTTTAACTTTTTTAATTAATGCATGTGTAAATTACCGAGAGACGGTGGTTGAGAAGGGAATTAATAAACTAATTGTGACAATCATAAGAAACAATAAACCATGGCTTACCGGTAGAAGCGTTATCATCTACACCAGAGCTTTCCAAATTTTTCATGTTGGTGACACGCTTTTTAGACATGCATCATTTTGCGACACAGAAATTCAGTTTTACCTGCAAACTAACCCATTTCCAGCCCTGGGAGGAGTGTGGGAAGCATTCACATGAAAACACCAACACACTGCAGCCAACACACTAACGTGTCGTCAGAGGCGTAGCAAGCCCAGGTGGTACCCGGGGCGGATTTTTTTTTGTCACCCCCCACCACTTTAATTTTAAAAAAATTTAAAAAAATTAAAAAGTGTCACCCCCCCGATGGTGCCACTTTGTGAGGTGGGGGGGGTTGTGTGTGTGTGTGTGTCTATTATCTCTTTTTTTTCAATAAAGTTAAAATAAAAAAATAATAATAAATTAAAAAAATTAAAAAAATTAAAAAGTGTCACCCCCCTCTGATGGTGCCACTTTGTGAGGTGTGGGGGGTTGTGTGTGTGTCTATTATCTCTTTTTTCAATGAAGTTAAAATTAAAAAAAAAATTTTAATTTTTTTTTTAAAAAGTGTCACCCCCCTCTGGGGTGGAACCCGAGGCGGCCCGCCCCCCTGCCCCCCATTGCTATGCCCCTGCGTGCCGTGACTCACAGTTTGGAAAACTGGTCTGCACTGTTCATCTCCCTCTCTGATACTTTTTGGCATTTACTTAATTAAAAGCATCAAAATCTCTTAAGTGGTTTACATACCGGTACATGAAAATTAAAATCACAGATAAAATCAGATGTTTAAAAGCAGGTTGAACAACTCTGTCCCCAAAATATAAATAAAAGTAGCAGTGTTAACAAATAACGTTACATATTAAAATACTGGGTAAATTTACATGTCTGGGTAGGCTTGCCCAGACAAAAAAGTTTTTACCAGGCACCGAAAACAGTGCAACGAAGATACCTGTCTACACTGAAGCACTGGTTCATTGTAAGTGTTTAACAAACATTATGTGGTTCTTGTAAAAGTGCCAGTTCTGAAGATCAAAGCATTTGAGTGGGCATATAATTGGTGAATGATGGTTTATTGTCGCAGAAACAAGCCTAGTTGAGCCTTTGGTTTGCTCATTCCTCCCCTTATGAGGAGGATTTTGGAAACTTTTGCTTAACCGCACTTTAGCATTAAGCCCAAAGCCATGGTTTATGATCCTTGCTTATTTGCCTAAACCACATTTAAGGTTAACCATATTTTGAGTTCAGTTAATTGAAAACGGAAGTGAAATCTAACAAGTTTCTGTTTGCAGCCATATTGGAAGAAGTGCACAAGCCCAAAGTTTGTGCATTTTAGCACTTAGCCATAGTTTAGCGTTGTCTCCAAACCAGATCACTGGCTGTGTCTTTTAAGTGAACTAGTGCATGCAAATTGATTTGTGTGGTACAGCCGAAAGCTGCAACTACTTTTGTTAAGCATGTATGTTGACATAATATGTATTGTGAGGCCATTTGGGGGGGCCCTTACATGAATAGTCAGATTCATGTGGACTTTATATGCAACTTCTGGCTTTTTTCAGTTCTCCTTCTTCAATTCAGCACTCTTATTTTGTTGAGGCTGAAAGTGAGTTGTTGAAATATGGGAGGGGGGAAGGGGAAAGCATCTGGTTTATTTCTTCAATTTTAATTAAAGTCATTCGGCTACCTTCCCCCTCTCTTCCGTAATTCCACAGCATGTCCTTATTTTTCTCTTTTCTTTCCAGTCCGATCTTCCTCACACGATTCTTACCATGTCTGGAGTGGACTCCCTTTTTACACTCCAGGACATATTCCAAAATTATCCCGCTAATTCATTTAATATCATTGTATCTTTTGGATATAAATTTAGGAAGTTTGTCACTCCAGTGAGGATATTGAGGCTGCTTGCCGTCGAGGTGTAAGTTGGGAAACAATAATACAATACATACTGTCCTCCTTCCTTCTCCCGGGATGCCGCTACTCCTGCCCACCATGGCTGCTCTTTTTGTCTGAAGTATGGGGTGAAAACACTTGCTTCCATACAATCTTGAAAATGCTAATGCATTCATATGTTTTTGTTGCAGGAGGATTGTTCCATATGGACTGGCAAATTACAGGGGAGGTTTCAGAGGCAAAAGATCTACAGAGCGGCATCGCAAGAGCTTGCATTCATCAAAACAGCCTCCATTGCGCTGCTCTTGTGCAGACAGATGCGACAAGCAGTGTATGCATTTTTGCAGAAGGACCCAGACTGGCCAATGGTAAGATTGTTCATCTGTGACAGGTGTGAGAAGCCCTTTTCTTTTGAGGGACACCATACTGATGGTAGGTGGGGACAGAGTTTATGGTGGATGGGGCTGTCTCCTCCTCTCTTGCATAGACCCCTTTCCCTCATTTTTCCCTTCTTGCCACTCACATGAAATTAGCCCAAGGATAATGCATGTTGCATTCTCCTGTTTTATGGTATTTGCTTATCTAAAAGGAATTGAGAATAGCGTGGGTATAATTTTTCTCCCTTTCTCATATAAGAGAAACCAAATGAAGCAGTAGCAACAGGAAGTAACTTTCCAGGAAGTACTTAATTCAATGTACAGTCGTACCTTGGTTCTTGAACAGAATGCTTTTCGGGAGTCCGTTCGACTCCCAGAATCGTTTGAAAACCAAGGTGCAGCTTCTGATTGGCTGCAGGAGCGTCCTACAGCCAATCAGAAGCCGCACCAGATGTTCGGCTTCCGAAAATCGTTTGAAAACTGGAACACTCACTTCCGGGTTTTGATTGCTCGGGAGCCGATTTGTTCGGGAGCCAAGGTGTTTGAGATCCAAGGTACGACTATATAGAATTCCCTACCACAAATGTGATGATGGCTGTTGGCACTGTCCCCTTTCACTTGCATCCACAGCTAGCTGCATCCTCATGGTGCAGATGGGTAAGAAAGGGCCATGCGTTATGCCACTGTTAATTCGTTTGAAATTGAACTCAGCCAGCTCAGTTGTTTGGTGTATTCACATTCAGAAGTGTTATGGATATCTATAATCTTAACACCTTACATGTGAGCTGCTGAGAAGCATCTGGCTGCGACACCATTGGAAACGGAATAGTGGACTAGATGGATCCTTGCCATGATCCTACAAGGAAACTCAGATGTTTGTAAGATAGCACAAGCACCAGAGTTTGTCCCAGATGAGTTTAGTGAATGGAAGAAACATGGAGAAGAGCCCTTAATATTTATTTGGGATGTAGCGTTGTGGAAGTAGTGTCAAAAAAAGTCATGCTTGCTTTATTCTAGCATTCCTTAAAGCAGGGGCGTAGCAAGGGGGCGGGGGGGGGGGCCGCCCCGGGTGCCACCCTGGGGAGGGTGACAAATTGGGCGCTTAAAAAAAAATTTGAAAAAAAAATTATTTATTTTTAAAAAAACATTTTTTTTTTAAAGCGCCCAATTTTCGGCAATGCCGGGGTGGAGCCGCAGGGGCGGCCAGCGAGGAGCGGTGTCACCCCCCCCATCGCTGGCCGCCCCTGCGGCTTTGCCCCCGCAGCGCCGAAAATAGCCCCGGCGCGGCTCCAAGGGGGTGATGGCAGCGGCTTCGGGAGACTCTGCAGCCTGCAGGGACTCCCGAACCGCTGCCCGTCCGGCACCCGGGGCACCCCAAGGGGGTGACAGGCAGCGGCTTCGGGAGACTCTGCAGCCTGCAGGGACTCCCGAACCGCTGCCCGTCCGGCACCCGGGGCACCCCAAGGGGGTGACAGGCAGCGGCTTCGGGAGACTCTGCAGCCTGCAGGGACTCCCGAACCGCTGCCCGTCCGGCACCCCGGGGGCACCCCTTGGGGCTGCGGCGGCTCGTGCCGGCGCGGCTCCAAGGGGGTGACAGGCAGCGGCTTCGGGAGACTCTGCAGCCTGCAGGGACTCCCGAACCGCTGCCCGTTCGGCACCCCGGGGGCACCCCTTGGGGCTGCGGCGGGCCGTGCCGGCGCGGCTCCAAGGGGGTGACGGGCAGCAGCTTCGCCCGGATCCCCGGGGGCGGGGCATCCCGCTGTGCACGTGCGTCATGACGTCATGACGCACGCACGCGCCGCGATGCCCCGCCCCCGGGGGGTGCCTCTTGGCTTCCCGCCCCGGGTAGCCAAGGGGCTAGGAACGCCCCTGCTTAAAGGCAGACGCTGGAAAAGCAATGGGTATGTTTTGAACTTGTTCTTTGAAAGAGACAATCTTTGGATTGTATTCAGTGCTAGTCCTACTTAGTGCAGTCCCACTGAAATTAAGGAACATGTCTATTAATTTCAGTGGATCAACTCTTAGTAGGTCTAGCATTGGCTACAACCCTTTATTTTATTTTATTTTAAAAAACACCTTTTAGGATAATGGCTTCACAAGGTGGTTTTCAACAACAGATACAAATAATAGAATAAAATACAAAATGCAAATTAAAAACTAAAGCTAGATGAATATTTGGGATGAAGAAATTGTGTGGTAATTTAAAAACCCCAACTTTCTTTTCCATAGTAATAACGAGCAACTGAACAGCAGAGAAGAAACAGATCCCCATCGAGAAAAGGAGCATATATCTCACTCTGTAGCCCAGGAGAATTTTCAGCTTCTTCAAAGTGGAGAGGTGCAGTCTATGTTTTAATTATATTGTGTGCGTAAGTGGCTAAAACGTTTGGAGGGCAAGTTAATATTTTGATAATTGTCAAGTCTGTTAGTTTAAAGAAAAGGCCTAGAAGCGGGTAGCAGGCATGTTTCTGCCTGATCATGTGCATACTTAAGGCACCTTTTAATCATCCCTGTTCTTCCAGCCAAAAAATGAAATTGGCTTGCATCAAGGGAGAAGTGTTGTATGCACAATGTAAAGTGTTTTCTGTTGACTCAAATGTGCAACCAAACTCAACCCAATAGCTTTGTGTGGTGCAAACCAAAAAGCATAACCTAAAATAATTATTTGGTGATTTTAGAATTTTTAATACTGTTATTAATAGCAACATTTAGCACATCAGAGTGTTCAAAGTGCTTCATATACCTTATCCCAGGAAGCCTTACAAATGCTCTATAATAAGATGGATCAGTTTTATTACTCCTACAATTGAAGTTGGAGCGAGTACTAAGAAACAGTATCTTGCTCAAAGCCACCTACTGACTTCATGGCAGAGATAACATTTCAGCTGTGGCAGGGGTTTCCCACTCCACATCTTGGTCTTTTTTTTTTGCTTCAATATGACTTATGAGATAGGTTAGGCTGAAAAGTTAAGACTTGATGACAGCCAACCAGTCACACTACCTCACAACCGAGCAGGAAACTGACACTGGGTTTCCGATGTGCACAGCTAACCTTCCAAACATTGCATTAGATCAGCATTTCCCAAGCTAGTGCTCAAATCATCTGGAGGGCACCAAACTGGGGAAGATGCCCCCCTCCATCACACTAATTTCACTAATCTAGCTAGGTGGACCACGGGTACATTACGCTAACTTCATGTCTGTGGGATCATTCCTGAATGAAGTAAGTAGAACTCCATCCAGCAGGAGACTGGGCCATATCCAAGCCCTTAGCCTAAGGTCTAAGGAATATGCTGACCCACCCAGATATGAGAGATGTGTGCGAAGATAGTGGCAGCAATTGCAGTAGGACTTAGTGGCAGCCCACTTTGAGGATGGGCAGGGGAGGCTTGCTGCAGCACCCTCCCTTCCCTGCTCAGAGCTGACCTACTTTAGTTGTGGACTAAGGCACTATGATAACTAAAAGCAGTTCCTTCCATACTATGATGCTTACTCCGATTCCATTCTCTTTGCTAGAATGGCAGTTGATTTTTTGTGGTAACATATGGCTAATAGTTCTCAGAAATTTAATTTTCTGCCTGTTGCCCACACATTTCCTGGCACTGCTTGCTACATTTCTGGGTATATATTTATAATAATAAATGAAGAATTATTCCACAGCAAATGGTGCAAAAGTTGCATGAGCATTCTGTTCTTAGTTTGTTCCTGAAAAGCCCATGTCATCAATCAAAACAAAATAAAAAATCGGTTTGTGTGGGGGAAATTGGAGCTAAGCCTTGTCTTGCAGTAACCACCAGAAATGAGCTGGATGGCTTGACAACACTTTGCTTTGCAGTATGTCCAGACACCTGGTAATTATATATTTTTTCTTGAAGTCTTGTATGGAGCAGGGGTATTGTGGGATCTGTAGCTGATCTGCGCAGACATCACATTGAGGAAAGCAGCTCTAACTACTCCACCACACAGGCTCTCAGTGCTTGTTTCAGTTATTTATAAAATAACCCTTGCTTTTGGCCCTTAAAAATAATAATGGTTTCAGAATACAAAACAAAATTCCAACAGCATTTGGGGAAGTCTTTCATTGTGCATTTTCTTTCACAGGTATGAAGTTGAGTACCTACTACCTAAGATATGAAACTCACTGAAGATGAACAAATGTTCAAGACTCTCAAATGGATTATCTAGCTGCCGGTGCTTCCTTTTCCTGAACTGATGCAATCTTGAAAGTGGACAATGTACCTGCCTGGAGGAAGTGTTACTGAACTGCAATGTTCTGGCTCATGTCTTGCTTGAGACTTATACACCCCACATGATGATGACATCCATGATGACATCCATCAATTTTGGAAAGCAACATTTTCGCTGTTTACGGTCCCAAGAACAGCCCCCACTGGCAAAAAAAAAGAAAAGAAAAAAATAAAGATTCAAGGAGTGAAAAATTTTCCTACTCTTTCAAGATGCGGGACAGGAAAAAAGAATGCTTCACTTGTTTGCTTGTCATATGTATGAATGTCCAGCTTTTCGCATGCAGTTGTCATGGGACAAATTGGGACATTGGAACAGTACCTGTATTTGATATTTTGGTCTGGTCACTTTTTTTTTTTAAAGGCACCCTTTTCTCCATAATGTTGTTCAAACCTGTCTTCCTATTGTAATCTCAGTGGTGAAGAAATGTAAATGACAATATCTATGCAGATTGAATATGAATGGCTGATATTAATATAATTATAACATATAGCAAGCTAACAGTATACTGGGAGTATTTCATAGGTTATTGGATTTAGGCACCAATTATTCCTGCACTGAAATGGAATTTTACAACAGATCTACTGGATAGATGTTGAGAGAGAAGAATGCTAGTTTATCCGTCCCATTCACTCTGCTGCCCTGGGGTGAAGAAATCCTGAAACATTAAAAATGCATTTGAAGGACATTCAAAGCCATATATTAGCCCTTAATTCAAATTGCTAGAAGGACTGGCTGGGAAAATACAGTGATGGGAACTGTTAATTGCAATTATGAAAGTTCATTTTTGACGAACAGACGAAGCAGAAGAATTGGATGTATTTCTACACAATCAATGGATGGCCTTTATGAATTAGTTGGGTGAATGTTAAGAAGACTGCGGAAGAACATTCACCCAGTGTTTGCTAATCAGAAAGAGGAAAAAGACATTCATTACTGATAGTTGAGAATCTTTCAAAGGACACTTTCATAAAAATGGATTTTTCTTTAAAAGTCTCTTATTTTACAAGAACCTAGTTCTGGAGACCACAGTTAAGACTGTAGGCTGAACTGATGAACTTTTGGGCTCATTCAGAAAACGTGCAAATCCCCAAACCAGCTATATAAAATTTGCAAAATAAGTAATGAACATTGTTTTCAGCAAGAAAGGAAGAGATCTTTTGTCTATATTATATATATATAGTATATATATATGAATATATTACATAAATAAATTATTCTACTTATAAAAGTAAAACACCTCTCTCCATTATCACATTTATACTAGTTTTCTATTTTCCTGGCCCCAATTTGGTGTATTTTGTTGAGATGTAGTCTAATTATTGTACTGGCAAATAACTTTTCTTATTGTGTGTGTTTCTTTTAACTAACAGTGGAGAAATCAATCTGTTTCATGGAGCTAACCTTTTATTATGAGGTAGATTGCTATCTGAGGTATATGTGGCATATTTTAATAACCACAGATTTCTTTTAGAAAGTCACAATGTGAGTGTGCAATGTGAGCATATGAAACTGTTTTTAAAGCAGGCCCTTGTCGTACAGAATAAGGCCCAAATCCAGCTGGAGCTTTGCCCGCTTCCAATTGTAAGCAAAAGAAAAATGATGCTCTGCGTGTATTTCATGCATATTTTATTCTATCGCTATTTTCTACAGACTCGGAAAATGCGGAAAGGTACACAGATCTTTCACCTGGCAAACCCTCAGCCCCACCCCAATCAGTGACTTCATAGGATTTGAGTGCATGCAGTCTCTACCCAGAAAGTCCTTCATCGTAGACATTAACCTTATCATGGAATATACCTCCACTAGGTGTGTCAGTGCGGATCAAACAGTTCTGGACCTCAGACTATAATCTAGAGTCATGGTAGTCAACTCAGTGTCTTCCAGATGTTTTAGACTACAACTCCCATGAGCATTGTCCAGCATGGCTCATGGTCAGTGATGATGGGAGTTGTAGTAGCTCCTGAGAATAAGTTGATCATCTTTGACCTAAATGCTAGGCACTGGATATGTCGCTTTTGTGCTTACCTCTTTCCAAAAATCCAGCTGTCTTCTGGAATAGAAACATAGGAAGTTTGACACTGTTGTAATGATACTTAGGCAGCTGAGTATTTGCTATCACAACAATTAAATCTTTTGACCATATGTAAAATGTGCCAAAAAGATGTCCAACATTATGGCCCCAAATTTCCCCAGTATGTGGCCTTCAACATATAAAGAAATCGATGTCATCAGGTAATGGAATTAAATACATGTCAATGGTTTAATTAGAATATCAGTTCCCCCAAGGTTCCTTACAGTCCCAAATGGTTTGATAAGGGTTCCTATAGACAATGGAAATCATTTTTTTTTTGTAATCCAGGTGTTAATTAGTGTAGCAAAAGATCAAAATGAGCAAATATGGTGTCTCCAAGCCAGGTAATTAGTTATACTTGCATCACTTAAAAAGAATAGAGACTAAATTTAGTTGTGATTAATTTATTCTGTTAAATTTGATGTGGCTCAATGATGAGATTAAACTGGCTCTTTATTGAGCCTAAGTAAACACAGGTCAAAACTTGCTTCAACTCCTATGGAACCTGTTTTCAATTTTAACTTATGGATTGTAGCAAATTTCTGTGGTTTATTTAGTTTGGCCTTGTCGGATTGCCACCCACCTCTACTTGAGTAACTTCACAACAACATATTGCAAAATAAAAGGTTTGTGATTTACCCAGATGATATTAATCACAATATTTTAGGCTACAAGTTCTTTGCATCACACTTGGTTAAGCCCAGCAGCCATGACAACTTTCAGCTTTGGGTACGGATTCTACTGTTGAGTGCCAAGCGCTTTTGAAGATGCTGTTATGTGGTGGTCCTGCTTCTGGGAAACTTGGCCAAATCATGGTTCTGGTACATAAAGTCTTATTATCAGTCACATAATTAAAGCAAAAACTGCAAACATTTTTTTAAAAAAAGTTGCAAAACTTCTCTAGCGACTGTTGGGAATAAAGGTATGCTGTTTTAAATAAAGTGTTATTAGCTTCTCCATAAAATGTCTAAAGCAAGCAAAAAGTTAAAATAGCCTTGTTGCTGATGTCACAGATGCTAGCCAACAGGAACTTATTTCAGTCAGCTTCAGTTCAAACTGATCTAAGTCCCCCCCCACCTTCCCCGTTTCCAGAATTCACCCCAGTACATTTTTTGAAGGGTAGTGACAGAGCTATCAAATTATTTCCATCCTTCTTAAAATGTTAGGCTGAGTCATAAAGAGAAATTGTAGAACTTACTGTCGAACAAAGATATGCCTAGTTTTGATTCAGCCAAAAGGAATGCTAGTTTGTTAACCCTGGCTCCTGTTAAATGAGATAAATATGAAGCTGAGTAGATTTAGTTTGCATCTGAATGAGTAGCTTAGCAAGAAATTTCAAGGGATGCCATGTCTGTAAACAAACTCCGATGGTAAAAATCCACAAAGTGATTGAAACATGATTCTCTTTGTTGCTTCTGGGTTAGTGATGCTTCTGCCTGGGTAATTTATTAGCCAAGTTTCTGAAGGATGCAACACTTGCCGCATTATAGTGCCATAATTCATTTTGTCTTGGATATGAATGGATCAAAGGCATCTGAAACAGTTCAAAGCACTGTGATTGGCTGCAGCTTTGCGATTGCCATCCAACTATTTATTTGATGCAGGGAAACTAAACTAATAATGACTCTTCCATACCAGTAACATATTTGATTCCTTCGCAGGCTAACCACAAACAGGCTGAAGGAAGTTCTTTTGGCTCTTCAACTGCATGATGCAGGCCTAGCGGTAAAAAGGTAAAGGGACCCCTGACCATCAGGTCCAGTCGTGTCCGACTCTGGGGTTGCGTGCTCATCTCGCTCTATAGGCCGAGGGAGCCGGCGTTTGTCCGAAGACAGCCTCCGGGTCATGTGGCCAGCATGACAAAGCTGCTTCTGGTGAACCAGAGCAGCGCACGGAAACGCCGTTTACCTTCCCGCTGGAGCGGTCCCTATTTATCTACTTGCACTTTAACATGCTTTCGAACTGCTAGGTGGGCAGGAGCTGGGACCGAGCAACGGGAGCTCACCCCGTCGCAGGGATTCGAACCGCTGACCTTCTGATCAGCAAGCATGTGGTTTAACCCACAGCGCCACCTGGTCTAGCGGTACTCTGTTTCAATTTGGATTTGTAGCTCTGTTGAGGGATAAACTATAGTTCCCAGGAGTCTTTGTGGGGTGGTAGGTGCTTCAAAAGGCACAATGGCCAGTATTTCACTGTTAGTGGCTATTTCTTCTTTTTGCCCCAAGTGGGGAGGGGGCATATTAGTCCAAACCTCACCAGAAAGTGATCCGCCTATGACACAGAAACATAGGAAGAAGTAGAAGAAGAGTTTGGATTTGATATCCCGCTTTATCACTACCCGAAGGAGTCTCAAAGCAGCTAACATTCTCCTCCCCCCCCCAACAAACACTCTGAGGTGAGTGGGGCTGAGAGACTTCAAAGAAGTGTGACTAGCCCAAGGTCACCCAGCAGCTGCATGTGGAGGAACGGAGACGCGAACCCGGTTCCCCAGATTACGAGTCTACCGCTCTTAACCACTACACCACTGGCTTATAAGGAAGCTGCCTTATACTGAATTTGACCATTACTCCATCCAACTCTGTATTGTGTACATACCAACTGGCACTGGCTTTCCAGGAGTTCAGATGGGACATTCCCAGCCCAATCTGAAGATACCAAGGGTTGAACCTGGGACCTTCTTAATGCAAAGCAGATGCTCACTCCTCCTGGCCATTGGATTACTCCTAGTTCGTCCTGTAGTAAAAACCAGACCAAGGACGTGACTGACTATGTGTTGGACCTACGATCAATGTATTGAGGCAGCCACGTGGTTGACGTATTGCCCATGAATTTCTGAGCTAGACCTGAATAAATGACAAGCTAAAATCCCGCAGTTTTCCAAACCACACTTGAAGACTGTCTCTAACACATGAATCAGGGCAAGTGGTATCTGCCGGTCACCCAACACTTGATAACAGCCCCTCACATCTGGCACCCAGCCAGATTAGTTTCCTAGTGATTATGATGGAACTCCTGTGGTCAACTGCAACTCCCCCGACCTTCCAGTCTGGCCAAGTACCTAATAGGGCACAACTGGCTTACCCAATCAGGCCTCTGTAATGCATGCCAGGTCAGCCCCCTCATCCATGATCAAATCCTGGCTGAGCAATGTTTTATTATGGACCAACTCGGTATTCACCAGCAACACCACCAGACTTCAAGGGTAAGCCAGCATGACTACGCAAGGCTACTTGTAGGTTCTTGGGTGCTCTGGAGAGGGAAATAGGAACCAATTGCCTATGCCCTCCCCTCTGATGGTAAAAGTCACCCTGAGTACATGTACTCCCCATATTAACCCAGATCAAAAGGCCTGGGAAAATTAAAAAGTATTTTAGTAGTGCCGAAAGGACACCAAGGTGGGTGCCAGTTGAACCTCTCTAGGAGAGCAGAGATGAGAGGGCCTTTTCTCCAGTAACCATACCTCACTAGGATTACTAAACAAACGACACTCTTCAGATTGGGGGGTTGGAAAAGCACTTTCAAATGTAGCAGAAAACAAAACATCAAAGGGGAACTGGGTCCTTTTGGCCATTTTCCCAAATCTTGAATTCCATCCCTCTTTGAAAGGTTTTGATGCTCAGGTGTAATGCTTAGAGGGCCCGTCCCAACTGATAAGATTTTCTTAGAGTATGGGGGGAGGGGTTTGTGTGCATTTTACAGGGCAATTGCATTATCATCAGTAAAAAGCTGAGGCTAAATTGCTTGAGGATTATTTATGGAAACCTATTTCCCTGTACTTACGTACCTAGTGCCCAGATCTTGTGAGATTTGCTGTAGCCCAGGAGCGTACCCAGGATCAAAACTAGGGGGGGGGGGCAAGCCATGGTCGTTCAGGTTTGCTTTGAACGGACGCTGATCATTTTTGCTTCTAGGGGGAGGGGGCAGCTGCCCCCCTGCCCCCCTGGGTACGCCCATGCTGTAGCCCATTAGAGGCAGTGTTAGAGCGGAACAATCAGCATTCTGAAGGAGCAGCGCAGTGCAAGCTTATTGATCGCAGGGATCACAAGAATCAATGCTGCTAACAGAGTTTACTGGCCCCATATATATAATAAAATCAAAGAGTTGGGAGGGACCAGGAGGGTCATGTAGTCCAACTTCCTACAAATCAGGAATATTTTGCCCAATGTGGGGCTCAAACCCATGACCCTAAGATTAAGAGTCCCATGCTCTATCATCTGAGCTATCTCAGATGGTAATCTCAGCAAGTAAATATCAAGGTGATAGACCCACCATTCTACAGGGGCTGGCTACAAATAAAAATCAGGTATCTATAAGCATGAAAAGGTTGGTTAAGTAAAGGGAACTAAGGAAGAGGGTTCAATGTCTGAAAGAATGCTTGAGAGGGCCTGATCCTGATCATCAGCTCATGGAATTCCCTGCTTTTAAAGCCTCCTCTCTGGGTTCTGAGGCTGCCCTGTGCAAAAACAAAACAAAACAAAAAACCATGAAACACTCTGGTCCAGGAAATTTGGGTCAGAATAAAGCTCCAAAGAGTGCAATCTCAGCCAATATTAAGCTGAGTAAACCAACACAAAAGTGTTTCCTGACCAACGGAACAATGTGCCACCCCTGTGGACTTTAAAACTTCTTAATCCCTTTGTTAGAATCTGCTACGGCAGCAGTCAAGGAAAATGTTAAATACACAGAACAAGATCTGTTTTTGTAGCTATGCTGAAGAGGAAAGAGATTAGAAATACATCTCTCTCTATGTATGGAAAAGGTTTATAGAACAGCAAAATCTTTCAGGATTAAGTGGTTTACAATATACCAGGCAATTTAAACAAAGAATATTGAAATTCTCTGTTTATATTAACTTGGTATTTTACTGAGCTGCTTTTTTTTTTTTTTTTAAAGCACTTTCTGCTAATAAAAGCTCAACTTGCAGTGTGTTTGTGTGTTTGCGGGGCAGGGGAGAAGAGGAAGGGAACATTTGGGTTGTCCTATACAGTGGTCCCTCGACTTACGAATTTAATCCGTTCCGAATGGACATTCGTAGGTCGAAATGTTCGTAAGTCGAAAAAGCGACTTTCTCCCACAGGAATGCATTGGGATAAAAAAATATTCGGAAAAATTCGTAAGTTGAAAAAACCGCATCTAAAATTCATAAGTCAAAAAAACCGCATCTAAAACCGGCAACGATTTCCATTCGGATGTCGAAAAATTCGTAGGCGTGCGGCCACTTTTTTCATTCGTAAGTTGAAAAATACGGATGCCGAGTACTTCGTAAGTTGAGGGTCCACTGTATTTCCAAAGCTTCTTAAATAAATTGGCAACACCTAGGCCACTTTTCACACTATACAATTAAAGCACTATGGTACCACTTTAAACAGCTATAACTTACCCCAAAGAATTATGGGAGCTGTAGTTTGTTAAGGGTGATGAGACATGTTGGGAGACCCCTATTCTCCCCACAGAGCTACAATTTTCAGAGTGGTTTAACAGCCAATCCTTCTGAGGGAACGCTGAGAATTGTAGCCCTGTGAGATATCCCTACTCTATATGTGGGCAGATACTATGAAGCAGGGATGGCCCCACTGGCAGGTCTACATTTGGGGATGCCCCTTCTCAACCAGCAATGAGTTCTGGGTAACCACTGTTATCTTCTTCAGTGGGGTTGTTCCATGACAGAACACCACACCTTTACAACATCTGTGCTACTGATGGTCGAACTTTGGGATTGTAGAAATATATACAACAAAAAATTAATCAATTTGAGTTGTGCCACTCACTAGACCCAAACTTTTTGAGCAATGTGCTCTAAAGTTGTTTCTGGGGCCTCTTTGGAATTAGGGGCCCTGAAGTTTAAGCTTCATTAGTTTCATAGTAGACTTGCCCTTGGCTGGCCCACCCATGAGGCATGGTGAAGCAGCTGCCTCAGGTGGCAGATTTGACTTCCAAGGAACTGCCTCCTATGCTTGTCGGCCTCCTCTTCCACCCACCACTGCTGGTTCCTCTCCTTTTACTCTGCCACCAGCTTCCCTGGGTTGCTGTCAGAGGCTGGCTGGACACTGAGGAGTGGTGGCTGGATTCTGATGAGTGGGCACTAGGAGAAGTGGGGTTGGAGGCTGACTTGGAAGAAGGGATTGGTGAACTTGGGGAACATGTAACAGCCAGGTAGACGAAGGTCAGAGACAGGAGAAACTGCAGGTTCAGAGAGTGAAGAACAGTTGCAGGAGAAGGGAGAGAGAGGTCAGGCTGGTGGAGGTTTCCACATCTCGTCCTCCTGCCCCAGGACCAGAAGAGGATTGAAGTGGGAGGAGCAGAAGCAGGTTACATGCAGGTGGAGTCTTTGTCTGCTTAGGATAGGGGAGATACATAATCTGAGGTTGGGAGCGGGGTCTCTCCAGTGTGGTGTAGTGGTTAAGAGTGGCAGACTCATTATCTGGGGAACCGGGTTCGCGTCTCCGCTCCTCCACCTGCAGCTGCTGGGTGACCTTGGGCTAGTCACACTTCTCTGAAGTCTCTCAGCCTCACTCACCTCACAGAGTGTTTGTTGTGAAGGAGGAAGGGAAAGGAGAATGTTAGCCGCTTTGAGACTCCTTCGGGTAGTGATAAAGCGGGATATCAAATCCAAACTCCTCCTCCTCCTCCTCCTCCTCCTCCTCCTCCTCCTTCTCTTCTTCTTCTTCTTCTTCTTCTTCTTCTTCTTCTTCTTCTTCTTCTTCTTCTCTGTTGCAGCAACTGCCTCATTAGGTACACACCAAGGAGCAGCTGAGAGACACAGGACTAAAGGATACTATACTTTCCCCTAACTTGCAAGTGCACTTTTGACAATACAGAGTTAATTCCTCCCCCTGGTCATTCCTTACCTGTCATCACGATGATAACTACCTCCAGTTCCTCAAGTGGTGGTTGCTGCAGAGGAAGGGCAGTCTTTTCTGTTTTGTCTCGGGCAGCAAAACGCCCTGGCCTGACCCTGCTATGAATTCATTTCACCAAAAGGAACTATTGACATGGACGCCGGCGGCTGACAGGGTCTCTATAGCACAAGTCTGACTATATCCTTATGGCATAAATATCTCTGGAATTAGTTATTGCAGAAAAAATAACACATATGTTAACTGTTCTCTAAGGGACAGGAAGTTCCTGGTCATTTCTATTCAGTACGGTGGGATTTTATTTCATATAGTTTAGGTTCAGGTTTTGGTTTTTTTTAAAATAATTTTTATTGTCAGGTTTTCATGTATCTCTCCCAACACCGTCTAGAGAAATACGGTTGTTATTATTTTAGTTTGGGTGGTATTAAATAAAAATGTGTTCAGGTTTTGTATGCTTTGCCTTTAGTTGGATATATTGTTGAATTTTTGTTATTCTTTACTTGTCTCCATAATAATTTGAAAACTAATAAAAGATAATTTTTAAAAAGATAATTTTGGGATGGGATTATTTTACTGTCCCGGCACAACTATTCAAAAGTAAACTCCCTGCTCCTGTATTAAGCTATTTACACTGCGGCTTCTTTAATCAGAACTGGAAACGATAAAAATGAAAGAATAATTTGTGCAAAAAGTTCACTAAACAATAATAAACTTGTTCCAAGATCTCAGAATGGGGCCCTGACTGAGACTCTGAAAACAAAACAGAAGCGCATCCACAAGCACAATGATGGAAAATGTTCGTATAACTTTGCATCAAAACAGAACCAACAAAAACACTGATAAACACCAGCATTTAAATCCAGCATTTCAAGCTAAGCTATTAGTTCCACATGGAGGAGGGAGCAAATTCTACAGAGTAGCCTGTATCTGTTTCTTATAAAATATAAAGCAGTTTGGGCCTTTCAGAACTTTGCCAACTCAGTATGGAATTGATTAATGAATTAGAGTCAGTTAATTACAATTGTGCTTAAAAGGCCATTTAGTCCTGAAACATCAGGACTGTTTTGCTTGATCCAGTCAAGGCCCATTAACCCAGTATTCTGCTTCCATCAGCAGCCAGCCAAAAGTTTGCAAACTGGGTACTTTTTGCCATTTTCATGATAGAGTTAGCATTTGCGTGTTTAGACCTTTTACCCTCCCCGAAATAAGCTCACACAAGAGACAGATATTTGGTTTGGTTTTTGGCATAATTTAGGCCACAACTTTATTGATTACAACCAAGTGAGTGGTTACATAGGTTCTGGTTCGACTATCTCCCTGCACCCTTGCAGGCAGAACTGTCCCAGAGCCACATTCGTAGGACAGACAAGGATGAACACCAGGGACGGCTGCTGGTAGGGTTACCTTCCAGCCATCCTGATGTCCCCGGGACTCGGCCATAGGCCGTACCCTTTTGGGAACGACAAAGCAATGAGTCCCTGGATTCCTGTACCGGAATATCCTGGATTTGCATAGGCGTGGCCATGCCACATGCCACGCCTATCATCTGAACCAGAGCCTATCCACAACTTACAAGTTGTGACTAATTGCTAAGCGGCAGGCAAAACCCAAGTGGCAACAGCCAATCAGCCAAATGGGGAAAATTCCTGCTGTGTCCCTGTCCCAACGACAGACAACACACGACGGCATAGCAAGGTCAACACAAGTCCTAAATATAGGGAGCGGTGGGTGGGTGTTCCGATGCGAAAGGCCCCAAAGAGGACGCTCAGCAGCCTCGCATGGGCTTAAATAGGTCCCGCGTTGCTGTAATTTTACGACGCCCCATTGGCCAGATTGCACCCCAGCAACACGGGACCGACCAATCGGGTTGCGGCCTGCTTTTCCAATTACCCCCACAGAACAGGGTCGGGTAGCCGGTTGCACCGCAACACGTGCCCTCGTTTAATGGAGGACCCAATATAGCCAGTTAACCTGTTTTTGAGATATGAAAAGACTTGTGCTGAATTTACTTTGTCAGGCCATTTATTTTGAGGGTACATATATTGAGGACCACAATATCAGTTGATGGCATGACTTTGGGAATAAGGCATTGCAGCTCTTACAACACATCTAGGGCTTTCATCTGGTGTCAATGGAGTTTAGTCACAACCCCAGTACAAGGTGCAACTGTTGGCTAATCAAGTGATGACATAAACCAGCTTTCAGTAAGCGGTTAAGTGGGTAAGAAACCAGCTTCTTGGAGAAAGACGGGATGGCTGGGCCAATGCCTGTCTTCAAAAAGACAGACATTAACCAGCACTCCAGTACACAACAGCAGCCTGGTGAAGCGAAGCTCTTTTTCTTTCAGCCAGCAGCCAGCCCTACTAAAAGCGCAACATAAAATCTGGAACTGCTGCAAGGGGAGGCAGGGACTTTACCGTACGGGAAAACAAGGTCCTTGCCCTTGCAACTCCTCACTCAGAATGCTGAGCACTGGGTCACAAAATAATAATGCAAATAAGAATAAGATTTGTCATCTGCCAGTAGTGATGTTATGGGAACTGCCCAGTTGGTGCCTGTGATATCTGCATAAGTATCCACAGTCCAGACAGCTCATATAATTGCAATGGTCATTTTAGCTGGGACATTTTTCTTTTCTTTTCTAAGCGATAATATAGCACAGTTTGTTGGGAGCAAAGAAAAAGAAATGCCCCAAATAGATGGAGTTCCTTGTGGAAAGTTATTTGGATTTCATGCACCAACTGTGCTTTTAATGTTGCAAACTGATTGTCTAGCAAAAGTCCTATAAACCTAATGCCATTTAGAGTAAACCTAGGCAGAGCTGTATTTTAATGCATTTAAAATGGAAAATATCTCAGGGAAAATTCTTCCACCAGAGTGCTATTCTACCCCCAAGAAAACCAGTGGTGAAATCCCCAATGGATATTAAGGCAGCGGGATAGCAGGCCAGGAGGTTTGTCTGCTGTGCTAAGTCGGCTACAAACTCACATCTGGCTGATGAACTTGCGAGACCTTGTTGAAGTGAAACCCAGGGGAGCTTTTCGCGGAACATGCTCTCAGATAAAAGCTGAGCTTTGCTATAAAGCAAACAGCCCTCAGGGCCAGTAAATTTGCAACAGCCTAGACATGAATGAAACATGCTCCAGGAAAATGTGTGAAGAATGTCAATGGTCAAAGGTTTTTAAGGAAGAGTTATTGCACGCTACTGAGCTCTGATAGAGCTTGTTATCACAAAAGCGACATTTTCTGTATTCGGCATGTCAAGACAGAGGAAGGTTGCAGTCCAAGGAAGAGGAAGATTCACATAGTGAAAAATCACAGATGTGAACAAAGATAGGGTGGGCAGACTTCAGGCTTCTGAGATCTACTTCGTTTTCCACTGGAACCCCAAGATCTACCAATCACAGCCAGCAAAAGACAATTAAAAACCAGGGTGCCTCTGAGCATATTATTTTCACTGAGAGAAATGATTGGAGCTTTCTGCACCTCCATTAGCTTTCTTAATTTCAGCAATCCAATTTAGCTGGGAAAAGCCATTTGGTTGTTGACATGTTTAAAGCAACTGGGAGTTGGAAACTCTTGTCAAGCTGCTATAAATCAACCAATAGATCCTGGCCAATCTTTTCCCCACCCCTGCTTTAAGTAATCTACAGATATACCTTAGAAGTGGCAACTTGGGCTAAAAGGATGGAGAGAAAAAGATGAAAGAAGAACCATCAGCTGGGGTTATTGGGAATTGGAGCACAATACCTTGGGGGGTGGTCACTGCTTCACCATCCCTGCTTTAATCAGAACAACGATAAAGGAACAGTTCAGTGCAACGTAGCTCCACTGTTTCCACAACCTCCAAATACTGTGCGTAATAAAAAAATGCAAATAAGCAGGAGTGAATTGGACAGAAGGTTGTGCAAATACAGTTATACTATAAGGAGGGCACTCCAGAGACTGAGGTTTGGAAAAAAGTAGATTTTCCCAGATAGATATTCATATCAATTTACCATGGTTACTGTTGTGCAAGATAAGATCCTCTAACAGAAGAGCAATTTTTAAAAAGGCAACATACAATTAAGGATAAAAGGCTGCCAATTGTGTAAAGCAAGACTCCCCCTATCTCAACTCGGCTTTGTCTCATTTTCTTAATTTATTCTGTCTGCTCCAGGATGAAATACAGTTGGCTTTGCCAGACTGCATTTTCTAGTATGTGTGAGTTCCCAGCTACTGGTATAGTTTTGGTCAAAGCTACAGGGCAGCTGTTTTGGACATGACCAAAAAAAAAGAAGAAGAAGAAGAAAGGAGGATGGAGGGGCAGACAGCATGCACAAATTGGCTTTCACTTTTGTCTGCTCTGAGATTGATCTTGTATTCCCCCTCGCTCAACAACAGGGAGATGTGCAAGATCAGTTCAGGGCAAGACAGAAGTATGGGGAGGAGAAAATGCAAGTGAATTGAATTGCTCATCCTGTTCCCCGCCCTCTTTTGTCCCGTCTGAAATGTGTCTGACTCAGGTCCCCTTTTTATGTCTCTGCCACTCTTCCCGGCCTTTCATCTTGTGCCAGGGCTAGAGTCAGCCACCCTTTGTCTCCCACCTCACCTTGATCTCATTTTATATCTCGAAAGGGTATATGGTAGAACCCAGAGGTGCGGCGCAGGTTGGAGGCTGGCAACTCAGAGTTTGGTGGCCACTTGAGAAAGGAGAACAACACTGGACTGATCTCTAAACTCCCTCCAAAGTTGCCCAGCTCATACACAGCCCTTCAACAAGACAGATGCAAAAGCTCATAAAAGAGATAAAAGCACCTAAATGCTTTAAAAAAAGTATTTTGTTTCACTGTGCTTATCACACCAGAGGAAATGTGTTAACTTCACAAGAATGAAGCCAGAATTTAACACCTTCTGATGTCAATTTATCATGTCATGGGTTAGCTGCAGGTCAAGCTACTTAGTATTTTAAAGGTGAAAGAAGTTAGGATACCAAAATAGGCATCATAACAAATGGTATGGATTTTGAAACCAGTGGGAGCAGATTCCCAGGACCTATACTAGCGATTGACAAAGCTGACCATTTTACTTTTTCTCAGTTTCTCATTTTCCCAGTCTTTCTGTATCAGTTTGCCATTAAAAAAAAAGGTCATCATGAAAATTCACCAGCAATTTTAGTATGAATTTCTCCTAATACACATATTTTTGTTTGAAGTTTGCTTAATATACACAGTTTTGCAAGCAATATTCTCTAATAAAATTCATGTTTAGATTTTATTTTATGCACACGTTTCCCTAATGTACGTATTTTTCTAGCTTTTTCTGTTGGAAGACTGCATCACAAAATTCAGAAAAGTGCAAATTTCAAAGGATGGCTGTGTTTTGGTTCACATATAGTTTTGGGAATTGTGAATTAGTTCGGTTCACATTAAAATGCAAAGTGAATTGACTTTCTCCCTCCCCTGACACTAAACCACATTACATGTTGTGCTTTGATAGACTAAGCAGCCATGTAAGTATGGTGTTTGTCCCCATACTACAGAAACCATAACATTGAAGCTTGCCAGCACCATAGAAATAGGAGACAGGGTCTCAAATGGACAGAGCTTCCTGTAACTTGAACCCCTTTTCAGAGCTCTGAAGATAAAACATTCAAAGAATGTAGGCTACAAACCATGAAAACTGGAGCACTTGGATTTAAGATGACGTCTCAGGAGAGTTGCCCTGGATTATTTGGTTTTCAGAACCACATTATTTGGTTTTGACTTAACTCTAAGGTTGTTTCACACAGTTTCTCCTGCAAGTGAGCAATTACAGCCTATCTTTGGCAGGGAGGTGCCAACTATTGCACGGGGGGGGGGGGGAATACTAATATGAAGCAGATGGTTACAGCCAGCATCAAGTTCCATGAACATGGTACCACTTTTCTCAACATCCACAATCATTAGACTCATGATGGTAGTCATATTCTCATCCAGACCAATTCAAATGAATGTTTCTTTATTTAAAGATTTACATATTGTGCCCTGCACTGTCATCTCACTTGGGAGGCCTTAAAAAATTAGAACAATGAAAACCAACGCAACGTCTAAAAATCCACTTCATACCAGCAAATAATGAAGCCACAAAATCAGTGTTAGCAGCAGAAACCAGCCTAGTCATAAAAAAGCACAGCAGAGGAGAGACTGGGGTTCATCAGATGTAAGTGGAAGTGACCAGCAAAAAGCTTGCAAAAATTAGTTACATTGAAATCCCATTGAAATTAACAGGACTTCGGTTAGCTGTGGCTGACGTGTCCTACTGATTTCAGCGGGACTGAAGACTGATGAACTGTAGCTCAACCAGGATTCGTAGATCTCATTTCTAAAGCCACATGTGTGGCTGCTTGCAGTCTGAAGGCAAGATGACAGTCAATGTGGCAAGTTGATCGTCACTGCCTAAGCAAAGAGTTGCTTGGATGGATGGAGATAAGCCCACAGTCACCAGCTTCATAAGTCCAGGTGGGACCCAACCAACCCCTTCAGTTGACTCCTGCTGACCTTACACCTTCAATACCAACCTAAGGCCATCTTCAGGGTGACAATGAAATGCATCAGAAACAAGAGGTGTACCTAAGGTCCCTTGTGCCCTTAGCAAGGAGCTATATTGGTACCCCTCACCCCAGAAAAAAAATTATTTTACTGCACACCTTTGTGCCACAGTGCGAGAAGGACGGGAAGTTTCTTTTGCATTTGATCTCACCACAACAGCTGAAGTGTGTTACCATCCACATAGATATCAGACATGCCATAGTCTGATAGGTGATTTTTGTGCCCCAGGGTGCAATAAGGCAGAGACCACTTTTGCCAACCCCTAGGTTAAACCACAGAGCCTAGGGCTTGCTGATCAGAAGGTCGGCGGTTCGAATCCCTGCGACGGGGTGAGCTCCCGTTGCTCGGTCCCAGCTCCTGCCAACCTAGCAGTTCGAAAGCACGTCAAAGTGCAAGTAAATAAATAGGTACCGCTCCGGCGGGAAGGTAAACGGCATTTCCGTGCGCTGCTCTGGTTCGCCAGAAGCGGCTTAGTCATGCTGGCCACATGACCCGGAAGCTGTACACCGGCTCCCTCGGCCAGTAACGCGAGATGAGCGCTGCAACCCCAGAGTCGCACATGACTGGACCTAATGGTCAGGGGTCCCTTTACCTTTACCTTTAGGTATGTCTCTGTCAGAAACCAGACCAGCAGCTCTGTCCTCTAGTAGTAGAACAAGGGTGGGCAGACATCAGGTTTGTTGGATCGACTTCCTGTTTTACTTGACCTCCAAGATGTGCCAACCAGGGGAAGGGATGTAGCTCAGTGGCACAGCATCTGTTTTGCATCCTGAAGGTCCCAGGTTCAATCCATGGATTCTCAAGGTAGGGCTGGGAATGTCACCTGCCCGGAAACATGGAAAGCCACAACCAATCAGTGCAGGTAATACTGAGCTAGATCGACCAATGGTCTGGCTCAGTATACTCCTAACAAGAGCCAGATGGGTTCAAAAGAAATACAGTTAGAATGAAAGAACAGACTGCTCACTATTCTTTCATACAAAACTCCATCCTTGGTTAGCTTTCTGCATTTCAGCACCCCAATTTAGGTGGGAAAATCACCCCATTGTTGCTGCCATAATTAAACAATTGTGATTCAGAAACTCTTACCAACCTATTGAGATCCTGATCTTCATTTTGCCCACGCTGGCACATAATATAAGTCACCTGGGTCTTAAAGCTAGAGTCCATCTGTTTAAGATCCTGGGTCATTGCCCTTGTGTTGGGGCAACTAGGGACTGATGCCACAAAGCATGGAGAGTATAGCAAAGGGAAGGGCATACCCCTCTGTAGAACCAAAGAAAATGAAGGGAAAGAGGAAACAGGAGTGTAGCACTCTGAGAGTTGACAGCAGCAGCTGGAACTATAGCAGCAATTGGGGTCAAAGGTGTCGCCAGGGTGAGACTGGAGATCCCTGTGACTGCTGCTGAGATAAGCTGAATCGTTGCCTTACTTTCTGCGTAACAGGCAAGAACAGGCAAGGCGCAGTCATCAGCTCTCCTTGTGTAATCCTTACATGGAAGAGGTACGGAATGGAATTTGCCTTTGCGGCATGCCTAGCCTGAGTGTGCTATGCTCATAACGCATGGCACGCACAACTAATTTAGCGCATGCAGCCGAAGCATTCAAATAAGCAGATAAATACAATAAAATTAAACAATGTCCCTGTCACGACCTCCAGATGTGTGTGCCAAAAAAAATGCAAGATGCAATCAAATAAAAAATAAATCTCACCACTTGTGAAGGATGCCATATGGCCCCCAGAAAACCTCCTGGCAGCAGGCTGGACATCAACAGGCAGCTGGGCGAAATTGAATGAGTTATGGCGTTCCCCTCCTTTTAGTCCCGTTTTATTCTAGGATGCCACCCAGAAGACCTGTTGAGATGGAGGCCTGGGTTAAGTGCACACCTCTGACACAGGTCACAACAAAGCCATTTTCCGGGATGGGTTTATGATGAAGTAGCCAGCCTAATGAGATTTTGACCTGCTGTTTCAGAGGTTAACAGCCAGAGTGGCCCCCAATTGTTTGTCTTAGCTGACACATCTGCTGACATAACCCAACTTCAATGGCAGCAGATGCTCTTAGGCACTGGAGATGCAACTGGCGCACAGTGGGACCAATTTTCAAAAGGAATCGTCTTCGACTTGGGCTACAGTCCTAAGCAGTGCTTCAAAACAAAGAAAAAACAACTCCCCCTTCTACATAGACATGTACAGGATTAGGCCAATGTGAGCAAGCTCCTTTCACACACCACACAACCCAACTCAACTCAACTCAACTCAACTCACCAATAGCTTGTTTAGGCATGGGTGCAATCATATATTAGCAGTGCTTTTTTCTGGGGGTACGCAGGGGTACACATACCCCTAAACATTTTGTGAATCTAAGTTCTAAACAATCTAAACAAGTTCTAAATAATCTAAACAAGAGTACCCCTAAACATTTTTTTAAAAGGAAAAAAGCACTGTATATTAGAACAGATATGGGCTGGACATTATATATATGTAGATGAGATCAAGGAGCATTGCTGGAAAATGACTAGGATTAAGTGGTTCCTCAGTCGTCTTGGAAATGTATACTATGGCACCAAAATGAAGAAAGCTGGGTTGGGTGGGGTTTTGCTGTCAAAATATTGTGTGATCTGTTCAGTTCTGGGGCTCAAAGCAAATTTGTAGACTCAACAATTTTTTAATTTGAAGCATATATCTTTTGTACCAGGCTCCAGGATTCTAGTAAAAAACAAAGTAAATTCCGTAAGTCCAAAGTCTGCTCACACCTGCTCTATAGTACAGTGTACACTAGGGTTGCCATACTTCAAAGAGCAAAAAAGAGGATGCTACGACATTCAAAGCAAATAAATGCAATTTGTCTCAAATTTTACCCCCGAAAAAGAGGACGTGTCCTCGAAAAAGAGGACACATGGCAACCCTAGACTGTACACATGCAACCTCTCCACACTTGATAACAAAATCCTATGTATGTTTACCCAGATATTATCTTCTAATGGCAGTCATTTCATCAAGCTGCAGAGCAGGGGGAGAGAAGAGAAACAGGCTGTTCCATTGCCCTTGCTGAGAGACCAACTGCCTTTGGCTCTCCCTCAAATGTCATTCCATCAGGCTATCTGAACCATTTGCAGGTGCCTTGTACATTTTTCAGGCTACCTGTATGCCATAAGAGTTGTAACTGGTGTCCTGAGCCACCTTTTTCCCTCCTCCCTCCTCCTCCCTTTTTCCTTGTGTGTCATGTCTTTTAGAATGGAAATTCTATCCAAGCCTGCCACAATATATATGCCTATTCCATGTATTTGTCACTTGTGGAACCATTGCTGCAAGAGAAAAGCCACAGTGTGCCTAACAATTGAAGACTTATGCACCAACTGTCCCTATTTACCAGGGCCTGCCCCAGGTAAATACCTGCTGTTCATATGATGCTCATATGATGCAAACAAGACATGAAGACTGGCAACACTAACCTTACTGGGTGGGAATGTCTTGCAGACAGCCTGTGCAAGTCGTGCATCCATAGCAGTAACCAGATGAGGAATGACCACTGGGAGGACAGAAGAGAGAAAACTCTATGGTGCATCTGCAGCAGCACAACCTTCAGCTACCCCAGCTGCAACAAAACATGTCCCTCCTGCATTAGTCTCTACAGCCACAGCAGGTGCTGGAAGTCTCCAACAGTTTGACTTCCCCCACAAAGGCACACTCTTCCATAGTCTCCCAAGACTTCTTTCTTCTGGAAGACACCTATGTGTGAATTTGTTTTATGAGTGG
This sequence comes from Darevskia mixta, assembly GCA_034641385.1. Classification (NCBI taxonomy): domain Eukaryota; kingdom Metazoa; phylum Chordata; class Lepidosauria; order Squamata; family Lacertidae; genus Darevskia; species Darevskia mixta. The sequence goes on from JAWWNH010000029.1 coordinate 62,653,136, forward strand.
AGATCAGTGCATGCTGGTCAATGCATATAAGGTTCTATTCTGATGGCATGAATATCATGATGACCAGTAGATTCTTATCTGCTGCAGCCTTCATCCGCCTTCACAGCTGTTGTGACATACCACTTGTCATCTTCCGCCAGTTCTGCCATTGAGGACTTCTTGGATCATGCTTTGTCTTGCTCCTCCCCTTTGACCTTACTGCCTTGGGTGACCCTACTGGGAGTACGAAACTCCTGACGGCTTTGCTCACAAGGATCATAGGAACGTGCAAGCCCACTCACCATGACAAGGCGATGATCCTGCGAGTGAGTCTCCCGAGACAGATGGATGTCAACAAGAAGTGTGAGCTAGAACTGCAGTTTTCAGGCATACTAGAACTGCAGTTTTCAGGCATCTGAGGGTCTTTGCCTTACAAATGATGGTCCTCTGGACTGTCAGATCGAAGACTAGTTTAAAGAAAAGAGACCAGGCATTGCCTTGATGTTGTGCAGTGATAGTTAGCACCAAGGAAGCAATGTTGTTGTTTAGTCATTTAGTCGTGTCCGACTCTTCGTGACCCCATGGACCAGGAAGCAACATGCTCATGCAAACAGGCCACTTGGTCAAAGCTTTCCTAATTACATAGGCACATCTGCAGCTACAGTTTGGCATCAGTTTCAGATGTTGGAAACCAATTTGCAAATAACCAGCAACAAAGGGAATAGGGTATATTCCTCATAATTCCTTCCTGATTGTGATCTCTCAGGGAAAGGCATTTGGATAATGAATTTGTGGTTAGTATATAGGCTTATGCATTTCTGGCATATCTAGGCAAAAGAACAGACACTCTTTTAAATCAGAACTAATGACTGCAGAAGAGTCGTTTAATAGTGGGGGGCCAAGCAGCGACTCTCTGTGGGAGAATTGAGGAGTTTCAAACAGGCAAGGTTGTGAAAATCTTGTTGGAAGTCAGGGCGAAAGCATTTGCAGTTTGTTTGAATAGATGAAGGGAGCAAAGGGCAGGAGGCAGGAGAAACTGGGTAGAATTGAATTCCAGGGGCTTCTAATCCTTGAAATATAAACTATCTAAAAGACCCATCCTTTTCCCCCTCAAGCAGCTGCTTGCTGACTGTAGTCTTTGCAGGCATGTGATGGGGGTGGGGAGGACTGGGGAGAGATGTGTTCCTGCTGTCTTGTATTCTCAACCCAGTTGGGAACTCTGACTTGTTAAGATCAAGGGGATGCAGCAACAAGGAGAGGTCAGGATCTCAGCATTGCTCCCAACCCCCCAAACTGGTACTTTTTAGTAACATGAATCTGATAATTCGCAAATTTTGCAGCAGGACATCCACAGTTGTGAAATGGGCTATGTCAAGTTATGAGCGGACATTACAGCTACATTACAAAACAGTTATCTCTAAGTCTATCAGAAGCCTGTTATTTAACTTAAGGGAGGATGCTTCTGCTTCTGTTGGTTGTTCCACAATAGATTGGCCAAAAATTCTAGAATTCTTATCACTCAATTCATAGAAAGTTTTGCTAAAGTATTGTAGAGAGTTAGCAGTTTTTGGAATATCTAATGCCTTAAGCTCAGTGTATTTGCACAGGAGCTTTCTGGGAATAGTAGTTCTCTTATGTTTGATTTCTAGTTCTTTTATATCTAGGAGGAGTGTGGCCCATACTGCTTCCCTAACAACAACAACAACAACAACAAGCTCTTTTGCTAATAAAACATCCCACCAACACTGCCTTAAACATGTCCTACAACAGCACCAAAGATTATCATCTTGTATCATGGGAAAGTCTACAATCACTTTCTGTATCTTTTCTGCAACCAAGGTGTTAGATAGCAAAGTGGGGTTGAGTCTCCAGCATGGAGGGTTGGGAAGTAAGTCATCCAAAATAAAGACAGTCCTGAGGGGAACATGGTCAGATACCAAAACTGAGCCTATCTTAGAGGAGAGGAGTCTGTGGGTCTACCCCTCCGAGATCCAAGATATGGTCAACACAGAAATAAGAATGGTCTTTCCTGAGAAGAACATTCCCCCCCCTCCCACTTGTGAATGGCCCTCCAGGTAGCTACAAGTTTAAAATGTTGGGCAACTCAGATCTTCCTCCTCTGTGACCAAAACTCTCTCTCTCTCTCTCTCTCTCTCTCTCTCTCTCTCTCTCTCTCTCTCCAAACAGTATGCACAGGACAATAAATTAACAAAATAAGCAACAAAATAGTAATTGGCAGCAAGAATAAATATGAACACCAGTTGACTTTTTGAGTAGACTCGGTGGGAGGCCTTCGGTGAAGAAGGAGGTGGAAGAGGCCTTGTAAATAAGCCAATTAAAACTAGAGTTTCATATTGCCAAAAGTGCTGGAACAGTTTGTGTTTATTGCAAGGTAGAAGGAGAAGAGAGAAAGACATCTGTTTGAAATCTGTTGTGATGTTCCGCAAATTCACTGGAACAGATAGACAAATAGTCTGAGTATAAGGCAGCTTTTGGTGTTCTTACTTTGAGAGAGTCATGTGGGTAGTTCATCTGCATGAGGACCATGTGACTCAGCTAGATGGTCAGCTAACCTATAGGCTAGGGACCAAGGCTGAGTAAGTGACAGAAGAAAGAGAGATGCATCTTTGGAGGTTTATTGGGCTGGAGGAGATCTTTCAAGCCTGACTGCTGGATCCTAGGGGAAGAGATAAATTTAATAACTGGGTTCTTGTTTTAAAGTTCTGCTGCACAACTAGCAATTAATAAGGCATTTATGTGAGGCAGATATTCTGGAAGAGGGTCACGGAAGGATTTCCGCCCTTATTTATTTAATTTATTTCATAAAATTTATACTCTGGTTGACTGTAGGAAAAAACCACAAAACAGTTTACAAAACAGTGAAATCAAGAAACATTCAGAACCATACTTTGAAACATGCAAAAGTTAAAATACTAAAACAGATTAAAATTACCTCAGCTTTCTAAGCATCTTGAAAAGCTTCTCTGTTTACAAGCATTGCTTTGTTTAACTGATGTTTTCCGGTTAGCGTTGTAGCCGGTTTGCTTGGCCTTGAATTTCTGCAAAGGGAATTACACAAACTATAAACATATCATGGGTACTGCAAAAATATTACTGCTGCATTAAAAACGGCAGGCATTCCCGACACAGTGGTTAGGCCCCCACATGCCTCAGCTAAACTTTCCGAACAGATGATTGTCTCCCCTGTTGACAGGGTTCGTGTCAAAGTATACAAAGAATATTCTAAGGCTCAAAAAGCTTTGGTTTAAGAGAAAACTTAAGGCTGTTACTAATTCACTCATGTGCAAACAGCATAGACATGGTAAGTTACAACTTGCACCAAAATTTCAGCACCGTGTAAGTAGTAAGGGTGTATTACAGACTCACATTCTGTGCCTGCTCACAAGTTAATCTCCATATATTTGCACCATTTCATCCCCATTCTTCCTCTGCTGGGGAGGGTGGTCTGAAATTGGGGTCAGTACTATGTCAATTAAAGGTAGATAGCCGTGTTGGTCTGTCATAGTCAAAACAAAAGAAAATAAAAAAATCCTTCCAGTAGCACCTTAGAGACCAACTAAGTTTGTTCTTGGTATGAGCTTTCGTGTGCATGCACACTTCTTCAGATACACTGAAACAGAAGTCACCAGACCCTTATACACTGAAACAGAAGTCACCAGACCCATATATATAGTGAGAGGGTGGGGAGGAGTATTACTCAGAGGGGTGGTGGAAATGGGTGAAAGGTTCAACCTTTCACCCATTTCCACCACCCCTCTGAGTAATACCCCTCCCCACCCTCTCACTATATATAAGGGTCTGGTGACTTCTGTTTCAGTGTATCTGAAGAAGTGTGCATGCACACGAAAGCTCATACCAAGAACAAACTTAGTTGGTCTCTAAGGTGCTACTGGAAGGATTTTTTTTTATTTTTTTTTGTTTTTACTATGTCAATGTTCACTAAGAAAGATGTTTGTAACTTCTGAATGGTTAATGTTGGCAACCAGGTTGAGAACCGAGTGTGGCTCCTAGGAGCTGTCAGCCTGCAACAGCTGCCGCACCCCAAAAAACAACTTTGACTGGTTGGCTAAACCAGGCGAGGCCACCGATGGGTCTCAAACACTTGACAAGACAGAAGTACTGTTCTTGGGGGACAAGGGTGTGTGTGTGTGGGGGGGGAACTCCCTGGTCCTGAACAGGATTTCTGGGAGTCATTTTGGATTCACAGCTGTCCATGGAGGCACACGTCAATTCTGTGTCCAGGGCAGCTGTTTACCAGCTCCATGTGGTACGCAGGCTGGAACCCTATCTGCCCACAGACTGTCTCGTCAGAGTGGTGCATGCCCTGGTTATCTCCCACTTGGAGTACTGCAATGTGCTCTACATGGGGCTACTTTTGACGGTGACTCAGAAACTACAACTAATCCAGAATGTGGCAGCTAGACTGGTGACTGGGAGCGGCCACCGAGACCACATAACACCGGTCTTGAAAGACCTACATTGGCTCCCAGGATGTTTTCGGGCACAATTCAAAATGTTGGTGCTGACTTTTAAAGCCCTAAATGGCCTCGGCCCAGTATACCTGAAGGAGCGTCTCCACCCCCATCGTTCTGCCTGGACAAGGAGGTCCAGCTCTGAGGGCCTTCTGGTGGTTCCCTCACTGCCTGAAGTGAAGCTACAGGGAACTAGGCAGAGGGCCTTCTTGGTAGTGGCACCTGCCCTGTGGAACGCTCTCCCATCAAATGTCAAGGAAATAAACAACTATCTGACTTTTCGAAGCTACCAGAAGGCTAGCCCGACTATTTCAAGAAGGTAGCCCATCTAGGAAAATGAAGGAAAATTCACATCCTAAACCACCTCTGCCTTGCAGGATATCTTCCGGAGAAGAAAAGGCTAAAGAGTAAACCCTACACAAATCTGGAGTAGAGTCCCTAAGACAGTTGGATGGCACCTTGTATGCCTCCTTCCTGCAACTCCTGCAGCCAAGTTAGTGCCAAATGTATTACTCTGCTTTCTTTTGGACCACATCAGTGAGGCAGGGGTCTTGTTGTCTGAGCAGCCCAGGACCTCCATATACACTTCCCAGGCTTGTGCCCCGGGGAGGTCACTTTAATGCTGCTAATGCAGCAGTTTGACTTCACCCCTGGAGGCGCACTCCATTGCCTCTTGAGACAGATGGATGTCAATAATGTTGACAACCAAACTCTTTACAAAGCTCACAGTGGTGCTTGAATTGGTAACCTCAAGACTGGATTATTGCAAGACACTGTGCTGGGCTGCCTTTAAGGTTAGTTCAGAAGCTGCACCTAGTGATGAATTGTTTAATCATAGAGGAAAATGAACGAAAGAAGGAGGTGCATCTAGTACAGTGATGGCTAACCTTGACACTCCAGATGTTTTGGGACTACAACTCCCATCATCCCTGACCACTGATCCTGTTAGCTAGGTATGATGGGAGTTGTAGTTCCAAAACATCTGGGGTGTCAAGGTTAGCCATCACTGATCTAGTACAAAATGCAGCAGCGAGGTTGTTTTCTGGGATGACCTATCATCTGCATATATAACTTCCAGGGATAGGCAAATATGTCTGTTTTGGTTTCTCTCTCTTTTGCAGTTTTAAGCTCAGTTGCCCACTATTTTATCATGGTTTCAATGTACATGTTATGTGCTCAGTTTTAGCATTACATATATTTTCACTCAATTCATTCGATATTCTGCTTAAGCTGTATTAGTTTCCAAGGGCACCTAGAAATCTATAGGGCACACCTTAAACTGTAATTGACTTTTTTGTGTATCTGGATGTAGGGCACCATGCATGTGTTTTTCTTGGCCTGTATGTGTGCACTTCTTTTGCAATTTCTTCCATAATGATTTTAATCTTTGTAATAACATTTTATAAAATACAAACAAAACCCAGTTACACAAACATTAAAATAAACATCCATAATTCAAATACACAATAAGTTGTCCCAGCCCCAACACTAGGCAGCATTGCCGAGATGGGCAAAGATCTCCATTCTTCGTGGCTGTAAAAATTGTTTTACAAGCTCTCTTTTCTTGCTGCCTCTTTCTTGTGCTGCTTGTTTTGGTTTCTCTATTCTTACTTACCATGGCCAAAAATGGCAGAAGCTGAAAAGGCAGGGTGAGGCCTAGGGGGGATGTATTTTCTGTTTTGCAGTACAACTCCCCCCCGCCCCCCAATAATATAAACACTCATTATAATTGATGGGGGTGCTATAGGATATTGTGCCAAGCCCAGCAGGAAGGAAAGGGAGGTTCTTTTTCTGAGGTACATTAAGAAATTGTTCATACTGCTATTCCTTAAAAGGTTTTTGTTGTGAATGCCTGATTCTCAGGGCTGTGTGGAGAAAAAACTATATTTACCTCAGAATCTTCGTCATTGGCTTGGAAGGGGATTGCCTTGGTTGGACAATTATGCTTCACCTCAGATCAGGGGCAAAGAGTTGCCTCACCTCATTTTGGACAGCTGACCTGTCTACTACAAGAGGAAAAGCAACAACTGCCTATACCTTTAAAAAAAAAATTGTTTGGCAGAACTGGCTGGAATTGTCAGGCATATTAGCCCCTTTAGGGTGGAGGGAAATGAAGTCTGCCAAATGTCTGACACAAAGAACCAGTGATTTTTGTGCAAGGAGCCTTCTAATTTTGATGGATTTTTTAAAAAAAAATTAAAAGGTTTGATGCCCCTCCCTGTGCTTTTGAGGTGCTTTTAGATAAGTTTACTGGGGTAAAAAACAAAGCTATGTGCTGTCGTGGCTCCCAGTTGCTGAAGAACGAAGTCTTGAAAAATGATTCTTCCCAAAGTCTTTAGATTACTGCAGTACATACGCAGATCACTGGTTTAAGGCACTTCTGGCAATACACACGGTTAAGCCTAAATACAGTTACAACAAAAGCAGGTACTCTGCCAAAAATTTAGATGTTGATCTAACACTGACACATCCCTATATGTAGGAATGGGGCAGGCACATCTTAGGGCAGTAAGTGTTTCTGCAATGTCTCGCTACACCTAGTAGGCAGAATCCTTTGTTCCCTTCTCTTTTGGCTCATCCTCATGGTGACAGGGCAGGTGTCTCTACCTCCTCAAAGGACCAGTAAAGCATCCTCCTCTGGAAAGACAGAGCTACTCCCAGTATCTGACAGTATTTGTTGACTAGACCTCAATGAATGAGTGAGTGAGTTTATGTGAAGAGAGGCAGTGCCTCAACTCAGGTGTGGTGAAGCTTTGGTCCTCCAGATGTTGCTGAACTACAACTTCCACCATCCCTGGCTGCTGGCCAAGAAGCTGCACTCCAGTCTGAAGAATGTGTAGTATTCCACATGAACACGTTCAGAGAGGAACACTACCTTCTGAAAGTAACACAAAGTGTTGATATTAATCTACGATGCTTTTATGGCTCGGGAGTCCAATATATTTCAGAGCACCCTTCCCAATGCGAACATACCTGTAAATTTTAATTTTGATCTGAAGCTCTCTTCCAGGTGCCCTCTCTGAGGAAGGTTCAGATGGAGATGACAAAGGAGAGGGCCTTTTCAGTTGTGCCTCCCTGCTTGTAGAACACTCTCCTCAGTGAGTTCCTCTTGATGACATCAATAACACTATTTCCGCACCAGGTTAAAAACTCATCTCCTCCCAGGCAGCCAGTGATTATGCTGTTGATTAATGATACGTTTTTGCTGCTGAGGTTTTTGTTGATATTTCATTGGGTCTGTCCTATGATTATTCTATGGCTTTAAATGTGTTGTATTTGTTCTTTTCTCAGATTTTATGTAATGCTTCCTGCTGTTAAAATTTAGTGAATTGCTTAGAGATTCCTTATGTAGCAAGCAACTAAGATACTCAATTATTATTGTTTTAGTAATGATGATGATGATGGGTTGTATCCAACAATAGACCTGTTTGTGCTTCTGCTTCAGTGGAACGCCCCCCTTCTCCACACACCCCAGATCTGTTCTGGGGTTCCCCAAACTCTTTGGAGTAAATTATGCAGAGTGGAGTGGAGCGCAGGGAGAGCAGAGAGAAGGGAATTTCGGTTATGCAAGCAGAAGTCCTTGCATGAACAGGACAACCTAGTTGGATGCGCCTCTAAAATAATAACAAAGATTTATCATGTGGAACAATGTATTTTTCAGCCTAACACATGATCCCCTGCCAATAACACATGCCTGTTTGCTTTATGGAAGTGAAATCAGGGTGTTGATTGGAGGAGATGGAAGCACTAAGCTTAAGCAGCTGCTGGCCAAGAATCTGTAGTTCTTGAATTTCTTCCATGGTTGCATTTCTTGTTGGACCTCAGGCACTGTTTTTCAGGCAAATCAGTAGCCCTGAAAAAAAACTCTAGTATTTCAACAGAGGTCCTGAGGTTTATTTAAGTAGACCACATATATCTGCCTGATTTTTTTTTGCAGCATTTTGCCATCAAGTCGCTGCTATCTTCAGAACTATCAAGCTTTTTAAGTACATTCCCAGGGATTGTGCAGCTTTTTTCTTTGGTCCACTGAAAATAATTAAATGTATACTCAGCCCATGCATTATTATCATGTTTTTAGAGTGGGAGATTGGGAAAGGAAGAAAAATAAATGATGATAAAAATCGCCCTTTGGGATTGTGGTGCATATCTGTGGTAACGCCTTGGTTCTCAACTGGAGAAGAATATTTGTTTTTAAAACTCTATTTGGGCACTGTTTCCAGAGCGAAAAGTGAAAAATAGTGGAGGTACACAGAAGGCATTGAAATAATTTAGGGTTGAATCTTCTAAGAGGGAACAGCCAAAGCAGCAGAATTTAACCCATAATTCATCAGCCAAAGAGTAGGGATTAAATCCTGCTCAGTTCAGCATGTTTCCATTGGAACCATGACTTAAATGATTTCCCCCACTTCATTTTAGCATGACTTTTGATGCAAGATCCTTCCTGATTCAAGTTCATTTAAGGTTGATTCAGATTATCTTTCTTCTGTAGACGGGTGGGAGCGGGAGGGTGCCTTATCATTTGCCGAAGACAGCAGGATGTCTTGGGCAGGCTCTATTTCAGAGACCCAGGTCCCAAGTCATGTAGACATCCAACCAGAGATGGGTAACCTGTAGCACTCCAAATGTTGTTGGACTAGAGTTCCCATCATCCTTGACCCCTGGCCATGCCAGCCAGTAGGGATGGCGGATAAATCATATTTTGTTCACATTTTAACAAGAAAATGCCTGATTTGCACTTTTCAAAGGAATATGTGAAATTCACACTTCTCTAAATTTAGTGATACACTTTTCCAACCAAACCATATGTGCAAAAATAATAAAAATAAAAATAAAAATGCATGTAGTGGGGAGATATGTGCATACAGATGCATATATTAGTGAAAATCACATTAAACGTGTAGAAAAGTGCTCAAAAAAATGTATGTTACTCAAAGCTGCACTGAAATATAAATTCGCATGGAAGCTTACTGTAGATGAATTTTCATGAGGGTTTTAATAAATGGCGTAAAATTGCAGACTGCTGTGGAAATACGGAGAGCTGAGTTTAAGACTTGAAACAGAGAGGAACCGAAATTCCTTCTGGCTGGGGCTGATGGGAGTTGGAGTCCCACAGCATCTGGAATGCCGAAAGTCTCCTATTCCTTTTGTAGAGGTGAATAGCATCACCTGATTGCGCACATGGCTTCTTCATCCAAATTCTGCAGACCTCTATCCCTAGCTGGGTTAGAATGGCAACCTCTGGAGCTTCCGGTTTGGCGCGATTCATGAACGGCTGGGTCCGCTTCAAGCTCCGAAGCGGACTAGCGGTTTTGGAGTGGGGGGCAACGTTCCTGCGTAACTTGCCTCCGAAGAAACTTCAGACAGGGCGGTCTGAAGACTTGGTGATCCGGCGGGGGCTCACACGGACTCCCTTGCACCGGAGGAGCCCTAGTAAGGGCGATTCTGTGCGGCGAGGTGGAGACCGGAGCCCTGTGGATCCAGCGGCTTCTCCAATTCCGTGAAGCAGCGCAGCCGGCTGAAGGAGCGCTGAATTCTTCCAAACCAACTTTAAAAGGCAATGGAACCGTGAGTAAGATTTGGACTTTTGGACATTTAAATTAGGTCAATTTGTGACACGGGAAAGGGGTTAAAAGGAAGCCCCCCTCTGCCCAATTCACTAGCAAGGAAGCAATTTAACAAGCGGCTATAAACTGAAACCAGCAAGCCGTGGACTGTTTAGCTTCCTAGCGGCAAAATTGCAAAGCCTCCCGGTTTGGGAAGGAGAAGAGGAGAAAGTGGAGATTTCCCCCCAAATAGAGTTTAGCGAATTGCTGATTTACCGCTCACCCTCTGGATTTACGGAATACCCGGGACAGAGCGGCAACGGAGGAGACTGTGTTATGCCAGGGTAACATTTTGATAATTCTGACAGCTCTTTAACACTGTGTTGAGTGTTCTGACTGTTTAAGCTACTTTCTGGATACTTTGGGGAACTGCTACATTCCCTGGTAAAGACTTGGGTATAATTTACTGGCAACTGTCTTTCCTTTTGAATCCTGGATCGGGACTTTGGCTATTGTGCTTAACGAGCTGCCAAGTCAGTCTTTCAGGCTTGGCAGCTTTGAAGCTTTTGTTGTGTCTGCACCCTGCTGGGAAACTAGAGATTAAGCGCAGCTGCTGCTAAGTGACCTTGAAAACATGTCTGTCAGGACTGGAGCAACAACAAGAGCTGCATCTGAAAAAAGACCCTCAGTGCAGGAAGAATCAAATTTAATGATGATGCAGGCATTTGAGAATATGAGTAAGAAAATGGATGAGAAATTTGCAGCACTTGACAAGAGGTTTGAGTCTGTAGATAAAAAATTGGATGAAATTGGAAAAGTGAGACAGGATTTGGAACAGACAAGAATTCAAGTTTCTAAGGTAGAGAATAAAGTGGACCAATTGGAGGAATCTCACAATAAAGAACGTAAAGATACGCAGATTGCTCTCGCGTTTTTACAGATGAAGCAGAAGGAACAGAATTTGCGAATACGCCATCTCCCGCAGAAAGAAACTGACAGTTTGAAGGACTATTTGGTCCAAGTATTTGTGGATACTTGGGGCCTAGATCCAGAGGAGTGGAAAAAGAAGATTGTCAAGGCTTTTAGATTTGGAGCAAAGGACAAGGGAGACACCAAAGCATCAAATGACTGTCTGGTGGAATTTCAAAACAGAGAGCAAAGGGATGAAATACTTGGATACCATTTCGAAAAGAATTTGGTAGTACATCAACAGCAAGTCGTCCTGTACAAAGATCTACCAAAATATTTTATTGACCAGAGAAGCAAATATCAGGATTTGACAAAAGCATTAAGGAAGAAGAACATCAATTTCAGATGGGAGTTTCCTGAAGGCCTTTCTTTTAGGTACAAGGAAAGAAGGATCAAGATAAAGTCGGTGACAGACAAGAACAACTTTATCACAAAGAACTATGCAGACTTGGCAGCAGTGCTACCCTCTGGTGGAGGAATGGGACCAACACCTGAGGAGGATGTGGACCCAGCAGCACAAGGAGCTGCTGGAGGACGATAAACACCAAAATGGCTTTGAGGACATTAACGTGGAACATTCGAGGTTTGAACATCAAGGCGAAAAGACATCAGGTGTTCCATACCTTAATTAAACAGAATTTGGACATTATTTGCCTGCAAGAGACTCATGTAAAAAGAATTCATCGAAGAGTTTTACAGAATGCAAAATTAGGACAAGAATTTATCTCTTCAGCAAAAGTGAAAAAGAGAGGTGTAGTCATCTACGCCAAAGATAAATATGAACCTAAAATGCTTTTTAAGGATGAGGAAGGAAGATTTGTTGCAATACAAATAACAGTACAAGGCGAAAATTTTTTAATTTTGGGACTTTATGCACCGAATGATGGCAAATCGGAGTTTTATAAGGAATTACATGATAAGTTACTGGACTTTATGGATTACAAAGTTGTGACCATGGGAGATTTCAATGCAGTGGTATCAACGTTAATGGACAGATCACAAAGAGTAAGATTTTCAAATGAAGGAAGACTCCCGAAAACTTTCTTTGACATGGCTGAAAATATGGACTGGGTGGACTCCTGGAGACTACAACACCCATTGGACACAGAAGAGACTTTTTATTCAATAACGGCAAAATCCTGGAGCAGAATCGATATGATCTGGGTATCCAGGGAGTTGGCACCCAGGATACTCAGGACAGAAATATATCCGAGAACATGCTCAGACCACAATGCAGTACAACTGGATTTGAGAATTTCGACGCAAGGCACTTATAGATGGAGAATGGACGATGCACTGTTCAGGAACAAGAAGATAGTGGAAAAGGCCCAAAAGACCCTTAAGGATTTTTTTGAGATCAATTTGAATACCACAGTTGAAAAAAGGGTCGTATGGGACACAAGTAAAGCAGTCATGAGAGGTTTCCTGATACAGCAAAAGGCGATAAAGAAAAGGCTTCTGAATCAAAAAAAGGATAACATCATGCAGCAGCTGAAGGAACAAGAAAAGAAATTGAGAGGGAATCCCAAGGACATCTCTTTGCAAAAAATGATTAAACAATTACAGGTGGAACTCTCTCAATTGATAAATCAAGAGATTGAATGGAAAATAAAATTGATGAAACAAAGATCTTTTGAATCAGCCAATAAGTGTGGCAAACTGCTTGCGTGGCAACTGAGAAGAAGGCAGAAGCTGAATACAATCACGACTCTGAGGATAGATGGGAAAGAAGTGACAAAGCCGGCGGAGATAAAAAAGAATTTTGAGGAATTTTATAAACAGCTGTACAAGAGAGAAAAAGAAAAAAATGAAGAGATTGAGCAATTCATCAATAAAAATGGACTGCATAAAATCCCAGAAGATATGAAAGCCTCACTTAACCACCCAATTACAATAAATGAAGTGGAAAGTTCAATAAACAGCATGAATTTAGACAAGGCCCCCGGACCCGATGGCTTAACTGCGAAATATTATAAGACTTTGAAAGAATGGCTGATACAGCCAATGATGGAAGTTTGCAACAATATCCTACGGGGAAGCAAGGCACCCGACTCTTGGAAGGAAGCATATATTACACTGATACCCAAACAAGAATCCGATAAGACCCAGATGAAGAATTATAGACCGATCTCCCTCCTTAATGTGGATTATAAAATCTTTGTGAACATTATGGCCAACAGGCTTAAGAAAGTGTTAATGGAAATCATCCACAAGGACCAAGCAGGTTTTTTACCTGGAAGACAGTTAAATAGCAACATAAGAAATGTGGTTGATATCTTAGAAAAGTTGGAACAGCAGAAAAACGTTAAAGCAGTGTTAATGTTTGTAGACGCGGAGAAGGCCTTTGACAATATTTCTTGGAATTTTATGAAAAGAAATTTGGAAAATATGGAGGTGGGAGGTGGTTTTATGAATGGAATCCAAGCTATTTACACAGAACAAAAAGCGAGACTTATTGTCAATAATGAAGTATCGGAGGGAATTAGAATTGAGAAAGGTACAAGACAAGGGTGCCCACTTTCCCCATTACTCTTTATAATGGTCCTGGAAGTCCTGCTGAATATGATTAGAAGAGAGAACGTCATAAGAGGGGTGGTGGTGGGGGCAAAACAATATAAATTGAAAGCCTTTGCTGATGACTTAATATTGACATTACAGGATCCAGAAAACAGTGCCACAAAGGCACTGGAGATAATGCAAGATTTTGGGAAGGTAGCAGGTTTCAAGTTGAATAAAGCCAAAACCCAAGTTTTGGGAAAAAACCTTACACCAGAGGAACAAAACAGTTTTGAATTGAAAACAGGTCTCCAATTTACCAAGAAAGTAAAATATTTGGGTGTTAATATGACATCAAAAAATCAAAATTTATTTAAAGATAATTACGAAAAAGTATGGAAAGAAGTTAAGAGAGATTTGGAAATTTGGAGTAATTTGAAATTGTCTTTGTTGGGCCGAATAGCGGTAATTAAGATGAATGTGCTACCCAAACTTTTGTTTTTATTCCAAGCACTCCCTATTATAGATAAAGTAGAACCATTTAAAGCTTGGCAGAAAGATATTTCTAGATTCGTTTGGCAGGGAAAAAAACCCAGGATAAAATTTAAGATTTTAACTGATGATAAGAAAAGAGGGGGCTTTTCCCTGCCAGATCTGAACACTTATTTTGAAGCTGCTGCATTCTGCTGGCTGAAGGATTGGATGTTATTAGAGAATACGGAAGTGCTGGACTTAGAAGGCTGGGACAACAGGTTTGGGTGGCACGCATATTTATGGTATGATAAGGTAAGGGCCCACAAAGGTTTTAAAAATCATATTGTTAGAAAAGCATTGTTTAGAGTGTGGACAAAGTATAAAGATTTGTTAGAAAGAAAAACACCCAGATGGCTCTCTCCATTGGAAGCTAAAATGGCAAAAAGGACGAACATGGAATCCAAATGGCCGAAATATAGTGAGATCCTGAGAGAAGAAGGACAAAGTGTAAGGTTGAAACCTTTTGAAGAGTTACAATCAGAACTATGGGACTGGTTTAGCTATCACCAAATTAACGAGACTTTTAAAATGGATAAGAAAATAGGTTTTCAGTTGGAAAAATCAAAACTAGAAACAGAACTGTTGGAACCAAAAACAGGAACTTTGTCCAGAATGTATAATCTGTTGCTGGAATGGCATACACAGGATGAACTAGTTAAATCTGCAATGATAGATTGGGCAAAAGATGTTGGACATAACATAATGATGGCTGACTGGGAGAGACTGTGGAGGAGAGGTATTAAATTTACTGCATGTAATGTTCTGAAAGAAAACGTAATGAAAATGATTTACAGGTGGTATTTAACCCCAGTCAAGCTAGCAAGAATCTATCATTTGCAAGACAACAAATGTTGGAAGTGTGAAAAGACTGAAGGAACATTTTATCATATGTGGTGGACCTGCCCAAGGATGAAGGCCTTCTGGGAAACAATATATAATGAATTGAAAAAGATGTTTAAATACACATTTATTAAGAAACCAGAGGCCTTCTTACTCGGAATGGTCAACCAGGAATTGCCCAAAGAAGATCACACTTTGTTTTTGTATGCCACAACAGCAGCAAGGATCTTAGTCGCGAAATATTGGAAGACAAAGGACTTACCAACTATTGACGAATGGCAGATGAAGATGATTGAGTATCTGGAAGTTGCCGAGCTGACCGCGAGACTCCGTGACCAGGGGGAGGAGGAGGTGGAAAGAGAGTGGGGGAAATTTAGACAATATGTCAAGAAATGAATTGTATTATATGAGTAATTAATAGCTAGGAAGTAATTAAATAGTTTATAGTATCTAGTTTTATAAAGTAGAAATAAGATAAGATAAAGAAAGAGGATATATGTTTAAAAGATAAAGTGATTATAAGAAGTAAGACAATATTGAGGTATAAGACTTGTTCAGTATAATTAAAATGGGAACAAGATAAGATAAATATGCACAAGAGAAAATGAGAGACCTAGTGAGGAATATGAAAAGGAATTGCTAAAAAGGTTATGATAATGAAAGGTGAAAAGGGAGGAGGGGGAGGAAGCCAATAGATAATGTTAGAAAATAAGTTACATTAGGAATTATAGTGAATGTATGTATGTTGTGTGTTTTTGTTTCGATATGTTATGTTTATTTGTTTTTCTTTTTTTGTTTATAAAATTTAATAAATATAATTTTAAAAAAAAAGAAAAAAAGAATGGCAACCTCTGAAGGAATGACTCAACAGTGGGCATTTTTACATTGCCAGGCAGACCAAAGGAACTGGGCTCCCAAAAGTTGTCTGTAGACTGGAATGCAGTAGGGGCAGCTTTCCCAGCATAGAGATGGAGTGAAGGGGAATTGCTAGGCCTATTGTATTTCAGCCTTTAAAGGTGCAAAGGTTTTGAAAGAAGAAGAAAAAGGTGATGTCCCAATGAGTCAGAGAAACGGTTTGATTGCACCCAGATCAAATAGACCTGACCATGATATATTATTATGTGCCTTACAAATAAGTGAACCATTAATTTGTACCAGCCACTATGATGGTGCTTAGAAAAAAGAATAACTGAAAAGACATTAAAAAAAAATCCTTGTGGATATTTGCTGAGTGTAGGAAAAAAATGAGGAATAAATTAAAATAATTATTTGCATCAATATTTTTAGCCCTTTGGATTTTTGCTGAGCGAACAAACGGAAAGCTAAATAATTTCTTCAAGATGGCCCAATTGCCATTTAATGTGGTCTTTTATTGGTTCTGTTTTCCACTGGGTTGACCCACACAATGCTGGACTATGATGGGACTTCGGTCAGATCCAGCCAGGCTCTTCTGAAATCCAAGAGGCAGCATTTCTAAGCCTCTCTCTGTGAATATTGAATAAAAGACCTTGGTAAGAACTCTCCCTGTTTGTCTATTCCTGGCAGCCTACTGTGGGGGCTTCCGATTCCCTGAAGCCTGACATCCAGGGACCTTGGGGCTAGTTGTAGTCTGCAACATCTGGATGACTTCCCATTGGGTACTCTCTGGTGCTGCCTTTCCCACATGCCACAAGTGTCTTTCACAAGAAGGCAACATATTTTACCTTGACAACCTTCCCACCACTGTTTTCACCTCTTCTGAGTTTCATTCAAAGCTGATGTTCCCAGTAAAGTTTAATAGTGTAGTTATAAACCTCCTCAAAACCCTTTAATCCTTTGGCAAACAGTTCAAAGGCTACAATGGTTTATTGCAGCTTTGTTCCGGCTCAGAACGTCTCACATTTCATCTCATAAATAAGATTCCAAAGGTGATAGTGGGTAATTCTTCACTGTGATTTCCCTCCCTAAGGCCACACATAGCTTCGCAACATGGAACACCCTTGCCATAGCCCAACAGACACACAGGAAAACGACACTCTGGAAGAGCAATCTCCTTTTAGACCGATTGCTCAACATATAGATCCTGAAGGCTTATTTTACAACACTGGGAATTAAGTCGAAGTAATCAACAACCATCTGAAAGGCCCCGAAGAAAGAGATTTTTTAATTAGGGTGGCATCAAAACATGTTTTCACTCCTGCAAGAGAAGAAAAGGGAAAGGCTTGAGCAAAAGGTGCTTTGGATGCTGGAGGAAATGGCTTAATGACTCCTGGTTACTGTTGGCCTTGAGGCCAAATGAACATAGCTGAGCAAACAGAAACCCACAGTTGTTAATTTGGAGCTACCACCTGCTTCATTCACTCAGTATAGTGATCTTTTCCTGCATTTCATCTCCCTGCTCCTTGCAGGCGTAGTCAATGCAGTGCCCTCCAGATATTGCTGGGCTGCAGCTGACCGTTGGCCATGTACAGTAGAATGGGGCTGGTGAGCGTAGGAGCCCAACAACACCCAAAGGCTACTCTTGGTTTTGACTTGGCAACATTACTACCTTAACAGAATTGCGATTTTGAGCAGATCCAGATGATAAAAACATTTATGAAGGGTGGAGGGGATTTCCCTTGCTGTCTACTTTTACTGTTTCTCTGATTAGTTCTGCACTGTTCACTGGGAGAATTTCTAGAATGAATTTCAGAATTGGAAGGTGTGCAGTCCTCTTAGTATCTCTTACATTCGCCACATTTCTCTGAGTGATGATAAGCTTCAGAGTTTGGTTCCTTTTGGAAAGAGGTTGCAGGAAACAGCACTCTCAGATTCTTGCAGAAACCAGCTCAGCTATCTGTGTTGTGGGAGGTCAGAGCTATTTTTTTCTAGAAAAATGAACATGTCCCCCATTCTCTTAGAATAGCAATGGTGCCCCACCTGAGAGGTGGCTAACAGGTCAAATTTGTAGTTGACCTAGAAAACACAGAAGCCCCTGGACCTGTTTGTCTATAATTCAACAGGCTTTATCCACTCTGCAGGGGATAGTATGTCTGAAAATTTCATCTACTTGTCATCAGGGAAAAAGTAATTTTTAAATTTCCTACTCAGCTAGATCATGAGCTAAATTTGGCAAACTATGAAGTGGCTCAGATCGAGATGACCTGTTTTATGAACTGCCAGGAATGTGATCAGTGCACATTCCTAATATGTGAGCCTCCACACGACTCATTGAGAGCCAGTGTGGTATAGTGGTTAAGAGTGGTAGACTTGTAATCTGGTGAACCGGGTTCGCGTCTCCGCTCCTCCACATGCAGCTGCTGGGTGACCTTGGGCTAGTCACACTTCTCTGAAGTCTCTCAGCCCCACTCACCTCACAGAGGGTTTGTTGTGGGGGAGGAAGGGAAAGGAGAATGTTAGCCGCTTTTAGACTCCTTAGGGTAGTGATAAAGTGGGATATCAAATCCAAACTCCTCCTCCTCCTCCTCTTCTTCTTCTTCTTTTTCCTCCTCCTCCTCCTCCTCTTCTTCTTCTTCTTTTTCCTCCTCCTCCTCCTCCTCCTCCTCTTCCTCTTCCTCTTCTTCATTGAGTGCTACTGAGGCATTTTTGCAATTTGCTAGAAATGGAATTAAAATGGAGGACATGTGCAAACAGTCAACATAACATGCTATCTTTTCTATATCTTGCTGTCCTGGTGATCTGCTTTGAGCATAACTTTGTACAGAAAAGCAGGAACACTATTGTCCAGTAACACTTTTTTCCCTTGGCCAAAATCCTTGGCCTACTTGCAAATAAGGTTCAGTCAAGCAAAGCTCCTTTTCAATGCCAATTGAAAACTTCCCTTTTGGAGATTCAGCTCATTGTATTGCTTCACTGCAGGGATTAGTGTTTAATTTCACTTTAATTAGCCAGAGTTTGTTGCACATGGGTGTATTGCTTAAACGAGTGATTTCTTCCCATTAATTCCCATCTTCTTTTTTTACAGCACTGCTATTTAGCTATAAAGCTATAACGAAAATAAAAATGGAATAATTTGCTTCCCTTAATGAGGAACAAGCTAACAAAATAAGAGACTGTCGACAGTGGGATGGCCTACCTCGGAACTACAGCATATCCTCCAAAATTTCTGCAATGAAAATAGGGACACCCTATTCTATTATAATAACAATAATTTTTTTATTTATACCCCACCCATCTGACTGGGTTGCCCCAGTCACTCTGGGCAGCTTCCAACATATATAAAAACATAATAAAACATTTAAAAAAACAACACTTCCCTATACAGGGCTGCCTTCATATGTCTTCTAAAGGTTGTATCTCCTTGACTTGAGGGTTGCATAACTCCAAACAGTCCAAGGGATTTCCTAAGGAAAAGTGGGACATTCTGGGATCAAATCAGAAACCACAATGGCTTCTGTAAATCAGGGACTGTCCCTGGAAAATAGGAACACTTGGAGAGTCTGTTAGTGGTGGGCTTTCCTTCATTGGGGTGTTTTTTTTTATTTAAACAGAGTCAGGGATGCTTTAGTTGTGATTCCTGCATTGCAGGCAGTTGGATTATGTGACGTTTGGAGTCCCTTCCAACTCTGCATTTCTATGACTCTGTGACAGGCTAGGCTTCTCACACTCTATCATGTGTGTGCATGATAGAGTGTGTGTCTGTTGTGTGTGTGTGTGTGTGCATGTGCCATTGGGAAAGGAGGTTTAAATGGGATCTGTTGAGCCTTTGGGTAAACCTTCTGCACTATGCTTTTGCTAGGGGTAGTTCCTGAGCGAAAGCAAGGATCTGCCAGCATCTTGATCACAAGTCATTCCAGTGCACATACGGACTGTCAAAGTCTAATAAGAAACACTTCGGTGTTGTGTCTGAAAACCAGAAGCATATATTATATCTGTGATGCCTTTCTCGGAATTAAGAAAGAATCCTTTTAAACAGCAGGTCTCTCTTAAAAATAAAGTCCATCTGGCAATCCTGCTAGCTGCCAACAGCCATGAACTCTAGAGCTGTTTGCTGGGTCTCCGATTCTATTTTAAAATGACCAAAAAAAGAGCCATTCTTTTCTTTATCGCTTTATCCTCCTTTGGTCTGGAAACGTTGCAGTGCTTAATGCAATTCAGACGCGTCCTGGTTAGCAGCAAAATCATGTTACTCAAGCCACTGTTATTTATTTATTTATTTATTTGTTTTCTTTAAAAATGAAATCTTGGAAGAAAGCCGGAAGCCAGTGTTATGAAAAGATCTGGCAAGGAGGCAAGGACCGAAACCATTTCCCTCTGAGTACAAATTTGTGTTGATTCTTCAACACTGAACGTCTCGCCACACTCTTGATGGTTGAGCAATGGGTAGAAGGAATGCTGGTGCTCAGGGCAGTTCTGAATTGTGAAGAGGGCAGAAGTCTAGAACCCTTACTTCTTGGTGCAGCCCCCTTTTGCCCCAGTTTCTGACAAATTTTTAAGAAGTATACAAAAAAAGTATCAGGTGTTGTAATAATTGTGATCAAACAAAATCAAAACACCAAATTGGCTAATAAATATTGAGGACAGTTTACTCAATCAAACATGTTAAAATGAACACATTAAGGTGCAGCGTGCAAATCCAAGCCTGTAAAAACTTAATAAACTGATGGCATAATACTGAGACTAATGATAATGTCCTAGTTTTTAAGAACACAAGAAGAGCTCTGTTGGATCAGGCCAAAGGCCCATCTGGTCCCATATCCTATTCTCACAGTGGCCAACCAGATGTCTTTGGGAAGCTCATAACAGGACCTGTGGCCAATAGCTCTCTCCCTCTCAGCTGGTATTGAGAGACACTGTGCTTCTGAAACTGGAGGAAGAATATACAGGTGTGCATCCATTTTGGGTACTTCTTGAATTATGAGTGGGATTTCCTGAGTCAGACTGAGCCATTAACAAGGCATCTCAAGTCGGACCAGGGACTCCCTCCAGTCCTAAGTTGCTCTGCAGAATTGGGTGCTCAAAGCATGCTGAATTTTTAAAGAAATGGGCGTTAAAAAAAATAATAAAGATAGGGAAGCCAAGCTGACTATGGAAACAGCTTGAGCTCAAGTTGGAGGGAGGGGTGTCTCTGTGTGTGCATCTGCACACGGAGAACCTTTTCTTTGAATTCATAGGTCTATCTAGGTTTTAATCCCCCCCCCCGCACTCCAATCACAGTGATTTGGGAGGAAGGAATTCAAAATGGTGTTTGTTTTATGCTCTTTCACCACCTATGCAAATTAATTGAGAGATTTCCTTTTCTCCCTAGTAGAAGAGCTTGTATCCCCCAGAAATACATGGGGGGGGGAAACAACAACCATATGTCCATCTCCCACCAATGATCCTTGCGACGAGAGGGGTTTTGCTGGTTGTGCATGTGACACTTTCCCCATTCCAGTCTTTCTTGGGGATGCATGGTCTCTCCCCCCCCCAATTCCCTTACCCTATGGAAGTCAATGGAGATTGTCTCTTTATCTCTTCAATTAGCTGCCTACAATTTTGCAGGCTCAGAGGCACCAACTCCCAACAGAGGCCCTGTGGCACTGGTGTAGGTCTCAGTAGCGACAGGGGGTGGAAGTCGGGCAACCAAAGCAAAAAATTTGTGGGTGCTCAAGACCCTGGCCCCCCTGGAGATGGTGCCAGTGGGCAGGCTTAACCCATTTCCATGCTGCATCCAATTCCACGGAAAGGAAAACTGTTTCAGCTGCTTCTAGATTCCCCATTACAGCAAACAATGGGGAAACCAGCTTTGATTTTAACGAAGGTTGGAAAGGTGCTGAGCAGCTCAAAACAGATAAGACTTCTTCCCAAATCTATGAATACAAGTCAGCTATTGGGACTGGTGAGCACTGCTGTGAGCAGAGCCAGTGAGGTGTAGTGGTGAAGAGCGGTAGACTTGTAATCTGGTGAACCGGGTTCGCTTCTGGGTGACCTTGGGCTAGTCACACTTCTTTGAAGTCTCTCAGCCCCACTCACCTCACAGAGTGTTTGTTGTGGGGGAGGAAGGGAAAGGAGAATGTTAGCTGCTTTGAGACTCCTTCGGGTAGTGATAAAGCGGGATATCAAATCCAAACTCTTCTTCTTCTAAACTCTTCTTCTTCTGCTGCTGGTACGTTTTCACCATGACTTACTGTACATCCCTCAAAATAAAAAAACCTGTCCAAGTCGGCGAGCGTCGCTATGTCTTGTGCTAGCAAATTCCACAGTTTAACTAAGTGCTGTGAGGATTCCCTTTTGTCCGTTCCAGATCATCTCTCTTATCTGCTTCTCCTTCCCCATGCTTAAAGTTATAAGCCTCTATTATTTCCACTCCTGTTCTCAACTAAAAGGCGCCAGTTTGCTTGTGACCTTTCCTCATAGTGAAATTGCTCCCTCTCACCTGGTCATTCTGTTGCCCTTTCCTGCACCTTTCTCAGCTCTGCAATATCCCCTTTGAGGTGAGGCAACACACCCCTGCCTTTCCTCTCCCTAGTTTGCCCTTTTGCACTGAGAGATTCAGTTAGGAATTTCATTAACAACTTGGTATCACTGTTGGTTTTTTTTGTTTTGTTCTGTTCATAAAGTTATTCAGAAAAAAACAAAACCCTGGGGCATAAATTTATTTATTCTCTGAAAATTAAGAAGGGCTCGGTCCCATAACCTTTATGTTATGGGGCCGTCTGGAGGCTCACGTTGGAGTACATATAATCCTCTTTCCCTCAGACAAACAAAAAAGATACGATCATAAGGATAATAAAAACGGAAACACTAGTCAGGACTATTAAGAGCCTAGAGCACATTCAAGTCACCACCCAGTTCTCCTCAGGAGATCGTGGAGCTAAGCGGATGACATAATGAGTGCCAACAGTTTGCATGTTTCTAAATAACACTTGTGTTGTCATCATTCGCTATGAACAAAGATGAATTGTGAATGAGGTTCAATTATAGGAGGTAATGTCTATAATATAGTGGTACCTCAGGTTACATACGCTTCAGGTTAAGAACTCTGCTAACCCAGAAATAATGCTTCAGGTTAAGAACTTTGCTTCAGGATAAGAACAGAAATTGTGCTCTGGCGGCGCAGTGGTAGCGGGAGGCCCCATTAGCTAAAGTGGTGCTTCAGGTTAAGAACAGTTTCAGGTTAAGAACGGACCTCCGGAACGAATTAAGTACTTAACCAGAGGTATCACTGTAATAATAATAATAGTAATAATAATAATAATAATAATAATAATAATAATAATAACAAGCTGCCCATCTGCCACTCTGGGCCGCTTCCAACAAAACATTTAGTTGTACTACGTACAATGACAATAAAGTATCTATCTATATCTATCTATCTATCTATCTATCTATCTATCTATCTATCTATCTATCTATCTATCTATCTATATCATCTATCTATATCTATCTATCTATATCTATCTATCTATCTATCTATCTATCTATCTATCTATCTATCTATCTATCTATCTATATCTACCTATCTAACATTAAAGCACAAAAAATGAAGGAATAAGAGCTGACCTGAATAAATATGATTACTGCAGAGGAAATTATGCAAATACAGGATCTATTATGAGAGAAACCACCCAGACTGCTTGTTTGTTTATCTATTAATTTTTCATAACCTACCCTTCCTTCCCACAACTAGAAAAATCAGAAACGTAAAACAACACTGTAACATATTACAAATAGTGGTTGATACTAGCAGGGTAAAACCCTGATGAACAAATAGCTTTGACGTTGCTCCTGCAGCTGAAAAGGGGAGACTGCCTGATTTCCCCTTGCCGGGGGACCCCAGCAGCTTCCTCCACCACTGTGCGGAGATGGCAGTATTGAGTCAGTGGCTCACGTGCTTCTGGCTTGCACTCTTCATAAAGATTTGAGGAGTGAGGTTATTACCCCTCTATTATTGTCCATGCTGGGTCGCTCAACCATTGCTACTGTGTCCTTTCTTCTAGCAGATCAAGATGATCAGGTGACAGCAAAAACTGCAGGGTTTTTAGCGGGGGCAATTAGAATAAGATCTATTATTTGATTATTGATGTAAACTCCCAAAATGTATTTTCTATAGTTAAGTTTTTACCTCTATCTTCAGTGCCTTTTATTTTATTGCTATGGCTAGTGGCTGATGCAAATAAAGATTCTTCTGGTTCTGATTCAGATCAATACATGCTTCTTATTTCGCTAAGAAAGCTACAATGCAATGCCACCTAGTGGCCCAGAAATCATGTGTTTTCAAGTCTGCTCATTTATTCATCCCTGGGTGACATTCCTTGCAAAATAATAAAATAAAATAAAATAAAATAAAATAAAATAATAAAATAAAATAAAATAAAAATTGCTTCATTGGTTATATATATATATATATAGTATGGTATACCACACTATAGAGAATGTGTTACAAATGGTACAATCCACTTGGGTTGTGGCTGTCTAATATAGAGGATAACCTTCAAGGTGAAGACACCCCCAATTTGAGGGGGTATCTCACCAAAACCCCATTTAAAGACAATAAGCCCTAGGAAGGGAAAGCTGGGGAACTTGCACATCAACAGCTAGCAAATGGATAGCAGTCTATGGTGAGATGGATTGTATTTGTATTCAAGTTATAGTAACGATGACTAAATTTGCACCTATGCATTAAAATCAGCGCATGCAAGTTTCATCCAAATCTGTGTCCTCTTTTGCCCTCTTTTTTGGCAATGCAGTTCCCCACTAACACATTGTTGTGACAGTAGCAGCCTTCCAGCGCACTGGAGGCATCTCCCATTCAGGTTCCATTAATGATATTATCGTTTTCTCAAGTAAGGGTTAAAATTGCAACCAATTTGCCTGACTTTGCAAGCACACTTTTTGGCATAAGACTGCACAACGCTCGACATGACCGAGAAGCAGAACTTTTTCAGAGTTCCAAAAATTGCTGAAATTACACTTTCCCTGGAGTATATGAGGTCAGTTATGGTCTGACGGCCTAATTATTTTTATATAAATGATCAAGAGCTCGAAAAACCAAACAAAAAGATGTTATTAATCCAAAGGAATTTTGGATAATTTCAGGCAAATAGGTTGCTCAGTTGAGTGATCCAACATTTAGGATTGGATACACATGCTAAGGGAGTATTTTCGATTCAAGAAAATGCCAGGAGAGCAAGACTGGAAAGCAGTTCAGGCGTTTACCGGCATCCATGTAAATACATATATAACTATTTATAGCATGGGTAATTCAAGAGCATGAATTTCCTGAGAAGAAGTGGCAGGAAGCCTCTAGCCCACCCAGGTGCCATTGATGATTCTTAGGGTCATGTACTGTGCTGAAAGTTTGGGAGAGAAATAACAATTCATAACTGCTGACGGTGCAGCATTTGTCATGGCATGCCCCAATTACTATTCCCATTTCACAGAGTATGCATTACAGTCTCCATAAACTGCAGCTGATTTTCCACATAGCCTGTCAATTCTTAGGGTATTACTTAAATCGCTGTGTGTCAGGTTAACAAGAAGCCCACATTTAGGTCTTGCATTGACCTAAAGTAGGTTGTACCAGCCAATGCCTCCTCCTCCTCCTCCTCCTCCTCCTTCTTCGTTTGCTTCTGGATGAGGAGAGAGGGAGCAAGGCAGACAATTAAGTCATAAAATCAACATGGGGTCTTTGTTGTAAGATGGAGTTTCCGAGGAGTCCTGTTTCTGAAAATGTGGAACATGGTAATCTTGAATGTTCTCATCCTACAGACTAACTTTGGGCCTCTCTGGAAATCTTTTGTATTGCGCATTCAAGATGATGATTAAATCTATTACCTATCCTTCACCAGCAAGTCCCAAGGTGGGTTGCAAATAATTAAAAACTAAAAACAGTTAAAACCAATTACAATCACAGGAACAGGGTAAGCCTAGAACACATACATCTCAGCTATCATAGTCCAGGGTACGGAGTTGTCTCTGCAGTCTTTCCTGAAAGCTGTGCAGTGTAGGTACCTCTATGCTGAGGGAATTCCATAACTTAGGGGCTGCCCCAGAAAATGCTTTTTTCCTGTAGCAGCATCCAAACGTCTGAGGGCAGCAGCTCTAGCAAGTTTCCAACCAGTTCATGCCCCTCAACCTCCTGCTGAAATCCAGTAATTTTCTATATCACAAATGTTCCAGTGAGAACAGAATGCTGGACTAGATGGGCCATTGGCCTAATCCAGCAAGCTGTTGTTGTTGTTGTTGTTGTTGTTGTTGTTGTTGTTGTTGTTGTTGTTGTTGTTGTTGTTGTTGTTATTATTATTATTACCGTATTATTATTATTATTATTATTATTATTTTATTGTCTCAGTGATGCTCCAGATGGTAATAATGAGATGACATTGGGAAGACAACTAAAGAAGTGGAATGCTGGGTTGACATTTGCTTCTCAGGCCTGAGTTTCCCTGTCATGCTGCAGCAGATGAACTGTAGCGGGCCATAAAGGGGTATGTCTTGCACAAACCTCTTTAAATTTGGGGTCAGTATTCCCATGCCCCCTTCTTCCACTAAATTCCATTAGTGATTTCCTTCCATTAACAATTGATTCTTTTTCAGCAAAGGCTTGCCGATTTCATAGCACAGCAAAAATAATGTATAAAGGGAACAATGGCTCCCTTCACTTACGTAGCATTCCAGTTACGATGACGGGAGTCCTCTCCTTGGCACTCAGTGGCTGGTTCATTTCGCAGGTTATCTTTCTCCTTCTTCCAAAACACGTCCAAATTAAGATGCATCTTAAAAGAAACAGAGATACCTCCGCTCATGGCGACCGCATTGGGGAGCTTCCAATATGTGCAGTTATGCCCTCTGCGTCCCTGCCCCCGCATTCCATCGGAGTGAGAAGCAGTTATCAGATGATCCACGAGAGAAAGCTCTACCCCCCCTGACCCGGGGGGGGGGGGCTTGCAAGGATAATTGCTCCCAAACTATCCTTAATTAACTGCACGGCTGGCATCTGCTACCATGGGATTGGCAGTTCGCCATGGTGGCTGCGCCGGAAGTTAAACTATAATACAATCGTTAGTGGTTCTCTGAACAACTCTAAGCATCCTTAACAAACTGCAGTCCCCAGAGTTCTTTGGGGGAAGCCATGTCTGCCTTTAAATGTGTAGGGCAGATGAGGCCTTGTTCTGTGGATGACCCCTCCCACAAACACATTTTTGGAAATCTTATTTGGAATAACTGACTTGCTTAAACATGGTTCCCGTTGGCCATGATCCAAGCAGTTTGCTGGGCCAGCTTTCCTGTGAACCTCATCCTGAACTAGGACAGTGACATGAGCCTTCCATGGGGTCTGTGGAGCTTGGATATTCTCTTTTTAAATCATAGTTTTGTAATCCTCAGAAGATCACTGGTTGCCAAGATTTAGATAATGCTGGGAAGAATGGGAGTATCTTGTTTTTGGTTTGAACCTCCCAACAAGAGAAGCCAACAATCATAGGTTACAACAGGATCCTTGCTTGGGAATAGTTATTTTGTTTAGTGCCCCAAGGCTGTTTCCACACTGGATACTGAGGGATAGTCCCAATTTGTTCTGTTGCTTTTTATGCAGCATCTAGATGGTATCATGGGCAACACACCCCTGTCTCATGTTTTCCTGATCAGTCTTTCTCCCGGGCTTGGAAAATCATATGACTTTTTTAAAAAAACTCAGAGAAATAGCTGTGCAGTTTCAACTCCTACTGTTGGAATGAATGGCATATGGTCCATCACCTTCATGTGGGTACAATCCCTTCAGTGACCCACAGTAGAGGACGCCAAAGCAAAAAGCAAAAGCAAAGCAAAGCAAAACAAAACAAACACCAGAAATGAAGCAACAGAAAAAAAGAGGAAAAGGAAACAGGAAGACCCTGTGAGAGAGACAGGGAAGGGAAGATCTCCCAGTGTGCGAGGCTGGGACAAGAAATCTTTTATGAACAGTACAGGTAAAACTCTACAGGGCTGCCTTCAGATGTCTTCTAAAGGTTGTATAGTTACTTATCTCTTTGGCTCGGGGGTCGCATAACTCCATTCCTTCACGTTTTTTCGATGGAAAGAGGGACATCCTACAATACTCTCCAACATTTCTCTGATGAAAATAGGGACATCCTAAGGAAAAGTGGGACATTCTAGGATCAAATAAAAAACTGGGACAGCTTCTGTAAATCCGGGATGTCCCTGGAAGGTAAGGACACTTGGAGGGTCTGCCATTGAGTTCAATGAGAATTATTCCCTGGCAGATTGATACGGGACTGTGCCTTTCCTCTCTCATTCCTTCAAACAATCCATCATATTTTCCTAAGTTTGTATATAAAAATGAGTTTACTTCTTGGCTGATTGTTTGACAGTCTTCCTGTGCTCTTCTTCGGAAATAAAACTCCTGGAATAGGACACCAATTGCCTTCAAAACGAAGAGGGAAGATGGTATTTATTGAGAGAGTGTTGTGTGATGTTCATATCGTATCTGCCTGTGTGCTTCCTGACTTTAGGTAATGCGATCTCTCTCTCTCTCTCTCTCTCTCTCTCTCTCTCTCTCTCTCTCTGTGTGTGTGTGAGAGAGAGAGAGAGAGAGAGAGAGATTTTCCTAGAAATATTGGTTCAGAGTGAAGCCTTTCAGTGACATCAACAGCTGTAGAAAGAGGCAGTAGCCAAAGGAGACTGGGATGTATCCCTCAGGTTGCTTAGAAGATTATCATAGCTTTCTGTGGCTGTCAGGAGGACGAGAATAGCCACAAAATGGAATCCAACTGGACAACATCACGGCATGTGATGCTATACTAGCCATTTTTTAAAACAACTTCAGGCATTCCCCCCCCCCCCAAACACAGCTTTGATCCCAATTGAGAAAATGAGCAGCCTAGTTGTGTCTTAAGCCGGTAACATGTACAGAGTCTGTGTGGGGATGTCTTCCCCTGAACATGTGCTATTCATTGTAATGAGGTTTGAACAGGAAAAGGCCTGAGTTTCTTTTGGTATTGTCATGGCTGTGGCTTTAATAGTGGAAACGGCTAGCTGATAGGATCAGTGGATGCTGTGTGGTGCTTAACCACAACAGGGAGTTCTTAAAGCCCCCAGGTATAAAAGAGATGTTGCAGCAGATTATATTGTTCATGGAAAAACGCTAAGTGTTCTTTTTAAAGCTAAGGCAGTGAATCACAGTAAGGACATAAAGCTGCTTTTTGCCCTCCCTCAAATGTCAACATCCCATCAGGCTTTCCGAACTGTTTCCATCCCAGCTTATTATTACAGGAACTGTAACTGTAAGAATGTTTTTCCTCCTCCCTCCCCATCATCTTTTCCTTATATGCCATTTGTTTTATATTGTTATCCTGAGGGCAGGAGCTGTGTTACTGCTAATCTTTATGACCCGCTCTGAGAGTGGCGGGGGAGGATTTTTTTGGCTGAGCAACAGGGTAAATATGCCTCAAATGCAGAAATAAATAGATAAAGTAGCTAAAGTTAGGCAGTTTTTAAGTCCCGTTATTAAAGGCACATATGTCCTGTTTGCAATCTTATGATAGGAGGTCTGCAGTGAAGCGAACACAATCAGGAATATATTGGAGATTAGTCAATTCTCAGTCAATTCTTTCACACCAAACAATCAGCATCTGCGTGATATTTTAACCAGGGGTAGTACCTCTGGTGGGGGACATTTGTTCACCTTTGGCCCTCATTCTGCACTCAGCTCTTACCTGTTGCTCCCAGTGTCTGCATGCCACAATAGGCACACCCCGGAAATGGCTTCGGTTGGCCAGCTAAAGCAGGTGAGGGTAGCCAATGTTATGATATTTGTCCAAGCCGAGCGGCAACACCTGCAGCGAGGCCTGGTCTGACTTTTGCCTGTCTCACCAAGCCGTGAGAAAGCTGTCTTATCTTTGCCTACATGGAATGTTTATGTTTTACTGTACTGTTGTAATCCGAGCCTTTGTGCTCACTCGACTAGCTAGATCTCAAGCTGGAAAGACGGCTTTATGGCAGCTCTGTCTAAATGAGCTGGCAGCAGAGATTCTCTCTGCACTATTCCTACAATAAATAGTTTTAGCCTTATTTATGGCTTGTGTGTGTTGTTCTTCATGCTGGGAACAATCACATATTACTGCACCACCAGACTCTCTGTAGCCGGGCATGAGCGCACATGGCTTTGCTCTGGCATTGGGGCAGTCTCACAAACTGCCCCAGGCGGGGTTTATGCTGACAGCCAATGGGTCTCAAACCCTCCGTGAGTTAGGGAGTTCCCCTGCATGCAAAGACTGGCTCTGGTGGATTGAGCGGACAAGACCAAGAGTGGTCAAGAAGGCAATTTCTGCTGTAGAGGGAAGTGAGGGGCAGATGGGACTTGTCAACATGGGAAGGTAGCTCATCTAAGAGAAGGAAAACTCTGATCCTAAACCTCCTTGCAGGATATCCTAAATATCCTTGCAGGATATCTTGGGAAGAAGAAAAGGCTAAGGAGTAAACCATGGGTAGGCAAACTAAGGCCCCGGGGCCGGATCTGGCCCAATTGCCTTCTAAATCCGGTCCGCGGGCAGTCCGGGAATCAGCGTGTTTTTACATGAGTAGAATGTGTCCTTTTATTTAAAATGTTATCTCTGAGTTATTTGTGGGGCACAGGAATTCGTTCATTATTATTTTTTCAAAATATAGTCCAGCCCCCCAAAAGGTCTGAGGGACAGTGGACCGCCCCCCTGCTGAAAAAGTTTGCTGACCCCTGGAGTAAACCCTTAATCTCCCTCTGGGGGAATTAAGTACAGCGAAAAGTAATTGATCTGACACAAATAACTTGAACCAGGTTGAATATTTAAACACCAAATTGCAGAATCAAATAGTTTTTTAAAAAAAGCATTTCGCTATAAATAAAGAACAAATGATGCACAGTTTTAATAAATAATAAGAATAATCTTGAGTACCGCTCATTAAAACAGCACTTTGTTGAAGAAAACCCTGCACCGCAGAAATGGCAGGCATTAAATCACCTATGACAAATGCCTCTGGAAAGACCTTTTATTTGAGCACCTCATTTCCGAGTGCCTAATAAGCATACAAATAAACTAATAATGCCTTCCACTGAGAAGGCGTTTAATATTGTTGAAACTGTGAATGTTACACAACAGTGACTGTGAAGTCAGATTGCTGCCTGGGTATATTGTATACCAGCATTTCCCATTTTGGAATCCTTCAAGTGTTGTTGGACTACAGTTCCCATCAACCCCAGCCAGGTTGATCGATGGTCAAGGAGGATAGGAGCTGCAGTCCAACAACCAGCAGCTTTCTTTCAACAAACAGGTGTGAAAAGGGGGAAAGAAACCTGCCCTCATTTAATTCATTTAGGTGAAAATTGAAAACAAGCCCAACTTACCTCAGGTATGTTTACCAGATAGGAAGCATTATGAAAAGCCCTAAGGAGGCAAGCTTCTACATTTTTATTCTCTATGGTGGAATTTACTGTGCTCCCCAAGTTTTCCTTTTAAAGATGGGGCTGTTACAGTGTTGGGGTACCTGCATGTTTCGTTCTGCAGTTTCGGGGGACAATTTTTTTGTCAGCACTGCAGAATATCCTAGTCACAGATCTCCCACATCAATTCTAGTTTGACCCTTATAGATATCACAAATGCAATCTTGATTTACAGAAAAAGTGGGAAACCTTTCTATTTTATTTTGTTGCACACATGAAATTGGTATACAAATGACACTTGGGGCTTCATGATTACCTTATCTAGGACTCTAAAATGTAAACAAAAGAGTGCAAGGCTGGGTTTTCTGCATGCGTAAATCTTCATGTTTATCTCTCCAAGCCAAAGTTTAAGCTTCGCAAGGCGCTGAAATAAATTACAAATGTCATCTTAACAGCTCTGCAAGGCAATAACAGACACATGCTTAATAAATCGTATTATACCTTAAGGGAACAGCTAAGGAATATTACTGGCAAGATTTTAAAGGAATGCACTTGGGGAATGCTCAGAAAAATAGCCCTACGTAGCTGTATTTCATGGTGCCTGGACAAGTTATTTGGCAGTATAAACATATATATACTAAAATCGCTGCTGAGTTTATTGGCTATAATCCACCCCTCCCCCACCATTGTTGGGAAATGATCAGGAATTTAGGAGAAGCACCTGCAGAGAGGAATCCTGTCCTTATATTGTGGTCACAGATGTAACTCCAGATGAGATTTACAGCCTGTGCTACAAAGGCAATAGAGGAGCAAAACCACCATGACTGTTTAGATTTATTAATTGAAAATATTTTTAGACCACCTTTAATGGTAAAACCTTCTCAAAACTGCTTATGATTAGAATGCAACAGAATACAACTATCACAATAAAAATGTCAGAAATCGGGTCCTCCCTTAAAGAGGGCACTTATTGCGGTGAGTCCTAGGAAACCGACACCCTGTGTTGTGGTCAGCCACAATACCCGATTGGAAGGTCCCTCGATGCTGGGTTCAATCTGGCCAATGGGGCACAGTCTAAAGGTATCGAGGGACCTATATATACCCATGCACGTGACCCAGAGCTTCCTATTTCGGCGCGTGCATTTGGAACACCCGCCCACCTCTCCCTACTTTTAGGGCTTTTGCACTTGACCTTGCTATGCCATCGTCTGTCGTCTGTCGTTGGGACAGAGTAGACTCACCGAAATGAATAACCTTATGGTAGTCATCTTCATTACCTTCAATGTGTCTACTCTGACCTTACTGTATGCTTGTGAAATGTGGACCACTTATAAACGCCATGTCCAACTCCTCAAAAGATTCCATCAACAGTGTCTCTGAAAAATTCTACACATCACTTGGGAAGACAGGCGAACTAATACCAGAGTGCTGGAAGAAGCAAAGATCACCAGTGTCAAAGCAATTATTCTTCAACATCAACTTTGTTGGACTGGTCATGTTGTGTGGATGCCTGATTATCATCTTCCAAAGGAACTACAGTGGTACCTCGGTTTAAGAACAGTCCTGTTTAAGAACGATTTGGTTTACAAAACTGGGAATAGTGTCCCGGTTTGAGAACTTTACCTCAGTCTACGAACGGAAGCGGAACGGTGGAAGGTCACCTGTGGCGGGAGGCCTCATTAGGGAAAGCACGCCTTGGTTTAAGAACGGTTTTGGTTTAAGAACAGACTTCCGGAACGGATTAAGTTCGTAAACCGAGGTACCACTGTACTCTATTCCGAACTTAAAAACAGAAAGCTTTGTGTTGGTGGTCAACAAAAGAGGTTTAAAGACTCTGTCAAGGCAAATCTTAAAAAATGTAGCATAAACACCGACAACTGGGAAACATTGGCCTGCAAGCACTCCAATTGGAGAGCCTCTACCAAAGGTGTAATGGGCTTTGAAGATGCTCGAACTCAGGACGAAAGGGAGAAACATGCTAAGAGGAAGGCATGCTTGGCAAATCCTCAGCATGATCAACGCCCGCCCAGAAACCTATGTCCCCACTGTGGAAGGGTGTGTGGATCTGTTAAAACTGTGTTAAAACTGTTAAAACCGTGTTTATGGAAGACAATCTTACTCAGCTACGAGTGATCACCAAAGAAGAAGTCTACTCTGAGTAGCATTGGCTACAACCCAAAGTCTTGCTTTCCCTATAACTGCAGCCAGCTGTTCACTCTTAATGTTTCATCTGTCAATAGATGTTTTGCTGACCTTTTTTTTTAAAAAATCAGCCGGTAGCAGGCTGTATATATTTAATGCATTATTCCTGTCCTCTAATTCCTACTGATAAGGATTAGAATTAAATAAAGCACACAGATGAGAAATCCTTCAAAATACAGCTTGAAAATGGTCACAGAGTCACTCCCTCACTGCTGAGAACAGGGAGTGGGTGGGGGGATCCAACTCAAACATACCATTCTTTTCCAAAAGAAAATTTAATGCAGCTAAGCCTAGTTCTTCGTAGATAAATATTTTCACCCATGATTTTTAAAAATTTAATCTTATGCTCCATGCATGTTCTTTCACCATCCCCCGCTTTTCCCTTCTAAATTTGAGAGCTAGGTCATGTGCATCGTGGAGGAAGGAGTTTGCCTTGGACACTGGAAAGCCAGTTTCATATTCCTCCCCAGCTATCAAGCTTGCTGGGTGGTCTGGAGGAAGCTGCTCACTTTCAACCTGTTACGTCTCCCAGGGAAGCCATGAGGTGGGCAGAGCAATCCAGTGTTTCTGCTGCACTGGCATCGCTCCAGCTTCTTGAACTATTGACCACTGCATCTTCTTAATGCTTGTTCCAAATTTCATAGAATCCTAGAATCGTAGAGTTGGAAGGGACTCCAAGCGTCATCTAGTCCAACCCTCTGCAATGCAGGAATCTCAGCTGAAGCATCCATGATAAGATGGCCACTCAACCTGCAAGGGATCAATACTTTGGTGTTCACCTACTCTACAGAACCACCTTGCCCATTAATATTAGTTAAACTATGGAACTCACTCCCACAGGAAACAGCGCTGGTCACCAACTTGGATGGCTTTAAAAGAGGATTGGACCAATTCATGGAGAAGAGGGCTATCAATGGCTACTAGCCATGATGGGTATGTTCTGCCTCCCCACTTGGGGTCAGTAATGCTTCTAATAACAGTTGCTGGAAATTGCAGGAGGGGCGACTTCCCTTATGCTCAAATCCTGTTTGAGGGTTCCCCATAATAGGCATCTGGTTGGCCACTGTGAGAACAGGATGCTGGACTAGATGGCCTATTGGTCTGATCCAGCAAACTCTTTTTATTTTCTTGTGTTCTTATGAGTTTAATAGTAGCAGTTTCCTACACTGCCTCGCATAAAATAGAAAGTCAGCTTAAGAAATTTTGAATCCAGATGATTTGTTAGCTGCATTTTATAACAGGGGAGCATCCCCTCTCTCTTCGGTCATTTCATAACTTCACACGGCCTGTGACATGCAGTAGAGCTTTGTGTGGGAAATATTCTGGTTTATCCAATTAAACTTACTTCTTCTGCTGTGTATATACCCTATCTGGTTATTCTGGCAAGCTAAAGTCTAGCTCATCTGTCCATTTAGGTGGCTTACGCTTATCGGAGCCAGTAATCTGCTGAATTGGATGTATGGCAAACTCATTAGTGTAAATGATTTATTTTTTCAAATGTGCTCCGGTTTCTGAGCTAACACATTTCTGCTCCAGAGGAGAGGTTAAGTAACCAGAAAGCAGGAACCACGAGCTTGTTCTGGACCTGCAACAAAGGAAACAGGTCCTCAATATGCCATAAGCCTCCATTAGCACCACTGTTTCTTTTCCCCCCAGACAAGAACATAATAGTATCCTCTCAGCAGTTTGATGCCTTAGATAAAACACTGCTATTATGAGTTTGTGTGTGGTAAGCTCTATGCCAGACCTGGATCCAGCAAGTGTTAAAATTAAATCAAGACTTCTAATTCTTGAAATAGTCGGGCTAGCCTTCTGGTAGGGAGAGCAAAGGAAGGAGCCCGATGGGCGATGGCAAATAGGTGGGGCTCCTCCCTCCCTCAACTCCCTGCAGCACTGATTTTGCATCTCACCTGAAGTCTAGAGTTACATGTACTCTCTTCCCAACCATCATGATGCATGGAGTGAGTGTACATCTCCAGACTTTGAACAAGACATGGAACCCAGGGTGTAGGGAGCATAAATTGTCAGGATACCCTACACGCAAGTAGAACCTTGGCAGAGACACATGCCCAACTGGCATGTTCCCTCCCTCCTGGACGATCGTTCGGGAGCTTCAAAAGCATTCCTCAGCCCGAACATCACAGCGACTAATGCCAGAAGACATTAGCACACTAATGGATCTGCAGAGGTTTGCGCAGTTGTGTAACAGAACTCAGCAACTCAGCATTTTGGCTAATCTACTTTATTTACATATAAACACATATGGAGCTCTGAAACATGGCTCCCTCTCTCTCTATCAGACAGCAAAGAGAAAGAACAAAGGACAATAATCCCACTTCACAGAACACAGTAAGACTCTTCCGTAACATCCCATTCCTGTGGGAATCAAAACACACACCAAGTCATGTGATAGACAACAAACTCATGACTACACACAGGGAATGAATCTCCAACATAAATCACTCACCACCATAGGAGCCAACTCCAAGGAGCCTTGAGGGCTTCAGCCTCCGCAATAAAATATTTGAGGGGGCCGGGACCGAATTTTGCGATGCATTTTTCCAACCCCAAAATGTGTGTGTGTGTGTGGGAGGAAATGTTTCTGTTAGGGTGCAAGTGTCAATAAATTAGTGAAAATGACATCCGGAAATGCATTGTATTAGGGGAAACTGCTTACATCAATGTGTTTATTAGGAAAAATATCTGCTTAAATGGTAGCGTTTTTTTTTTTTTAAAAGCACAGTGATGCGGAAAGGTGGCAATGTAAAATTAAGGTTGGAAAAATGACCAACTGAGTCAAATCAACACTGAGAGGTTTGTTGGTCTCCCCCACCCCAGTTGCTGGGGATCACTAGCAGGTGAGTATTACTGCCCTCATGGCTTATGGGCCACCCGTCTACCTGCATAACCCCTCCCCAGTCTCTAGTGCAAGGGGACGGGGGCATTTTCCAGTTCCTGGACTGCGTTCCCTAATGGGAAACCTTTTAAGGGCTGTGTGGCAGCAGTGGCGGGGCGAGAGGCATAAAGCAGGTGGGGCCAGAGCCAGAGCAGTCAATGTCTTGCTTCCTTTTGGACAGTAGGGGTTTCATTCCAGCCACACAAATCAGAGGCTTTTGCACTACCTGCTGATCATCTCACTGCCCTTCATTCCAGCAAGCAAGAGGCATTATTATTACAGTTCACGGGCAGATTCCATCCAGGCAAGAGCAATTGATGGGAGCACAAATAAGGGCCAGTTAGGGCTGGAGTCATAGCTCAAAGAAATCTCCTCCTCCTCCTCCTCCTCCTCCTCCTCCTCTTCTTCTTCTATCAGAAAATTTAACAAGGAATGAAAAAAAAAGCAAAAAGGGAGAAAGATAAAATAACACAAAGAAGAAAGAGAGAGAAGAAATCAGTGTGGTGTAGTGGTTAAGAGCGATAGACTCGTAATCTGGTGAACCAGGTTCGCGTCTCTACTCCTCCACATGCAGCTGCTGGGTGACCTTGGGCTAGTCACACTTCTTTGAAGTCTCTCAGCCCCACTCACCTCACAGAGTGTTTGTTGTGGGGGAGGAAGGGAAAGGAGATGGTTAGCCGCTTTGAGACTCCTTCGGGTAGTGATAAAGCGGGATATCAAATCCAAACTCCTCCTCCTCCTCCTCCCTCTCTTCTTCTTCTTCTTCTTCTTCTTCTTCTTCTTCTTCTTCTTCTTCTTCTTCTGAAGGGCCACATTTGCCCTGCTGGGCCTGTGGTTTCTCATTGCTGCTTTATTGCAATGCCAGAGAGTGACAGGATGGGACCCTGGAAACTGGCTTGTTAACGACGTCCTCTTAACCTCCCGACCTTGGAGCTTATTAACTATTAAAAAAGAGCTATGGGCTCTTTTTCACCGTTCATCACAGATCAGAGTGGAAAGACAGTTGGCTGATTTAGAACTGCCAGAGCTTTCATTTTCAGGACCCTAATATACGCTCCAAACCTGAGTCAAAGAGGTCAAGGTTCAGCCTAGGGCAATCATTTTTCAGGAAACCTCTACATTCCTTACATCCATTTAGCATTAAAGAAGATGATAAAGCATCTGTGTTGGTACCCAACCATCCGGATCTCCATTCTTGACATAATTTCCTTTTATGAGCAGCATCTTCAGATGCATAAGGAGGTGACTCTCCCTTCCCCAATCTGGTGCCCTTCAGTTGTTTGGGAGCTGTAGCCCAAAACATGGAGGACACAAGGTTGAGGATGGCTGCCATAATAATAGTATAGGTAAAGGTAAAGGGGCCCCTGACCATTAGGTCCAGTCGTGACCGACTCTGGGGTTGCGGCGCTCATCTCGCTTTATTGGCCGAGAGCCGGCATACAGCTTCCGGGTCATGTGGCCAGCATGACAAAGCCGCTTCTGGTGAACCAGAGCAGCGCACGGAAATGCCGTTTACCTTCCCACTGGAGCGGTACCTATTTATCTACTTGCACTTTGATGTGCTTTTGAACTGCTAGGTTGGCAGGAGCAGGAACCAAGCAATGGGAGCTCACCCCATCGCGGGGATTCGAACCGCCAACCTTCTGATTGGCAAGCCCTAGGCTCTGTGGTTTAACCCACAGCGCCACCCGCGTCCCAGCGCCACCCGCATCCCAAGATCAAGAATTGTAGTATAAACAACTACAATTCCACTGTTATGGCTTTGCATGGAAACTCCTTTGTAATCACTGCTTTGGAAGTACGGAATAAATCTTTTTGAAAACAATTGAGCCCTACATTCTCACCTTTAAGATAACAACAAGAAGAAGGAGAACAAGAAATTATTATTCCAGGGAACCTAAGGTAAAGATGAGACATACTTTAATAAGCTTCAATATAATAAAACAAGGTGGCAACATTCTGAGCCTGAATGATATTAGAATGAAGATGGGCAATGTGATAATTCTGGACCCCCAATATTTTCATCTGAGAAACTGTATTATGTGAAGCGTGGGACTTTACAGACCACAGCCATTATGGATAATACGTCAGCTCACGGAATCTTGGGAACTACAGCTAGGTGCTTGTATTCCTAGCCGTTGATTCGTATTCTTGGAAGTGCCATGGGGATTTCCCCCATCTCCTAGTCTCCACTAGCATTCATCAGTGCAGGTCAGTGAACTCTGCTTTCTTTAGTGGGGACCAATACAGCCCCCTTTGCTGTGTTAGCAGGGAGCTGGTGCAGCAACATGCTGCAACAACCCCGCTCCTAACTGGCCACACATGCCTTTTGTGATGTCTGGCTAGAGCAGGCATAGGCAAACTTGGCCCTCCAGATGTTTTGAGACTACAATTCCCATCATCCCTGACCACTGGTCCTGTTAGCTAGGGATGATGGGAGTTGTAGTCCCAAAACATCTGGAGGGCCGAGTTTGCCTATGCCTGGGCTAGAGCCAGCAGGGCTGTGGATGCAGCGGTGGGTGAATCCACCGCTTCCCATTTGGATTGGTCTGCCTCAGATATTTAAAGGTGGAATTCTCAGTATAAGTAGTTTATATGGAACATATCACACCAGTTCATTTCTGGGCACATTGGAAAGCTTGGGTGCTTCTCTATTACTGTATAACAACTCCACTAAAAGCAATGGGATGAAAGCATCTTAACTCTAAGCGCCTAAAGTGACTCAGTTTTGGGGAACTATCTTTTCGGCAAGTCTTCACTGAAGGCCTTCTCACAGCTATGCTTAAAGATGTTGCAAGAGATGCGGTAGGTTACATTAAAAAAAAAGTTAACTTGCCTTGTGGTGTCTTTGAAGTGTATGCTCTTAGAATACTGTTTTGGCAGTCATCAGGTACTGATTTCAAAAGTATCATTTTTATATTTATTTATTTAATTTCCATCTGCTATAGATTGGGGCATGGGAAATTTCTTTCTTTTTTGTGTCAGTGATTGAGATTTCGGCCCTTTGTAGTCAACAAAATGAAGGATTCGTCGTTCTTCCAAGGAAGCATTTTTAAAAATGAAGTAATGGTAATAATAACACGTAGCCAGATGGCATCGCCAGATGCACGAGGGTAAGAATATTCTGCTGTCTGCAAGTGAATATCTTTGCCCCTCCCTTTAAGTGAATGGGATGGTCTGTATGATTTTTTGTGTGCACGCAAGGTACTGGATTGGAGAGTGCTGCTTCAGAATAGACAAACACATAGGAGCAATTGACGCCAGCGGAATCTCCCCAATTAGAACACTCTAATTGAAATATCACAAGAGTGCTGTGGGCAGATTGCACAGCATGTGAATTCTGTTAGTCAAAATGGCGATGATTTCTACTTCTGGCTTCTCCCCTGAGGGGATTAAAATGTGTGATTCTTATATTGCTTGGAATGAACTAGTTCATTTATGTTCACTGAACTAGTTCAAAAATATCTGAACTACACCTGAAAGTAGTTCCCATAATTGTCAGATGAACTAAAGATGAATTAAGTTAATTTGGGGGTAGAATATTGAATGATTTCTAGTTTAGCTTCAAGTTCATTCCTGCCCATGAGGAGCCATGGACTCTTAGCTTTCATTTGTGGGGGAAAAGTAACTCAATTCGACCTCTATGAACAAAGTTAGAAAGCAAACCGTGGAGGAAATGTTTGGAGTCTAAATTTCAGCACAGCAGTTTGTAACATTCTGAATAATGTATTTTTAAAATATGTTTTTTCCCCTGTGGATGAACTGTTTATGAACTAAACAATTCATTTGGATGAAACTGGACTGAAATATTTTATTTTGTAAAAGCATGAACTAGACAGAACTAGAGCTAGTTCCTTTAAAAATGAACTTTCAAAGCACTGGATTCTTATGATTATATTTTGTGTTCATGATTGTAAAAAAAAAAAAAAAAAAAAAAGTTAAAGTTTAAATTAAACTAAAACAGAATTCCATCCTAATCATTCCTGGGCGTAGGGAAATTAGCCAGTGCTGTGGCTGTTTTACACAAGGGCTGTGTGAAAAGGGCTTTGCGGGCTAGTTGAGGGCAACAAAATTGAAGAAGAAAATTTTGCAGAATACTCTTGGGGGTTGGCTGGGGGAGAGGTAAAACATTCCAAACAGTTTTCCTTAGAAAATTATCTTCTGAGGAATTTCGGTTTACTTAATGTGTAGGTTTCATCTTACTCTATTGTTAGTACATATTGAAACGTAGGGAGTGCCAAATATTAAGTCAGGTCATTGGTGTCATCTACACTGACTAAGCAGCTCTCCAGGGTTTCAGACAGGAAATCACATACCTGGAGATGCCAGGAGATGCCAGGATCTTCTGCATGGAAAAGAGATGCTGTACCACAGAGCCATGGTCCTTGGTGGACAATGAAAGCAATGGGCAAACAGGAAGTTTGGAAGGACTAGAAGCCACTCTTACTGCTTCCTTCAACACGTAATAAAAGAAATATTAAAATTGGATCCACTGGTGAACCCAAAATTCATGGATGGCGAAATTGCTGAATATTCTTCAGGGAATGACTAACGTTCTCCAACAACTCAGAAGGGTCTTGAAGAAGAAGAGAAACATCCTGACCAGAGAAGAATGGCAAACCAAATTGATGGAATATGCCGAAATGGCAAAATTCACTGGATAACATAGAAAGACAAAAAATCGGAGAAGTATTGATATGCAGTTGAAAATATTACTAATAGGACCCATGGAAGGGGTGGAGGGAAGTCAGGAGATTCAGAGTAATCTTGATATTTGGATTCTGAATTTGTTTCTGTTGTAGGTTTATATGTTTTAAAAAATCAAATAAAAAATTATTATAAAAAGGAGGAGGAGGAGGAGGAGGAGGAGGAGGAGGAGGAGGGGGAGAGAAATGTGAGTGTATAGGGCATCAAATATTTGTCAGAAAATTCTTCTCCAAAAGATTTCATCTCAGCTTCATTGTACACGTTGCCTGTTGTCCATCCCCGACTAATCGGAATGCTGGCCTGCGCCAGCTATGAGCATCAGGATAAAATGAATGCCATATCTGAATATGTACACACTGGAACTACTAAAGATTGCTGGTTCTCGAAATCTGGAAGATCCCTGCAATGTGAGGTGATGTACTCAAGGCACAGGCACTTAAAACTTCCATTTGGAGACAGATTAAAACCAGAGGCAGCCTGAACAGGAAATTAAAATGCTTCTCCTTACTGCCTGAAATTACTTCAGAATGTGTAATAATAGCTTAACGGACAAGAAGTCCAGTGATCTGAAATTAGCAATTACAAATGGCCAAGTGCAGTGTCATTTCATGGAATGACACTCCATGAGTCAAATATACAACCATAAAGAAAAGCAGATTTTCTTGATGAAAAGAAAAGAAAAGAAAAGAAATCCCTCGCCCGATTTTCTTTATTTAAGGGCTGCCTTGATGTTTGCATCCGCTCATCAGTGTGTCAGCCAATATGAGTGAATGGAAACCAGCTGACAGCCTAACTGTAGTGACAACGCTGTGTTCGGATTTCTCCCTATTAAAGAGGTCATCTCTCTTTATGCCAGTGATGGGGAACCTGTGGCCCTCCAGATATTGCTGAACTACAACTCGCATCTTCCCTGACCATTGGCCATGCTGGCTGGGACTGATGGGTACTGGAGTCCAACAGCAACTGGGGGTGCCACAGGTTTCCCAAACCTCTTTAATACAGTGGTACCTCAGGTTACAGATGCTTCAGGTTGCAAACGCTTCAGGTTACAGACTCCGCTAACCCAGAAATAGTACCTCGGGTTGAGAACTTTACCTCAGGATGAGAACAGAAATCGTGCGGTGGTGGCGCAACGGCAACGGGAGGCCCCATTAGCTAAAGTGGTACCTCAGGTTAAGAACAGTTTTAGGTTAAGAATGGACCTCCGGAATGAATTAAGTACCTGAGGTACCACTGTACTATCCTATATGCTGGCTTGGATTTTCTTACATCCAGCTCTAAGTTCCACTCCTGCATGAAGTGAGAACTGTCAGACCAGTCCAAAATTGCTCCTCTTATTTGCTTCTGGAGGGTGTGCCAAACATTCTCTTCCATTTCACCTTTAGTTCAGCAGGACACTTTTGCTTTTTACTGGTCCTGCCTTTTTGCTTAAAAACAACAAACAAACAAACAAACAAACAAACAAACAAACAAACAAACAAACAAACCCTAACTGTTGAATTTCTTTAAATTTTCCCTATAGGTTTCTGTGAGCACTGGAAAAGTAGCCAAAGAATGATTCTAATAACAAACAAATAAATAAATCTAACTTTCCCTGAGTTCAGTTACAGTGGTACCTCAGGTTACATACGCTTCAGGTTACATACGTTTCAGGTTACAGACTCCGCTAACCCAGAAATAACGCTTCAGGTTAAGAACTTTGCTTCAGGATAAGAACAGAAATTGTGCTCTGGCGGCACAACGGCAGCAGGAGGCCCCATTAGCTAAAGTGGTGCTTCAGGTTGAGAACAGTTTCAGGTTAAGAACGGACCTCCGGAACGAATTAAGTTCTTAACCAGAGGTACCACTGTACTTGAATTGATTGGTTCACATGCTTCACTCTCCCAGTACAAAGGATTTTCCACAGTCTGCATCTGCAATGAATTTGAAATAGTTTTATTTGTCACATTGCATTCTTTTTAATTGTTTTCATATAGATGTAGTTTTTTTATTGCTTGTATATATGGGATTGTTTTCATTTTTTACACAAGGAATGGCTTTTAACTGCTTTTATTGTTGATTTTTTAAACGGAAAGTGATTAATAAGTGGAGTCAAATAAATAAATACCAGAGTGTTGCATTTTTTATTCAGAAAAAATGAATTTCAGTATTTCACACAATACTTTACAATATTGACTGTAAGACTGCGCTGGCTATTGGTGTTCATTCGTTTTTTAAAATGAAATTGATGCACCCCCATTCATTTCTAATTAATCTCTGTGAGAAATGAATGAAAATATTCAAGAAGGATGTTGACAAGCTGGAACGTGTGCAGAGGAGGGCAACTAGGATGATCAAGGGTCTAGAAGCCAAGCCTTATGAGGAACGGTTGAAGGAGCTAGGTATGTTTAGCCTGGAAAAGAAGAGACTGAGAGGAGATATGATAGCCACCTTCAAATGTCTAAAGGGCTGTCACATGGCAGATGGAGCAAGATTGTTTTCTCCTTCTCTGGAAGGCAGGACTCGAACCAATGGCTTCTAGTTACAAGAAAGGAGATTCTGACTGAACACACAGAAAAGCTTTCTGACAGTAAGAGCTGTTCAAACAGTGGAACAGTCTCCCTTGGGAGGTTGCGGATTCTCCTTCCTTGGAGGTTTTTCAGCAGAGGTTTGATGGCCATTTGCCATGGATGCTTTAGCTGAGATTTGTGCATTGCAGGGCATTGGATTAGATAACCCTTGGGGTCCCTAATGTCCCTTCCAACTCTATGATTCTATATAGAAACAAATGGGAGAAATGAATGGCTTCATTTGGTCCCCCCCTCATTACTTACTATAAAATTAATTATTATTTTAAAAGAAAGGTTATACATGTTTCTAAGGGACCCAGGTGGCGCTGTGGGTTAAACCACAGAGCCTAGGGCTTGCTGATCGGCGGTCGGCGGTTCGAATCCCTGCGACGGGGTGAGCTCCCGTTGCTCGGTCCCAGCTCCTGCCCACCTAGCATTTCGAAAGCACGTCAAAGTGCAAGTAGATAAATAGGAACCGCTCTGGCAGGAAGGTAAACGGCGTTTCCGTGTGCTGCTCTGGTTCACCAGAAGCGGCTTTGTCATGCTGGCC
The DNA here is from genome assembly GCA_034641385.1 of Darevskia mixta. Taxonomy (NCBI): domain Eukaryota; kingdom Metazoa; phylum Chordata; class Lepidosauria; order Squamata; family Lacertidae; genus Darevskia; species Darevskia mixta. Next base: position 62,697,209 of record JAWWNH010000029.1, read on the forward strand.
ACATGACCCGGAAGCTGTACGCCGGCTCTCGGCCAATAAAGTGAGATGAGCGCGCAACCCCAGAGTCGGACACGACTGGACCTAATGGTCAGGGGTCCCTTTACCTTTATACATGTTTCTGCAAACCACAGTGTTATCAAACAGGATCTGGTGACATAAACAATCATAGTCCACTGTCAAAGGAATTCCCCATTCATTTCTCATGGCAAGGATTCCTGAAACTGAAGAGAGACATTTCAGAGGCTGCAGGATTGTGCATTTAGCTCTGCCCTTTGCAGGCACTGCATTCAACATTCATGGGCTTTGCACCAAGTGCTGTAACCCTGCACTTATCATGCACTTCCCAATTTTATCCCCCTCCATTCATTTTCAATATAAATGAACATCAATCCTCGCTGCAGTCTCTCAACAGTTCAGTTTGACAGCATTTGAAAAAGAGATGTTCCTCCACTGTTATCTTCATCACAACTCTCCTGCTTTCTCTTCTGACTGACCAGATATTTGCATGCTTGTTTGTAATCCCAAGCGGCACTTCTTATCCAACATCCCATCATCCCATCTGCTTTTTCAGCCCATGTATTAACTTGGGATTCAAGCTGTCCTGAAATTCTGGCTCAGAATCACTTTGGCTTCCTCATGCCCATCCTTAGAGAAGACACTTTTAGAGATGCAGGATAAAGAAGGGGCTGGAGAATGTTCAGAAGTCCCATTTCTTGCATTTCAGAGACCTTGTGTGCCAAATAACCCTTAGATTTGTGGTGGGATATACACATTCATTGAGGAATCCTGCACCTGAGATTCTACAGTGGCAAAATTCCACAGCTGGTGGCTACAGTTCAAAACTACAGAGATGTTTTCATCCTTGAGTAACAAGCTGAACCACGGAGGTTTCAATTGCAGGACACTTTTTTGTTTTTTAACCACACAATAGTTATTTATAAGGCTGAGCAGAAATAGTTTGGTATTCACTTTTGCCAGAAATCTCATCCAAAGCAAAAGACTAGATGATTAGTTTCATCCCTTTGGGATGCACTGTTCATTTAAAGACAAGGAAGCAAGTGATATTACCGGTATTACATTAAACAATGCAATCCAATCAATGCACAGGCCAAACAAAACACAAATATGCGGCAATGCATTTTCTTCCAAGGTCACCAGGAATATTGCTACGTTTAGCAACAGTATGGATTGTACAATTTTACCACACAAGTTGGAGTTTTCTTAGGGGGACAGTTGCATACAACTTTGCGCAGTACTGATTAGACAGCACTCAACCTGGACCCATACTAATGGAATTATTATTATTATTTATTAAAGATTTTAATAAGCCACATTTTAGGATCAGAGCCTCCTAAAGTTGCTTTCGACAATGTCTCAGCAATATAAAACCCATATAATCAATTAAAAACCAGGAAAGCTCAAAAACACAGACATAAATAACAGATACCAGCAATTAATTAAAACAATATGCAGCCCTGTAAAATCGCAGATTCACAAAGTTAGTTAGGAGTAAAACCACACCAGAATACAGCAGCTGTATTAGGATCCTTAGGGTGCAATCTTAAGGGGTGTGTGTGTGTTTGTGTGTGAAGACAGTCCTGCTACCATATCCTAAGCACTGCTGGGCTCCTGGGCTGGTCTAAATTTCTGCTTGATTTGTGGGTGTGTCAGGTGACTGAAATAGCAGTGGACATAGAACTACCCCCTCCAGTTTGGCCTGAGCGATGCTGGAATCTGTGGTGTCAGTAGACCAGGGTGCCAGAGGTTTTGAAAGCTATGGGGAAAGGGCGTGGGATCTAAGATGAGATCTCCTTCTCCGTTCTTATGAGCATTTTCTCTCTGACATCAGAGAGGGAGATCCAATATATCCTTGCATGCCCTTCTAAGATCCTAAGAATTGCCTAAGTCACAAGAAAGCAGCGGTGAGCAAAAAGGTTTTCAGGGCCTGTGAATTTACAGAATTTAACCTTAGACTTCACAGTAACAAGAAAGAGACCCATGTTTCAAAGGGTGCGTGAGTTTCATAATGTCTCCTCTTCTGGCAAGAACTCCACAAGTTGTGGCTTTTACAGCAGCTGTTCAGGACCGTAGTGATTGATGAGGAGTGATGGAAGTTCTTCGGGAATGAGAGCATGATTGGAACTAAATCTTAACTGCTCTCTGTGCGGTGTGTATACTCACAGAATCCTAGTGGGATAGTTTTCATGAGATCTTCCTTGATTGTATTACTGCTTCTTACTTAACAATTTGCAATGAGGCACAATGACCTAGTTGTGAGAAGCAATAATCAAAGGATGCCTAATGAGGGGGAATAATTTTATAGTCACCTCAAGGGAATTCCTCCCACTTTCACAGTGGAGTGGCCGATGGATCATGCTCTGAGATTTTTACATGTTTTTGTTTCATAAAAAACCCCCAGAAGCTTATGTTTGCTGCATTGGAAGCCTGGCTATAGAGACTGGTGGAAATGAAGTTAGTTTAAAAAGTCAAGTTCCATATTCATATTTTGTTTTTCCATGTAATAATTATTCGCACATACTGTACCTTATTTCTCCCTTCCCCGAGATTTGTTCATGTTGTACAATGTGCTGTTGATTTCTCTTTGATATTATTAGGCTCGTATCTATCATAATTTTTCATTTATTTATCTGGGTAAAAAGGTAAAGGTAAAGGGACCCCTGACCATTAGGTCCAGTCGTGTCCGACTCTGGGGTTGCGGTGCTCATCTCGCTTTATTGGCCGAGAGTCGGCGTACAGCTTCCGGGTCATGTGGCCAGCATGACTAAGCCACTTCTGGCGAACCAGAGCAGCGCACAGAAACGCCGTTTACCTTCCCGCCACAGCGGTTCCTATTTATCTACTTGCACTTTGACGTGCTTTCGAACTGCTAGGTGGGCAGGAGCTGGGACGAGCAATGGGAGCTCACCCCGTCGCAGGGATTTGAACCGCCGACCTTCTGATCAGCAAGCCCTAGGCTCTGTGGTTTAACCCACAGCGCCACCTGGGTCCCATTTATCTGGGTAGGCTCCCCTAAACAAAAATGGTTTTCGGCATTGAAATGCTTTGCCAGAAAGAGTACAGTGAAGGTGCCTGGCTGGTGTCAAGAGGCAGGGAGTTCCGAAGTGTAGGTTCTGCCATGTTTGAAGATTGATTTATTACAGGTGCAGAATGGGTAACATGTGGCACCTGTAAACAGTGACAGTTCCACAGATTTAAGCGGTGGGGTGGATGAGGTGACCCCACAAGAAAATTGGTCCCAAGCTGCTCAGGATTCTATATGCTCATAGTAACACATTGAACTTAGCCCTTATTTCAAGTTTGGAAACTCATTGGAAACTCGGTACTTCCCCTCCGTAGTATAGTTTAGAGAGAGTACATTCCCTTACACTTTATCTGCTTGGAATCAACATATTTAGAATACATTAGGGAAAGAAAGCCAGTCTCCAGGTGTTCAGCTAGTTGTGCCATTGCAACTCCCACTGCATTCTGCTACTGGGGAGTGGAAAGAGAGGGCAGTCCAACTATGCCCAGTATCTAAGATAAAAACTGCTATTTGAATCAAGGGCAACATTGCACCACCTGTTCCTCAGCCCTCTCAGGACTCCAATGACTCCAGGATTAATGGACCTGCATTAGAAGAGGCCAAAAATAGATAAGTAAATAAAAATCATGGACAGTGCTGATGGAGAGAATGCTTTGCCCACAAAGCATAGCAAACAACCCTGACATGGATCTTCCACCTCTGCAACCTTGCATGAGCAAAGTCATCTTATATACACCAAGCAAAGTATGTTTGTGGTGAAGTTTCCGACAGAAGAAACGGGCCCTGGATTATCCGTTTATTATTAATTTATTGTACCCCACTTTTCCTCCAACGAGCTCAAGGTAGTGTCTGTGGTTCTTCCCTCCTCCTTTCCTTCCCTCCTCCTCACAACAACCCTGTGAAGTAGGTGATGCTGCGGCAGTGACTGGCCCGAGGCCACTGCCAGGAGCTGGTGTCAGGAATAAATCGCATGGGGTGGCGCTGTGGGTTAAACCACAGAGCCTAGGGCTTGCCAATTAGAAGGTCGACAGTTCAAATCCCCGCGACGGGGTGATCTCCCGTTGCTCAGTCCCAGCTCCTGCCCACCTAGCAGTTCGAAAGCATGTCAAAGTGCAAGTAGATAAATAGGTACCGCTGTGGCGGGAAGGTAAACGGCGTTTCCATGCACTCCTCTGGTTCGCCAGAAGCGGCTTAGTCATGCTGGTCCCTTTACCTTTTAAGTGAAGTTATCTCTTTATTAGAAGAAACATGGCCTCCTCAGGAGCGCCAGGCCTAATGAGCACAGCAAAAACTTCTTGGTGGGTCTCGCCCCTATGAGGCAGTTGTGGAGGCTGAAGGTCTCTGCCTTCCCACAGCTGCCCAAATCTCCTCATCACCCAGGTCCTTCCCAAGCAATCTGAGCCTGTGCCAATGTTCAGCCCAAGGGCCACATTTCCTCATGGGCCATCGCTGGTGGATGGGGCCATCTGTAAAAGTAGTTGAAGTGAACTTTGTACAGTGGGCTGCATTCCAGTTGCACAGGGGTTTCCTTAGTCCACAACACACACCTTTGTGTCCTCTGTGCAGGCAAATAAGAGGTATTATCGCAGTTCACGGAGACTTTTCAGCCAAGCAAAAGTTTCCGAGGGGAGTGTGGAGCAGGATGGCAAGGGTGTGGCCTCAAGAGAGCCCTGAAGGCTGTCTAGGAAGATCTATGTGACTCCAGCCCTGGTTGATCAATCCTGAGCGTAGATGGAGTGATGATCCAACTCAGCATGAGGCAGCTAGGTTTGTGATTATCTTGTATGTCTGCCCATGCGTATCCCCAGAATGACAGCCTTAATACATTTTAAAGCAAATCAAGTCCTCACGGTTAACTGTGGCCTCGAGTCATGCAGCCTCCAATCTGGCATTGCTCTTTGGCAAATATACTGTACATTGAGTCCTCTTGAGTGGAAGAGACTTTCAGTGCACGTATATATTTGTGCAAAGAATTGGAGGAAACTGGAATGAGGAATGTAAAGAGATGATTTAGAACACCAGGTGGGAAGCTTATGAGAAACTTAGCAGCGTACTTTTTCCATTGGCTTGGAAAAAGAAAACAGGAGTTTTGTTACATGACTGCGGATGAGAACAGATGGGGGGGGGGAACCTACCTGAAGAATTTACAGCTTTTAATAAACACTAGATAGAGAGCCTCAAAGATGAATTATGATGCCAATTATTGGCACCCTTTCTCCTCTCTTTATTGCTTTTCTAATAAAAGCAAACAAACACTCAAACTGTTTCCCGCGGTGTAATTCTATCCTCGTGTCTGGCAGCTGAGGATTATATTCCTCATAAGTCTACTTAGTATAGTTAAGATTGTTCCAGGATTTGTCCTGGTGTAACACTGTGCTGTCTCAAGGCCCCAAAGGCAGAAGCATTGGGAATAGGCAGGGGAGGAGCGGAACTTGGCTAGAAATCTGTGCTTGCATAGAGGTCAGCTCTACCTGAGCTGAGATGATACTGTCACACCAGCAAAAGAGGTGGTCTGAATGGAAACACTTCCGTTTAAGTACGTGGAAAATCCTCCCCCTTCTCTAGAATGATAGAATCATAGAATTGTAGAGTTGGAAGGGACCACCGAGGGTCAACTAGTCTAATAATAATAATAATAATAATAATAATAATAATAATAATAATTTATTATATATACCCCGCCCATCTGGCTGGGTTTCCCCAGCCACTCTGGGCGGCTTCCAACAAAATATTAAAATACAATAGTCTGTCAAACTAAACAGAGCTGCCTTAAGCTGTCTTCTAAAAGTCTGGTAGTTGTTTTTCTCTTTGACATCTGGTGGGAGGGCATTCCACAGGGCGGGTGCCACTACCGAGAAGGCCCTCTGCCTGGTTCCCTGTAACTTGGCTTCTCGCAGTGAGGGAACTGCCAGAAGGCCCTCGGAGCTGGACCTCAGTGTCCGGGCAGAACGATGGGGGTGGAGACGCTCCTTCAGGTATACAGGACCGAGGCCGTTTAGGGCTTTAAAGGTCAGCACCAACACTTTGAATTGTGCTCGGAAACGTACTGGGAGCCAATGTAGGTCTTTCAAGACCGGTGTTATATGGTCTCGGTGGCCGCTCCCAGTCACCAGTCTAGCTGCCGCATTCTGGATTAGTTGTAGTTTCCGGGTCACCTTCAAAGGTAGCCCCACATAGAGCGCATTGCAGTAGTCCAAGCGGGAGATAACTCCCTGCAGTGCAGGAATCCTTTGCCCAAAGTGGGGCTCGAGCCTACAACCCTGAGATTAAGAGTCTTATGCTTTACTGACTGAGCTATCCTGCCATCTCCTTTCCTCTCCACCCACCTACAGTTATAATGGAGGACAGGATGCAAACTATCTCTCGAATACTGCTAACAGTATATCAGAGCCAGCTAGGGGGAATTGCATCTCAGAAAACAAGGCTTACCTTGCTACATCACTTGGGTCACCAGGTGGGGGAAAGAAAGGCTCCTGCACTTTTAATAGGGGCATAGAAGGGGTAGCTTCGCAGGTGCGGCCTGATATCTCAAGACCAGGCATAGGCAAACTTGGCCCTCCAGGTGTTTTGGGACTACAACTCCCATCATCCCTAGCTAACAGGACCAGTGGTCAGGGATGATGGGAATTGTAGTCTCAAAACATCTGGAGGGCTGAGTTTGCCTATGCCTGCTGAAGACCATCTACTGAGCACCTGGCCAGTAGATGTCAGCAGGTTGCTGCAGGCCAGTTGGCATTGCTCACCTGCCTTCCTAGCACTGCCAGTTCTGGGGGTGGGGAGCTTGGCATGGTGTGGGCACACCACGCAAGAACCAGTAGTGATCCTTTGGGAAGGCAGATGAGCAATTCCTCCCTGCTGCATCTGGGCACAAGGTTAATGTGTTGTAGATCCTGACATTTGCTCATGAGAGTCCCTGTGTCACTTGGCTCTTCCAAGTCAGCCTTCCAACAAGTTCAGGGACAAGGATATTCTCCACTTCCAGGCCCTTGCAGACCGCAAGCAAGTTTTTCCAGTAACAAAGCAACAACCAATGTGAATCCAGCTATTGCTATCTCAGCTTGCCATTTTTTTTTAAATAAAAAAATTAGGATTCCTAATTGCTTGTCAGCTGCTTGGCACTTTATGTAAGGTGAAGCCATACTCAGCATGGGGATCGAGCAACGAGGAAAACTGCACCTCTTACTCTTCTGTCTTTCAACACTTCTGTCTTGCTGTCAGAATTCGTAACTCATGTTCAATAAAGGCTTGGGCTGCTTCCCAGCTGCATCTGTGTGATAGTGTGAAACCGCAGTATTTCCAACCGATCAGGTATGCTGTGCAGTCAATGAGTCACGCATTGCTAGGGGCCATGCAAAAGGAAAATGACATTGTAGCAGACAGGCAGCTTTAGAAGAATTCTTGGCATGCCCAAGGTGAAGTGGGATCTGCAATAAACATTCCAAGTTGGAGCGGAGACATGGCTTCTCAGGTGTAAAGAGTAGAAGTTTTCTGGACAATCTAAGTGATCTTACAGGTCTGTTCAGGGCCAGGTAGCATTTCAGCTACTCTAGAGTTGTTTGGGGATTCTATGGTGTTATAGATTTAGGGTAAACCCTAGAAATTAATAAATGCTAGGGTTTTGGTTATTTTTGATATGAAGGGAGAATGCAAGCTGCAAAGGAATTCCTGTGGCTGCAATTGAGGAACATTAACAATATTCCATCCCCCTTGCCCCAGGTGTGAACAGAGACTGGGGATTTGGGAGGTTGCCAGGGTAACTGCTCTGGGAGAGGGCCAGGGGTTTCTGGGAAAAAGAGCAGCGATACATCTTTGGAGGGGGCTGGTTGCAGGCTGCTTTGACTGCTGCAGACTGAAGGTGTAAATACAGTGGTACCTCTGGTTAAGAACTTAATTCGTTTCGGAGGTCCGTTCTTAACCTGAAACTGTTCTTAACCTGAGATACCATTTTAGCTAATGGGGCCTCCCGCACCACCACTGCTTGATTTCTGTTCTCATCCTGAAGTAAAGTTCTTAACCCGAGGTACTACTTCTGGGTTAGCGGAGTCTGTAACCTGAAGCATTTGTAACCCGAAGTGTTTGTAACCCGAGGTACCACTGTAGTTGAATGGACCACATTTCTTAAAGCCACAACAGTCTCCACCGTGTCTTCAATTCTCCAAAGGGACACAGACCCTGTGTGGGTGCCTGGGACCCCATGGGCTCCTGCCACCGCTTGTCAGAGAGCGAGGCAGGCACCTGGCTTTTGTGACAACATGTTAATATCAAGACCTTGAACATGGCCTGGTAGCTGATTGGCAATAAGCACATTTCCTTCAACACAGCTGTAATATGTACACACTCAGACGGTCCAGTCACTCTGCATCTGCTTTGGCTTCTGGATTAATCCCAAGGGAAGCCCCACATAGAGTGCATTACAGTAGCTCAATCGTGAAGCTCCCAATGTGTGAATCGTATATTTTTCTAGGTATATATGGAGAGGGAATTTTGTTTTCTGATTCAAGAGAAAGAGAGAGGTGCACTGGATGTCTTATTAAGATGCATTTGCAAGCAAACTGGTTGAGCAGGAGGATATATGAAAACGACGGCCGCTTAGCAGCATGCTTTCAATTTCACATGTAGCAATTATGTACCACATGGCTGGCCAACCTGCTGTATGGATACCACAACTGGCAAAGGCATTTGGCGTTTATGGGGCTCCTAGGCTGAGGGCAACCACTGCATGCAGAATGGATTAGTTAAGGCAATTTGTACACCAGTTTATGAATGCAACTACTGCAATTATGAGGTTCAGTGTGGCATGGAATTGCACACCCAAAACCAACCCTTGAGATCATAGCTATAGATAAAGAGGAAGGCTCCCATTTCTATTTCTTTTTTAATTTCCTTGAATTAGAGTCCCAGTAAATGCCAATCCCTATAGCCAAAGGATTCTCAAACCCAGATTATATCAGCTGAATTATAAAGCCTGTTTGCTAAAGCCAAACCAGAAACTGCAGAATTGAACCCAATGTTGTTTCTTGGCTTTTGAAATCAGTGCCATTTCTTGGGCTGGATAATTTGTGGTAATATTGCGGATTTCAGGAAAGGAAAAGAGCAGGGGGAACAGGAATGGATATTATATCCCCTCATGTCATGGCATACAGCTACAGACTTTGGAATTCCCTATATAATGTGTTGAAGAGCATAAGAACATGAAAAGAGCCTGCTGGATCAGGCCAATGGCCTGTCTAGTCCAGCATCCTGCACTCACAGTGGCAGGTGGCGCTGTGGTCTAAACCACTGCGCCTCTTGGGCTTGCTGGCCTGTTCGAATCCCCGTGATGGAGTGAGCTCCCGTTGCTCTGTTCCACCTCCTGCCAACCTAGCAGTTAGAAAGCACACCAGTGCAAGTAGATAAATAGGTACCACTGTGGTGGGAAGGCAAACGGCGTTTCCGTGCACTCTAGTTTCCATCATGGTGTCCCGTTGCACCAGAAGCAGTTTAGTCATGCTGGCCACATGACCCAGAAAGCTGTGTGTAGACAAACGCCAGCTCCCTTGGCCTGAAAGCGAGATGAGTGCCGCAACCCCATTTGACTGGACGTAACCATCCAGGGGTCCTTTACTTTTACCTTTACTCACAGTGGCCAACCTTTTGGCTGTGAGAAACCTGCAAGCAGGACCCAAGCAGTTCCTGACAACTGGTATTCAAAAGTATTGCTGCTTCTGACAGTGACATAAGCCACTGCCTTTTTACCAAGTGATTAGGGATTGGGTGACTCCTCTGGACACATAAAATCTCAAAAGTCCAAACGATAGACCTGGAACCTGCCGAACCTGCCAACTTATTCACCAAACCTGCCCAGGAAGCCCAGGAAGCTCATCTGAGGCTGAAAGTTAAAGCTGTTAAACCTAAACTGGTATCTAATAGGAGCATGGCAGTGCTTCTCATAGAATCGTAGAGTTGGAAGGGACCTGAGAATCATCAACTCCAACCCTCTGCAATGTGAGAATATGCAGCTGTCCTTTGCGGGGATTGAACCTGCAACCTTGGTGTTGTCAGCACCAACTGAGCTATCCAGATATTCATTTATGCTGGTTACATAAGTCCTGTTGCCTAACTGCAAAAGAAGAAGAAGAAGAAGAAGAAGAAGAAGAAGAAGAAGAAGAAGAAGAAGAAGAAGAAGAAGAGGGAGTAGACTGAGTTATGGGACTCATAAGTATGAAGGAGATAAAATAAAATAAAAATCCTTCCAGTAGCACCTTAGAGACCAACTAAGTTTGTTCTTGGTATGAGCTTTCGTGTGCATGCACAATTCTGTATCTGAAGGAAGTATATCTGAAGTGTATCTGAAGGAAGGGTATCTGAAGAAGTGTGCATGCACATGAAAGCTCATACCATGAACAAACTTGGTCTCTAAGGTGCTACTGGAAGGATTTTTTTTATTTTGTTTTGACTACGGCAGACCAACACGGCTACCTACCTGTAACTGGAACTACCGGTATGAAGGAGATAGTGGCTGCAAATGGGAGTCGCGGCAGGAGGGAAGATATATATCATTCCCTGTTCATGGGAGAGCCTTCTCAGAACTCCTCCAGTTTGAAAACACTTTAGGGGACACTTCCCTTTAAATATGGGATGGGAAATCTGCAGCCCTCTGGATGCTGCAGGACTCCGGGTCCCATTATTACTGACCATGAGAATGGAGTCCAATGGCATTGGGAGAGCCACAGGGTTTCCACCCCTGCTTTACTTCAGCAGTCATGAGGACTAGAAACATGCTCCCCCAGAAAAAGAAAAGCAAGAATTCTTAGTAGCCAAAGGAACTCAATGCATACTTCACTAGGAACACCATTCCATGGAATGTATCACATGGGACCTTAGGGTGAAGGGTGGGATAATAATAATAATAATAATAATACCAGTTGTGACCTTGCAACAATGAAAAGTGTCCCTAGATGACACATAGCAAATGTGGTTTGTTGCTTACAACAAAAATGTCTCAAATTGACTGTAACTGACCTGTATGAAAGACTCTACGATTTGAAAATAGAGGCACTGAACGTACTTTCATTGATAATAATAATAATAATAATAATAATAATAATAATAATAATAATAATAATATGGAAAACCTTAATAAAAACATATTAAAACAACAACAACTAAAAACAAAAAACCAAATGTGGTTTATTCCAGTGGGATGGCCACCTTTATGAAAGAAGCCATCTGTGTTCTGTTCTGTGAACTGGAAACGTGCTAAAGTATTATTGCATCATATGCTTTACACCTGTTTTGCTTTATGCCAGGAAAAGTCTTTCAAGAAGGGTTTTCATAAGGAACAGAATTAATTCATAAAAGTAGAATAATGTTTTTTTGGGTGAGTTTAAAGGCATTTGATCTCCTCCACATCCTTCTGTGATTTTGGAAGGGAAATGAAATTTATATCGTGGATGCCGTGTGCGTATATGAAGGTAATGACTGAGAAATAATTAATGATTTGAATCCGGCAGTTTTTGTTGAAAGGCAGACCACTGCCATTTCATCCGCAAAGCCACAAAGCAATATCTCATGCCCTGGCTGCCTGTCACTGAAACAGATCTTCAGCTACTTGTCATTCCTGATGTATGCACACTCTCCCTTTGGAATAGCATCAAAAGACCCAATGAGATGATGAAGAAAATCTGGGCACCTGGCACACACCTGAAGTTGTAAAGGGCACAGAAACAGATGTATGTCCACATCCCAAAGGCATTCGAGATTCCGGTGCTCGTGGGTTCTTCTCTGTCCTCAGTCTTTCATTCTGCGCAGTCTACACTGAATGACAGGAGCTTTCTAAGGTTTCTGGCAGAGAGTTCTTCTTGCTCCTACCTGGTGATACCTAGAGGCATTACGTGACCTTCCTGAGACCCCGGTAAGTAAGTCAGAGCCCTGCTTCTCTGGTGGTGTCAGGGTGCCCCTTGGATTCTGCCACCTGAGGCAGCTGTCTCAGTCTGCCTCATGGACGGGCTGGCCCCGGCTCTTCAAATGAGTTACTCCACCATTGAGGCATCAAAACCTGCCTTCATCTGCATCCCATTGAAGGTGATATCTGAAGCACGTTGTGTCAGATATTACTGTATGGCAGAGAGAGCCATGTAACAGGACATCAGCTAGCATGGTGGCTTCCAGATGTTGTTGGACTCCATCTCCCATCAACCCCAGTCAGCACTGACAGTAGCGAGACATGGTTGGAGTTGTAATCCGGTAAACATCTTGAGGGCACTATGTTGACTATCCCTGCCTTAAGTGAAAGGAATGGAAGGAGGTATGTTGACTCATCTGCTTGGTTTCCAGGATTCCTCACACCCAATTAAAGCGTCACACCCATGTGGATGTCTCACACCAAGTCAATTAACCAGCAGATTATTTCACACAGTAGCAGGTATTTCTCCCAACTCTTCCACACCTGAAACCACACACCCCTTGCATGTCAGTAGCCTGTTAGGAAAGATTCCCTCAAACAGCAACAGTGTAGAGTACAGCTCTATACTTGAAATAGGTATCTCAAGATCAATTTCACCTCAAGGCTGAGGTACTTGGCATTTGCACAGGTAATATAAAGATCCATCTGCACTTTTGACATCCGTGATGGATGGCCTCGGCTCATTTGTCCTGAAAGGGAATGCGTTGTTTGTGAAGTCTTTTGCTTAAAGAACAGGCCGGCAAGAATGATCCAGTAAACAGTCTGATGGCCCACAGATCACAAAGGGGAAGATCTAAGCACATGCTTAACACTCTTCCTCTGAAATCAGAGGGACTTTTAAGTGCTTAGCTTCAACCAGATCGTTCCCAAGTTTTGTTATATGAGATCTTAAGTAAACTTAACCGTGCTTTCTTTCAAAAATGTGGAATCTACTCATGAAGTCCAGATGATTAAGTCTGTTGTTTTCAGGGTGTTAGCTCTGGGCACGACTGAGTCGGATACCACCCATAGAGTGTTGGATTCTAGACAGCTGCATTTGCAAACCCAGCCCTAACACAAGTGCTTCTGAATACCAGTCGCTGGGGAACAACAACATGAAGTAGCTATTGCTTTTTGCTTCTCATAGGCATCTGACTGGCTACTGTGAGAAACAGGATGCAGGGAAAGCTAGGCCTTTGCTCTGCATTGCTGCATTCAAGAACTTCCTTATCAGAGGGAGTGGGTGGCACAGTGGTCTAAACCACTGAGCCTCTTGGGCTTGCCAATCGGAAGGTTGGCGGTTCGAATCCCCGTGACGGAGTGAGCTCCCGTTACCCTGTCCCAGCTCCTGCCAAACTAGCAGTTCAAAAGCATGCCAGTGCAAGTAGATAAATAGGTACCACTGTGGCGGGAAGGTAAACGGCGTTTCCGTGCACCCTGGCTTCCATCATGGTATTCCATTGCACCAGAAACGGTTTAGTCATGCTGGCCACATGGCCTGGAAAGCTGTTTGTGGACAAACACCGGCTCTCTCAGCCTGAAAGTGAGATGAGCGCTGCAACCCCATAGTCATGCACATTCTCAGTCAGGAAGACAAACATAGCACAGGTTTTGCAGGTCACAGCGGCAGCTCCTTCGCTGTCCATGCCTCTTGGTCCTACATACACCATGAGACAGCACTCAGTATCTCCGCCCCCTCCCACAAGCGCCCTCACAAACACCCCTGTTTACATGTCCTGCGCTCGGATAAAGTTCATCGCTTCCAGCTGCCTTCCGTTTTCTGCCAGTAATGTTATGTTGAGAGGATAATGACTGGAATCGGCTCCTGAGAAAATTTGGGGATGATCATAATTTGCCAAAGATTTTCATGTGTCATTAAGATAACATTGAGGGAAGACAACATGTCTTAAGAAAATCTTGCGGCTTTCTTGTCCTTAGAGATGCTAAAGAGCAATTGGCTTTCCCTTCCAAATAGTTATATTTTTAGAAACGCAATAGGTTTGCTGGCTTTCATCAGCAAACCCTCCTGTGAATTCTGTACTAATGGCACATAAACAAGAAGTTCCAGTCTGGCAAGAGAAGTGACTGGAGACATGTAGGAGCAGAGGAAGCATGGGTCTGTGGCCTGATCCAGCCCTTCTTGTGTTCCTATGAATATGGGCAAGCCAGGTTAATTTTATTTCTCACTGTGCAGCATGGAATACACACAGCTCCGCTTTCCGTCCCAGTTCCGCCTCATTCTGCTTAATTAAGGTTGCAATCCTATGCTCCCTTTTATAGGTTCCTATGCTGCATTTCGGGACGTGGGTGGCGCTGTGGGTTAAATCACAGAGCCTAGGGCTTGCCGATCAGAAGGTCGGCGGTTCGAATCCCCGCGACGGGGTGAGCTCCCGTTGCTCGGTCCCTGCTCCTGCCAACCTAGCAGTCCGAAAGCACGTCAAAAGTGCAAGTAGATCAATAGGTACCGCTCCAGGCAGGAAGGTAAACAGCATTTCTGTGCACTGCTCTGGTTCGCCAGAAGCGGCTTTGTCATGCTGGCCACATGACCCGGAAGCTGCACGCCGGCTCCCTCGGCCAATAATGCGAGATGAGCGCCGCAACCCCAGAGTCGTCCACGACTGGATCTAATGGTCAGGGGTCCCTTTACCTTTACCTATGGTGCATTTCAGAGAAAACGAACAGAAGACAGTTCTATGGAATTCCTGCTTTATTCATACACATTTAACATCACACCTGAACTGTGTAACAAACTGTCTTCCCAGATTCCTCCATACAATTGACCTTGCTGTTGAAGATGGCCTTTTGCTCCTTAGATATCCATGCTGCTTTAGGCAATAGGTTGTTCTGAAAGAACACAATTATGGGAACCCAGTGATCCCTGATTTTGTCAATGAATCACTTTTAATTATCTGGCCACATGAAACAGGCAAAGTGAGGTAGAAGAGGTGGGAGCATCATTCATATTGCCAACCTGAAAGCAGCTGCAGGCGGCCTAAATAAGATGTATGGGAATTTGTTTTTAAAGATCCAGTTAATACTGTGGCCCAAAGCGGGGGACGGGGTGGGGGGATAGTTTGCAACGTGCCATGGCGTGCAACATATTCCGTTTCCCCCCCCCCCCAGCCTGAATTTTAGTAGATGTGTTACAATCTTAAAAGCAGTTTATTCTCAGCTACAAAAGGAAGTCCCTACCCTGTTATCTTGTATGAATCTCAGCAGGGGTAAATATATATATTTACATATATTATACATAATTTTATTTGTGTGGCATATTTCCATAGTTAAAACCTTGCTCAAGGCGGCTTACAACATGAAAAAACACATAATTACAACCATAGCAAAATAGTCACAAACGATAAATAAAACACCAAAAAGTGCACAACCAAACTAAACAATTTCCACCAAATCAAAATAAGATCTAAAAAACACTACTCTAGTGAAGGTATAAAAACACATATATCCAGAAACACAGTGCACAATGATTGATCTCAAGAAAAATAAATTTAATGAATGTACATTGAAGGAAGCCTACAGATCGCATTGCAACCCCACCAGCATTATTTGGGAAGGAAGAGGAAAGATAGCATGTACCTGTAATTATCTTTGCCATTATTATTTATTAGGCAATTTTTGCAGCCTTAACAGGGTGGTTCTGCATTCCTTAAAGTGTGAAAACAACTCTTCCCCAGAGAATCTACATCTTCCAAGCATGCAGCTTGCCAAGTGAAAAGTAGATCTTGGCTGTGAAATGATGGGCTTGCCATCAATAAAACCCATTACTTTCTTTCAGGTTGGTGCGAATTAATTTCCCTTCGCAATCGTATATCCTCAGGGGAGTTCACTGTGTTACAGACTATCCACACCTTTTTCCATTGGTTACACAATGGAGTCTGCTTTCATGCAAGTGTCTGGGTTGCAAATGATCTGCAAATTAATATTGGTGTTATCAAATCTGTTTCTCAGCATATGATTTGAAATGTTACCATAACAAGTAATCAACAAACGGATGCAAAAGCATGCTAGCACTCTTTATACAAGTGCTCAGGCGATACAGAAATAATCCAGTTCCCAGCTTCTCTCTCTCTCTGTGGGGGTGCTTTCAGATGATCTGTTTGTTGAGCATTTGTCCTGAGTTATTTGCAGGTAAATCAGACAATTTCAGATATTCAGTGAGCCATCAATCTGATTTGTTTGAATGGCAGATTAAATTGCGTCATTCTTTTATTTATCGATTGGATGTATATCCTGCCCTTCCTTCCCCAGGGCAGCAAACAGAGATATAATTTAAAAAATAAAACAAAAAAGCAAAACAATCTGAAACAGATTAAAACATCCTAAAAACAACCACAATTTAAAACATCAAAAAGCAAAGGCAATTAAAAATATACTTCCACCCCATGATCTTGAGGCTGCCAGGAAAAGCATTCTTCAGTTGCCTGGGTAAACAGAAATATGTTCAAATTCCTCCTGGAAGTTACTAATGATGGCGACAGGGCACCTCACTAGGGAAGGCATTCGCCAAATGGAGAACCACCACTGAAAAGGCCCTGTCATGGGGCAGCGCCAAATGGGTATCCTCTTGTGGTGGCACCATCACCAAGGTCTCACCCACCAATCGTAGGGTCTGAGATGGTTGCTACTGGGGAAGGCATTTTCTTAGGTACCAGGGTCCCAAGCCATTTAGAGCTTTAGTGCAGCTTTCTCCCAATTGAAGTGCAGAGTGTTTGAGGACTGGGACATTCGCAGGGAAACCAAAATGCTTGTTTACAAAGCTATGGTACTACCAACCTTACTGTATGCTTGTGAAATGTGGAACACTTATAAACGCCATCTCCAACTCCTTGAAAGATTCCATTCACGGTGTCCCCAAATTTTTTTACACATCACTTGAGAAGACAGGCAAACTAATGCCAGGATACTGGAAGAAGCAAAGTTCACCAGTGTCAAAGCAATGATTCTTCAACATCAACTTTGTTGGACTGGTCATGTTGTGCGGCTGTCTGATTATCGTCTTCCAAAGCAACTACTCTATTCCGAACTTAAAAATGGAAAGCGTAATGCTGGTGGTCAACAAAAGAGGTTCAAAGACTCTCTCAAAGGCAAATCTAAAAAAATGTAGTATAAACACCGACAACTGGGAAACACTGGCCTGCGAGCACTCCAATTGGAGAACAGCCTTTACCAAAGGTGTCATGGGTTTTGAAGACGTTCGAACTCAGGACAAAAGGGAGAAACGTGCTAAGAGGAAGGCATGCTTGGCAAACCTTCACCATGATCAACTCCTGCCCAGAAACCTATGTCCCCATTGTGGAAGGACATGTGGATCCAGATTTGGCCTCCACAGTCACTTACGGACTCACTGTTAAAACCGTGTTTATGGAAGACAATCTCACTCAGCTATGAGTGATCGCCAAAGAGGAAGACATACATACACCTGGAATTTGGCCCAGTGGCTTATTGACAGCCATTGCAGTGCTTTCAGTACAGGTGTCACGTGGTCCCAGCTGGCTACCCCACTTACCAACCTAGCAGCTGCATTTCGCACTAGCTGGAGTCTCCAGACCAAATTTGCATTCACCGTTTTCATAATTAGCGCATACATTGCAGTGAGGTTACGAGTTTCCCAAATCGTCAAGGTGAACCTGGGACAGCAACAGCGAGCGCTTGCTCCTTTTTGTACGCAAAAACCCTCAGGGAATGAGGATTCTTTTCCAGGTAGCTTCTGCAGGAGGGTCACAGAGTTTAGCAAACAGCCTTGCTGGGATCAAACATTGCAGTTCAATTTGAAAAGCACATCGTTTGACTCGCTTGAGTAAGTTGCCCTGGGCATCAATTTGGCAACCTGTGAGTTGCTTTAAGCACCTTAAAAATCTTATCGTTTTGGGGGAAATGACTTTTAAACGGCTTCAGTACCACAAGTGGAAACATGCAAGCATCCTGAAGTTTCCATGCTGATCATAATTTTAGACTGAGTTTAGCCTACTGTTCGGTTTACTGGCGCTCACTTCACTTGAACATTGCAGCTTCTGAGCAACACAAGAGCAGGAAGTGGGGGCTGTGCTGAGTAGCCATTCCCCTGGACACCTGGACATCAAGAGGAATGGATGTCCTACTTTGCAGAAGACTATCTTCTGTTTGAAGGGATTGCTAGAGAACAGTCCTCTGAACGAGTCCCCTATTTGAAGGGTTGTCCAGTCCAAGTCTGGTTTAAAGATAGCAAGAACAGCGGCGGACTTTGGGGTCTCAAGTTTCAGTGGTACCTTGTGCGATGCCAAAATTCGTCGTCCCTCTGCCTCTCACACTCCATTCTAAATAATAGTTGTGGCATCCCGAGTGATGTCCCCAAGGCTCTGTGCCCAGTGTGACTATATTTATTATTATTATTATTATTATTATTATTATTATTATTATTATTATTATTCACTGCCCATCTGGCTGGGTTTCCCCAGCCACTCTGGGCAGCTCCCAACAGTATATTAATAATAATAAAAAAGTGACAAAATATTGAACATTAAAAACTTCCCTAAGCAGGGCTGCCTTCAGATGTCTTCTAAAAGTCAGATAGTTGTTTATTTCCTTGACATCTGATGGGAGGTCATTCCACAGGGCGGGTGCCACTACCGAGAAGGCCCTCTGCCTGGTTCTCTGTAACCTCACTTCTCAAAGTGAGGGAACCACCTGAAGACCCTTGGAGCTGGACTTCAGTGTCCGGGCTGAACGATAGGGGTGGAGACGCTCCTTCAGGTATACTGAGCTGAGGCCATTTACGGCTTTAAAGGTCAGCACCAACGCTTTGAATTGTACTCGGAAACGTACTGGGAGCCAATGTAGGTCTTTCAGGACCAGTGTTATGTGGTCTCGGTGGCCACTCCCAGTCACCAGTCTAGCTGCCGCATTCTGGATTAGTTGTAGTTTCCGGGTCACATTCAAAAGTAGCCCCACAGAGTGCATTGCAGTAGTCCAAGTTGGAGACTCCCAGGCTGCGCACCTGGTCCTTCAGGGGCACAGTTACCCCATTCAGGACAAGGGAGTCCTCTACACCTGCCCACCCCCTGTACTTTTGGGCATTTGAAACATGCCACAGAGTCCGTGCAGAGTAGACCACACAGATGGAAACACTGAAGAGACGCAAAAATATATTTGCATGGTTTAATAACAAAACTCCTCTAACATACCTCTTACATAGTGTCTATAACCATCACCCATCCACCGGGAGTAAGGTACATACTGCACATTATATATCATTTACATCTGCTGACACAGCTAATTACAGTGACTTATCAGCACCTGCTACACTGCTACAAAGCTGTACAAACTAGGTCAGTATATGCACCCTGGCTTTTAAAGGGGTACACACCCTGTGGAACAATAATGAACCCTAACATTTAAACAAACTATTCAACACTGTCTTGTCAGGATTGAACCTCAATCTGTTAGCCGCCATCCATCCTCCAACTGGTCGCTCTCCTAAATCCTTTCTGTGATCAACTCCTGCCTGGAAACCAATGTCCCCACTGTGGAAGGACGTGTGGATCCAGAATTGGCCTCCACAGTCACTTACGGACTCACTATTAAGACTGTATTAATGGAAGACAATCTTACTCGGCTACGAGTGATCTCTAAAGAAGAAGAGAAGTCACCAAAGTATTTTTAGGATTAGAAATGAGACTTCCTGGATACTGGCCAGTATTTTCTACTCTGATGGGTAGCAGCTTTCCAGGGTCTTGGGCACGAGACTTGCAGGGACAACAAAGCATCCTGATTGCCTCCCATCGATATGGGAGCTTGATCAGCTTGCGAAGGCTGCGTTTAAAACAACAGCAGAGTAAAAAGGACAATATTAATCATTGAAATGGAACGTATTTATGTAACAACCTTCGTTCTTGGAAAATTGAGTTCTCTCCGAAAGTAATACCTTTGGTATTTATAATGAATTTTTTTTGGGAGGGGGGGGGGAGGAGAGAATGTTTCTTTGATGAAAAACACACCTTTAGGCATTTTTAATGAACATTCTTGTTTCCTTTCTGGCCTCTTCAGCTGCCGCTCCCAAGCCTAGCAAAGATGCAAGCAGATGGCGCCCTCTTCTGGTAGACAAGGGTATAATGCCAACGAGTTTTCCACCCTGGAAATAAGGAAGATGAAATGTGTATTGTGGAATGCCGACACGGTTCCTTAGAAGTAAGTCCCATGCATTCAAAAGAGACTTACTCGTAAGTACCATTCAAATAAAATAATGGCATGGGCATTTTTTTATTTTTTAAAAGCTCCACCATCTTTGTGTGAAAGAAGCGTAAGATTTTACCCAAGAAGATTCAAATTCTTCACTCTAAATATTTCTATTTGTTTGATTGATTAAACTTGTGAGTCTCTTCACATGCACCTCACATTGTTGCTATTATTGTTGTTGTTAAATTGCTTCAGGGTGCTTTACGGGAAGCGGCTGAGAAATGAAATAAACAAAAAATGAATAAAATTAAGCGACTTACAAATAATAGTAAAATGTGCAATACAGCAAATAATTTAAAGTGATGCACAATATAGGGGATTTATTTCTTTAATAGAATTTGTATACTGCTTAATCTTAAACAAAACGTATAAGCAGTTGTGTGTGTGTGTAGTTATTAAATGTCAAAGTTAAATGGGTGTTTTTTCTTAAAAAATCAAAATCAAAATCAATGCAACAGATGAAAATTGAGAACACAAATCATCTAACAAGCCCTGTCACCTGGAGCCTTGTGAAAGGACTTCCGCCTGTGCTATGGGGCTTTCCCTCCCTCTTCTCCCTCTCCCCTCCTCCTCCCTGCCCCACTGCAGGTGGCTGGGGGGCGGCAGCAGCTTGGGAAAACCAAGAACAGAGTGCAGGGGAAGTGTGGGGCGGGGGGGGGGGATGTCTTCCCTCCGCCAAGCTTCAGTGCTTCTGCTGGTGGAATGTTTGCCATAGCACAAGGTTGAATTTCACCCATCCATTAGAAGCTAAAATGGCAGGTTAAAAATACATGTCAGCTTTACATGTCTGGGTAGGCTTTTCAAAAACAAGAAAGCTTTTAACAGGCACTGAAAACAGCACCCAGCAAAAGTGGCCACCTAAGGTTCAATACTGATTCCTTACTAATACAGAATGAGCGTCAAGTGTTGCTTGTAAAAGTGCCAATGCCACAGATCAAAGTGGTTGAGTTGGTACATATGGGGTAAGGTGATCGTTCAACTAGGCAGGTCCCTAGCGATTAAGGACTTCCTATACTAATGGTAACACCTTGAATTTGGCCCAGTAACTAATTGGCAACCAGTGCACATCTCTTAGTTGGGGTTAGGGCCGGATTTAGGTTTGATGAGGCCCTAAGCTACAGAAGGTAATAGGGCCCTTCGTATGTCCAGCTGTCCTTTGTCAACAACAAATTGTCACTGTTTTTCGTGTTGAATATGTGCTATATGATAATTTATGGACCTAATAGGTATCTAAAGCCATTTGCACATAACAAAATATGTTTTTATCAAAGTAATAGATATAGAAATGAGCAAACCAGTGATATTTTAGGGAGCAGGCTAGCAGGCGGGGCCCATTACTTACATCATAGGAGCCTACACAACACAAAACACTGTTGCTGTATGTGGGGTTTATTTGTTTTTTATCTTATATTTTGGAAATGTACATCCAGTTTCCCCCCTTTAAATATTTTGGGGGCTCCCAAGAGAGTGGGGCGCTAAGCTATAGCTTGTTTAGCTTATACGTAAATCCGGCACTGGTTGGGGTGTTATATACTGACAGGTTCTCACTTCTTACTGATTGAAATTGAGATACTTCCACAACATTCCCCTTACCCACCAAGGTTGTGACTGTTTCAAAAAGAAAGAAAGAAAAAGAAATGAGATTTGTCTGACATAGCTTGTTTTTGAGAAACCCATGCCGGGTCTTAGTAACCAAAACATCTTTTTCTAAGTGCTCATAGAACAACTGTTTAATTATTTGTCCTAGGATCTTTACTGGTATTGACATCACCTGGGTCTTCTCCCCCCCCCCCCTTTTTAAGATGGTGGCAATATTTGCCTGCCTCCAGTCTGCAGAGACAGCACCTGTTCTTTCAGAATTCTCAACAATTAGAGACAGATACTCTGAGATTCCATTTGCAAGCTCCTCTAGTGCCCTTGGGTGCAGCTTATCAGGCCCTGGAGATTTGAATTCATTCAGGGGCGTCTTACCCATAGAGGCTAGTGGTGTGGGGCACCAGGACGCCAAGTTCTGGAGGGCGCCAGGGAAGAGGCGGAGGCTGAATGCGGTGCTACCAGCATCAGCTTGCCACCCTCGCTCGTCTCCACTGTGCCCAGAGCCTCCGTCTGCCGTGGCCACCTCGGCACGAAGCGGCCAGCTGAGTCGGGAGGCGCCACGTCCAGCCTCTGACTCTTCCCAGCCGGAGGAGCTGCCCTCCAGCCACTGCCCGCCTCCTCCAGCCCCGCTGGCAGCGCCGTCCTCCCTAAAAAATTCTGGGAAACGGGGGGGGGGGCGCCGGCGCTGGAGGGAGCTTTGCACCACTGCGCCTAATATGCTTAAGACGGCCCTGAATTCATTTAAAGTAGCTAGGTGTTCCCTTCCTACCTCTTTCCTATCTTGGGCTGCAGCTCCCTTGCATTGTTTGTTCTCTTGGGTGAAGACAGAGGCAAAGTAGAATAATAGAATTGCAGAGTTGGAAGGGACCCTGAAGAACATCTAGTCCAACCCCTTGCAATGCAGGAATATGCCATGGGGATCAAACCTGCAACCTCGGTGTTATCAGCACCATGCTCTAACCACATGAGCTACCCATAGGTGTTGAGCAGCTCCACCTTCTCTCTGTCACCCAGGAGCATTGCTCTGTCTTCTCCATGCAGAGGACCTATGGCCTGCTTTTTCTTTCTTTTGCTTCAAACATAGCCGAATAAACCTTTATTATTATTTCCTCTTGCAAGCCTGAGCTCATTCTGAGGTTTGGCCCGTCTGACCTTCTCCCTGCAACTGTTGGCTACTTGTGCATACTCTTTCCTCATGATTTCCCCTTCCTTCTATTTCTTGCACATGCCCTTCTTAACTCTCAGCTCTTCTGTAAGCTCCTTATGCAGCCTCACAGGTTCCTTTCTTGTTGGAATTGTCTGCCTTTGTGCCTTCAATATTCCACCTCTCAGAAACTCACGTCCATCTTGAACTCCCTTCTCTCTGAGTATTTCTGACCCAGTAACTCCTTAAGCTTTTTGAAATCAGACTTCTTAATCAGCTAAACTTAATTTATTTCGCTTGTGTGTACATCCTCGGAATAATTGCACATCCTGTAATTTTGTAGGGAAATATTAAGGAGACATAACCAAGTCTCTGTTGTTCTTTCTTGTAGTTGTAAAACTATCTCGAAGGCTGACTTCCACCACCAGAAAAGAAAGTGTGTGAAATATGGCCAGGAATAGTCTGTGATATATAGCTGGACCCCTTATTCCGTTCTTCTGAGTTTAGGATTGAAAACTAATTTTTTTGGGGGGAGGGGGTGAATATTCAAATACAGTGGTGTTTTCTTCTTCTTCTGTAGTCCTACAGAAAACCCTAAAACCCTCCATCAGTGCACTGACCACCTTGCTTTCAAGGTTAGAATTAGGCCACAAATTCTTGTCTTGGTATTTTGCTGCAATGCCTTTTCACAATGCCAGCCCTGTGCACTTTAAATCAAGCAGCAGGACAGGAAAGAGGAACACAGAGAACATCCAAGTTTACGGTTGTTATCTGTGTTAAAATGTCATCTCTAAATTCTTCATTTTCATAGTTCACCTTGCACTTTATTATGTGGCAAAACGCAAAACATGAGTTCAAAAAAATGTGCTTTCCAGGAGAAAAACACCCTTTAAATTATTTCTGCAGTCATGCAGGAGTGCAAGACAAACAAAAGAGGCCTTCACTTCACCAACTGAGCACTCGGGCTTTTGATTAGGAGGATAGGAAAAGCACTTTCAAGCGCTGACTCTCCATTCATATTGATTTTCTCATGCTTTCTTTGGATATTTTTATCTTTTAGAAAGCTTCAAAAACACACCTTGGGTTTCCTTCTGGGGCTTTGTGGATTTTTCTCCCCTCGTTTCTGCTTTTCTGCCTATTTCTTACTTAAAATATTGGTTTTCAAACTAAATGCTTTCCACGCCAACAGAACTCTGCAGTACTGAAGAGGATTCTGGGAGAAGGTTCAGCCAGGCTAGGCCTTGGATCGCTGTCTCAGTGGAGACAAGCCCTAAAGGCAAAGGTAAAGGGACCCCTGACCGTTAGGTCCAGTCGTGGATGACTCTGGAGTTGCGGCGCTCATCTTGCTTTATTGGCCGAGGGAGCCGGCGTACAGCTTCCAGGTCATGTGGCCAGCATGACTAAGCCGCTTCTGGCGAACCAGAGCAGCGCACGGAGACGCCGTTTACCTTCCTGCCGGAGTGGTACCTATTTATCTACTTGCACTTTGACGTGCTTTCGAACTGCTAGGTTGGCAGGAGCAGGGACCAAGCAACGGGAGCTCACCCTATCGTGGGGATTCGAACCGCCGACCTTCTGATCGGCAAGCCCTGGGCTCTGTGGTTTAACCCACAGCGCCACCCGCGTCCCCTAAATCGTTGAGCTGTACACTTGTAAGTCAGAGGTAATGTTCAACAAGTGTGCGGTCTGTACAGTGAACATGGGCAGATTCAGGACAGATAAAAGAAAGTTATTCACACACCGCGTAGTTAAACAACGGAACTCACTCCCACAAGAGTCCATGATGGCCACTCACTTGGATGGCTTTGAAGGAGGAGTAGACAAATTCATAGACATCAAAGCTCTCAATGGCTGCTAGTCATGCTGGCTATGCTCTGCCTTCATGGTTGGAGGCAGTGTGCTTCTGCATATTGGTTGCTGGAAGCCGCGGGAGGGCAGAGTGCTTGCGAGCTGTGAGAACAGGGTTCTGGAGCAGATGGGCCATTGCAAGCTCTTCTTAGTTTAGATACAATGGTTGAGCTATACAAATCAACAAGTTACACTCTTTCACGCAAACAGTTGTACATGTGTAGCCACAACTCCCATCAACCCCCACCATCTTGGTTTGGGATAATGGGAGTTGGAGCCCAGTCAAATAAAATTATAATCTATAATAAAAATATTATAATGATTATTATAACAATCTCTGGAAGTCCATAGCCGTCGCCCTCCATCTCTGCTGTGAATGCTGGAGCAAGCCGGAGTGTTTACTGTTGCTCCAGGCAGTAGGACCAGAACTCATGGCTGTAAATTGCGAGGAAGTGATGTGATCTTGGCCAGATAAGATCTTGACCTTCTTAGTCCTTCTCTCCCTGCCTGTTACAGAAAAGGGAGTTGCTAATGGGATTACCTTTGAAAAATAAGTAATAAATTGATCAGACAGCCCCAAGCTCTTATGAGTATGAAGTGTCAAATATCATAATTTAGTATAATGGCACAGGCATTTCCCATTACCATATCATCACTGCAATAAAAACGGAGTGGCCCAGAAGAATGCGAACTGAGTACATCTCTCAGTAAATCACCCCCTGTATCTTCTAAATCTGAAGCCTTGCAATGTTCACTCTGTTCCAGCTGTATTTCTCGTCTTCACTTCCCAGAGATAACTGTTTGCACTATATTCCACCTGTCTTACCATTATTAATTGTGAGACAGGCAGAATTAAGTGCAAACAGTTATCTCTGGGGAATGAAGAAGAGAAATAGAGCTGGCAGAGATCTTGAATACTTCAGGTCTTCAGAAGATACAGGGAGGTGAGTTATGGAGAGATGTTCCTACCTTTGCTTGGGTCTCTCTCTCTCTCTCTCTCTCTCTTTTGCCATGGAGGGATATGTTTATGTTTGTATTTCGAAAGCCTGGGCAGGTTTTCTGTTTCAAGCAATGCATCTTCAAGGGACCAGCAGGCAATAAAATAATAATACTGCTACTGTCCTTGTTTGCTTCAATGGCAGTTCCAGAAAAGGAGCTGCGACGAACCCCCTTGTTTTCTCTCTCTAGAAACAGAAGGTCCGTCTCGAGCCCAACTCCCTCTCACTATGATGTTTTTATTATTAATGAGAGTCCTTATCCAGCTTACGTGGCCTGGTATCCTTAATGCTCTGGGCTATTTAGGTGAACCACCTTTTGCCTACAGTGCAGCCCTCAGCTCGGCTCCCCACTATATCGATTTGCTTCACACTTCTGGCAACTTAATGGCACTCCAGGTTTTCACCTTCTAACCCCTTTCTGTGTGACTCTGAGACACAAACTATCACCCGCTTTCCTTTCCTCAGGTAAGTTTTGCCCCCTTCCCGAGTACACACCTCTGTGAGCTTTGATACCCCGCTGGATTAATAATGACGATTCCTTTATGGCACAAAAAGAACTGAACTTTATTTCTTATAGAACACAGTCGATTTAAAGCTTCATGCGTTCACAATCTTGTTTACAGTAACCGTAACTGTATAGTTTCACTACAAACTAATCCTAACCTATACCACCACTATCCTGGCCCCACACCCTCCTTCTTCTCCCTGTCACCACACACGCCCTCCCTCTTCTCAACTGTCAAAACGGCCGTTCCCTCCTTTTAAACCGGGGATGGTCCCGCCCCTAAAGGATGATCTGCCATTCAAAGTGAGGGTGGATTAACTCCTTATGAACTGGGAGGTATTAACTCCTTCATCTTAGGGCCAATCCGTTACAGGAGCGCTTGGAAAATTGCGTCCTATAATATAGTATGTAGAGCTTATGCCATCATATTGCTTAGCCATGTGTTCAACCATTACAGAAACAGAGTATGCAAAAACCGTGAAAATC
Organism: Darevskia mixta; assembly: GCA_034641385.1. Lineage (NCBI taxonomy): Eukaryota > Metazoa > Chordata > Lepidosauria > Squamata > Lacertidae > Darevskia > Darevskia mixta. The sequence goes on from JAWWNH010000029.1 coordinate 62,723,978, forward strand.
TCTAGAACGGGTAATTATAATATATAGTTCAATATAAGGAAAATGCAACAGGTTAACGTTAAATCGCCTAACGCAAAAATATAAAGAACCTTGATAAGGATTTTTTAAAAGAAAAATATATATGAAGGTGTGTAGAACCTAAATAAGGATTTTCTTGAAAAAAAATAAACCTGACGGGTTGCCGGCTAAAAAAAATCCCGTTTCACCGAGATTATCAGTTTCCTCAAAGGAAATTAAACTTCAAGAAGGTATAAGAACCTAAGTTATAGGAGTCTAAAGATAAATGGTTGAAAACCTCAGTTGTAAAAATTCGAATATTGGTCAATGATTCTGACCCAGGCTGCACAGTCTCACTTTGAAAAAAAACTTTTTTAGAAAAGGCTTGAACCTTAAGCTATATTAATGCAAATACTTCAAACGGAACTCTTTTTGGACTCCAAGGAGAGTTGGAAATTGATAAGTCTAAATTATAGACGCTCTTGAAGAGAAGGAAGGATACAAATTCAAACTTAAGCTGTGCAGGTCCTCATTGAACAACTCAAAAAGTAAGCTGTAAAAATTCTCATGCTATACAAAGACTCAAAAACTTAGGTTGTAATACTTATAACAACACACTATAAACTCAGGAGAGGTTTTAAAAAACCTAAGCTGTAGAAACCCCAAAGGGGGCAAAGATCAAACTTAAGTTATACTAGCTTTTGTTAAGAAAAACCCAAAACTTAGGCTATACAAGTTCTCATGATGTGAATGCTTCTAAAGGTCTAAACTGCAGTCTTGGTTGACCTTTAGAAGCATCACACATTAGGTTTAGGATGTGAAGCAGCCCCAAGATATTTGAGTTTGAGGTAAGAGAATTCTACAGGCATGCATTTCTTCTATACGGCCATTGGGGTGGGGTATAAGTCCTGGTTATGTAAGAAAATGGGTCAGACACAATAATGTGTCTGAATAAGCCTGGCAAATTGGGCTGCTTGACTGTTCCCTTCACTCAGTCTCTTGAAATCGGACAGCCTCTCAGCCTTCCTGCAATGTATGCTACTGATGTGTCACACCATGACATAACTACAGGGCCTGAGTATGTCAGCATCCATTAATCATACTGAAGGATGTAGACGTATATTATAACAGCAGCTTTTGCAAGAGCACCGAAGGAGTCAGTTCTTTCGTACGGATCCATTTCGCCAGCCTGATTGGTTCCCAAATCTTTCTGTTTCATCTCCCCTTGACTGGAAAATGTCACCAAGTACTTTGAAACAAGTATGAAGATAGAGTGGTACATGATGCCAGCCCAAACCAATAATCTTTCTTTGGCTGTGTTGGCCTTTTCTGCAGCTGCCGCCAATCCAGCACGTCAGGAAGAGCTTTGTACTATAATACTAGTGAGGCAAAGAAGAGCCTACACTGGGAAAATCAAACTGACATGGCCATGTTTACAATGACCATCTTTGTTGTGGTCCATAAGATTGGACAATGGATGGACAACTGAACTGAATCATGGGAGAGGTCTTGATTACACTGCATGTACGGAACCACTTTTTTAAAGCCCTAATTTAAGGTGGCCCTTGATAAAATTTCAAAAGCCCTTTCCAAGTTCAGGCCAATGTCAATGAAGCAGAGGGCACAGAACCGTAGGGTTGTATCCAGTGAGGTCCTACTCAGAGTAGACCCATTGGAATGAATGGGCTTAAGTAAGCCAGGTTCATTCATTTCAATAGTCATTGCTCTGACTAGGACTAACGTTGGATGCAACCCATAATATTGCGGGGGGGGGGATCATGGAGGATAAGGCTACTAGTCATGATGGCTATACTCCACCTCCACTGTAGGGGGCAGTATGCCTCTGAGAACCAGTTGCTGGGAATTGCAAGTGAGCAGAGTGCAGTTGCACTCAGGTCCTGCTTGTGTGTGTTCCTCTTTGGAGCATCTTGTTGGCCACTGTGGGAGCTAGGCTTGATGGGCCACTCGACTGATCCCACAAAGCTCTTCTTATGTTCTTAACATAATGCCCAAGATGGACAACACTGGCGGTCCATGGTAGGCCCACAAATAAGCCACGAAATCTCCTTTCATATTTGTTTTGTTTTGCAACACAAACACACATAACACTAAAAAAAAGAAAAAGAAAACTTAAAAAGAAAATACAGAAACCAATACAAAACAGATAATGAACACGTAACCATATTTTAGTTCTTCTTTCCTTCTAGGAAGCAGACCTTTGTCCTCAACACAGGTCTGCTTTCATATTTAGTAAATTGTTTCCTTCTCACTTCGTTTCCCCTTTCTTTCTATTTTAAGCTTTTACACCATAATTTGTTTTTGCAAAAGTTAATCAAAACAAGTCCAGGTATTAATCCGAGGGCACTGCTTTTTAAGATAATCTCTGTATTTTTCCCATTCTTTTTGAAATTTTTGTTTAGACTGACCTCTAATTGCATCTGTCATTCTAGCCAACTCAATGTAATCAAATATTTTTTCTTGCCATTCTTTTTTTGTTGGTGCTGTCTCATTTTTCCAATTTTTTGCAACTAGTGTTCTTGCTGCCACTGTTGTGTAAAGAAATATTTTCTTGTTTTCCCTAGCGATATCTGAATCTAGTATACCCAATAAAAAAGCTCTTCATACACCATATCCCAGAAGCCTTTAATTTTTTCACAGTTCCACCACATATGTAGTAGCATCCCCTCTGCTTGGTTGCACCTCCAACACATTTTTTATTTTGTTTTATACATTTTGAATAGTTTGCTTGGTGTTAAATACCATCTATAAAACACCTTTAACAAATTTTCATTTGTCGCCTTGAAAGGAAGCCACGAAATCTCTTAATTCTCAAAGTTTTCATTTGCATACAAACAAGGATATCCCAGGACAAGTGTGATACTTCTTGCAGACCTTTATTATTTAGTACCGCTAGCATCTCATTGCTTTCAAGCTTTTCCTGTCAGGGCCTTAACACACCCATTTAATTGGACCATCCCTGTGTTTTAATGTTTAATGGAAAAACACTCTCTGTATTCACAACACCTTCCTTATTCATACTTTATTCAGCTACTCTGTTATCTGAGTTCTGCTCTCCTTCTTTGAAAGAGGATGTACACTCAGGTAAAGGTAAAGGTACCCCTGACCATTAGGTTCAGTCGCAGACGACTCTGGGGTTGCGGTGCTCATCTTGCTCTATAGGCCAAGGGAGCCGACGTTTGTCCGCAGAAGCTTCCGGGTCATGTGGCCAGCATGACTAAGCCGCTTCTGGTGAATCAGAGCAGCGCACGGAAACGCCGTTTACCTTCCCGCCGGAGCGGTACCTATTTATCTACTTGCACTTTGACGTGCTTTTGAACTGCTACGTAGGTTTGCAGGAGCTGGGACCGAACAACGGGAGCTCACCCCGTCGCGGGGATTCGAACCACCGACCTTCTGATCGGCAAGCCCTAGGCTCTGTGGTTTAGACCTGATGTGCGTCCTGCTGCCCATCAAAAGAGACCCATCAGCTGTCTTGCTTAGCCTACTGTTCTAACAATAATCTACTCATTTCAATGCATATGTTTAATATTGGACACACTGATAGTTTTATTTCTCTTTGCACATTGGCATGGGATATGTCTCACATAGTGCAATGAAACATATTCCCCACCCCAGTAAATATGCACAGGATTTCAGAAATGGGTGCTCAGTGTTTTTCCTGAGCACAGCTTGAAATGGTGCAACCCCCCCCAAAAAAACAGCAACAACCCCAAACCCTTCAAAATCCATTTGAATGGGGGCCATTGCATAAAATGTTTCTGCTCACTTCAAGCAATGGCAGCTGGAAGGAACAGCCCCACTTCCAAGTCAGAGCTGAGTCCAGAGCACCCCTCCAAGGACTTGTGGGGAGCCCTTGGGGGGGGGGAATGCTTTCTCAAGGAAGGCCACTGTAAGTCAATTAACTGGCAATTTCAGAATCCAAGTAGATGTCCTATTTGCTAGATTAGGGATGGGGAAACTGTTCTCCTCTAGATGTTGATGGATCCCAATTCCCATCAGCCCCAATCATCATGAACAATGGTCATGGATGGTTTGGAATTGTAGTCCCAAAATATCCCTCAACCCTGTGTTGCATCAGAAATTAGTTCCATTTGGGGGGCGGTGTCTGCTATTTTGAAGTGATTATGGCTTTCGCCTCCGTTCCTATGGTTGTAGTTGGCCCCCTCTAAACACACACACACACACACACACACACACACCAGTTAATGATGTGACAAATAGTGCTATCCTGGTTATATAGACAAAGCAAGCTGTTCTGTTTTCTCTCCCTGTCCAAGGGTGACCTCTTGTGGTTGTGTGACTGCTCTAGTTTTCAGGCAACCTACTGAGATATATCATGTGCTAAGCAATTTTATTAAAAGAAATGTTTAATAAATGTGCTTGTTTATTTTAACTCAATAATTTATATGCCAACCATCTGCCAAAGATTGCTCTCCATGGATGTTCAGCTGCGTAGACATATAAAGCATAACAAAAGCAATTAAGGAACTCAAAAACGATTTAACAGAAAACTAAAGTGCTATCACAACAGGGAAGGAACAAACCATTCAAGATGGGCAGTGGGGAGACGAAATTAAGATGCGCAGACTGTGTGACTTATTAAATTCTTTTTAAAAAGTATTCCTTCTCTGCGTAGATTTGTGAAATGCATTATATTAGGGGATGCTGCTCTTTAAAAATGTGCACAATCTGCCAAGTTGCATACAAAAATGTGTATATTAACTCTGCACTAAAATGCAGGTGAATTTTCATTAAGACTTTTTTTTTAATGCAATGTGATACAGAAGTGTGGAGAGCTGAATTTATGGTTGAGCAACCGGCACTGACAAATTTGCCCATTCCGAGTTCTAGAGCAACACCAGGGCACAGAACGTGAATGTAGTAATTAATGATATGATTTTGAAACCACCTGTTGGATAATCACACAGCAAATTTAAGATTTGAATTTGGCCGCAACATGTGCCCTTACGAAAGCAACTTGCCATTGTAAACACAGGGTAAGAACATTGTATTGTCCTTTGAAACTTGACTGTGAAATTGAAGCTTCATGCCATGTTTGATCAATCCATCAACCTTTGATGGATGATTTAGAAGGATTGGGTCCAGTATCACTTTCGCTGCTCGTGTGTGCCAGTATCCATACTCAGCAGAGTTACCGTACATCTCAACGCACCTTCTTCCTTGGAAGCGTCTTCGAGGTTGAAGGTACACACAATAGGCAATAAACACTCATGGACGCTATAAAGATTCAGTCAAGTGTAGAGGTTTACTTGACAGGCATAAAAAGATATTGGTAGCAAATATATATAGACATTCGCCCCTGCCAAGGTCAAAGCATACTTACCAGTCCAACAAGAGTCCAAGACTCACTCTCTCTGCTTCTCTCACCATAAGACGCAAGCAAGAGACTCACAAGTTGCAACAAGTTACACAGAACCATTGTTATCAGTACTTCCTGTCACACTGAGTGCGCATGTCCAAAGAACGGTTCCCACAGAAAACGTCCTTGCATAGAAAAAACAATCTCAGCCTTCTGCTGCTTCTTGAAACTTCCCTATTCTTCTGTTTCATGGAGAGCACGTGTTGCGGTGGGGGCCAACTAATTCACCCCTCCGGTGCTGGGCGGGATCGTATAGATGGCCACAGCTATGATTGGGTCCTGGGTTGTTGTTGGGGAGAATTGACAGTTGCAATTTGTGATGGACAGCCATGGGGTATAAAACCTTTGGCACGCCCTGAGCTAAGCCTCTTTGCTGCGTGCAACGGATCTCCCGCCCGTCCTCTCCCTTTTATTTAGGCCTCTGTGTTGATCTTGCTATGCCTGTCATGGGGTCGTCTGCTCTTGAGGCAGGGGCCTGGTAGGAATTTTTCCATTTGGCTGATTGGCTGGTGCCTTTTGGTTTTCGCCTACTGCGTAGCAATTAGTCACAACTTGTAAGGTTGGCGGTTAGGCATTGGTTCGTGTGTGTTCGTTAATGGAGGGGCAAAAGTGTGGCTGTGTCTGCCCCTCCAGTGCTGCTGCTGTGCGGGGAATTCCATTAAAGGAATCCAGGGGCTAGACATGCTTTTGTCCGAATCCCCCGGTCGGGGGTCAGGGCCACGCATGAGCTCCTGGGAGCACACTTGGGGAGAGTCGTTGGGCCCTGACCCCGGCTCCTATTCTCTCTCTCTCCAGGGTGTTTTCCCCAATACTGACGGTCGTCAGTTCTGTCCTCTGTGGGGCAGATAGTCTAAACCAATGCCTAAGCAACCACTCGCATACGTTGTATTTTAATAAAGTTGTGGCCAAAATTATGCCAAAAACCAAACCTAAAATTATGTCTGTGGTGTGAGTTATTGGAGGGGTGGTTGGGGGACCTCGACACACAACAAATGATTCTCTCTCACACACAGAGAGAATATCCAACATGCCATTAACATAACTCTTCCCTCCCCACCAAAAAAGCAGGATTGTAATGTAATTGTCTTAATGTAATACTGCAGAGTTTCTCCTAGGAAGGGTTGGCTCTTCCAGCAAAATGTCATGTGTTGGACCCTTCTGGCAATGAGCTCTTAACACCATTGGGTCTCTCAGTGATCTTACTGATGGAGGGCACCAGGGCTGCAACCTGCAGCAGGTAACAGTGAGCTCAGTGCCATTTTAGTTACTGGCACAGCGAGGAACTTAAAATGGCAGGTTCCAGCTACAGCCACAGCCACCAAATAACTTCACCCAGAGCCAGTGTGGTGTAGTGGTTAAGAGCGGTAGACTCGTAATCTGGGGAACCGGGTTCGCATCTCCGCTCCTCCACATGCAGCTGTGCATGGGCTAGTCACACTTCTCTGAAGTCTCTCAGCCCCACTCACCTCACAGAGTGTTTTTGTGGGGGAGGAAGGGAAAGGAGAATGTTAGCCACTTTGAGACTCCTTCGGGTAGTGATAAAGCGGGATATCAAATCCAAACTCTTCTTCTTCTTCTTCTTCTTCTTCTTCTTCTTCTTCTTCTTCTTCTTCTTCTTCTTCGCGGCTGCGGAAATGGGAGGGTGGAATAACCATGGGCACTTGGTTCCCAGCAGCTGAAAATGGATATAGGATGCCGGTGTTTGGCCTATTCATAGGGGAAGAGAAGGAGAGGATGCAGGAAGCTGGAACTTCCCTTGTACTCAAGGGAAGAATGTGCAATTAATTCATGTACTGAGATATAAGCTAAACATGGTTTGTTGTTTGTATTGACTTTGCTTTGGAAAAAGCCTTGACATTTGCAGTTGTCCACCCGCATTTAAATTATATTCCTGTCATGTTGGGACTAACAGATGGGCAGTGAAACTGGATCCTGTGAGGTTGCATGGAGACTTACATTTCAAGGCCTGAACGATGAACACCTACCATTCATTACTCAGTGATCTGAAGAGCTCACTTCCTATTCTGCATTCGACACGTGTCAAATCTCGCATGGATATCTAATTGGACATATATTAGTACGTATGTATATTTGAATTTGGATTGTTGTAATTTTCCTATTGTTAATGTGAATACTTTTCTTTCTCTCCCCAATGCATTTTGCAACAAAAAATAAACACAAATGCAATAAAACGAACGTGTCTCAGTTTCTAAAATAGGAGAGTGCTTGGAATAGAAACCAGGAGTGATTGCCTGCACCATAACACAAATCCACAACAGTATTAATGGAGACAAGTTGTCCTTTGAAGATAATAATAATAATAATAATAATAATAATAATAATAATAATAATAATAATAATTTATTATTTGTACCCCCTCCCATCTGGCTGAGTTTCCAGGGCGGCTCCCAATCAAAGGTTAAAAACAATACAGCATTAAATATTAAAAACTTCCCTGAATAGGGCTGCCTTCAGATGTCTTTTAAAAATAGGATAGCTGCTTATTTCCTTGACCTCTGCTGGAAGGGCGTTCCACAGGGCGGGCGCCACTATCGAGAAGGCCCTCTGTCTGGTTCCCTGTAACCTCACTTCTCGCAATGAGGGAACCGCCAGAAGGCCCTCGGAGCTGGATCTCAGTGTCCGGGCTGAATGATGCGGGTGGAGACGCTCCTTCAGCTATACAGGACCGAGGCCGTTTAGGGCTTTAAAGGTCAGCACCAACAAGTTGAAGGAGCCGAGCATGTTTAGTTTAGATAAGAGAAACTGAGCATAGGCCCAAGGACTGTCACACACCAGATGACCTCTACAAGTCACCTTCAACTCAGTGATCCTGTGATCCAACAGTACAGTCTAAAGGAAAAAGAAGAAGAAGAGAGAATTTTTTTTATACTCATCAAAATGAAGCTGTTATTGTTGTCTGGTAGTTCTTCCTGCACTGATTTTGCCTTTCAAAGGGAAAAGAAAAATAGCACAGAAGATTAGAATACTGGTCAGAGGTCACACGGCACTTGCTGAGTAATACAAACGAGGCAGTTTAAAATTCTGCTGACTCACGGAAAAGAGCAAGCCCGCTGACTCACAGAAGCTAGTCGATCAGACATGACTCATTGCTTCCTTTTGTTCCAAAGAAAACATTATCAAATGGCCCACACGGTCTTGCCTCTTGAAATAGAAATTTTAACAACTAAAAATATATTTCTTGCTGTTTTACAAGCAAATTGCATGCATTCTGTCAATTTTGTGTGTTTGAATGCTCATTTGTTTTTGCATTTTTATGCGCTACATCAAAGTCACCGAAAATCATACAACTGTCACACCTGGCATGTGTCTGAATGGAGAGACCTAAATGGGCCACCTGATCCCAAAATGAGTTGAGATAGAATACTTTTGGATGGATTCAACTAGTCAGTCAGTGGAAACTCATGCAAGGACTTCTGTTTTGTGCAAAGGGGATCTCCCCTCCTTCCACACCCGGCAAACATGCCCCCCACCCCCATTGCTTCTCCTGATCCCTAGTTTGGGGGGGGGGGGAAGAAGGGAGATCATTCTGCTTGGCAAGCTGAAATGCTTGTACCGACAGGACAATTCCTATAGCATTGCACTAAATCCCCCCCTTTGCTTTAAGCCAAGATAATTCTGTCAAAACCATTGTTTTCATGGCAAATGAAGTTGTCATAGGTCTATCTAGCCCAGTCTTGTTTGAACTGGCCAATATCAGCTCCCCTGAGCGTTCACAAGGGATCTTTTCCACAGCTGCTACCTGTGATAATTTGAGCATTACATGCCAGAGATTGAACTTAATGCTTTGCACAGGAACTGCCTTATACTAAATCAGATCATTGGTCCATCTAGCTCAGTATTTTCTTTTCTTTTTTTAATGTTTATTTATGATTTTCAGTTATATACATTTCAATAGTTTTACAATCGTTCTAACATTTCGAAGCTCCTTCCTCCTCTTTCTGTGGTTCCAAAAATTTATTTTTTTACATTTCCTGCATATTCTAAATTAACTTAACTTACTCATTTATTCATCTCCTTTAAATATGTACTCTTATAAAACTGCAGGTTATTACAATAATCCTGGCAATGTTCTTACCTGTTTACAGTTTGTTTGTAGATATTCAATAAACCATATCCATTATTTTATTAAAAAAGTCTGCTATCTTGATTTCTTATTTTTCTGGTTAGTTTTGCCATTTCTGCATATTCCACAAGTTTTTGTATCCATTCTTCTTTCGTCGGGACTTCTTCTTCTTTCCATTTTTGGGCAATTAACATTCCTGCCACTGTAGTCACATACATGAATAAATTTCTATACTGTTTGGGTAGTTCTACCCCTGTAATTCCCAAAAGGAAAGCTTCTTGTCCGTCCCCCCCCCCCAATGCTATTTTAAACATCTTTTTCAATTCATTATATATCATTTCCCAGTATTTTCTGTACTGGCTAGTAATGGCTCTCCAGGGTTTCACACGGCCAGCCTTTTTCTGTCCTCCCTGGAGATGCTGGTCATTGAATTGGGGACGTCCTGCATGCAAGTCAATTGCTCTACAATTGAATTACAGCCCTTTTCCATGTGCTTTGCCACTGAATTAAGCTGTACCCTGTAGTTCCCCTTCAAGCTGGATCTGGCAACCTTAATGTACGATCCATGGTTTACTGCAACACAACAAATAACCATGCTATGCAACTGGCAGGTTCAGAAGGTAAAACTCTTCCTGTACTTTATATCTTTAGACAGCAGCATCATGGGTCTGGGGTTGAATATTTGACCTTCTAGCACGTGCAAAGCTAGCATGTCGAGGAGATGAATTCTATAGCATTCTCCTTCCTGACAGGCAACTACCGATGCTATTTGATTTATTACAAAGGCAGTAAGTATTGCATATGGGAAGCTGAAATTTACTTTATTCCCTCAAATAGCAAACTCTGATGGGAAATGCCTGCCCCCCCCCCAACAGGGCTGCTCAGAATCATGAAGGAGATGTGCTTTGGGGCAGCTCAAACTTTGCAGAAGTTTATCTCTCTCAATAATAATAATAATAATAATTTATTATTTGTACCCCGCCCATCTGGCCGGGTCCCCCCAGCCAGGGGCGTTCCTAGCCCCTTGGCTACCCGGGGCAGGAAGCCAAGAGGCACCCCCGGGGGCGGGGCGTCGCGGCGTGTGCGTGAGTCATGACGTCATGACGCACGCGCACAGGGCGATGCCCCGCCCCTGGGGATGCTGGGCGCCGGCTTCGGGAGACTCCCGAAGCCGGCGCCCAGCATCCCTTGGTGCGGCGGTTGCTCGTGCCAGCGCTAGGTGCGCCGGCACAAGCAGCCGCTGCACCAAGGGGTGCCGGACGGGCGGTGGCTTCGGGAGGCTCTGCAGGCTGCAGAGTCTCCCGAAGCCGCTGCCCGTCACCCCCTTGGTGTGCCGGCATGAGCAGCCGGCTTTGGGAGTCTCTGCAGCCCGTGGGCGGAGCGCAAGTCAGGGCAGGGAGGGGGCGGGCCAGTGAGGAGGGGTGTCACTCCCCTTCCCATGCCTGCCCCTTTCCATTCCCCGCGGCGGGAAAAGCCACTGGAAGGGGGGGGGGGCTATTTTCGGCGCTGCCGGGGCGGAGCCGCAGGGGCGGCCAGCGGGGGGGGGGGTGACACCGCTCCTCGCTGGTCGCCCCTGCGGCTCCACCCCGGCATTGCCGAAAATAGCCTTTTAAAAAAAAATTTATTTTATTATTTTTAAAAAACAACAATGCCCAAATTGTCACCCTACCCCATGGTGGCACCCAGGGCGGCCCGCCCACCCGCCCCCTTGCTACGCCCCTGCCCCCAGCCACTCTGGGCTGCCTCCAACAGATATTAAAATACATTAAAATATCACAGGTTAAAAACTTCTCTCTCTCTCTCTCTCTCTCTCTCATCTGTATCTGTATCTAGATAAACCCAAAAGGGCAACCCTCCCCACAAAAGCAGCCCACTGAGAACTGAGCTTGCTAGGTAGCCTCCACCAGTTGAAACAACAACAACAAGGACTCCCACAACACCTGGAGGCCCACAGCTTTTCAAAAAAACCATAGATCATAGAATTGTAGAGTTGGAAGGGACTCCAAGGATCAACTAGTCCAACCCCCTGCAATGCAGGAATCTCAGCTAAAGCACCCATGGTGGTGCATGACCAACTCTGCCTTCGCAGACTTTTCGTGGAATGATATAACCAGGAAGTAGAGAGGGAACTGCAAAGCTGTGTTGTGCCCTGCAGTGCAAGGCCTGATATAACAGCATGGAAGCAGCTTACTTGAGGGAACCCCACTTACTCAGTATATATAAGAATATAAGAAGAGCCTGCTGGGTCAGGCCAATGGCCCATCTAATCCAGCCCCCTGTTCTCATAGTGGCCAACCTGCCCCATCTTTACATTCAGCTGGAGGGTGCATGTTACGTGTGCCTGGACCAGGAAGGCTTGGCCACAGCAGTCTCCCCATTGATAACTTCCAGTTTGTTTTGCACAAGGCTGCCCTTCAATTTGTTTTGGATCCTGCAACTACTGCAAAACGCAACTGCACAGTTGTTCTCAGGATCAGCTGAAAGCATTGCACAGGCTGCCAATTTGCTACTGGGCTAGACAAAAGGTTTTGCTGACGATGTATGAAACCTCACATGGTTCTGAACCAGGGTATCTGAGAAGCTGCTTTCCCCTCTACCTCACCCCCTGGTTGCTTAGATCTGTGACTTGAAGTGAACCAAGCCCTCAAATGGTTATGTTTTCGATGTTCATTGAAAACTGTCCTTTTGTTCCAAGCCTTCCCAAATTACGTTGCAATCCTACTCCCCAGTTCACTTATCTTTGAGTATGTCCCATTCAATTCAGTGGGACTTACTTCTGCAGCCTAAGTCCATTTTCTTCCTGCAGCTTCTAATTCTTTGTGGTGTCATGTTTTTAACATCGTGGTATGGACTTGCGTTAGGTTTTATATCCTGCTTTGACACACCACTATGATATTCTTTGAATGCAGACTGGTTCATAAATTCTGAAAGAATAGCACACAAATAAATATTCGCTTTGCTTCTACAAGACAAAGAGTGTTGGGTGCATCTCTGCCTGGGGAGCGAAACTCCTTGCCTAATACTATTATGCAAGCGCCATGGCTAAGCTGTTTCAGGCTCCTGCTTGAATCACTTCTGTTCACACAGACGTTTCCTGATGTCTAGCTCAACCACCAGTTATTCAGGAATGCACTCCGCAAACAGCACACATGCGGTCAGCAATACACAGTGACCATCATTGTGTGCTGCATGTGTATATTGATGTTGCTTTTATGGATGTCATGTGCCATGTTCACCACCAAGCTTATTACATGTAAGCCTATCACTCAGCCAGTCAGTCAATCAATAAGTGTGTGAGGAAGAGGATAGGCTTTCCCAAGTATTTCCACCATTCTGAGGAGCAGTTGAGAAAAAAGATGGGTTTGCAAATTGGGAAGGGTCTTGGCCCAGCAAATGAGGATCTGCCTTGAACACAGTAGGTCCCAAATTCAACCACCACCACCCCGGCATATCCAGGTAGGGCTGGGAGAGACTGATCATAGGAGGAAGTAGCTGGTTACCTGGTAACTGGTCATAGAACCATAGAGTTGGAAGGGATCCCGAGGATCATCTAGTCCAACCCCCTGCAATGCAGGTGGAGCAAACCTGCAACATTGGCATTATCAGCACCACACTTTAACCAGCTGATCAGATTCCTGCCTGAAAAACTGGACAGCAGCTGTCACTCAGTGCAGGCAATACTAAGCTTCTCGGCTTGACTCGGTATCAGGCAGCTCCCTGGATGCTAGACATCTCTCCCTTCCCAGTTCCACAGGATCCTTACCAAAACTCTCTCTCTCTCCCCACGGCCCCACCCCCTTGCTTTCCACCGCGTAGCCTCTCCTGACCCCCTGCCTGGGGCTAGAAAAAGTCTAGGCAAGGGAAACGCATGGCCCGCACCGCCGCGACCATGTGTGCCGGAACGTGCGTGTGCCATGAAGTCTGAAGCGCAGGCTGCTCTTGCGTCTTGCCACCGGGATCTCCACCAGCCTCGCCTCGCCTCGTCAGAGGCGTGTGAAGGTGTCAGGTCGGAGAAGGCAGGCGGCCTCCGCCTCTCGCGCACACCTGCTGCTCTCTATTCCTTTCCTTCCTCCTCTTTTGTGCAGTGCAGGTAAGCTCTCTCCCACCCACGACCCCTCCTCCTCCCTCCTCTCCCCCCCTCTCCTTCTCCCCCCATCCCCGGTGATGTCACACCTACTCTCGCAGGGCATGATGGGAGAATCCCTCTGTTTCCCAACAGATGCGCGAAGAAGAAGAGCAGCAGCAGCAGCAGCAAGCAGTTCCAGGAGGGTGGGTGCGCGTGCTTTATTTTATTTCCGCCTGCCTTTTCTCCTCTGCCTGGCCGTAATATGGGAAGAGACGCCTCCTGAGCCTCGGACTTGGCTCACTCCGACCTCCGACCTCACCTGCCATCCATCCCCCTTGCCTTCCTTCTGACCAAGGCAGCGTGAAGCCAGCCTTCGCCACTCGGAGGAGAAGATGCCCAGGAAGAAACTTCTGCAGCGCCCCGCCGAGCCCTAGGAGCCCCCAGGCGCTGGGAGGGACGCCCATCCCTGCATCTGGATGGTGCCAGCGGACTGCTTGGCATCGGGGCGCTTGCAGGAGGAGGCTGGTTGCCAGCATGCTCCCGCTGCTGGGACTCCCCGGCTGAAAAGAGAGGCGCGCTCTGCACCACCGGGTCACCCCCTTCCCCGTCGTGACCTTGGGCTGCCTCCGGTTTCATGAGCGCCTCTCCCTCCTCCTCCTCTTCCTCCTCCTCCGGCCTCTGAGATCTGCTCTCCCTCCCCCTCCCCACCCCTCCCCTCCCCTCCCCTCCCTTCCCCACCCCCTCATGGCTGCATCAGAAGAAGGAACTGGCTGTTTTCTCCCCAGAGGCAGGTCACAAAGCGACCCCAGCATCCTCGGTGACACCGCCGAGACTGAAGCCGAGGAGCAGCAAGGTAAAAATGCAAGCGGGACTTTCTCTCTCTCTTCCCCGCCCCTCCTCCTCCTCCTCCTCCTCCTCCTCCTCCTCCTCCTCCCAGTATAGCAGAGGATGTGGGCTGGGTGGTGAGGAATGGGAGAGAGTCGTAGAGGCAGAGGGAGAGAGAGAGAAACAGATCGGGAATGGGTGTGTGTCTATGTGTCTTCGCATCTGCCAATCTGGCAATAAGCCTGTCAGAGAAGGGAGGGCAGAAGGAAATTAGGAACATATTCTCTGCAGTAAGTCCTGAAATGATGCAGTGGCTTAGCTGTAAATAGGATTACATGAGAGCAGTCTCCCCATCCTGGCCCTTCGGAAGGGCAACGCTCCCCTGTGCCAGCTGAAGGAAGCATTTCAGAGGAGGGCAAGGGGGGAAAAGAGTCAGGATTCTTTGAGCTTCTTCCCCGAAATTTTTCAGCCACCCTCTTACTGGGCAGCAGGCCTCTCTCAGTACCCCTTCCTCCTTGAAACAGGCTGTCTGATTCACAAATGATGAAGCGAATCAGAGGGAAAGGGACATGCCCAAGGCGGCTCAGGAAGTCATTGGAAGAGACCAGATTTCTAACTGCACGAGTTCTGCATCAGAGGGCAAGCAGTCATGGCTGGGCCTCTCAGGCAGTAAAAACTCAGAACCGGTGATCTCAGGCTCCACCTGGCTGACAGTTACCTGCTGCTGTTCACCTGCCTGGGAAGATGCTAGTCAATAATATTACTTCACTCACTCTGCTTTTTTTTTGCCTGCAATTGGAAGAGACTGGCTTCTCCCTTCTGCCATCATTGGAGAAGGATGCTCGGTCCAAAGTGGCAAGAGCTGCTTTATTCTGGAAAGTTGCCTAAGCTCCATTGTCTCCCTCTCACCCCACATGACATCCAGCCCATCCCACTCCTCTCAATCTACAGGCATGCAAACACACTGAAAATAAAACGGCTAAAATCAACACTGCCTGCTCCTTGTGAGAGAACATCCAAGAGCTGAGAGCAGTCAGGACGGAGGTGGGTTGCTTAAGCTGATCTTTGTTGGTAACCACACATAGCCTAATTTACCTGGGTAATTTAACCGAAGCTTGGGCATGTGCCTGACTTGCCCCTTGCAACAGAGAGAAGAAGAAGGATGTCTCATAAAGTGGGAGGGGATAGGCTGTTGGCATGAGAGGTCACCATGGAGATGGAAGAAGCAGAGCAATAATTAAGTCACCAATCCCACCCTCTGGCCCACCCCATCGAGAAAGCAATTTTTGGAACACACCAAGAAGTAGGAAGCACAGCAGCGAGTGTTGAAAGAGAGAGAGCGAGAGAGGTTGGGAGTGCGGGGTGGGGAAGCTTGGCGTTTGCAACCCCATTTTTTTATTTATAAGTGAGAGAAGAAGGGTTTCACCCACCAACGAGCCCTCCCCTTCACTTTCTCCTCCTTTTGAAGCATAAAACTCTTTCCACTGAATTGCAAAATCTTTCTAGCTGTGACTCACACACTGGGGTTCTCAAAGGAGCGCAGCAGCAGCAGCAGCAGCAGCAAGGCATTGTGTTTGGGATTGTGTGTGTGTGCGGTGGTGGGTTAATTGCGAGAACAGTTGGTCCTGGGAAGGGAGCCGTTTCCTGTGGCCAGTGTGAAATTAAACACATGCGCGCGCACAACAAAACGGGACCAAACTTGACAGGGTGCTTCCGTGGCAGGATTGTGCGGCAGGAGAATCCAGATGACAATCAGCTGGATGGGAAGCCCAGGACCCAACAGACTGATCTAAACAAGGAGCTACGGTTGAGTTTCATGGGCTCTTTGTGCAAGAGAGGTTGACTTAGGGTCTTGATGGAACACAACAGAGGCAGTGACTGTTCCATTGTAGACTTCAGAAAAATCTCCCATGGAAGTCTGTAAATAAGGGCTATGTGGGAGGGGGCACTGACTTTGACACAGACCCCCCCCCCCAAAACGAAACAAAAGTACCAGAATATGCCCCTTCACTTAATATACCCTAGTTGTGTTCTGAGTACTCTCCTCAACACACACACATTCCTGCCCTCACAATTTTATAGTCTACCCCTTTGCCTCAATTAATGGGTAACTTTATATTCTGAATCTTTAAACTGACTGAGAGGTTGCTTTTTGGGGGGTATTGTGCAATTACTTCCAGGAAATGTAAATTAATAGGAAACCTGCTTTAAAAGCAAGTGTGTGTAATTAAGACAGCATCTCCCCCTCATATATAAAAATGCAATTAAATCCCCTCCTAGACCTCTTTATGCCATCTCTCCCCTCACCCACCAAGCCAAGGTTTCAGCTATAGACCTGTCCTGATGTACTGATATCTGAGATGAAATCCTGTCTGAGGGCCATTCCAAAACAGTGTTTTAAACCAGCACAAGCTAGAGTCGTTCTCTCTTATTTGTCCTCTCCTTTTCATGATGGTCATTCCATCTGTCTGATGGCACCGACCGCCTGTCAGAATATGCAAACATGTTAATAATGAGGACTGAGTGGCTTTAAGCTTCATTTTACACAGTCTAATAACTGAGGATCCTTGTTGCTCTGGAAACAGATTTTTTTTTTAAGGGAATAATGAGAACAGCTGATGAATCTTTCCTGCCTAACCACGCTGATATATCCCAGGTCATGGGAACAAAGGCTGTCACTGGCACAAAGTGCTAGCCTTTCCCCC
This sequence comes from Darevskia mixta, assembly GCA_034641385.1. Classification (NCBI taxonomy): domain Eukaryota; kingdom Metazoa; phylum Chordata; class Lepidosauria; order Squamata; family Lacertidae; genus Darevskia; species Darevskia mixta. The sequence goes on from JAWWNH010000029.1 coordinate 62,741,056, forward strand.
TAAGGGACAATAGTGTCTGAATAAGAGGAATGTTCATTTGTGTGCTTTCACATCTGAAGGCTGCAGAAATCATACATTCCCTTAATTTCAATTTCGCTCACTTCTTGCCTGTTTCTAGGTAATGAAAAGTAGTGTTGGCAGGCTGGCAAACAGATAGGCTGTATGTGTGATTTTTCTTTTTTAAAGGACAGATCTGTTTGAGGAAATGCATTTTTTTTTTTTTGCCTGAAGGAAGATCTTTTTTATTTTTGCCCCAAAATATTAACTTATTTTGTGTTGCTTTTCCTAAAGAAAATGATGTTTAAACCAACTCTAGGCATCTGCAATCAAAACAATAAAGCAACAAGCAACACCCCATAATATACGGAATAAAACAAACATAACTTCAAACAATGATTCGCAATAAATTACGAATGAATATCATTATACAAATGCCGTTTTGTCTTCTCTTCCATAATTTCTGTGGTTTGCATAGGCTTATTGGGAAATTGACTAAGAATACAACCCTTCACACCTCTGTTAAGAGTTCATACACTGAGGTCAATAGGATTTACACTCAAGCAATTTTGCAGTGTTCTGTAATTTCAGGAGAGGTTTGCATTCTGCCGTCCATCTAATCTAACATGAAATCAGTAAAATCCCATGTAAGTTAATGAGTGCAATCAACCACATGCTCCTTCTGTGGTGGCTGCGCTCATCTCATTGGAGCTCAAGATTGCCTTAAAATAATTCTGTTGACTTGATGGTACAAGAGTATTTGCAACTGTTAGAACAACGGGAGCAATAGTTGCGCACAGTTCTGTTTGTTCCATCTTCAAAAGTATCTGGAGATAGAAGAAAAATGGCCAGCCAAAATAACAGAAGGTACTTTCAGTCTTCTGTTATTTTGGCTGGCCATTTTTCTTCTATCTCCAGATACTTTTGAAGATGGAACTACATTGACACACACTCAAGGGCACACATTTGCTTGTGGTCCCAATTGCTCATGGTCCCATCGATGGCAATGGTCTATGGGGCAGTAATGCAATAAGTGCCCTTCTTTCCTCTAGAGCAGGGGTGTCAAACTCCGGCCCTCCAGATGTTTTGAGACTACAATTCCCATCATCCCTGACCACTGGTCCTGTTAGCTAGGGCTGATGGGAATTGTAGTTCCAAAACATCTGGAGGGCCGGAGTTTGACACCCCTGCTCTAGAGCCTTGTATGTGGAACACCCTCTCTGGGGAAGCTCACTTACCACTTTCTCTGATGCCTTCCAAGTGCCAGTTAAAGGCGCATCTGCTCACAAACAGCCTGTGACATGTAGTGGGGAAGTTATCTTATTTTCCCAGTTGCTGGAAATCACAAGTAGGAAGAGTGCTGTTGTGCTTCTCTCCTGCTTGCGGGCATCCTATGGGCACTTGCCTGGCCACTGCGAGAACAGGATGCTAGTCTAGATGGGCCCTTGGCTTGACTCAGCAGGCTCTCCATTACATATGTTTGTGCTTCAAGTTATAAGGTAAAGGGACCCCTGACCATTAGGTCCAGTCGTGACTGACTCTGGGGTTGCAGCGCTCATCTTACATTATCGGCCGAGGGAGCCAGCGTACAGGTTCCGGGTCATGTGGCCAGCATGACTAAGCTGCTTCTGGTGAACCAGAGCAGCGCACGGAAACGCCGTTTACTTTCCCACCATAGTGGTACCTATTTATCTACTTGCACTTTGACATGCTTTTGAACTGCTAGGTTGGCAGGAGCAGGGACCAAGCAACGGGAGCTCACCCCATCGCGGGGATTCAAACTGCCGACCTTCTGATCGGCAAGCCCTAGGCTCTGTGGTTTAACCCACAGCGCCACCCGTGTCCTGCTTCGAGTTATACTTGGTGATTTAATTGTTTTATGTTGAAAAGTGGGCAGTGACGCAGTGACGCAGAACAGGGCCTTCTCAGTGGTGACTACCTGTCTTTGCCAGCTGAGATCAGGTTGTCTTGCCCTGGTGACATCTCGACATTGCCTAAAAACATACTTCTTTTGCCAGGCACCTGGTGGCTAAGTGCTCAGTGCGGAAAGAGAGAGTACGTCGTGTTCTGCTGCTGTTTTCTAAAGCTGGTGTTGTTTCTTGGTGATTTCAATTGTTTTTTTGGTTGTGTTTTTGAGAGGTTTTAATTAGGGCTGTTAAGCTGACCTGAGACTCCTCTTGAAGAAGCTGAAGCATAAAGGCAATGAATGGTAACAACGTTAAGACAAGAATTTGGGTGGGTGGGTGGGTGGGGGGCTAATGGAATTGCGTAGCAATCTCAGTGGTAAGGACCTGTTTTGCATGCGTGAGTTCAATCACTGGGTAGAACTGGGATAAACCTCTGACGGAAATCCTGGATAGGCAGGTAGACAATAATGAGCTACAGGGATAATGAGACCAATGGTCTGACTCAGAGTAAGGCAGTTCCTGTGTTCCTATGGCAGTAGGGTCAGTGCAGACAAAAAAAAAAGTAATTTGGCATAGGCCTAATTGACTCTTGGAATTTGCCACCGAAAGAACATGTTGAAGATCACAAACTTAGGTATTTGTTTTTAAGGATTGGGCCAATTTATTGAGGATAGGACTCTGAAAGGCAATTATCCTTGGCAGCTAAATTGAAGTTCCATGTTCAGCAGCAGTCTATCTGAGTACCAAAAGCTGGGGACGGACAACAGTTGAGGACTGATGCTTCCTAGCTTCGCTGTAGCTTCTAGCCGGCTGCTGTTGAAAACAGGCTGCAGGTGAGGAGGACCTTGGTCGCTTGTTCAGATATTCGTATGCTCTTTTATCTCCAATACCATTTTCATTTTGTTCTCTAAACCAGGCTCTCTTTTTTCATTTAAAGAAAAGTATTTGTCCCACACAATAGCTTTGAGATTCAAAACATTCTGCCTCGCTTTGTTCAGCCAAAAAGAAATTGCCTTTGCATTTTGTCATGGTAATTTCCCCCATGTTCCCTCCTGGTGCGTGACATTGGTGGTCACAATACAGTCCTGACCTCAGCCAGTGATTACAACTTCAGCAGAGGCTCTTGGTTCCCCCTCAGCCCCTATACGAAAACATAACCTTCTGGTGAAGAGCCCTAGATGGTCCAAGCTTCAATCCCTGGCATCTCCAGGCAGAACAGGAAAAAAATCCTGTCTGAAACTCTGGAGAGCCATTGCCAGTCAGTGTAGATGACATTGATCTAGATGGACCTAGGTGGACCTCTGGTCTGACTTGGTATAAAGGCAGGTTCTGCTGTTCCTAACTCACTATATCATAAGGGAGAAGCCAAGTAATTGCTGAATGCATGTGCTTTACCACTGAAATGCAGCTAGGAACTCTGAGAATTGTAGCTCTGGGAAGTGAACAGCAGCTTCTGACCAACTCTTGACACCCTTAACAAACTACAGCTCCCAGAATTCTTTGGGGGAAGCCATGACTGTTTAAAGTGGCATCATGGTGCTTTAAAGGTATGATGTGACTGTAGCCACAGTCACATTCTTATGACAGACCCCCAATTCTGGTGATTCATCAGGGCTCTTCTTAGGCAGTCTTGTCCTGCCCACGTGAGCACTGCCAAACATTGCTTTGGGTCATGTTCGACTCCACATGGAGCCGCGAGCATTTGTAAACAATTTGATGTGGCAGGGGCTGATCAGATGGAAGGCATTCCATGCCAGCTCTGAATTCGACCATGTGGCAATGCTGACTGTGAACTATGCCGGTGCAAGGTATTACAGCTTCCACGTGGAAATGGAATATGTTGCAGTAGATCTGGTATCTCTCTTATATAAGCTACGGCTCTTTAATTGTCTCAAGGTGTGGGCTCAAGGGGAAGGAGTTCTCTGAATCGTGGCAACGTTACTTTATGGTACATGAAGCATAATTTCTTTGTGGAGGGTTTGTAGCTCAGTAGTATGCTTTGCATGAAAAGAGCTTCCTGTCATCTCTAGAAAGGCTGAAGAAACTCCTGCCTGGAAAGCTGGAGAGCAGGTGATGGGAACTGTTGTCCAAAGAACCTGAAGTTTGGAGAACCTTCTTCAAGCTTGGGTCTCCATTCATTGTTGGACTCCAAATCTCATCATCCCCAATCAGCTTAGGCAATGGCCAGGAAGGATGGGAGTTGTAGTCTAACATCATTTGGGGCACAAAGGTTGAAGAAGGCCAGTGTAGACAATACTGATCTAGATTAATTCGCTCTATGCGGGGCTGCCCTTGAAGCTGTCCCAGAAACTCCAGCGGGTGCAGAATGCTGCAGCGAGGCTCCTCACGGGGTCCCTGCCATGGGAGCATATTCACCCAGTGCTTTTCCAGCTGCACTGGCTCCCAGTGGAGTACAGGGTCAGATTTAAGGTGCCGGTTTTGACCTTTAAAGCCCTTCGCGGCCTAGGACCCTCGTAGCTACGGGACCGCCTCTCCTGGTATACCCCACGGAGGACCTTAAGGTCCATAAATAGCAACATTCTAGAGGTCCCGGGCCCTAAGGAAGTTAGATTAGCCTCAACCAGAGCCAGGGCCTTCTCAACACTGGCTCCAACCTGGTGGAACGCCCTGTCTCATGAGACCAGGGTCCTGCAGGATCTGATTTCTTTCCGCAGGGCCTGTAAGACAGAGCTATTCCGCCTGGCCTTTGGCTTGGAATCAATTTGATCCCCTCCCCCCTCTTTCTTTTTTTCCTCCTGAGATGGAACTCCTATTTGGGGACTTCCCTGGCATTTTTCTGGCCCATATAGGACCAGTCTGGATAGTCGGCCTTGGTGGAGATTTGACGGTTTCTTCCCCAAATAGTTTTGATTTGAGTTTCTACTGAAATGAGGCTGCACTTTAATGTTGTATTTTAATCAATTGTTTTATACTTGGTGTTAGCCGCCCTGAGCCTGGTCTTGGCTGGGGAGGGCGGGGTATAAATAAAAGTTATTATTATTATTATTATTAAACATTGTTTTGACCATTGATATAAGCCAAGGCAACTTCCCATTGCAGTTTAGGAAAGGCCTTGGGATTTTTCTTTTTGACCTTGAGCATCCAAATTGTATCTTTTATGGTCTAGTTTTAGGCAGGAGTCAATAGGGATCAAACTATATGTTACATGCAAATGGGCATAACTTTAACGTCCACTTCGCAAGGGACTGTTTGAGAGCAGAGAAGCAGCATGAGGAGGAAGTACTTAACCCATTTTCCTGCTGTTTCCTACTGCAAATCATCCCTGAAATGGCTCCCCCACTAAGATTTCAAACACGTTTTCCTTCTCATACATTCATTTGAGACTTCCCAGGGAGAAAAGCTGCTGTGGGGAAGCAATTTAGTCCAGCAAATTGGGGGTGGGAAAATAATTAAAAACCCCTTCCCTCCCGCTGCTTCTTCAGTCCCACTCAACCCCTTCCAGAATCGAATCCTCAAGAAAGGCGGTTGAACTACAGCTGCAAGCCTTTGTGTGTGTTTGACATGTGCTTTTGGCCTTTTAATGACATTAAAACAAGAGGATACAATCTCTTGGTTTTCCGTATATTTAGTACAGCGGGATTACGTTCTGATGCAAATTTTTGCCTTTTTGCAAGGCCCTGCATTTCATCCAGCTTCATGGCTGAGTTGACCTTGACACTCGCACGGAAATTCTACGAATTGCCCAAAGTCACACACAGTTGAGTCATTGGGATCAGCTGGGATAAGAGCCCAGAAACCTTCTGGTTCAATCACAAAATGGCATGAAATGGGTTGGAAAAGAACAGAAATGAGAAATGGCAGCAGGGAGAGATTAAGCAGAAGCCAACCTTTGATCAGTAGATGAATTCTAGAAAATTAAATAGTGCCCCTTAATTTGTGTTTCTAATGTGTTCCTCAAGCTGTTCTTAGTCATAAAATAATAATTTGCTGTAGATCCTGTGGCTAAGATAACCAAATCTGATATCAAGCATTTCTTGTTAGCCAGTGTGGTGTAGTGGTTAAGAGCGGTAGACTCGTAATCTGGTGAACCGGGTTCGCGTCTCTGCTCCTCCACCTGCAGCTGCTGGGTGACCTTGGGCTAGTCACACTTCTCTGAAGTCTCTCAGCCCCACTCACCTCACAGAGTGTTTGTTGTGGGGGAGGAAGGGAAAGGAGAATGTTAGCCACTTTGAGACTCCTTCGGGTAGTGATAAAGCGGGATATCAAATCCAAACTCTTCTTCTTCTTCTTCTTCTTCTTCTTCTTCTTCTTCTTCTTCTTCTTCTTCTTCTTTTCTTCTTCTTCTTCTTCTTCTTCTTCTTCTTCTTCTTCTTCTTCTTCTTCTTCTTCACCTTTGGATGTTATGTCCATCTCCCTACCCCCTGGAAGTGTATCATATTGTGTATTCTCCTCCTAAGGTGGCCAGTCATGGCCACAGTTCTGTGTAAATTTTGGTTGCCTGGCCTCAAAGAGGATATTTAATAGTATTTAAGAGAATATTTAAGATATTTAGAAATTTAAGAAGGATGTTGACAAGCTGGAATGTGCACATAGTAGGGCAACCAATATGATCAAGGGTCGAGGAACCAAGCCTTATGCGGAACGGTTGAAGGAGCTGGGTATGTTTAGCCTGGAACAGAGGAGAGGAGATATGATAGCCACATTGCAGGAATGTGGGCTGCCACATGGAAGAGAGAACAAGCTGGTTTTCTCCTGCTCTGGAGGGTAGGACCTGAACCAATGGCTTCAAGTTACCAGAAAGGAGGTTCCGGCAAAACACGAGGAAGAACATTCTGACAGTAAGAGCTGTTTGAGAGTGGAACTCCCTTGGGAGTTTGTGGACTTTCCTTCCCTGGAGGTTTTTAAGCAGAGGTTGGGTGGCCATCTGTCAGGGATTCTTTAGTTGAGATTCCTGCATTACAGGGGGTTGGACGATATGACCCTTGGGGTCCCTTCCAACTCTACAATTCTACGATTCTATAATTGTAATGCTGGAAAAAGGCAATCAAAATGAGCAAGGGGATGGAGCTGCTGCTCTATGAGGAAAGGTTACAACATGTTCAGTGTTTTATTTTACAAAAACATCAGATAGACAGATGTACAGTATAAGGTTATGCATATGCATGGCATGGAGAAATTGGACAGAGCATCTTTCTGCCTCTTTTACAATACTAGGACTTGGGGCCATCCAATGATTTTTTTTTTGCACAGTACACAGTTAAACTATGGTATTTGCTTGCATGAGTTGTAGTGATGACTACCAACCTGGATAGCTTTTTAAAAAAACAAATAAATAGATAAATTCAGGGAGGATAAGACAATCAAGGGCTACTACCTTCACTTGCAAAATATTAGTTGGCAGTTCGGTCATCAAACAATGCACATGTACATATGAAACATCTCCCAATGACAGACAGCTGAAAGTCTCCATTGTATCTGGGGTGTTGGGATGTCATCTTAGAAATTCCTGTAATGTTAGGACTATGGTGGTCCATTAACACATGGAGGTCATCATTAGGTGAGCATCAGTTGATGAGCTTCTCGTCATCTACACAGATGATTTTCTCATGGTAAATATTCTCACTTTGGTAGCTTTCATGCTGTGATGTCAAAGCATTTCTCCTTGCAGCATGCCCAGAGTTCAACATCTGGACTCCAGACACACAGCTGAATCTCGGCATGCATGCTGATCCTTCCACATAAGAGGGATTCCACTAGCCACTTTAATTTAATGTCGGCTTGGGAGGAGAAATCCACTGGAAACTGTATAATGTGATTAAATAAAAACTCCTTCATTCCTGGAGCCATCAGAGGACCCACATTATCATTTTTCCCCCTTGAGGAGATGCTGGAAAGGCATTTAATTGCTTTCTGATATGACTGGGATTCAGTAACGGCTGTGGCTTTAATGCTAATATTTCGATATTAGCAAAGGCAATTCAGCTAAATAGTGCTATCACGGTAGGTGGACAGTTTCATGGTGGAGAACATCTGTTCTGTATGTTCTTACTGGAACTGATAATATATGGTGCTAACTAATCAGCATTAAAGTACTCCTAGGACTCTAGGCTACAGCAACAGAAGTATAGTGTCCCGATCAAGGGAAGCAATAGTACCACTCTATTCTGCCTTGGTCAGACCCCACCTGGAGTACTGTGTCCAGTTCTGGGCACCATAGTTTAAGAAGGATGTTGACAAGCTGGAAGGTGTGCAGAGGAAGGCAACCAAGATGATAAAGGGTCTGAAAACCAAACCTTATGAGGAATGGTTGAGCGAGTTGGGTATATTTAGCCTGGAACAGAGGAGACTGAAAAGAGGTATGATAGCCATCTTCCAATATCTAAAGAGAAAGCTTGTTTTCTCTTGCTCTGGAGGGTAGGACCCAGACCAATGGCTTCAAGTTACAAGAAAGGAGATTCCAACTAAACACCAGGAAGAAATCTCTGGCCGTAAGAACTGTTCGACAGTGCAGCAGACTCCCTCAGAAGGTGATAGGCTCTCCTTCATTGGTGGCTTTTAAGCAGAGGTTGGATAGCCATCTGTCTTGGATGTTTGGCTAAGATTCCTGCATTGCAGGAATGGCCCTCGATGCTCTTCCAACTCTACAATTCTATGCTTCTATGATTTTAAGCCAAAAAAATAGTTGTGTAAGTACAAGCCCCCCTACCATTTGCATAGTTCAAAAGAATTTGCTTGATTTTTATTTAACTCCAATTCTGAGTCAATTCCTATAAAACATCTTGAAGTGTTTTAACAATAAAAATGTATCTAAAGCAGTTTTATATATAAAAACAATTTCAAACCCAATACAGATTTTTTTTTTAAAGAAAAACCCTTTCTACTAAAACAATTGCATAAGGGTGATTTTACAGTATGTTGATTAATAAATACATATGTTCAATAAATCACTTTGCTCAGGTAATAGCCAGCCTATTAAGACTGCAATCTGATACAGTAGATAAACCAGCATGGTGCCCTCAAGATCCTGTTGGACTACAACTCCCATCATCCCTGACTATTTCCCATGCTATTCAGGGCTGATGGGAATTGGAGTTCAACAGGATCTGGAGGGTGCCAGGTTGACTGCCTCTGCTGTACACCCTTACCTGGGGCTAATCTCATGGAATACAGTGGATTGGGCCACAAAGCTCACAGCCTTACTAACAACATAACATTTTCTCTGTGAGTCCATAAGAAGATGAGAAGAGCCTGCTGGATCAGGCATCCTGTTCTCATAGTGAACACCCAGATGCGGAAAACCTTCAAGCAGAACCCAACTAGGATTGCCATATTTCAAGAGGTGAACATCCGGACACAGAAGTTGTTGAGCTTTTTTTGGTGTGGGTTTCCTGGACATGCCTGTAATATTCCATGTTTACTCATCCTGGTGGCTCCTCCCTGCAACTAGATGCTGCTGTCTGTAAGTGTGCAATCACGTTATAGGTAGGTAGCTGTGTTGGTCTGCCGTAGTCAAAACAAAATAAAAAAATCCTTCCAGTAGCACCTTAGACACCAACTAAGTTTTTTCTTGGTATGAGCTTTCGTGTGCATGCACACTTCTTCAGATACACTGAGGCAGAAGTCACCAGACCCTTATATATAGTGAGAGAGTGGGGAGGGGTATTACTCAGAAGGGTGGTGGGAATGGGAGATTGGCTGATAGGAGAGGTAAACCTGTTGACGACAGTTAACGACTGCAATTGGTCTTGCAGGAAAAAGCAAGGGATGAGATGGCTAAAAATAGCTTTGTCACGTATAATGAGATAAGAATCCGATGTCTCTATTCAGACCAGGTCTCTCCATGGTTTTAAGTTTGGTAATGAGTTGCAATTCAGCAACTTCTCTTTCCAGTCTATTTCTGAAATTCCTTTGCAATAAGACAGCTACTTTGAGATCTTGTATAGAGTGTCCTGGGAGATTGAAGTGCTCTCCTACCGGTTTCTCTGTCTTGTGATTCCTGATGTCAGATTTGTGTCCATTTATCCTTTGGCATAGGGTTTGGCCTGTTTGTACAATATAGAGAGCTGAAGGGCACTGTTGGCATTTGATGGCATACACAATGTTAGAAGATGTGCAAACACGACTAGTGTGACACAAGAACTTTTCTTCTCACTGCACCCTTCAGCTGCAGTTTCTGTACAATGCCACAGATGCCAGAGGCACTTCTGCTGGCAGTGCCCTCCACGAAGACAAATGCACTGTGTCCCCTTTTTGTGCCAAACAGGGATGATAAAGAGCAGACGATGTTTGGGCTCTGCATGCAAATGTTTCAGCAACCTCTCCTGCCCCCACTGCCCTGCATACAACTTCTTCAGTCAGATCTTTGAAAGACTCGATCCTGGCAATGAATAAACAGTAAATGAAAGATGCTTTGTCCTCAGGACTGTGACATAGTGTACATTCTAGAAGCGGTTCTTGAAATTGTTATATATTGAAGATTAGTGTTCAGGTTTGCATTTTCTGCGTGGATGGCAATCACATTGGAGGGTGCAAAATCAGCTGAAACTATTCACTAGTTTGTGTGTGTGTGTGTGTGTGTGTGTGCATCCCCATGTGAATATTTTTAGTTGCTCTGAAAAAATGCCTCCATTCTTTGATTATTTTCCAGCACACCTAGCAATAATGTTTGACTGCTCGTTTACATTGCCCTCACTCTTGATTGCCTATGCTTGACCTCAGTGGTCTCACATGACTGGCTATGTAGTGTCATCACACCAGCCTGTTTCCTGCAGGATCCCTGATTGGTTGGGATGTGACTTATATCCAGAAAAGAGGCAGCAGAAGGAGCTGGGGAGTGAAGTAGCTCGTAAGCAGCAGTGGCAACAGCCATGAGAGACAATGGTACCAAACAGGGCTAGCAGCTCGATGGACCAAATAGTCTGACTCAGTAGAAGGCAATTTCCTGTGTTACTATGGTAAAGGCAGCCCTATCATAGAGAATCATAGAGTAGGGAGGGACCACTAGGATCATCTAGTCGAATCCCCTGTAATGCAGGAATCTGGAGAGCCAGTGTGGTGTAGTGGTTAAGAGCGGTAGACTCGTAATCTGGTGAACCGGGTTCGTGTCTCCACTCCTCCACATGCAGCTGCTGGGTGACCTTGGGCTAGTCACACTTCTTTGAAGTCTCTCAGCCCCACTCACCTCACAGAGTGTTTGTTGTGGGGGAGGAAGGGAAAGGAGAATGTGAGCCGCTTTGAGACTCCTTTGGGTAGTGATAAAGCGGGATATCCAATCCAAACTCTTCTTCTTCTTCTTCTTCTTCTTCTTCTTCTTCTTCTTCTTCTTCTTCTTCTTCTTCCCCCCAAAGTGGGGTTTGAATCCGCAGCCCTGAGATTAAGAATCTCATGCTCTACCAACTGAACTGTCCCAGAGCTTATTGGTTGAAGATCCTAAGACATGTCTTACTGGACAGACCCACAAACTTTTGAACTGTGTCTGGAGACTTGCATTTGGCCAATCTGTTTGGGCCCTTATCAGATACAGTCATACCTTGTGTTGCATTAGGTTCATGTTGCGTCTTTTCGGCTTGCGAACACGGCAACCCCGGAAGTGTATACTTCTGGGTTTCGCTGCGTGTGCATAGAAGCGTTTTATTGCGCTCCGGGTTTGCGCAGAAGCGCTGCTCTAGTTGCGGACTTTTTTGGGTGCAAACGGCACCCTGGAACGGATCGTGTCCGCAACTAGAGGTACCACTGTATATTTCTCATTCACTGAAGCATTTGCACATGTATCCAGACACAGACAGGATTTAAGGGAGTCATAACATGAGCAGAGCTCACTCTTGAAAAAAAACAAATAGAGAGATAGGCTTTGTTGCTGGTTTATTGTCTCTGGAATTTTCCACTCTAAAATTAAACTATCCAACACAAAGCCACATTGGGGGTGGGGAGGGGAATAAAATAATTAAGGCTACAATCTTATACCCATTTACACGGGAGTATGCCCAACTGAACTCAGCGGAACTTACTTCTGAGCAGAGACACATAGGATTGTCTTGTAAGATACGTTCTTCAACTGAGGTAACATGAAAATGCATGCAACAATTATTTGATTTCATGTGCCTGTTGGGTACAGAGAAAGCATATCATAAAATCTATTTATAAATTAGGTTCTGGACATCAGTGAAAGCATGCTGTGGGTGGGGAGTCAATTAATGCTTGTGCAGCATTTCAAAATCCAGCTGGCGGAACAACTGCTAAGTGTTTTCTCATACTGCTTTCTTCAAGGAGCTGTAAACTGTTTACATGCGTAATTAGTTAAGTAGATATAATATTAATTTGTCCCAACCTTTAGCTCTGAAAGCCAATATGCACAATGGCCCATTAGTATGGCAGCAGCTAATGGGCTTCCAAGTTTATTTATCTACAGCATTTGCGCCATTGTTTCTGACCAAATTGTCGGTTTTGCAGCATGCAATTAATATCTAGAATTAATAATCCCAGCCGCTTGAAAAATGCCTGTCTTGTAAATAGCAGCAACTAAGTACGGCTCAAACAGAGAGCTTTGAATTACATCCTGTCTAACTTATGTTTAAATAATAGCAAGGAGGATCCTCAGTGCCCATTAAGTTCACCGCTGATTGTTTTCGGGTTTTTGTTTGCTTGAAAATTCAAGGTGATTTATTGCACATAATGCATACCCAATTTATATGTGCCCTTGGGATCACATCATTTAACTACATGAAAGAAGTCAATAGCTTAAATGTTTGGATCTACATAAATATTTCACAGAGATGATCTTAATCAAGAGGCATCTGATCTTGTCTTCTGAGCGAGGGAAGACAAATTGTATACAAAGTGGTTAACCCAGTAGGATTAATTCATATACCACACACACTGGACTTCAGGAACCAATAAAAAATAATTCTATGGAAGTTTTCCAGTGCCATTAATATGTCCATCTTGTTCTTAGTCCTAGGAAACTATAAAACTCCTGTCACTCAGGGCTTCCTCAGATGTCTCACATTCCCTACATACTGTATTACACATTCCTTTCCATAGAAGCCCTTAGCGCTATTATATGTGCTATCTTTCCTCACTTCCTACTGTAAAGCTTGAAATTAGTGATGGTGTCAAGACTGTTATTTCCAAGCTTCGAAGTACCGATTTGGGAGTCTTGCAATGCTCATCTCCATTGCATTCATCCTGGATAGCTCAGTTGGCTAGAGCATGGTGCTGATAATACCAAGGTTGCAGGTTCGATCCTTGTATGAGACAGCTGCATATTCCTGCACCACAAGGGGCTGGACTCAATGATCCTTAGGGTCCCTTCCAACTCTACAACTCTGTGATTCTATGAGTGATGGCCACCAACTTGGATGGCTATAAAAGGGGATTAGACAGATTTGTGGAGGGTAAGCCTGCCAATGGCTTCTAGCCAATACTGCCTCCAATAATTCTCCATGGGAGAATTGGGCCAAAGCAAACAAGATGAATTTTAACAGGGAGAAATGTAAAGTACTACACTTGGGCAAAAAAAAATAAAAAAAAATGAAAGGCTCAAATATAGGATGGGTGACACCTGGCTTGAGGGCAGTACAAGTGAAAAGGATCTAGGAGTCTTGGTAGACCACAAACTTGACATGAGTCAACAGTGTGATGCAGCAGCTAAAAAAGCCAATGCAATTCTGGGCTGCATCAATAGGAGTATAGCATCTAGATCAAGGGAAGTAATAGTACCACTGTATTCCGGTCTGGTCAGACCTCACCTGGAATACTGTGTCCAGTTCTGGGCACCACATTTCAAGAAGGATACTGACAAGCTGGAACGTGTCCAGAGGAGGGCAACCAAAATGGTCAAAGGCCTGGAAACGATGCCTTATGAGGAACGGCTTAGGGAGCTGGGTATGTTTAGCCTGGAGAAGAGAAGGTTAAGGGGTGATATGATAGCCATGTTCAAATATATAAAAGGATGTCATATAGAGGAGGGAAAAAGTTGTTTTCTGCTGCTCCAGAGAAGCGGACACGGAGCAATGGATTCAAACTACAAGAAAGAAGATTCCACCTAAACATTAGGAAGAACTTCCTGACAGTAAGAGCTGTTCGACAGTGGAATTTGCTGCCAAGGAGTGTGGTGGAGTCTCCTTCTTTGGAGGTCTTTAAGCAGAGGTTTGACAGCCACCTGTCAGGAATGCTTTGATGGTGTTTCCTGCTTGGCAGGGGGTTGGACTGGATGGCCCTTGTGGTCTCTTCCAACTCTATGATTCTATGATTCTATGGTCAGAGTATATCCTGAATACCTGTTGTTGGGAATCAAAAGGTGAAGAGAGGCACAGTTTCATTCTGGTCCCGTTTGTAAGCTTCCTATATGCATCTGGTTGACCACCATGAAAGCAGGATGCTAGACTTGATGAGCCTTTGGATTGTTCCAGCAGGACTCTTTTTATACTCTTACAGGTCCCAACATTCTATTCTGGCTCCAAGTTCAATTACCGAAACATGTATTTTAGCCCCAACATCCTTTGGGAGGTGCTGTACTCTGGAATGGTGACGTCTGAGCATCTGGCTGAACTGGCTTAACAATGGGCACCATGCGTGTTTTATGTGCATTTTAATGAACTGAACAGAGCGAATGATTTTGAGTTATGGGGGCGTTGGAGAGTGTGCGTATGAACTTAACCGCACTTAGCTCATTTTTAAAGTTGCTTTTTTGTAGTTGTTAACATTGCTTTATAGAGTATAAATGCCTTATTGATTTGGTAATAACATGACTTCCGCTGTACTCTTAGCTTATTCTTTTCAGCTACTGTTCGTTAATAGTGTCTTAGAGATTGCAACTGATGATTTGTCGATTCTTTCATACGATTTGGGCTGTATTTGTGATGCTCTGCTATGTTTTTATTATGTTGCTGTTATCTGTTGTTTGCAAGCCACTTTGAGATTCATTTGATTGAAAAGCAGCATAGAAACACAATAAAAATCAAATCAATCCAAACTACATTTCCCAGTGCTACTGGTGTTGGGCATGTAGAAGAAGAAGAGTTTGGATTTGATATCCCGCTTTATCACTACCCGAAGGAGTCTCAAAGCGGCTAACATTCTCCTTTCCCTTCCTCCCCCACAACAAACACTCTGTGAGGTGAGTGGGGCTGAGAGACTTCAAAGAAGTGTGACTAGCCCAAGGTCACCCAGCAGCTGCATGTGGAGCAGCGGAGACGCGAACCCGGTTCACCAGATTACGAGTCTGCCGCTCTTAACCACTACACCACACTGGCTCTCGTAGCATGGCGGGTGTTTGAGAGGGAGGGTAGTTGGGGGAACTACTTTGTTGCTTCATTTCTCTTCCACTTCCATTGAAGCAGTGATGGACGTAATTAGGGATGGGAGTGGGTTGGAGACTCCGTGGAGGAGTAGTTGGGAAAGAACAAGCACTGTTTCTCTGATGGCGTCATTGGGGAATTCAGCAGGCTTGGAACTGAGTAGGTAAACAATTGTGGTATTTTCTGAGCTTATGGCAAACATTTCACACAGACACACACACCGAGCCTGATTGGAGGAGTTCTCCCCCTTAGTTCTTCAAACTGCATGCTCTTTGCAACAAAGACCTTTTTCTTTTGCTCATCTGGAAAGCCACCGTGTGCACTGATCACATCAGAGCAATGATAATTTATTTATTTTTTATTAAAGATTTTCTTGGTTTACAAAGGTGTGTACAATGTCTCTCTCGTATTTTTTCCATGTAACATTTTTGTAGATCAGTTTCATTTGTTGAGACATTAGGAAGAAAGGGGGGGAAGGAGGTGGGTGGGGTGGGGAGAAGGGTGGGGTGACAATGTTTCTATTTTACTTGATATATGTAGGGTTTGGTGTCAGCATTGTTTGTGTAGGTTCTCTGTTGTCCGCTTGTGCTCCTTTGGCGGTGAGAGAGGTTGGGGTTGGTGTAGGGTGTGATTGTTCATTTGTGGTTGGCTGTTGTGATCTTTGGTTTCCTGTGTGAGTGGGGTGGGTGGGTGTTTTGGATCAGGTTAGCCATATTGATTTGTATGCTGTCGGTAGATTTTTGTCATTGTCTTGTTGGGCTGTGTGTGTGATGAAGGGGAAATCAGAGCAATGATAATTTGAGGAGAATTGCTGAAACCACGCCTAGAATTTCATGTGTGATCAAGTAGTAGAAGAAGAAGAGTTTGGATTTGATATCCCGCTTTATCACTACCCGAAGGAGTCTCAAAGCGGCTCACATTCTCCTTTCCCTTCCTCCCCCACAACAAACACTCTGTGAGGTGAGTGGGGCTGAGAGACTTCAAAGAAGTGTGACTAGCCCAAGCTCACCCAGCAGCTGCATGTGGAGGAGCGGAGACGCAAACCTGGTTCCCCAGATTACAAGTCAACCACTCTTAACCACTACACCACACATGAAAGATGCTTAGTGGTGCCTTCCCAGGATGGTTACGTGGGTTGTTTGGGTGACTGGAGGCATTGTTCACTAATTGCACTGGGAAAAATAATGCTTGGAAGCTCTCTATTTAAGGTGTGTGAGGAAACACACCTTAATCACAAATGGATAGGGAGATCTGCTAACAGACAAGCCCCAGTAGCCTGTTGTTCAAAGATGGTTTGCTTAGCCCTCAAACTGGGCTGTTAACATAACAAATGCCTTTGAGAAAAGATGCTTCCCTTTTCCAGAGGCAAAATGTGAACTGCAGCTGTCAGACACCACAACAATGCATGCATTCTTCTGTGGTGCTCAGGCTCTCATGGTACTCCTCTACAATATTTCCAGCTGGGGAAATGCTCAAGAGTTACAGCATCTGCTTTGCATGCAGAAGATTTGAGGTTCAATCCAAGGCATCTGTAGGTAGGACTGGGAATGTCCCTGGCCTTGAAATCCTGGAGAGCTGCTGTCAGTCAGTGTCAACAATACAGAGCTAGATGGACCAGCAATATGACTCAGTGTAAGGCATTTTCCAATGTTCCTATCAGTGACCAGCTGATACAAAGCTCCATATGTGTGCACCAGGAGCCTGGCTGGGGTCCATATCTAGAAAGATATGGAGCTGAACACTGGTGTTTTCAGTATGGTGAAGGTTGACCTTGGAAAGGAGAGAGGATGTGGAAGAGGGCATGCCTTGCTTGCAGATGTTCCTAGGCTCCTTCCATGAGACTTCCAATTTATAAATAGAATTTGGGGCAGCAAAGTAAAGAAAGAAAAGAAACTGAGTTCTTGCTGAGCTCTTGCCTGTTAGGGCTGTAGGACTTGATGTACCATTGATCTGCCCCAGTAGAAGACATTTATATGCCATATATCTTGCATATCTCTTAGGAGGCAGTGATGGCCATCAACGTGGATGGCATTGAAAGAGGATTAGACCTCCATGGCCTCTACAAAATCCCCACAGGGGGAGAGAGCGCTCTTGTTCTCAGGTCTTGCTTGCTGGTTTCCATTAAGGACATCTGACTGGCCACCGTGAGAACAGGGTGCTGGACTAAATGGGCCATCGGCCTCATCCAGCGCTGCTCTTTGTATATTCTCAAACTACAAGCCGGCGTTCCACCTGAAAATCAGCGATTGCTACTACCTAAGTAAAGCTGAAATAAAAGTAAAGCCCCAATGAAATGGAACTTCACACAAACGGAATGAAGCTTCACACAAATGAAATGAAGCTTCGCACAAATTCAACTTCACAGAATCACAGAATCACAGAATCCTAGAGTTGGAAGAGACCACAAGGGCCATCCAGTCCAACCCCCTGCCAAGCAGGAAACACCATCAAAGCATTCCTGACAGGTGGCTGTCAAGCCTCTGCTTAAAGACCTCCAAAGAAGGAGACTCCACCACACTCCTTGGCAGCAAATTCCATTGTCGAACAGCTCTTACTGTCAAGAAATTCTTCCTAATGTTTAGGTGGAATCTTCTTTCTTGTAGTTTGAATCCATTGCTCCGTGTCCGCTTCTCTGGAGCAGCAGAAAACAACCTTTCTCCCTCCTCTATATGACATCCTTTTATATATTTGAACATGGCTATCATATCACCCCTTAACCGTCTCTTCTCCAGGCTAAACATACCCAGCTCCCTAAGCCGTTCCTCATAAGGCATCGTTTCCAGGCCTTTGACCATTTTGGTTGCCCTCCTCTGGACACGTTCCAGCTTGTCAATATCCTTCTTGAACTGTGGTGCCCAGAACTGGACACAGTATTCCAGGTGGGGTCTGACCAGAGCGGAATACAGTGGTACTATTACTTCCCTTGATCTAGATGCTATACTCCTATTGATGCAGCCCAGAATTGCATTGGCTTTTTTAGCTGCTGCATCACACTGTTGACTCATGTCAAGCTTGTGGTCTACCAAGACTCCTAGATCCTTTTCACTTGTACTGCTCTCAAGCCAGGTATCACCCATCCTGTATTTGTGCCTTTCATTTTTTTTGCCCAAGTGTAGTACTTTACATTTCTCCCTGTTAAAATTCATCCTGTTTGCCTTGGCCCAGTTCTCTAATCTGTTAAGGTCATTTTGAAGTGTGATCCTGTCCTCTGGGGTATTAGCCACCCCTCCCAATTTGGTGTCATCTGCAAACTTGATCAGGATGCCCTCAAGCCCATCATCCAAGTCATTGATAAAGATGTTGAATAAGACTGGGCCCAAGACAGAACCCTGTGGCACCCCACTAGTCACTTCTCTCCAGGATGAAGAGGAGCCATTGATGAGCACCCTTTGGGTTCGGTCAGTCAGCCAGTTACAAATCCACTGAATGGTAGCATTGTCTAGCCCACATTTTACCAGCTTCTTTACAAGAATATCATGGGGCACCTTGTCAAAGGCCTTGCTGAAATCAAGATAGGCTACATCCACAGTGTTCCCTTTGTCTACCAGGCTTGTAATTCTGTCAAAAAATGAGATCAGATTAGTCTGACATGACTTATTTTTCAGAAACCCATGCTGACTTTTAGTGATCACAGCGTTCCTTTCTAGGTGCTCACAGACCGTTTGCTTAATGATCTGCTCTAGAATCTTTCCTGGTATTGATGTCAGGCTGACTGGGCGGTAATTGTTTGGGTCCTCTCTTTTCCCCTTTTTGAAAATAGGGACAACATTTGCCCTCCTCCAGTCTGCTGGGACTTCACCTGTTTTCCAGGAATTCTCAAAGATTACTGCCAGTGGTTCTGAAATCACCTCTGCCAGTTCTTTTAATACTCTGGGATGTAGTTCATCTGGCCCTGGAGACTTGAATACATCTAAACTAGCCAAGTGTTCTTGTACTACCTCCTTACTTATTTTGGGCTGTGATTCCCCTGCTGAATCATCTGCTCCATATTCTTCAGGTCGGGCATTGTTTTCTTTTTTGGAGAAGACTGAGGCAAAGAAGGTATTGAGGAGTTCTGCCCTTTCTGCGTCCCCTGTTCGCATTTCACCATCTTCTCCTCTAAGTGACCCCACTGTTTCCTTGTTCTTCCTTTTGCTACGGACATACCCATAAAAACTCTTTTTATTGCTTTTAACCTCTCTAGCAAGCCTGAGTTCATTCTGTGCTTTAGCTTTTCTGACTTTGTCTCTACATGTGCTGGCTATTTGTTTGAATTCCTCTCTGGTGGTTTCCCCCTTTTTCCATTTCTTGTACATATCCCTTTTAAATCTTAACTCAGTTAAAAGTTCTTTAGATAGCCACCCTGGCTTCTTTAGGCACCTTCCATGTTTTCGTCGCATTGGTACTGCTTGAAGTTGTGCATTTAATATCTCCCTTTTAACAAACTCCCATCCATCATGAACTCCCATCCCTTTTAGTATTACTGACCATGGGATCACATCCAGCATTTCCCTAAGTTTTCTGAAGTCGGCTTTCTTAAAGTCTAGAATTTGAGTCTTAGTATGCTTGGTTGCTCCTTTCTGATGTATAATAAACTCCAGAAGAGCATGATCACTCCCACCTAATGATCCTGCCACTTCTACCCCACTAACCAGGTCATCACTATTGGTTAGGACCAGATCTAAAATGGCTGATCCTCTTGTTGCTTCTCCCACTTTCTGGACAATGAAATTGTCTGCAAGGCCAGTGAGGAATCTGTTCGACCTTATGCTCTTGGCTGAGTTTGACATCCAACAAATATCAGGATAGTTGAAATCCCCCATTACTACTATCTCATTTCCTTTTGAATGCTTGGTCATCTGTTCCAGGAAGGCATCATCTATGTCCTCAGTTTGGCTTGGGGATCTATAGTAAGCTCCCACAATGAGATCACTGTTATTTTTCTCTCCCTTAATTTTGACCCAGATACTCTCAATTTGGCTTTGAAGTTTTAAATCATGGATCTCTTCACAGGTATACACATCCCTGACATATAATGCCACTCCTCCTCCTTTCCTGTTTGGTCTATTTCTCTGAAATAGATTGTATCCCTCTATTACTACATTCCAATCATGAGACTCATCCCACCAGGTTTCAGTGATGCCTATTATGTCGTATTTAGTTTGCTGTACCAAGAGCTCAAGTTCATCTTGTTTATTTCCCATGCTCTGTGCATTTGTATACAGACATTGAAAACCATTGATCAATCCCCCTAGTCTCCTACTTAAGGATTTTTTCCTCCCACCACTAGGTCTGTGTGCTGTTTGCTCCATTTGGTCCTTGACTTTTGGATGATCATCTTCAGCATTTGATAGACTCCTACCTTCAGGACCACTGTCTCCCTCCCCCACATAAGTCAGTTTAAAGCCCTCCTGATGAGGTTTTTGAGATTGTTGGCAAAAACATTCCTCCCAACCCTTGTGAGGTGCAGCCCATCACTTGCCAGAAGTCCATCTTCAAGAAACTGCAGGCCGTGATCTAAGAATCCAAACCGTTCCTGCCGGCACCATTTGCGAAGCCAGTTGTTCACTTCTCCTATTTTCCCCTCTCTTCCTGGGCCACGCCGTTCAACTGGGAGGACAGATGAGATGACAATTTGTGCATTTAATTGCTTCAGCTTCCTGCCCAGAGCCTCATAATCACTTTTGATCTTCTGGAGGCTATGGCTTGCGGTGTCATTGGTTCCCACATGGACTAAAAGGAAGGGGTTTTTATCCGTAGGTTTTATTATTCCTTGCAGCCGTTCTGTAACATCATGGATCTTGGCCCCGGGGAGACAGCATACCTCTCGAGACATCTTGTCAGGCCCACAGATCACTGCTTCGGTACCCCTCAGTAGGGAATCCCCTATCACCACTACAACTTGTCAGAATCCCAACTTTTTACATGTCAGACATTTGTCAAACGGGCCCCTGTGATGTCTGACTTTAAGAAGCACCAGAGAAACCTGTGAGTAAGGGAAGGAGAAGGCAGTATCTTTTACACACATGGAAATCAATGGGGATATTATTTAAATAAAATAAAATCCAGAACAGGAAAATAAGAGATTCCTCCCTCCACTTTCCACCCTGCTTGCACAGGCCTATAAACAAAAATAAAACTGCTCAGCCACTGGTGCACAAAATTAATTATTTTGACACATTCCCCAAAGATGTTGCTTCGAAAACCTATCCCAAGGACATGGGGCTAATTGGGACAAAAAAGAAAAGAAAACCAAACCCTTAATGGTCAGAAACTTAATTGGTCAAAACCAATTGTTCCTTAGTAATGTTGTTCATTGTCCTATTAGCACTATTCCACATTGTCCTTTTATATATGTTTTGTTTTTGGAGTACACTGCAAGTATATTTCAATATTTGTGGGTCCTTTTCTTGATTGTGTTTGAGGACATAAGAAAAGGTGGACACATAGCCAATATGCAGTACCAATTACCCAGCTGATTGCAAAGCAGCTGTTAGATATGGTCACACATCAAATATTGAAATGAGACATAACAGTAAATCAAATACTAGTATCAAATAGTAACTATTTAGCAAGGCTTTGCATAGCCGGAGAATGTCTAGTGAATATGCAACCTAAGCATGTTCACTGGGCATTTCTGGAAGCAATTTTGTTTTGGCTGTGATAGTTTATATTACCAGGGATGTGGGTGGCGCTGTGGTCTAAACCACAGAGCCTAGGGCTTGCTGATCAGAAGGTCGGCGGTTTGAATCCCCACGACGGGGTGAGCTCCCATTGCTCGGTCCCTGCTCTTGCCAAACTAGCAGTTCGAAAGCACGTCAAAGTGCAAGTAAATAAATAGGTTCCGCTCTGGCGGGAAGGTAAACGGCATTTCCGTGAACTGCTCTGGTTCGCCAGAAGCAGCTTAGTCATGCTGGCCACATGACCCAGAAGCTGTCTGTGGACAAACGCCGGCTCCCTCGGCCTATAGAGCAAGATGAGCACCGCAACCCCAGAGTCGTCCGTGACTGGACCTAACGGTCAGGGGTAAAGGTAAAGGTAAAGGGACCCCTGACCATTAGGTCCAGTCGTGTCCGACTCTGGGGTTGCGGCGCTCATCTCACTTTATTAGCCAAGAGCCGGTGTACAGCTTCCAGGTCATGTGGCCAGCATGACTAAGCCGCTTCTGATGAAACAGAGCAGCGCATGGAAACGCCGTTTACCTTCCCGCCAGAGCGGTTCCTATTTATCTACTTGCACTTTGACGTGCTTTCGAACTGCTAGGTGGGCAGGAGCTGGGACCGAGGAACGGGAGCTCACCCCGTTGCAGGGATTCGAACCGCCGACCTTCTGATCAGCAAGCCGTAGGCTCTGTGGTTTAACCCACAGCGCCACCTGGGTCCCTAATGGTCAGGGGTACCTTTACCTTTACCTTTTAGTTTATACCAAGTAAGAGCTGGTGGCTATGCCCCCCTGACCTCAGACTACATGGGCTGGTTCTGATGTTTGGCAGGCAGTCTGGGGATAAAAGACTGTATCAAAACTTAAAGGAAAGGTGGGGAGTCATTTTTGCAAAATATATCACATTAAGGGGTTCCCTTTGTACGCGGCCCTTTGTAGAAAGCAGCAGAGGACCTCATTGTTCTCCATATGTGATTCAGTCAGAAGTGGAGGAGATTGCTGTCAGCAAGAAAGCAAGTTGGGGATGGGAGGGACCCCCCATGGCACTCTTTCTCACATCAGAACAAATTGCAATTTTCTAATACTGGCAAAATCCACAACAAAATGAGAGAATCTCTTTGGGAGGTAATTATTGTGTTGGCAGGACTCAGAAAAGGATGTTTGCCTTTCCACATAGGAATATGCAGAAGAGGGGTGAGAATTCTATGTTAGCACAGTGTCCAAATGTGTGTGGACTACAGAGCAAGACATGCACTAAGTCAGACCATTGGTCCATATAGTTCAGTATTGTCACTACACTGACTGGCAGTGACTCCCCAGGGTTTCAGGTAGTGTTCTCTTCTAGCCATACCAAGAGATTCCAGGGATTGAACCTGGAACCTGTTTCTCTACCCCTGACCTATGGTCCTTGTCCTATGATACTAGTTGATTTTTTTCAGCCCCTTTCCTGACAGTATCTACAATGGTCCATACTAGGCTGCAGTCAACTTGGTGGGTTGCACATTGCACAGACCTTCAAGAGAAAAGAGGAGCAAGATAGTGGAGCTACATTTATGAAACAAAGGACGAAAATCTAAGCCTGTTTGGGTTGGCAGGAACACACACAGTTTGGGGAGATCTCTGTTGTTGTAATGGATTATCTTAGTCTCAATTTACAAGAGCATGATATAGATACGGGCAAGGCTTATTTAGCATGACTTTGCATAGAAAGGCAATTTAAGGGATTAATCTTAATAACAAAGCTGTATTGTGATGCTCTATATGCTACAATGCCATGTTGTGTGTCTCCGGGATACAAAGTGGAGCCCCTCAAGACTCCTGAAAAAGAAATCAGAACTTTTCAGCACCAATGCAGAGCTGCAACCTTCTCTTCAGACAAAGTCATGGGATGCTACTCCCATTCTGTTTTGCTGTGGAACAAAAGCATCTTTCAATGTTAGCAGAAGAAAACTCATGAGAACATAGGAATCTGGCTTATTCTGAGCCTCAGATCACTGGCCCACTTTGTTCAGTACTCTCTACACTGGCTGGCAGCAGCTCTCCAAAGAATAAGATGGGGGACTTACCCTGTTCTAGCTAGAGGTGCTGGGGATTGAATGTGGGACCTTGGGACTGCAATGTAGATGCTCTGGTACTGAGCTACAGTTTTGCCAAGGATAGTATATAAAGGTACAAGAATGGGTACAAAGTCACTTCTGAGCAAGGATGTATTAGAATAATTAAACTAGTTTTCCCATATTAAAGGCAAGCAAAAACAGTGGGCTTCCTCCTACCTTGGATATGGTCAGTTTGGAGTGTCATCCTTGTGTGATATATTTGCTTTTGAACTGGGAATGAAGGGGCTGCTGGAGGACAGTTTCTCCCAGGCTCAACACTTAAGATATGGAAACCACAGCAATCATAATGAGTAGAACAATGGAGTGCAGTTCACAGGCTGTATCGACATGCTGATTCATTATTGATCAATTGTCTCTCTGCTGTCTCTGGACAGCCAGGCTTTGCGATGAACAAAGGTATGATTGATACTAACAATGGCATGAGGGGTCCAATTACCTTGTAGTTTACACAAACTACCAATCCATTATATTCTACTCTCTTATTATTAATTAGCCCTTCTTTTGCTGGTGGATACGATCAATTAAATCTCTTCTCATTGCCTCCTCACATACCATTCAATGACAATAAGGTTTCTTACCCTAATTAAGCAGAAGTGTCTGGGATTGCCCAGTTGAAGATCCAAAGCTGTCCCTGCTCTTCATGTATTTCCTAAGACTGAATAAAAGAATTCTTGAATTCCTCTCCAGTAGATGAGGCCTGACAATCTTTGGTTCACACCATGGCCCTCTCAGGGTTCCCTTGTCTTTCTTAATCCTGGGATAAGTAACTTGGTGCCTTCCATATATTGTTGTTGTTTAGTTGTTTAGTCGTGTCTGACTCTTCATGACCCCATGGACCAGAGCACGCCAGGCACTCTTGTCTTCCACTGCTTCCCGCAGTTTGGTCAGACTCATGTTGGTAGCTTCAAGAACACTGTCCAACCATCTCATCCTCTGTCGTCCCCTTCTCCTTTTGCCCTCAATCTTTCCCAACATCAGGGTCTTTTCCAGGGAGTCTTCTCTTCTCATGAGGTGGCCAAAGTACTGGAGCCTCAGCTTCAGGATCTGTCCTTCCAGTGAGCACTCAGGGCTGATTTCCTTAAGAATGGATAGGTTTGATCTTCTTGCAGTCCATGGGACTCTCAAGAGTCTCCTCCAGCACCATAATTCAAATTCCATATATTATTGGACTACAACTCCCATATGCCCCAGACAGTCTGGTCAGTATTCAGGGACACTGGAAGTCCAGCATTATTTGCTATCCATGTCTTAAAGGGTAAGATGCCATTGTGCTGAGTAAGTAAGCAAATGAGATGTGGATGCCAGGATCATGGTGCTCTCCTATGTTGATTGAAACCCTCTTCCCTCTGCTACCTCTCCCCTTCCTGAAAGTAATTCTGTTGGAGAGAGACTGACAAAGATAATAAAGGTAGGCTAAGAGCCTCAGTTCAAATAAGGACTTACTCAAGTTGAGGCTGGACTCACTCCAAATTGGAGCTACTGTATTGGAGGAAGGGTGACTAGCAAAGCTCGGCCTTGCAGCATCTGATTTGCATGCAGAAGATTCCAGGTTCAACCAGCAACATCTCTAGTAAGAACTGGGAGGGATCCCTTTCTGAAATGCTGGGGAACCACTGCCAGTCAACGGCTAACACTTCCAAGATCTCTACTGCATTGTTATGTACCCTATAAGATTCCATGCTGGAACTATTCTGGTTTCACTGCTCATCCCTGATATTTAGGAAGCCTTGCCCTAGCTGGTATCCTCCAGATGTTGTCAGGCTCCAACTCTCAGCATCTCTACCACTGGTCATGCTGTCTGGGCCTGGTGGGAGATGTAGAGGGCACCATATTGAGGAAGGCTATGAGAGGGGAAAGCAAATCAGGGATAGGTACCGTAGGGCAGGCACTAGCAGAAGGAAACATGGACAATGAGGAGGGAGCTGTCCATGGTACTGGAGCAGCATCTGAGGGCCTTGGGATGCCTTGCTCAGCCATAGTGCCTGGTAACTGTATCAGGTCCAGACTGCCATAGTTTTCTCCCAGGTATGGAAGCATGTTGGGAGACTAGGAAGGAGTTGGTTCCTTTGAATTCTTGCCCTGCCCTGGTCCTGGCATCTTTCCAGACTACTCCTAGGGGTCAGGTTTTTTGTTTTTTTAAATGAAAAGATGAGAAAATAGAGTGCAGTGTCATTATTCTCCCACAACACTTACAGAGTTTCCCAATGGTCTAAGGTTATTGTTTAAAGCACTGTTTGCTTTAAATTATATTTCTTTATGGAGTTCCAGAGAAAGCGCCCTTTTAATGGCGCCACCGAAACTATGGAACCCTTTCTGGAGAGATGCCATCTAAACTCCACTCCTTTCATTTTAAAGAAATGTTGAAATGTTTCTCTTCTGGGAGGCTTTCTATATTTAATTTAGCTACTAATATTATTCTGTGCCAATCCTTGTATTCTGAATTGCATTGATCATGGATTGTATCCAAAGTAGCACTGAGTAATTTCCACCTGTGCAATGGGACTAATCTTCCCCCTGTGCACCTGAAATCTGCTCTAGGGGGTTCCCCTGAATGCTCCAGAAAAGATTTTGGGAGAGCAGAGAAGAGAGGGGGAAGTCTCATTGCACAAGTGGAAATTCTTGTGCTGACGAGACGCACAAATTGGATGCCACCCTATATATTTAACCTTTAAATTATTTTCAGAAGGCAAAATATAAGTGCGTAAAATAGAGAAGCACATTAAAAAGTGCTTAACTTCAACTTCATGCACATGGTAGAGACTGCAGCAGTTAGATCATTCCAGTCCTTCCTTTTCTCTGAATCATGGCTTAGGGAAGGAACAACAGCAGAAAAAAGATGAAAGCAAAACATAAAAGGCGGTAGGACCCTGAACACATGCCAGTGTCAGCACTTGCGCCACTGAATAGACCAACAAATGATACAGAGCCTGTATTCAAAGGCTCAGGATCTTCAGTGCCAGGCTGAATGTAGGCAGCTGTTGTTTCATCCTGCCAGTAGGTTGGCATGGGTGCTTCCCAGCTCCCAGTGTTTTGCACCACCATTCAAAATCACATTCCTTTCCATGAATCTCAAGTGCCCAAGAGATGCATGCGTAAAACCAGCAGGACAAGCCTACCATTGTGAGGTGGAGCTCATTCTAAGGTGACGCTGACTTCTTTGGAGGACAAGGCTTATTTTATTTACTTATTGAAAAGCATTTCTAAACTTGTTAATCGTTAAAGGTCTTTAAGGGGCATACAAAAATACAGCAAGGAAGGATTGCAAAGAAGAGTTTCTGAGTCTGCCATTGCAGGGAAACCTCCATTCGTATGCATGCTGCACTATAGAATAATGTAAGTTAAATGTCAGGGGTTGGACTGAGGAGGAATGGTGGGGGCCGCACCCCTTCTCCTGAACCTTCCCGACAACAGGAGGACAGTATAGATTTAGAACAGTGGTTTGCAGAGGGGCATAGTTCAGAGGCTGCAGAGGGCAGAAGCTGGGAAATATTGGAAGAGGAACAGCAGGAAGAAGAAGCACCAGGGAAGAGACAGCTGACAGACTCAGTGTCCTTGGAAAGTATTCCTGCCCCCTCCCCGCTTTCCCAGGATCAGGCAGGCATTGAAAGTAGGAGAGCAGAGAGCTCAGAGGAAGCTCAGATTAGCCAACGTAGGGGTGACGTAGAATAGGAGAGACATAGGGAGTGGGACTTTACTTGGAGGAATGCCATCATGGCATAGAGACTACATCAGGGGTCAGCAAACCTTTTCAGCAGGGGGGCGGTCCATTGTCCCTCAGACCTTGTGGGGGGCTGGACTATATTTTTTGGGGGGAGGAATGAACAAATTCCTATGCCCCACAAATAACCCAGAGATGTATTTTAAATAAAAGGACACATTCTACTCATGTAAAAACACACTAATTCCGGGACCGTCTGCAGGCCAGATTTAGAAGGCGATTGGGCTGGATCCGGCCCCCAGGACCTAGTTTGCCTACCCATGGACTACATCCTTTCTCTCTCTCTGTGAATACTGAATAAGGACCCTTCGTGTTATCTGCTTTTTTGGCTGCCACCGGGGGAGGGATCAGAATCCCTGAGTCTTGACATTCAAACAAGAGAATCACAGAATCCTGGAGCTGGAAGGGACCCAGGGGTCATCTAGGGGTCATCTAGTCCAACCCCCTGCAATGCAGGAATCTCAACTAAAGCATCCATTACAGGTGGCCATCCAAGCTCTGCTTAAAGCTGCAAGGAAGGAGACTCCACTACCTGCTTGTGGGTTTGCCACAGGCAATTGCTTGGCCACTGTGAGAACAGGCTGTTGACCTAGATGTGCCTTTAGTCTGATGCAGCAGATTCTGCTTATGTTCCTATGCATTGCATGAGATGTAATGTGATGGCCACCTGGCACTGATCAGAGCTGTGCAGCCATTTGGCTCCCAATAGTATAATGCTGGTTAGCTTGGCTGTGGGAAGAGGGTGATGGATGGTTTCAGCACAACTAGGAGCCATGCCCGCACTGCTAGTGTTTGTGGTGCTTGTGGCAATGCCTGGGGAGAATGGTGGGTGGCAGTTCTTGCCTGTGTGGGTGGGCCCCCCACTATCAGTGGCACCATGCCTAGGACCTACTGAAGCCTGCCAACAAGCCATGGACCTTAAGAACCCTGAGCTGCAGATTGCAAGTTTTGGTTCTCAGTTGTACAGTGGCCCTAAGAGAATCTGCTAAATGCACCGTAAGTAGCAGAATGTGTTTCAGGAGCCTGCAAGCCTTCATCTTGGAGAAATCTCTCCCAATGCCCCATGTCCTCTAAGAATTGCATAGAGGGATAAAAACAGTTCTATCAGCTTCTGCAACATCAGCAAGGCATCTTCAGCTGTCAACTTAATCTTCTTTGCACGCCCAGCAAGCAACATACTTAATGCCCAAATTAGATGAGACGTGGAGATGGAGTCATGAGGCTATATGTGTGCAAATTTTATTGGAGCAATGGTAGGGGCAGAAGAAGCTCCCTTATACCAAGTCCGTTCACTGGTCCATCCAGCTCAGTATGGTCTACATTGGCTGCCAAAGGCTCCTCAAGGTTTTCAAGCAGGGGGCATTCCCAGCCCTCCCTGGAGATAGCAGAGAACGAACCCCGGACCTTCTGCCTGCAGAGCAGGTGTTCCACCACTGAGCTATGTTTGTGTCTTCTGACAGCATCTACAGCATTTTTTTGCTGAGCCGCAGGATAACACGATGCTCATCTGCTTACCGGTGCTTGTTAGTACATGCTCTTGGGTAGCAAGGAGGGCCTGTCTACCCGCATTTACATCACTGTCAGTCCTGGAGGCAAACATTTGCCTAATGAGAAATAAGCTTTTGCAATAGCAAAGGGAAAACCTGAAGATTATCTGATGCCCGAGATGGCATTTGCATTGACTGTCTGTTCTCCAGGTAGAGATCTAAGAGCTTGCAGAAGAACCTCTTAAGGATGAATGATATGTGTCCGTGAAGAATCTTGACTTATCTATACAACAGACATCTTAAAAACACTTTCTGAAAAAAAAGAATCTCTCTCTTATTAGACACCCCTGGAGAGCTAGTGTAGCATAGTGGCTAAAGGTAAAGGTAAAGAGAACCCTGACCATTAGGTCCAGTCGTGACCGACTCTGGGGTTGCGGCGCTCATCTCGCATTACTGGCCGAGAGCCGGCGTACAGCTTCCAGGTCATGTGGCCAGCATGACTAAGCCGCTTCTGGCGAACCAGAGCAGCGCACGGAAACGCCGTTTACCTTCCCGCAGGAGCGGTACCTATTTATCTACTTGCACTTTGACGTGCTTTCGAACTGCTAGGTTGGCAGGAGCAGGGACCAAGCAACGGGAGCTCACCCCGTCGTGGGGATTCGAACCGCCGACCTTCTGATCGGCAAGCTCTAGGCCCTGTGCTTTAACCCACAGCGCCACCCGTGTCGCCGTATAGTGGCTAAGAGAGTGACAAATAAAATTCACCCCTGCCATTAATTCTTAAGGTTTTAAGGCAAACTGATATCTCTCAGACCGCTGCCATATTCAATATGGGGCTAATAATATTGTGAGCACCTGAAAGAGACCTGGAGCCAGTGATGAGGATGATGATAACAATTTATTACTTACACCCCACCCATCTGGCTGGGATTCCTCAGCCACTCTGGGCGGCTCCCAGCAGAATATTAAAAACACGATAAAACATCAAACATTTAAAACTTCCCTAAACAGCGATGTTTCTTCAAGACTGGCAAGACGCACCCCCACACATCTGGTCTCAGTTAGTAATCTAGCTTCTGTATTCTCTGCTGGCTGTAGTTTCTGGACAGTCTTCAAAGGCAACCTCATGAGCAACACATTGCAATAGTCCAAATGGTATATCGCCAGAATATGACTAACAGTGGTTAGGCTGTATGGGAAATGTCATAGCTGGAGCATCAGCCTAAGCGATAGTGGGAGGTGCTCCCTGCCACCAAGGTCACTTTAGACCCCAAAGAGATGGTTGTATGTAACAACACAGCTTAATTATGCTCTTCAAGGGGGAATGCAACTCAATCCAACTCAGACAGCTCCCTATCTCCCCAAATAGGCACACCACCTATTAATAACATCTCTGTATTATTAAAGCTGATCTGCATTTTATTGGCCTCCATGCAATCCATTAACCCAGACATTTGTCCCTGATAAATCTTGCAGAGTACAGTGGCTTGGTCCTGCTCACCATTTTATACATTCGAGAATTCTCTCAGAAACTTGAGGTCCGTAGTGCCAATTAATGCCAACATTGTGAAAACACATAAGAGCCTCTTGAGCTGGCCTTGGTGCTGAACCTTGATTAAAGGGTTGGAATAAATCACTGTCACACCTTAATGGAAGGGGACATGTATGTTGAGCAGTCATGCATTATGTTGGTAACACTTCAGTTTTATTATCTGAAGTCTTCAGTACTCCAGATTTCCAATAGAATAATTTGGTATGTGGGTGTGGATGTGTGGGTGAGTGTGAGAGAGAGAGCAAAAGAGAGAGGAGAGAGAGAGAGAGATTGGCCTGTGAAGCATTCTACACATCATGCTGAATGACAATGAGGTGGATTGGGGCATGTTAGATTGAGAGTGGAGGATCATATTTTTGAACACTCCAGAATTGGAAAAAACCTCCCTGCAAATAATAAATTATCACAATTTGTTTAGCAAAGTCATTTCCCTATAATGCTAGTTTTCCACATGATGGTGTGTGTTTGTGTGACCATATAAATATGGTCCTGCATGCATTTTTAAGCAGTACAGTCCAAAATTCTACCTTCTGAAGCTATCAGCTGTAAGTAATATCAAATAAAATGATGGTGACTGAGGCTGGAACAGATGACAAACATATAGAGGCTGTTCTTATTTTAGATCAGGGCCCTATTGATTTTTTTTTTTTTAAAACCATTAACATAATTTTTCTGGCATGACAACTAGATTTTTAAAAAAACTGGATTATCTTTTGCTGAGTCAGTAACATAAAAGTATTCTAAAATTCCACACGGTTCCGATGTCAATCCACCATTGCAAGGGGACATGGAAATGGGGCTACAAAATGGATCATGCATAATATAGAGAAATAAGTGTGGTAGAATAAATTCCAGTTTAATTTTTTTTAACCCAGACTGTAAAATGTAAAATAATATGTATGATCAAATTTTACAGAGAAAAGGCAATTTAAAATATGCTCTGAAAGCATGTGCTAAATGGTGTTCTTGATATCCATGTGTTATTGTTGATACAGTAGTAATTCAAGATCAATAGTTCAGGATTTGTTTCATGCCCATTTAGCTTTATTAGTTACATGATCGACATCTTAGTAATCATCTTTCTAATGCTTGTTAGGCAACCTGCATTTAGAAATAGTA
Source organism: Darevskia mixta (assembly GCA_034641385.1). Taxonomy (NCBI): domain Eukaryota; kingdom Metazoa; phylum Chordata; class Lepidosauria; order Squamata; family Lacertidae; genus Darevskia; species Darevskia mixta. Next base: position 62,772,851 of record JAWWNH010000029.1, read on the forward strand.
AGTGAAAAAATTGAGATGAGCACCCTGATTCAAAGAGAAGTAAAAGCTAGGTCCCCACCTGAATAAGAACTTCTCAAGATGAACATGCAGAAGCCCAATGAGGTAACCAGCAATGGTGCCAATAATCTGCCTGATGGAACGAGGGGCCTGCGTGCCCTAGATTTTCCCTTTGGCTTCCACTTCTTCCCACTTTTTTCAAAGATGTTCAAGCCTAATTGTCAATGGTGATTTGCACCTTTCATCCTTTTGGATCTCAAGGCAGTTTCAAAAACAAAAATATAAGAAGTGGAGTCCCTGCAAGGAGAAGTGGCTCACTACATGGGGTGGAGAGGCTATTCTAGCTTCTGAGCAGGGGGGGGGGGGTCACTGTTGCTTACCAGGATGGGGAGAGGCCAAGCAGTGGCACAGTGCAAATGCACCAGCAAAGCCAACCCAATGCTCTGGCTGGTGCCTTAGCACCATGCCAACCTCCCCCACCACCTTGCCCCCTCCAGTAAGCAACAGTGATCCACCTGCTGGGAAGTGAGCCACTTCTGCACCAAGTGAGCCACTTCTGCCCCCATGGATCCATATTGGGACCAGTGGTTTTTAGCTTGTTGATAAATGACATGAAGTTTGGGGTTGAGCAGTGAGTTTTCTTTTTGAATTATGGTGCTGGAGGAGACTCTTGAGAGTCCCATGGACTGCAAGAAGATCAAACCTATCCATTCTTAAAGAAATCAGCCCTGAGTGCTCATTAGAAGGACAGATACTGAAGTTGAGGCTCCAGTACTTTGGCCACCTCATGAGAAGAGAAGACTCCCTAGAAAAGACCCTGATGTTGGGAAAGATTGAGGGCACAAGGAGAAGGGGACGACAGAGGATGAGATGGTTGGACAGTGTTCTCGAAGCTACTAACATGAGTTTGACCAAACTGCGAGAGGCAGTGAAGGATAGGCGTGCCTGGCGTGCTCTGGTCCATGGGGTCACGAAGAGTCGGACACGACTGAACAACAACAGTGAGTTTTCTGCTGATGACAAAAATAATTGTTCAGGGCGGTAAAACAAAAAGGGAAGGAGAAGATCTTCAAAACGATTGAGCTATGAAATGGGCATTGAAGTAATTACTGTGGTTCAGGCGAAACAATTTTAAAGTGATGTATATTGGGTAAGAAAAACCCAACTTCACATTGATGCTGTTGGGATCTGAGCTGACATTGACTGGCTAGGAAAGAGATCTTGGAGTTGTGTTGCATAGCTTGATAAAGACCTCAGCCCAGTGTGTGTGGTTGCTTGTGAAGAAAGCAAAATCCATGCTGCAGATCAAAAGTAATACTGCCACAATATCCTAATGCGCTTCATGAAAATCTATCCAGCCATTGCACTTGGAATACTGTCCACAGTTCTGGACACCACACATCAGAAGAGATATTGCAGAGCTCCATACGTAGTGTGGATAAAGTAGACAGGGAGGTCTCATAATATGGTCCAGAGTCATCCAGTGAAGCTGAATGATGGGAGGTTCAGGAATTGCACAAGGAAGTACTTGAGCACATAGCTAAACGGTGAAAATTGCTACCATAAAATGAACACCAACATGGGTGGCTTGAAAAGGGGATTTGACAAATTATTGGATGATATAAGTGTTAAGATTTTGTCCAAGCCGAGCGGCAAACAGCTGCAGCGAGGCCTGGTCTGACTTTTGCCTGTCTCACTAAGCCGTGAGAAAGCTGCCTTATCTGTTTTCCTACATGGAGTGTTTACGTTTCACTGTACTATTGTAATCTCAGCCTTTGTGCTCTCTCTTCTGGCTAGACCTAACGCCGGACAGACGGCTTTATGGCAGCTCTGTCTTATTGAGCTGGAGCAGAGATTCTCTCTGCACTATTCCTACAATAAATAGTTTAGCCTTAATTATGGCTTGTGTGTGCTGTTCTTCATGCTGGGAACAATCACATATGACTGCGCCACCGGACTCTCTGTAGCCGGGGATGTGCTTTGGGGCAGTCTCACAAACTGCCCCAGGCGGGGTATTTGCTGACAATAAGGTTGTCAATGGCTGCTGGTCATGGTGGATCAAATTACCGTACTTTAAGTATCAAAGGCAGTACACCTCTGAATGCCAGTTACTGTGGATCATGACCAGAACCTTGTTTGTGCCTCCCCTGTTCACCTTCTCTTAAATACCTCCCCAAACCCCACAAAAATAACCATCTCTCATCTCTGTTATTCTCTTCTTGCTGTGGCACAGCAATTGTAAGCCCCACAGAATATACTTCAATATCAACTTTTCTGGCAACCCACTGCATTGTAAGGAATAGTTTAAAGAAGTGGAAGAGGAGCAGGAAATGGAATAGGGAAGCAAGATGAAATACCAAATGGAGAATAAGTGGCCCCGAGTACCTTTTATGCATAACATATCCAAATGCTTGTTAGTTGTTTTCAGGAAGGAATAACAAAAGGGTCCTTAAGACATTTCTCAGAACACCGCAGTGAGCACTGTTAGTTCATCCAGTTGTGTGTTTTTGCATGCTAACCAATGATTAACCTTCTTTTTGAAAAGAAGAGAAAAATGCAATTTGCAAATAACGGGTTCTCATTATTGCAGGAGCTAAAGCAGCGATTCCCAAATGAGGGCTTAAGTGTGTACCATGAGAAAACCAGTGCTGTGGTGCAATGGATAAATAAGCAATTTAAACAATTTTTTAAAGGCAGACCAAGTTTCCACTCACAGGAGAGGCTGCCTGCCACAATTCTGCCTGATTAATCGCTCTTAATCTCTCTTATTCCTCTCCATTGTGGCTAATCATGGTATGACCTCACCATCAGGGGCGTAGCAACGGGGGAGGGCGGGGGGCGGGCTGCCCCGGGTTCCACCCCAGAGGGGGGTGACACTTTAATTTTATTTTTTTTTACATTTTAACTTCATTGAAAAAAAGAGATAATAGACACACACACAACCCCCACACCTCACAAAGTGGCACCATCAGAGGGGGGTGACACTTTTTAATTTTTATCATTTTTTATTTATTTTTATTTATTTTAACTTTATTGGAAAAAAGAGATAATAGACACACACACACACACAACCCCCCACACCTCACAAAGTGGCACCATCAGAGGGGGGTGACACTTTTTTATTTTTTTTATTTCTTTATTTTAACTTTATTGAAAAAAAGAGATAATAGACACACACACACAACCCCCACACCTCACAAAGTGGCACCATCAGAGGGGGGTGACACTTTTTATTTTTATTTTTAAATTAAAGTGGTGGTGGGGGGGTGACAAAAAAAATTCCGCCCCGGGTACCACCTGGGCTTGCCACGCCTCTGCTCACCATCAAGGGTTGCAAGGGGACTGCTGTGTGGAGTGATCTTCTTCTGGGGGTCCATCCACCCATCCATCCATGCTCTCTTCCTGGATACTCCATTCCATCCCTAGGTTTTCTTTTTGACTCCATTGCGTACCCACTGACCACAGTCAGTCCTCATTGAGTTGTTTCCCCATTTTAGAATTTTTTTCTAAAAAAATCAAAAAAAAAAATCAGGGAGGGGGGAAATTCTGCAAAGCTTTGAGGGGGGTCCCTTGAACTTGCTGCTACCTCCTTCTTGATTGTCAGCAAGGTTGCATCCAAATGACTTTATTGGATATTCATCCTGACCTGCTTTGCAGAAGGTTTGTAGAGAGGTTATAGGACATTGGCTGTTCTTTGAGAATTCATTCTGGTTTGTTTCTGGGATAGTTATACGACATCAAGTCAAGCAATTGCTACCACACACTTTCCAATGCATTTTCCATACAACAACAGCAGCAGCAGCAGCAGCAGCAGCAGCAGCAAATCTGGGGTTTTGTGGTATTTTTGGAAGTGGGTTTGTTGTGTAAAATCACCAAATCCATCTTAATTGCACAGTCTGAATTTCCTAGTATGCAGTTGAATCTCACCCATAAAATAGCAACAGTCTGGAAGCAGGTTAAGCAGATCCACACTGTGCATTTAAAGCAGATGCCTTTGCTGAAATAATCCAGGGAACTGTAGTTCCCCCTCAACAGAGTTACAAATTCCATAACAAACTCCATAACAAGATTCTCAGGAATCTTTGGGGACAAGTCAAGTGATTTCAGTGTGTTGGACATGCTTTAAATGTATGGTGTTTCTTTGAGGTAAGTCATGATGTAGAATTGTTCCTGGAGCATTCTTGAGAGAGAGGGGAAAAAATCAGGCTGGTCAGTGGGGTAAGTCTTGCTAACAAAATTAGAAGTCCCATTGCTGAAAACGAATGGATATCCAACAACCTCTTGAAAGTCACCACAAGTCCCTGCAAAAGTGTGTGTGTGTGTGTGTGTGTGTGTGTGTGTGTGTGTGTGAGAGAGAGAGAGAGAGAGAGAGAGAGAGAGTATTCTGCTTCACTCTTAATTAAAATGAAGGTGGAACAAAACAAACGGCTTCAAAAGTGAGAAACAAAACATTTGCCTTTGCAACTACTCACACTATTTAAATTGTGATTATTCTTATTGCTTTGAAAACATCCTCTGAAGAACTCCCTGAAGGATTAAAGCAAGTGGATTGGAATTTAACTTGTTTGAAACCCATGCCATTCAAGGTGTGTTGAGTAGGCTGGGTATCTTTTTTTGGTAGGCTGATTATAGCACTTCATGTAGGATTGCTCAAATGCCACATTTTCATCCTGACTTTCAGATGGCACATTGCTTTCTCAAAACATTTTTTTTTAGAAGTGAGAATTTGGCAGCCCCATGATGAAGAGTTATCTTTACAGCGCAGCATGCCATAAATCTAGAGGCTGGTTATATGACTTTTCAGTGTAGTGTCCTGGCAGTGCACTCCTTATTCTGTCCCCTCTGCAGGTGTTCATCCTGAGCATGCAAGGGCAAAGAGTGTGTAGGATGGCAGGGATGGGCACGCTCACGTGGGTGGGCTCCGCCCCCTTGGGATGATGTTCACACGCTGCCACCCCATTGGGATGATGCTCGCAAGCGGCCACCCCAATGGGACGCTCGCGCAGGTGACGTGCCACGCCCCCACGAGCAACGTGCCACACCCATGCGGGCGATGTGCCACGCCCCCGCCACTCCCGGTACCAAAGCCCCTAGCTCCGCCTCTGGGCTCAAACCCGCAACCATGAGATTAAGAGTCTCATGCTCTACTGACTGAACTATCTGTACACCTAAGAAACATCAGCGCTCTGCTCTCTTAATGCATTCAGGCAAAACGAGTCCAGCTCAAGGCCTGGCCTCGGATGGGGTCAGTGCTTGCATCAGATCAGTGGTGACCATTGCAAGAAGGTGAGCCCTCTGAAAGGACCTCGTCCATGGACTCCACACCCCATACTAGGTGGGCTTCATGTGTGCTGCCTGTGAATCATGCAGGTTTGGCTTGCCTCAAAGTAGATCAAACCTTTTTCTTCTAGAAGTGAAAATTCACAGTGGCAGCCACAGTCCGTGTCCATAGCTAGCTAGCCACCTGACCATGGGTTGATAGCATGCTGGTTTACAAGCCTGCACAACACCTCCCCAAACCCTGGCTCAGATGTGTCTTCGACCAGAAATGATTAAATGGGGGCCTGTGTTTCTCTGTGGTGATTATGGTTGGTGTTTACAAAGCAATGGCTTGCAAAGAAAAAGGTGGGGAAACAGCAGTAAATAATTCCAGCAACCAAGATTATCCTATCCCACTAACAAGCCAATAAATAAATGGGGAAAGGATAAGGTTCGATAGCAATCAGCATCTTGCAATTGACTCAATAAGAATGCCTTGTCTTCACCTGCTGTTGTATTATGTTTGTGTCTGCAAATATATTTAGCCTCCCATAGTATAAGTCACCATTTTGCATTAAGCTGATCTCACGGGGAGCCAAACAAATTTAAGGATGCTGGCAATGTACGCAGAACTCTTTGTTTTGGCTCCGCTGCTGTGGTGCACCTTCTGACTTCCTGGGTCTAGCGCTCCCATTTGCGGCAGTGCCTGGAATGTGTTGACACGCTTTACAGGAACTCTTGGCCTTTCTTCCACCTCAGTTCTTAAATAAAATTAATCATTGGATTGACAGTTGGCCCTGCTTTTTCCTCTCAGGCACTGTGCCCGGTGCACTCCTGTGCCAAGACCCATGAGACTTTCTTTCCCTTAAGAGAGCCCCCAAATGAACTAAAAGGTTTCCCTCTGGGTACGTCCCGAGTTGCAAGTTTTAATATAAAGACAAACAGAACAGATGCTTTTCTTGTAATAGATATAGTTGTAGATGTCTTTATATTCATATTGCCTGCATGCATCCATACTTAACTCCATGATTAACCTAAGTCCCATTGATTTCAAAGGGTCTAATCTACATATGATTATGCCTAGATCCAGTGCTATTTTTCTAGAAAAAGAGGAGTTGGAACTCACCATGAACATCTCCCTTGTTCTCTTATAATGGCACTGCCACACACCTGAGAGGTGCCGGAACTGAGTTATGGCAAGTTATGGCTGGAAAAAAGCCCTGCCTGGATCTAGCAGTATATAGGACTCATATCATCTTGTGTTTGTTTTTTAATGGAATGTGAAAATTTTCCATGACATGCAGTAGACCAGTTGGCATCTCTAGATGGATTTGATTTTTTCCTCACAGATCCAGGATGGAATTGCATAAACTATCACTGCCATTGATATAACTGCATGCATTTTGTAAAATACTCTATCACTGCATGCCAACTGCTGAACAGTTCCTTCTGTTGCTCATACAGTGGTACCTCGGGTTAAGTACTTAATTCGTTCCGGAGGTCCGTTCTTAACCTGAAACTGTTCTTAACCTGAAGCACCACTTTAGCTAATGGGACCTCCTGCTGCCGCTGCGCCGCCAGAGCACAATTTCTGTTCTTAGCGGAGTTCTTAACCTGAAGCGTACTTAACCCGAGGTACCACTGTAGTTCATCTCTTGCTTGCGAGTTCCCCGTACTATAGTATTTCTTTAAGTGATCCGAAAAAGGCTTCCATTCTTGCATGAAACAATCACCATTAGGTTCTCTTATTTCAGCTGCTCGCTTTTGCCAGTTCCACAAAGTCCATCACCTTACTTATCCATTCTTCTTTGGTGGGAACTTCTCCTTCCTTCCATTCATTTCTGTTCTTTTTCTTTGGCTTGATCTGTCATCGTCCCGCTGTGTCAAGAGAACCTTCACTTGCTGGATTTTTTATTTTTATTTTAATCTCCCATGCAGGGATTAGGAAAGTGAAGGTGTGCATTTCAGGTCTGGACTTGGCACTATTCAACGTGAAAAGACTTCTGCAAGGATAATGAGCGCTACTTCCCTGGCAAATGATATATTAGCTCCCCATCCTGGCAGCTTTGTTATGGCCCTGAAAAAGCAAAAGCTCACGCAAAGGGAGAAAGATGCTTATTAGCAGGGACGTGGCTGATATTTTTTTGTTTGTTAGTAATCTGCGGGGAGCCAAAAGAGGTGGCAAAATTACCTCTTAGCAGAGCACTGGGCATATTGATTACAGGCAACAGAGAATGTCTGTGGCTGTTCCAGCCACGCAATCAGTGACACTCTGTGTCACCACAACTGGAAGAAGGTGGCACCTTGCCCCATTAGTGCTTTTCCTCTGCACCGGCAAGATGGGGAGAATGGGGCAGGACACCAGCCCTGGCTCCTGCTGAAATGGATAGGAGTTTTTCATTTTACCTTGGTTTTTTTTTTTTTAAAAGATAATAGCTTCCCAGCTGTTATCCAAAGGTCTGCCTTTGCAGGTGATTGCCTTCCATTTCTCCCTTTCCTTCTGGATTCCTCCTGGTTTGCTTGCAGGGATTTGTCTTGCAGGGGTTCTCCTGCCTTCCCCTCAAATGTGGATTTTGAGCTGTCCAGCAAAAGGGAGCACCAAGAATATCCAGAGTTGGGAGGTGGGGTCCATCTGAATTTAGGCTGTGCTCTGTCAGTGCGCTGAATTCTCGTGTGCCCCTGTACACAGCTGGTGAAGGTTGTCCACAGAGAATTGGGGCAGCGCAGCATGGAGCATGCTCTTTGCTTGCAAGCGCTTCAAAACCTCCCTGTCAAATTGTAGTTTAAGAGTAAGCAACTAGCAGCCTGGAATCTCAACCAAGCACTTCCCCCTACCCCAGAGGAGTTGCTCATATTTATGTGTTATTTAGTATATTGTTACATTCCACTGTCACAGAGCGAGCTGGTCAATAAATCACACAGTTCAAAGTCGCCGTTAACTCTTCATTAGCAAAAACCAGATATCCACAACTTTGGCTGAGTGTCAGGCCTAATGAGCACAGCAGCTCTTTCCCTGTAGGTCTTACTCCATGAAATCAGTTGCTGGCACTAAAGGTCCCTGCTTTCCCATAGCCCTCTATGTCTCCTCCTCTCCAGGGCTTTCCCCAAGCAATCAGAGACTATGCCTGCGTGCAGCTTGTCTTTGCTCTGCCCGTTTCACGACTCTCCTGGTTCTGTGAGTCATAGGGGGAAGGAAGCTTGTAGTAGCAGCAGGAGGGGGAGACACCTGTGACTCTTCAGCAACCCGGCTCATTTCTGCCTCTTGGCCTTCTTCATCCCACTCCCCTGCTTCAGCTTCAGCTTCTGCCTCTGATTCTGGACTTCTCTCTGCCACAGCCTCTCCCAACTCACTGCACCCTTTTACCCATTCAGCTTCCAAAACCTCCTCTTCCCAGTCTTCTCCCTCTGACCCTGGACTCTGAGCCTTCTTCCCTTGGTGGTTCCCCAGCTGGTTCCTCCCACCATTCCTCTGCGTCCAACCAGTCCATGACATCCACCTTTGCTTGAAGGAACTCAACGTGGCGTAAAGGGTTCTCGCCCCTGCCCAGTTTCATCCTCGTGACAACTCTGCGAGGTACGTTAGGCTGACAGAAAGTGTCAAATCCAAGGTCGCCCAGTCAGCTGCATGGCTGACTGGGGATTTGAACCTGCGACTCTTCAGTCCTAGTCCAATACTCTGCTCAGGAACCTCAGGTCAGGGGTCTGAATGTAGCTCTCCAGTCTTCTCTACTTAGTCCTTGAAACTCTCCTCAGGCCCCACCCCTCATCATCCCTTCTCCACGCCCTTCTCAAGTGCTTTGGTCTGGGTGGGGGAGAATGCATCTTTGCACTGTGATAATGCCTCTTGTTTGTCTGGATGGAGAGCTGCCGATCATGTGTAGAAACCGCTTGCTTTTACATGGATGGAACGCAAAGGTTAGAGTCGTACCTGTTGCTGTACCTGCTCATTGCCTCTGGCCCTGGCCACCAGTGGCACACGGTCCCTAGATTCTGAAAGTTGTCTGTGAGGGAATGTGGCCTTTGGAGGTTCCACCTCCCTGCTCTAACCCCTGCACCACACTGACTCACATTTGGCCTCTATGAAACCCCCAACATCCTCCTTAATATGCCAGATATTGTTGTAAGAATTTGAGGACGTTTCCAGGTAAACGGGTCCGATTCCGGGTGGAATCCCAAAACCCCAGCAGGACGTTGTTTGAAACCCCCGCTGTCGAAAAACAGAGACCGGACCAGAGTTCTAGTGAGAAGCAAAGCAGCTGCTAAGCCTGACCAGTTTATTTTAAAGTGTAGAGCTGTTGGCAACAGGGTTCTTGCTCACATGACAGACGATGGAGAAGAACCCAGAACAAAAGAGCAGGCGAACTTTTATACACTTTTGACACAGTACAGAACAAAAGAGATAATAGCATTACGTGGGTGAGGTAAGGGATTTGACCAGGTGTCAGAAGGGAGGGGGCTCCTCTGGTGGAGGGTCATGTTTAGATACAAAAGGTGTTTTTTCCAGGTGGTCATTGTCTTTGGGAGTGTCCATTAATGATGATGTCTTTTCCCAACTGTTGGGAGTCACCTGACAAGATTTTATTTGTGTGCGCATTTGCCCTACAGCTTTATTTGTTTAACAAAGATCCCTTCTCCTGACTTGGGTGGGTTTGTGTATTCTTATGCAAACATGTTGGAAGACCAGTGGGCAAGGATACAGAGAGTCACAAAAGGTTTAACACACAGTTTGAGATACAAAGGTTACAAAGGAGAAAGGGGTAGGGCTGTGGGGGTGCAGACACAGTCGTGTTTCATTTCTTCCACTAATAAGCGCCCCCCCAACAATATCAAGTCAGAGACAGGGATGTGAACAGCACAAACCTTTATGCACCTCGCTCAGATTATTCTGGGGGGTTGTACATGAAGGGGAGTGGGTAGAAAGCCTCTGCCAAAATCATTCTTGATTATTCACACCAGAGAGTAAAGGATGAATGATTCTTTCGGCTTAGTGGTCAGAGCCAATGTTGTACATGAGATAGCGCCTGCTCTGATAGGCTGCGTAGTTCTGAGAGAGTTTTCCTCTGTAGGTTTGGTTGAATGTCCCCCTGCTGTGTACAAAACCTGAACTTGAAATACAAAACCTCTCCGGTTTGCTCAGCAATGCGCCATCAGGACTTTCCCCTCTGGGCTCCATCTGCCTTATTTAAGTGACTTTGCTAACAAACTGTGCGTGCTGCAGAGGAGGCAGCAGAGACCTGAGGTGGGCCTGGTTTCCAAGCTAAGCTGATTCTGCCCTTCTGCCACCTTTCCTGCACCTCCTCCTCTTCTTCCACACCTCCAGTTAAAAAGGCTTATGGATAAAAAAAGCTCCTGCTGCAGGAGGAAGAGGCATTTGCACAAAGAAGGGGGGAAATGTCACTTGGCAGATCGTTGTCAGGGGGAGGCTGAAAGCGAATGGAGCTGGATTCTTAAACCAGCATGAAATCATCGCACCAAATGCATTGCAACAGATACAATCCTGGCAGCGACCAGTGTAGCATGTGCAAGCCTGTTGATGGTCGTCCCCCTCCACTCCCCCTGGCTGAAATAAGAATCGTGTCCAGCCATTGTCCACAGTGTAAATAGGATCTGTCTAGACACCAGAGAGAAGCCCATGGGGTGGGGATTTTGAAAGGGAAAAAGGTGAAGGGATTTCCAGAGATTACACTACAGAAGCCCACGATGAAAACGGTTGTCTTCCCCACCTTGCTGCATTCAGCGTTCTCCGATCAAGAAGCAGCACGCTTGAGGTGAGCAGCAAGACCATACAAGCCTATCCAGGAAAGGTCTGTAAATGTTTGTTCTGCTATAGCGGTGATATTTCAGAAGCAGGAGAACTTGGGCAAATAGACACGAAGAAGGTGACTTCTATTTCTGGAAGCAGAGACGGTTGCTGTAGAAATAGTTCAGATGCACACACACAGAATCATAGAATCATAGAGTTGGAAGAGACCACACACACACACACACACACTACAGCTTTGGTGCTGCATTTGGCAGGCTTTAAACAAAAATTGTAGAGGCTAACTATTGTGAGATGCAACTTTATATTGCAATATCCAGAGCTTGGCAGGAGTGTACCACAGGATTCAGAGTTTGGTAGATCCATTCGGAACATTGCTGTGGAAGGAGATGTTGCGAGTAGCACTAGATAACTTTCCATTCTAGGAAATCAAATAGCAAGGTTGCAAGGACTCAGGCCAGGACGGCAATAAACAATAATTTCCTCAATTTTTGTTGTTTCAATTATGACACAAATTCCAGTTGCAATGATTTTTAACTCCAGGACAAAGCCCTGATTTGTTTATTCTTCATCAGCTCTAGTTTCTTAGTTTCATAGTCAAAGTGTACCGAGTGATTAAGCCAACCCAATGCTATAGCAGGGGGATCAACTAGCTAGCCTTCTGTAGTTTTGTGAGCCAAACCAAGATTTCTTCTGAGTCTCAGCTGTCCCAACTTTGATTAACATAATTCAAGAAGAATGTGTGAGATGGGGGGTGAGTCCCTCAGATGACCCAGAATGCACTTCATTCACATAAAATGCTGTGTGCATAGGAGCTGGTTGGCGTCTGGAAAATATTACAAACAATGGAATTGGTCCATAGATGTGGGAAGGAAGGGCAGATGGTGGTCATTGCAAACTGTCTGTCTTTGCTTCCCTGCAGGCAATATTGGTGCTTTCCAAATCTGCAAAATAAACAAAACACGTATCAAACACATTCCCTTTCCTAAGATCGCATATGGCGGCAACATGGCTTCCAACACAAAGCTCAATATTCCAAATGAAGGCATCAGAGCTGTCCAATTGGATATGCAAATTTGATTGGACATCTGACACATTTTTAAGTGATGCTTATTCCCTGTGATGCTCATTAGGAAACAAAAGGTTGATGTGGAAAGGAGTAGCAGAAATGACTCTTGGGTACACAAGGCAAGAGTGATGAGTGGGTTTATCGTTCTTTTATGTGCTTGCCCTTTGTCTCTCTTCATAAATGCATTATGAATAGTTTGCTAGCTGTCTCAAGTGACCTATGGAGATATCTTAGCATCCTTGCAAAGAAATCCTTAATAGATCTTTATGAAGAAAGGTTAACTCTTTCAGGTGATGGAGAGTCATCTTAAAAGCTGCACTGCAGATCAGAGCGCAGTTAAGGAATTTCAGCAGAAGGGAAAGATTATTTTCAGACCCGTTCATAATGTGACCACTGTCCATTCCCTTCTAACTTTACCTTTGGGATTTTCTCTAGGAGAGATTTTCTCACCAGGCATATTTAAGTATAAATAGAGATAGTAATTTGTGTCATTGTTTTTTATTTATTTATTGGTTTTATTAGCATAGCTTTTCTCTCTACCTCTTTCTCTTGTTAAAACCTTAGATGACTTTAAAAGAGGATTAGACATGGAGGAGAGGGTTATTAGTCATGATGACTGTGCTTTGCCTCCACTATCAGAACTTCTGAATACAAGTTGCTGGAAACTACAGGGGTGGAGAGTGCTCTCATGCTCAGGTCTGGGTTTCTCCCAGGCCTCTGATTAGATGAGAACAGAATGCTGGACTGGACAGTCCAAGTTCAAAACAACTTACAATCACTAAAATAAGGTGGGTCCTTCTGAAATTGACGAGCAAACTGTCCAGTCTGAAGCACAGATGAAACATAAGCTCAGGTCTCAGCTAGACTGGTAAAGAAAAAGTGTTTTATATGCACTGTATATGCGATATAACACTGTGACACCAGATGGCGCTGTGGAGTCCCGTCTTTCCCAACCGGATTTCCCTGTATGAGTTTTACAACATGTTTAACTGAAATGCTTCTTTGATGTGTCTAGATCCAGCCCCTCCGTCTGCAAAAGCCTCTGTGGCATTGCAAAGTGATACCCTCAAGGGAAGGTTGGTCAGAAAGCGGCAAGTTGAAAGCATAAAGCAGTAGGAAGCCTAGTACATGCCACACCTTATTTTAGTTGCTTATAAAATGGGGACCTGTGTCCACTTTATTTGAAGTGTGGCAGGTCTCAGGGGTTTAGGAGAATGTGTGAAATTTCCATGCTATATGCAGACGAAAACACCAAGGTTATAGTCATCAGAAGACAAAGCTAGGACTGCTTCCCAATCAAGATTAAAGTGAAAAACATAAGAATGAAAGAAGAGCCCTGCAGGGTCAGGCGAGAAGCCCGTCTAGTCCAGCATCCTAGAAAACATTCAGAAGTGAGCACCAAGGTGTCAAATTGCATTGTGCGATAAGGTCAACAGGTTCTGCTCAGGGACATGCATCACCTCCTTATGGACAAGATAGTATGCACTGTAGCTTCTACAGACATTACAATTGCTATGCAACTCCCCCATTTGAACATTACGATCCTACATCATCAACCAAACTCAGGAAATACCTGTGGATTTGGCTCTTGGCTATGTGTGTTGTGGCATTTGGAGATGCTCAGAGAGAGGGGAAGGAAGATGTAGCAAGGGCAGTGACTATGGGACTGAGGGTCTCACATGAGAAAGGGCAATTGGGTGTCGGGGAGGCAATGAGAAAAGATCTTAGCAGCATGATGCTGGAGAAATGAAATCAACAAAAATCAAATCAGGATGTGAAACGGCCATGCTTGCATGCCTGACAAAAGCCATCACTGTCTGTTCTATAAATTAATTAAGATATTAAATATTTTTATTATTATTAATAGCAGCCTTCAGGCTGCCCAACAATTGGCTGGTTAGTTCAAATCAATATATGACTTTTAAAGAGCAACCCAAAGCCAAGGTCTGCTAGGATGAGCAGAGTTTGCAATAAGGCAGATCTCTGGCTGAGATGGTGTTCTGCCTGACTGAAGACCTTCATCCCAGCTCAGCTGGTGTTACACCAGTGTAAGTCCTCCATCCTGGCTCAGCTAAGGCTCAGCCTAAGCCAGTTGAACTGAGGCCACAACAAAAACCCCCAAAGGGACATTCTGGGGACACTGATGGAGCAGAGGGAGAAACTTACTCCCATTCCAAACTCCTATTCCAAACTCTGTTCAGATCGGTCATGAGATCTAGCAACCCAGTGAACTTATACTGGCAAAAAGTTGTCCAGGAGCACCTTAGAGACCAATTAAGTTTGTGGTGATTGACTCAATGGGTATGGTAAACCTGTTGACGACTGGATGATTGATTCAATGGGTTTGGTGAACCTGTTGTTAACAGTCATCAACCATATGGTATGGTAACAGGTTTACCATACCCATTGAGTCAATCACCCATCTCCTACTACCCTTCTGAGAAAAACCCCACCCCACCCCACCCTCCCACTATATATAAGGGTCCGGTGACTTCTGTTTCACTGTATCTGAAGAAGTGTGCATGCACACGAAAGCTTATACCCAGAACAAACTTAGTTGGCCTCTAAGGTGCTACTGGACAAATTTTTAATTTTTTATTATTATTTCGTCTGCATCAGACCAACATGGCTTACCTACTTGAAACTGGCAAAAAGGATGATGATATTTTACAGGCTAGGCTGAGTAGCCCTGCTGCTGAATAAAGTTGGTAATAAATTACACTGGCATGATTTATCTCAACTTAAATTATACTGTCCCGATCTTGTGTCTTTGGCTGCTTTTTTAAAAATGTTGTCTGCCTGCATCCCCTGTGAATAGAAAGGGGTCCCAATTGGAGTTGGGAAGGCACCAGTTTGGCTACCCCTGCCCTGGTTGTCAAATTGCTATATTGGGCTGGTGGTGGTTGTATGCTGAGTCTCATGCGCCTGCACATAAGCACATGCACAGCCTCCCGATTCAATTCCTCTCGTCCTTGTGCCCTGCCTCCCCCAACTCTGTCAAGGTCACCCTTCTGCGTTTGCCTTGCTGATTCTAAACCAAATATATCATTTTGGAATTGACTTGAGTAGAGTGGGAAGCCCATGCAGTCTTCTACTGATGTTCCACGCACGTGGACACATGGAGATGTAGCGACAGTCATCGAAGCAAGTGGGCACATTCCACTTTCCTCTGTAGCTATTTATAAAATGTTGGCTATTTCTGGAACCACGCTGGCCTCGGCTCAGTGGTGCATATTTTATAAAACTCTTTAAAGTATTTAGCAGCTCAGATGTCACATGGCATTGTAAATAAATAATGTCTCCTGCTGGAGGAATAAGAAGAACAGAAGAGTTTGGATTTGATATCCCGCTTTATCACTACCCTAAGGAGTCTCAAAGCGACTAACAATCTCCTGTCCCTTCCCCCCTCACAACAAACACTCTGTGAGGTGAGTGGGGCTGAGAGACTTCAAAGAAGTGTGACTAGCCCAAGGTCACCCAGCAGCTGCATGTGGAGGAGAGGAGACGTGAACCCGGTTCACCAGATTATGAGTCTACCACTCTTAACCACTACACCACACTGGCTCTCTTACGAGTCTACAGCTCATAAGGAGAAAGGAAGCGTGAATGGGACGCAGCCATGATAGTTGTCCTTCTTTCCCCGTTGGAGGCAGGAGGTGTCTAGATGCCCGTTGCTGGAAATCACAGGTGGGGAGGGTGCTGTTGCACCCATGTCCTGCTTGCAGGCTTCCTATAGGTTGGCTGCTGTAAAAATAAGATGATGGACTTGACAGGCTGTTGGTCTGATCTAGCAGGGCTACAATTTCTTCCTTCTTTTTATTTATTGCATTTATCTCCCACCTTCCCCCCTCAAGAAGCTCAAGATAGTGTACATGATTTTCCTGCTCCTCATTAATCTCCACAACAACCCTGCGAAGTAGGTTAGGCTGAGAGGCAGTGAGTTGCCCAAGGTCACCCGGTGAGCTTCATGGGGCAAGCGAGGATTGAACCTGTGTCTCCCAGGTATCTCAATATCTTCTTAGGATATTGACCTCTTATTTTAGGACCTTGCAAGTGATGTGTGTGTGTGTGTGTGTGTGTGTGTGTGTAGCAGGGATATTCTCACACAATTTCCCATCTAGTTGCTGACTAAGCCAAGGCTTGCTTGGTATTTTTGTATGCCCAGAGAGGATTACTTTTGTGAACCCGTCAACACATATCTGTTTAGTCCTGTGTCTATAAAAAGTGCATTCGGCAGTGGCTTAATTAGCTATGTGCGCACAAGCCACATAAACTCAGCCCTCCGTCTCAACATTTGGAAGTTCAAATATTTAACAACGTCCACATTAGGTGGGTTGGTGTGTCTCTCTGTGTGTGTGCATGCATGCAGGGGAGAAGCGTAATTTGCTGAGTTCACGTCCTGAGTGATTATTGTACATGCATATGGAGAGCTGACTTGTCATTAAGGGAACAGAGCATAGTTTTGGGCTTGCAATTCACAGCAATTTCCCCGAAGAACTTCAGCATTTCAAGCAAGTTCTGAAGTCCTTCCTGTTTCTCCAGCCTTTTAATTAATTGGTTGCCATCAATGACTTGGATGATGGGCTTGAGGGCATCCTGATCAAGTTTGCAGATGACACCAAATTGGGAGGGGTGGCTAATACCCCAGAGGACAGGATCACACTTCAAAATGACCTTAACAGATTAGAGAACTGGGCCAAGGCAAACAGGATGAATTTTAACAGGGAGAAATGTAAAGTACTACACTTGGGCAAAAAAAATGAAAGGCACAAATACAGGATGGGTGATACCTGGCTTGAGAGCAGTACAAGTGAAAAGGATCTAGGAGTCTTGGTAGACCACAAGCTTGACATGAGTCAACAGTGTGATGCAGCAGCTAAAAAAGCCAATGCAATTCTGGGCTGCATCAATAGGAGTATAGCATCTAGATCAAGGGAAGTAATAGTACCACTGTATTCCGCTCTGGTCAGACCCCACCTGGAATACTGTGTCCAGTTCTGGGCACCACAGTTCAAGAAGGATATTGACAAGCTGGAACGTGTCCAGAGGAGGGCAACCAAAATGGTCAAAGGCCTGGAAACGATGCCTTATGAGGAACGGCTTAGGGAGCTGGGTATGTTTAGCCTGGAGAAGAGACGGTTAAGGGGTGATATGATAGCCATGTTCAAATATATAAAAGGATGTCATATAGAGGAGGGAGAAAGGTTGTTTTCTGCTGCTCCAGAGAAGCGGACACGGAGCAATGGATTCAAACTACAAGAAAGAAGATTCCACCTAAACATTAGGAAGAATTTCTTGACAGTAAGAGCTGTTCGACAATGGAATTTGCTGCCAAGGAGTGTGGTGGAGTCTCCTTCTTTGGAGGTCTTTAAGCAGAGGCTTGACAGCCACCTGTCAGGAATGCTTTGATGGTGTTTCCTGCTTGGCAAGGGGTTGGACTGGATGGCCCTTGTGGTCTCTTCCAACTCTATGATTCTGTGATTCTGTGAAGAATACCACACACCCCTCGCTGCTGTTATTATGTGGTTTTATTTTTTAACATTTTTCGTATGTCGCCTAGGAAAGGGTTTGCCCTGTCAATTAATACAAATAAATAATGCAAATAAAATAGATAAGGGAGAAGTGGCCGCTACCAGCAACCAGGCAACTAGATTTGTGGGCTCCTAAATTATGCAACATAGCTTTTGCAATCTGTTACTCACAGCGAGGGTAGACAAGAGATGAACAGTGGCTTACAAGGCATTGCAGATCACCAGGTTTTGATTAATGGAAATTTCCCTCTACCATCTCCGCAAGCACAAAGCCTCCATATTATATGTTAATAATATATGGAGTTACTTTTGAGAGTTCTCTACAGCTTTCAGATTTAAGTTAGAAGTTGGAATCTGCAGGATTTTCAAACAGGCCAATGTATATGTCAGCCATAGAAGCAGTTAAATGATTGATGAAATTGATTTTTTTTTTAATTTTTAACCAGATTCCAAATGCAAATGCCTGTATAATTTTTAAAGAAGTGGACAAACAATGTGTAAAAACAAACAAACAAACCCAAACACCTTTGCCTGCCATTACATAAGATGAAATTTAAGAGGGCACCAGTTAGCTTTTAAAATTTCATTTCCTTCTGAAGTTGTGAAAATCAAAAGCCACACTTCTTATGAAGGCTCTGGACACTTGTTATATTTGTAAAAACAAACAAACAAAAAAGACATACTTATTATACGTAGGTTAATGAGTCTGATGGGGTGATACTCCCAGGGGCCTCTGAGAAAAGCAACCACTGTGTTGGACCTGGTCATCACTGTAAATTGGACTGTGCTGTTTTCCCAAAATGCTGCATCAGGGTTCAAAGTAAATCTTGTGATCACGCTCCCTAGTAATTAACATAATTTTAAGGCACTTCCTCAAGGGTTTAATATCCTGTTTGAAACTGAGCATTAAAGTGTAATTAGGTAAGACAAATGTTGTCAATAATGTACTCTAATAAAAAATAATTGAAGTTATTTTTGTGCAGTGGCAGCAGTTGTTTTGTGATGCTCACTACTCAAGTTGATATTCACGGTTTTTTTAAAAAAAGCCCTATAGTCTCTGAAGAATAAAAGGTTAACACTTTCCTGGAGAGTGTGAACTCCTGCATTCGTAGGGGAACCACACAGTTAGATACAATTCTGGCAGAGTAAAGAAGCAGCAAATTTGAAGTGGATTAGCTTTGTCTGTGCAGGTTGCAGTTCATGTGAGCTCACTGTGCATAAAATCTAGTAATTGTTCACAGTCATATGATGGTGAGGGGGATGCTCATAACTTGATGGGCCCAGTATACCTGAAGGAACGTCTCCACCCCCATCGTTCAGCACAGACACTGAGGTCCGGCTCCGAAGGGCTTCTAGTGTTCCCTCACTGTGAGAAGTGAGGTACAGGGAACCAGGCAGAGGGCCTTCTCAGTAGTGACGCCCACCCTGTGGAACACCCTCCCATCAGATGTCAAGGAAACAAACAACTATCTGACTTTTAGAAGACATCTGAAGGCAGCCCTGTTTTGGGATTTATTTATTTATTTATTTAAATGTTTGATGTTTTATCGTGTTTTTAATATTTCTGTTGGGAGCCACCCAGAGTGGCTGGGGAAACCCAGCCAGATGGGCGGGGTATAAATAATAAATTATTATTAATTATTACTAGTATTAGTATTATTAGTATTGGACGAAGGAGAGATTTTGTATATCACACAACTTGCATACTCTTTAAGTGCTGCTGTAGGCAAATGGCTAATGTGAATTGGGATACACAAAATTATTGCAATTGATTCACATTTTTCAACCTTACTTGGCAATGATTGACCATATTGACTCATGCCAAATCCCCCATTCATGCTGTCACCTTGTCCACATCTTCCGTGCATTCATATGAAAGTACATAATCACCAGTCTTTATGTGCATTCACCACTCAAATCGCTGTAGCTACCAACGTATGCAGGACACTGAGCATGTATCAAGCATTACAACAGAGCTACCACTGTTAACTGCTACAAAGACTATAAACATAATTGTGTTGTTGTACTGTAACTGGTCTCAGTTGCAGTCTTTATAGCGAAGAATACAGCGTTTGTATGCATCCAACTGTGCAATCTTTTACTCTCTAAATACCTGTTGCATGTTTGTGCCTTTGTCTGAATAACCTGCTATGTTTCGTTCTTGGAAACAAAATGCTAGACCACAGGATGCTGGTAATTGCTCCTGGCCTGCTTCTTGCAGTTCAGATGTTCTTATGAATACAGATTCATTAACAATTGGAAGGAGCCAATGGGCTTAATTCTCCACAAACCATTTAAATCGGCTGCAAAATGTGATAAGTTAACTTATCTCAGAATCCAAGCTTGGGTTATATACAATTTGCTAGTAGAGCTCTTAATACAGGCCTGCGACAGGTTTTCTTTTAGTCCAAAGGAAGAGAGGCAGGGGATGCAGTCTGGTCTGTGCTTAAGGAAACCAGTGCACAGTTAATTCACTGTGCCTGAAGACAACACTGCACATATATTTCCTACCACAATAGATTCTCACAGTAAACCTGAGGAGCAGGTTAGGGTAATAGGATGAGAGATGGTGACTGGCAAATGTCATCCAGTGAGCATCATGGCTGAACAGATATTGGAACCTGAGTCTCTGTGGTTCACTTCCCTATCCTCTCTTTGTATTGTTATTCTGTTCTGTTCTGTTGACTGCTGCTCCTTCCTCTTGTCTTATAGCTTGACCACTGAAAGTGATGGCACCGATGATGACCTGCGGTGGCTGAAAGTTACAACAAGCCACTTCTCCTTGATCCAGGATGCAGGATGCAAAGCACAGTGTAAAGCACATTCAGTTAGTGAAGGAGGAGACAAAGACTTGTGGCTCTCCCCACATTTTTTCCAAGTACGGCCGAAACAGATTGGTCCAAGGTTAACACCTTCATGGGAATGGAGGAAGGTCTCAGATGCTTTGGACTGCAGCTCCCATCATCCATGACTGTTGCTCATGCTTGCTGGGGCTGATGGGAGATGGAGTCCAAAACTATAGGAGGGTACCAGGCTGAGAAAGGCTGGTTTACTCCGGCTCACAGTTGCTTTCCAGTCTTAGTCTTAGGCAGTGCTTCCACTCCTATCATCTGCTATCTGGTGATTTTGGAGATGCCAGGGCTTGAATTTTGGACCTTCTGCATGCAAAGCTATGGTCCTTGCCCTGTGTTCACCCAGTGACACTGCAGTTGCCATGGTAATGCATGTGGTTTATCTGATGATATCTGAGACATCATCTGGGCAGCGTAAAGTTCTTAAGGGTTGGTGTCCTGCTTATTTGGCTGAAGCATGAGTTAAATTTGCCTTTAGGCGAGCTCATTTTGCCTTAGGCCAGTACTGACATCTCCAAGCATCCTGAGCTGGGAAACAGTACCCTAACTGTAGCTAGCATCTCTCTCGCTCTCTTACAAGCAGTGGAAAACAGGGTACATGCAGGATTCTGAACCTCCCTCTCCTTTAGGGGAGAAAAAGAGCATGGCTTCGATTTAATTTTAATAAACAGAAAACAACTCACAGAAGATAGCCAGAAACGTACTCAGAATCTTTACAACAGGGAGTTTTGCCCATTGATATTATCTCAGATGTTGGTTCTCCTCCCATTTGCTTTTTATGTAGGGGAAGGACCACAGCTCAGTGATAAAGCCTCTGCTTTGCATGCAAAAGATCCCAGGTTCACTCCCCAGCATCTCCAGGTAGAGCTGGGAGAGACTCCTGCCTGAAATTCTGGAGAGCTGCTGCTTGTCAGTGTTGGTGATATTGAGCTAGATGGGCCAATGGTCTGACTCAGTATGAGTTTTGTGTTTTGTTGTGTCAGCTCTTGCAAGGTTGAGGTGTGACCCTTTGGAATGGGATTACTCCACCAGTCAGACCAGATCATAATGGTCAAGATAGACACAGAGCCGGATCTTTCATAATTATTCTTCCTTAGTCCACATTTTCCTGTTCTGCCATCAGAACAACTTTCTATCTCTGCTACTTTTATTATAATTTAATCCATTCAATCTGGATTTTCACATGGAATTTATTAACCCAGTGGGGTCCAATGAGAAGACACAAGAAGGCACATAAGGCTTGGTTTCCAAACCCTTGTTCATCTTGGCCGCCCTTCTCTGCACGTGTCCCCATGTCCCTGTCAACCTTCCTGGGCTCCTGGTATTTACTCAGCATGTTGGGTTCTGACCCCAGGCCTCATTCAACTTAAAAATAAGAAGAATGAGAAGTGAAGCATACATGCTCAGAAATTTTGAAAGGGATCGTTTATTGAATGTAATCAAATTCAATGATGCTGCGTGAAGTATTTGCTTGTTGCAATTTGAGCAATGCAAAGGAGGGACATACAGAAAGGGAGAAATCCTCCTTTGCTCTTCAATATTACTTACATCTCTGAAAGGACTCACAGCTTCCCCCTGACAATAGAGCGGTATATGATCAAGAGAGACAAAAATAGACATAATTTCTCTTTTCTTTTCATGTACCGAAGCTGCTTTGTCGTTCTATTAATAGCAGCTCTTGTCTCATCTTTTCTTCTGATGATATTTGCTGCTGTTTAAAGCCATAGATCAAGAGAACAAGAAAGCAGGAACAAAGCTATCTATCTAAGCGGGGATTCAAATGTGCCAGTAGTCCACTGGGAAATCTGCATGGGGGGGGGGGAATAGTCAGATGCCACAGCTGGAAGAGAAAAGCCCTAAATCTTGTTGCAGTGTGGAGTGCTTCTGCTTAGTGTGCCCTCTTCCAGGACTTTCCATTCCATTCCCTCTCCCTCTTCTCTCTATCCCCCGCTATCAGTCAGCTTTCTATGATTATTGAGCATGCTCAGTCCTCATTGACCTTTTAAAAAAACAGATTTGTCCTCCAGCAGATGTTTTGTGCATCTGCAAATTTTAGGATTATTTCAAGCCTGGTGATACCTCCCTCATGTGTCTGTCTGTGTGTCTCTCTCTGAGTGCATGTTGTACTGTTATAACTGCATAAACACTCATGCCTGAACCTCAGAAGGAAGGATAAAAGTATGACCCATTAAATTCTAAGACAACGGCAGAGTTCTTTCAGGTCTGCAATGATGGGTAGGAGGTGGTGGTTCTGGAAAAGGAGGCAAATTGGAAGAGCTAATTGCTATCTTATCACCTAATGACCACACCTGCTTATTTTTTAATTACATTTATCCCCCAACTTTTTTCTCCAAGGAGCTCAATATGGCATACATGATTCTCCCGCTCCTCATTTAATCCCCTCAACAACTCTGTGAGGTAGGTTAGGCTAAGAGGCTGTGACTGACCCAGGGACACCCAGTGAGCTTCATAGCCGAGTGGGAATTTGAACCCTGGTCTCTCTGGTCACAGTCTGACTCTAACCACTATACCACACTGGTACCACATACACCCCTTATAAGCTTAATATATCCGTCAGAGCGCCCCTTTTTCTGGTGGAAGAGACTACCATTGAAAGGAGAAAGGGTTGTCTAGTTACAGTTAATCGGTTTTGTTCATGATGACGATAGCTCCACCTTTGTCCGCCTCTTTAATTATAATGTCTGGGTTGTTCCTAAGATTATCTATTGCTCTCCTTTCAGCATGGTTTAGATTTTGTTGTAAGCGATGGTGTTTTCTGGTCACATCTGTTTGGATTCTGTGGTGGAAGCAATCGATGTACAGATCAAGTGTGGTATTGCGTCTATCAGGAGGGGTCCATGTGGAGTCCCTTTTTGTGTAACATTTTTTCGGTGGTAGTTGGTGGTCAATGTTCTGTTGGGAGGGTGGTTGTTGTTCCCCAGTAGGTTGAGAGATGTTATGTTGTGAAGATGTTGTTTGTTCTGCTTTGTCTTGTTGTGTGTGTTGAAAATACTCCTTCAGGTGTAAATGGCGGAAAAATGCTTCCAAGTCCCCACAGAACTGAATCGTGTGGGGATTTGGCAGGGCAGAATGATAGTCCACGTGAAAGGATTGATTCCTCAGCTGGGCTGAGTGTTTGCTGTGAGGGTTGTCTAGATTTCTATTTCATCCTACATGGCAAGTGTTCATAGATGAAGTCATAAGAGTTGCATGTTGTTAGATACCTTAGCCAGACCGAGGTTGATAATTTCTAGGCCCTGTACAGTATGAAATCTCTTTGACATGTCTCATGACTCCCTGCTTAGTCATGCACAGCCTGTGGCCGTTCCAAAGACCTTCCGGGCCATAATAAATAGGAAGGGACATCCCATTAGAGCTGATGTTCTGACAGATTGCTTTCTATGCCTGTGGACGTATGTTTGGCTTCTTAGGGGTCAGTTGAGAAACACATGTTGACTTTTTCTGAAATCTGGTGTAGTAATTTCTGCCTGTGAATGGGGTGGGTGTTGGGAAGGGGCAGATGCTTCTGCTAGGAAGCAGAAGGTGATGTGCTTCCAGAGCACTGTATATGGTCACTGAGGATGGATGAATTTGGGTTTATCTTGGTTTCTCCGTCTCAGATTCACTTCTCCACGTTTCAGCAGCAGTTTGCAACTTTCAGAATAAAATGAAATAACATTCCATGAGAATTCATCACCATTTTAGTGTGAACGTCTCCCAGAAAACACATTTTAGTACCCCATTTTGAGCAACGTACACATTTCTGCAAGCACTTTTTACTAATACAATGCATTTTTGTATGTTGTTTCCACTAATGCATGCATTTTTTTTTATTCACACTCTTCCCTAAATGTATTTGCTGCATTGATGTTTGCCTTGCTGTTCCAGTGCATGAAGCAGTGTGCTTTACGTTTCCTTACGAAGATGTCTATAATCTTAAAATAGCTTGATGTTTCTGAGGCTGAGGGGCAGAATGCTCACTTAAGTGAAAACAAGCAGCCAGGTTTTATAAGATGGTCATAAATGTCATGAGTCAGGAAGGTGATGGGTGGGGAAGGAGACAACCTCAAGGCTGTTCTTCTGAGCAAGCAGCATCAAAATTAATGGGTGCTGTGCAAGAAGGCTTGTTGAGGAATGTGAAGACAGTAGTAAAACGAATATAGTTGCCATATTCAATACACATGCACATGGTGGGTGGGTGGGTGGGGGCACAAACACCCTTACATCTTTCAGTGCCCCATTCATCTCCCCCTAGTGTGATTCACCTCTTCCTCTCACCCTTGCTTGCCAGCCCAGTTATGAAATGCTCTCCCTAAAGTTGACTTGACATGAGTCAACAGTATGATGCAGCAGCTAAAAAAGCCAATGCAATTCTGGGCTGCATCAATAGGAGTATAGCATCTAGATCAAGGGAAGTAATAGTACCACTGTATTCCGCTCTGGTCAGACCTCACCTGGAATACTGTGTCCAGTTCTGGGCACCACAGTTCAAGAAGGATACTGACAAGCTGGAACGTGTCCAGAGGAGGGCAACCAAAATGGTCAAAGGCCTGGAAACGATGCCTTATGAGGAACGGCTTAGGGAGCTGGGTATGTTTAGCCTGGAGAAGAGAAGGTTAAGGGGTGATATGATAGCCATGTTAAAATATATAAAAGGATGTCATATAGAGGAAGGAGAAAAGTTGTTTTCTGCTGCTCCAGAGAAGCGGACACGGAGCAATGGATTCAAACTACAAGAAAGAAGATTCCACCTAAACATTAGGAAGAACTTCCTGACAGTAAGAGCTGTTTGACAGTGGAATTTGCTGCCAAGGAGTGTGGTGGAGTCTCCTTCTTTGGAGGTCTTTAAGCAGAGGCTTGACAGCCATCTGTCAAGAATGCTTTGATGGTGTTTCCTGCTTGGCAGGGGGTTGGACTGGATGGCCCTTGTGGTCTCTTCCAACTCTATGATTCTATAAAGACGCTTGCCTAGCACCTACATTGCAGTTTTCAGGTGTTAAGCAGAAATGTTTTTGTTCACCCAGACATGTTTTTTATTCCTTGTAAATTTTAGCTGGTTTTTTTCTTTCTTTTTTTTACCTTTGTATCATCCCACTAATATTTTGTTATTGAGCTATGAGTTGTTGTACACTGCCTTGGAATCTTAATCAGGACTGGTGTGGTGCTTGTAGTAGCAGTATCTGTTGGAGATTCATTCCCCGTGTCTGTAGTCATGGGATTGTTGTCTATCACATGACGGTGTATGTTTTCATTCCACAAAGTGGGAAGTGACGGAGACAGGATGTTTGTGTTACTGTGTTCCGTGAAGTGGGACTATTGTCCTTTGTTCTCTCTCTTTGCTGTCTGATGCTAGAGAGAGAGGGAGCCATGTTGCAGTGCTCCGTGTGTGTTTATATGTAGATAAAGTAGATTAGCCACAATGCTGAGTTGCTGAGGTCTGTTTACGCATGCTGCGAAGACTCTGCGGATCACTAAGTGTGCTGATTCTTCTTGGTATCAGTCGCTGTGATGTTCGGGCAGAAGAAAGCTTTTGAAGCTCCAGAACAAATGACCTGGAGGGAGAGAACATGCCAGCCAGGCATGTGTCTCTGCCAGGGTCCTACACAAGAGTAGGACACTCCTGCTAACAGTATCATCATCATCATCATTTCCATCTGTCTGGGTTGCCCTAGCCACTCTAGATGGCTGGCTCCCAACAAAGTATTAAAAATTCAGTAAAACATCAACCATTAAAAACTTCATTGAACAGGGATGCCTTCAGATGTCTTCTAAAAGTCATTTTTTTAAATCTGTTTGACATTTGATGGGAAGGCGTTCTGCAGGGTGGGCACCACTGCCAAGAAGACCCTCTGCCTGGTTCCCTGTAGTCTTGCAGTGAGGGAACCGCCAGAAGGTCCTCAGAGCTGGACCTCAGTGTCCTGGCTGGACAATAACAACCACTGCTGGAAAAGTATGATGGATCCAACAGCTGCCATGCCTATATACAAACTCCATCCATGTGAAAGTACATTACGATAATTCAGCTTCCACTTGGCTCTCTCTGTGTGAAGGGGTACCATGAATGCTAAAAATAATACTTAGCATTTGCATAGCATTTTTGAGTGCTCAGAGGACCTGGAATTTAATTCTTACAACAATCATGAGCAAGCTTAGCTGGTTTCATTATTCCATATTTTACTGCGAAGTGGGGGCTGGGACGGAGGCTGAGAGTGGCTTTGCCTATTGAGCTCATGGCAAAAGTCATTCATAGGTCCCAGATTCATAGCTCCGTCTGAATTGTAGAGTTGGAAGGGACCATGAGGGTCATCTAGTAGTCCAACCATTTGCAGTGCAGGAATCTTTTGCCCAACTTGGGGGGCGAACCCAGAATCTCATGCAGAGCTATCCATCATGAACCATCTCTTAGCCACCACACAACACCAGCAACAGTAAGCATCAGATTTTAAAACCGGAAGATTAAATTCATTCTCTTTCTAAAATATGGTGTGCATTTGAGAAATCAGTGCACATATATAGATATACTTTTTGGATTTATCTATATACTGTATATATATGTTTTGATTTTCAGAGAATGCAGTGTTAAATGCTTCCATTATAAAACAGGAAGGCTCTGCAAGAATGTGTCCTTCAGTCACTGGTGTGAATGTGCTCTCATCTTCTTCCATCTCATTTTTTTTTTGGGTGGGGAGGGGCTGGGATTCTTCCTTGCCAGGAGTGCTTTTTCACCATGGAAATAATCCAGCAGTTCAATTATGGAAAGGAAACAAGGGAATACCCTTGAACTGTCCCTCTGGAACTATGTGCATTGCAACTCCAAAGTACAGCAAACAATAGGAAATGACTTTGGATTATGACACTTGGAGGGTGTGCAAACCCTCTGGAAAAGGGGTAAATTATCGTTCACAATTATGACGAACTGGAGAATCTGCCACACAGAAACAGAGTGGAATTCAAGAAGTACACAAGTGCTGCACATGCGTTCAGAACAGCTGTGAGATTGTGTGCTACAAAGACCAGGGGTGTGCGTCCAGCTCTCTGTGTGTCCTGAAGTACGAGGAAAATTGGCGTGATCTGGGTACAGTTCTCATGTCGGATTGTGCTGTTAGCAAAGCATCTGTCAGTGGCCTAAGATCCTGAATGGCTCTGTGGCCCTGGGTGTCCCAAAAAAATGCATAGCCATTCCCCCCACCCCTCAGGAAATGAAACCAAGCTGAGTAGGGAAACACCAACAACTTGAGAAGTGAAAGTGTGTGTGTGTGGGGGGGATCTTTGATTTCAAGCAGGGTGGATTTGATTTAAATCAAACTGATTTAAATCACGATTTAAATCATGATTTAAAACACTAGCAGGGTGGATAAAAATCAACAATTTTTTTTATTTAAATCGGATTTTTTTATTTAAATCGGATTTTTAATTTTTTTAAAAAAAAAATCATTGATTTTTATCCACCCTGCTAGTGATTTAAATCGTGATTTAAATCAAATACACCCTGATTTCAAGGGACAAGGATGGCTCTTAATCACAGTGAGCTGTTTTCTCAGGGCACTCCATCCATAGTGATTTGGAAGACAGATTAAAAACTCTTTTTCATGTGGATCTACACACCTCCCCCTGTGCAAGTCAATGGAGAGACCTCCACTGTATCCCTCCAAATCTGTGAGATATGCAGGTATGTGAGAGAAGTCAGTTCCCCAACAACTCTTTGGGTAACAAGGCTTTTGCTTGGGAGGTTGACATTTGCTCCATCTCAGCCTTTCCTGGGCATCATGATATTTTCCTTACCAGTCCCCTTCCCCTGTTCAAGTCAATGGAAATCTCTCTCACACACACCCAGAAAGAAGAACAGACTGTATCCTCAAAAATCAATGGATGGTGACAAAAGCCCACCCCACATTCTTGGGTAACAGGATTATTGCTGGGGAATGACATTTCCCCCATTCCATCCCTTCCCTTTTTACCACCAACCTTCCCCCTTTAATTCTTGTAGGATCCACCCCAAACCAGTAAAGTATGAACTCCAAAGGGGGTGGGGGAGACACTTCCTTTGTTTTTTAAAAATCAATCTTTACGGTGCTCTGTATGAAAACGTCTAGGTGTACCTGCCTACAATTTGGCAGGCTTAATCCACGCAGGAGGGGCTGCTATGCATGCAAATTTCATCCACATCTGTGAAAAAAGAAATTACAGCTATTTTTAGATTTCCCATTATAGTGAATGGGAAAAAGACAGAGATTCATTTTTAATGGATCTAATTTGGTTCTGAATAACAAGTTGAATTTGAAAGACACAGAGCGACCCCAGAACAGACCAGGCTGCTGTTCAGAGCTTTTCAAGTCAAACCTTGTGGCTGCTGCACACTCTGAATAAGGGCTGTATCATTTCAGTTGCCTGTGCGATGTTTTTGCGTGTTTGATTGGTCCTGCACACAATTCACCCTGCATATAATACTAGCAGACTAGGGAGTGCATTAAGGTTTGGTTTCAATGCCGGGCAATATTTCAGCCACCAGGTTCTTGCAAATCACTACTGGAAAGCTGTACCTCTAAGATATGCTAAGTACAAATTTCTTTAGACACACCTACCCAGAATGTTGATGTGTGTTCTAAACTGCTTTTAGTTTATTGCATTTTGAAAATGTTTTAAATAGTTTTTTTAACTATTTTTACTGGCAATTTTATTGTTTTGTTTTGTTTGGAAACCACTTGGAGGTTTTGTTACAATCAAGTGGTATATAAATTTTATTAAATAAATAAACATGCCTGTGCTGGGACAGACAGTTCCAACTAATAGAAGAGATTATTCCCTTTAAGCAGGCACCTGCAAACTCAGCCCTCCAGCTTTTTTTGGGACTACAACTCCCATCATCCCTAGCTAACAGGTCCGGTGGTCAGGGATGATGGGAATTGTAGTCCCAAAACAGCTGGAGGGCCAAGTTTGGGGATGCCTACATTTAAGGAATAGCTGCAACTGAAAATATATAATGTTTTGGGTATATCTGGACTTGACCTGATCCATACCCGCCCTAGATCCAAATCTGGATCACAATCCAGAAATTAAAAGTCTCTGGAAATCCCACTGACTTGCATTGCATAGCTAAAAAGAAAGCAATTTCCTTGTTTTCCCCCCATGTGGGTCTGAAATTTGAAGATATGGTAGCCCCTACAAAGAGAATTAAAATCTGAGATGTGGCATGTAGAGAGTTTTGAAGAGCCACATTTCTTCTCAGACCATGAAGCTCCCCAACCCTGCCACATCCTTTCCCCTGTACTGGGAAAATCAGCCTAGGAATTCATAGAATCATAGAGTTGGAAGAGACCACAAGGGCCATCCAGTCCAACCCCCTGCCAAGCAGGAAACACCATCAAAGCATTTCTGACAGGTGGTTGCCAAGCCTCTGCTTAAAGACCTCCAAAAAAGGAGACTCCACCACACTCCTTAGCAGCAAATTCCACTGTCGAACAGCTCTTACTGTCAGGAAGTTCTTCCTAATGTTTAGGTGGAATCTTCTTTCTTGTAGTTTGAATTCATTGCTCCGTGTCCGCTTCTCTGGAGCAGCAGAAAACAACCTTTCTCCCTCCTCTATATGACATCCTTTTATATATTTGAACATGGCTATCATATCACCCCTTAACCTTCTCTTCTCCAGGCTAAGCTATTTATTTGAATTGCTGTACTATTTTTTAAACAGGGAAAGTGATTCCAGGAGAAAGGCTGACCTCCAGATTCTGGTGGTTGGGATATATTCAGTGGCATTTTTAATTCTTTTAAATATTTTAGGACATACCCAGTTTCTGAAGCCTCTCCTGGAATTTGTCTTCTGGGTCCATTATCATGTATCATCTCCGATTCCTTTCCGCTCTGTCAACATCGCTCTTTATTGATGTTGCCCAGAACTCCCAATGCTCCTGTTGTGGCCTCAGCAATGTGCGAGTAGCTCAGACGTATGTGGGTTCTCAGTAAAAGGGGTGGTTCGATGTGGGTGAAGCTCAATTGGCCAAGCTCAAGAGGCAAAACAAAACATCTTTATGAAATACTTCTTGAGCTCCCAAGAGGCATCTGCGTGGCCACTTTTGTAAACAGAAATGTGAGCACATGAGACTCCTAATCTCAGGGTCATGAGTGCTAGCCCCATGTTGGGCAAAATATTAATGCATTGCAGGGGGGTTGGACTAGTGACCCATGTGGTCCATTTCAACTCTATAATTCTGATTCTATGACTGCTCTAGCAAGGCAGTTCTTACGCTTTTAATATTGGATTGGACAAATTCATGGAAGAGAAGTGCCCTGGTGGGTGCTCGTTGCTGAGTTTTGCTGGCCCCAGAGATGTTCTCAGTCCCAATACTAGGGCCAATGGCTCCTGCTCACTTGCTAGCTATGCTGCAGTCTTCCACCCCTGGTGGTTCCTAGGTGTCAGTTCCAGGGTGAGGAACCCCTTGCCTTCACCTCCTACCACCTAGCATCACAACCGCCATTGCTTCTATCAGCCACCAATTCCCCTCCTCCTGTGCAACTCTCACATCCAGTGACTGCCCACCCTGGAAAGCTGTGTTAACCCCTGAGAGTGCCTGCTACCTCTCTACATACTGTATATAGCTCTTCGTTGCTGGGCAGAGACTCACCACCTGGGTCTTGGCTTCATTGGTTCCAGGCGCTGGCCGGACACGCAGTTGGCTTAAGTGGTGGTGAGTCAGGTTATTTCAATCGGGTGCTCCTTCGTAGAGGCAGCCCCAGCCGTTCCGACCTAATCCTTCGCCTCCTGGTTCTTGGAGACAGGAGTGGAGGTGAGAAGTCAGGTTCTTCCAGAATCCTAGTCCCCTCTGTGCTGGAGAGCTTTGTGATCCCTTCTTCCCTGTGCTTCTGGTATTCCATGCTGTTTTCTTGCTCTCCCATTGTCCCCTTTGGTCTGCCGGCTCCTCTAGTGCCTCTTCATGTTCCACAGGGATGCTGAGGTCTCCCTTCTCTGTGTCATCCTCATCCTGCCAGCCTTGGTGCCCCCACCACTTCATGGCAAGAAGGCTACAATGGCTATTAGCAGTGGTGGCTATTTTCAGCCTCCATGGTCAGAGCCAGGAGGGGAGAGTGCTCTTGTGCCCGACTGCTGCTTGCTGGTTTCCCATTGAAGCATCTGGCTGGCCACTGTGAGAACAGGAAGCTGGACTAGGTGGGCCTTTCTCCTGATCCAGAAGGGTCTTCTTGACATCCTTAAAAGTTGCAAATGAATGCCTCCCGCCCCAGTCACAGCAATTCCCATCACAATACCACAGAGGCATATGGCTTGGTTAATCTCTCTTCATTAAAACAAGCGTGGTAAACCAATTGTGAACACTTGTATAAGCTCCAAATACTTTCCTGAGAGAAGAGAGCCCTTGCAGTCTTTTCTTGATTAAAGTATTGCTATTGCCTAGATTATCCTGGATCAGCGCTGAATGGAGAAAGTCAGGACTGCTTCTAACAACATCATTTGCTAAATCTATGTGCGAACCTGGACCTATTGGGCTGATGGCTTGCATATGCTATTTAAGCACTCTGGTTTCTATTATCTATAGGGCATGCAGCATTTTACACAGGGAAATTGGTCTATTACAGCTACTTTGAAAATGTTGCATCAATTCAAGGGAATTAGAATCAGGGTGCAATGCTGTGTCTGCAATCCTAAACAAGCTTTCTCAGGAGTATGTTTCATTGCATTCAACAGGGGTTTCTCTCTCTCTCTCTGTCTCTGTCTCTGTCTCTCTCTCTCTCTCTCTCTCTCTCTCTCTGTGTGTGTGTGTGTGTGTGTGTTAGGCTGCAGCCCTTTGCACTGTTCCTCTTCCAGGTTACTCCATTCCTTTCCTCCTCTCCCCTGGTTTTCCATTCTCTCTCAGCGCCAGTCAGCATTCCACACCCTCTGCGCATATGCTGACTTCACCGAGTTCATTTTTTAAAAAATCTGATTTTATAAACAACTATAAACCATTTAGCAAATTTCAGAATATTCAGCAGGTATTGGGTGAAAATTCAAACTCAAAATTTGTGGCGTTTTATGTCCCGCCCCAAAAGCAGTAAAGTCTTCACTGACAATCTTTAGTAGTGTTGCCAAATGCTCCAACCTCTCTTCCGATGCCTCTTATTCCTGATCTCTCCTTGTGGCACATGACAGTCAACATGGTTTGAATTAATCCATGTTTGAGAGGGCCTGGGAGGAGCACACTGCTTTGTGTGCTTGACTTGATTGCCACCTTTAGTTTTCTGATTCTTTGAGTCTAGCTTGGGAATGGCTAACTTGTAGCTGCCCAGATGTTGCTGGATTCAAACTCCCAGCAAACACAGCAAGCATGGTCAGGGATGATG
Source organism: Darevskia mixta (assembly GCA_034641385.1). Lineage (NCBI taxonomy): Eukaryota > Metazoa > Chordata > Lepidosauria > Squamata > Lacertidae > Darevskia > Darevskia mixta. The sequence continues at coordinate 62,805,650 of JAWWNH010000029.1, forward strand.
GGAGTTGTGGAACAGCAACATCTGGAGTAGCACTTGGCCATAATGATGCATATATTGCAATCAAACTTTGTGGTGCTTGAAAGTGCTCTGTATTTGAATGAAGTATCAATCATATGTTTTATTGGTCATGTGAGCGATTGAATTATGACCTGTTGTCCTCACTCCCATCTCTGCCATACTCATGGCTGCATTTTAATGCGGTTATACCAAGTGACGCTGGAACAAAGGGCTACTTCACATATTCTGCCGTGACATTTTGAGGTTTACCACACAAAGGAGACCCACAGCTGATCCCAGCTCCCTCGTATGAGATACATGTTTGCAAACGCTCTCATTTTGCCGCATGTAGACTTCACATTTTCAGAGGAGCATTTAGAAATTCTCCAATGGGCATTATGCGCAGAGAAGCCTCATGCCACTTGATTGCAACAGAGGCTACCTGTATGTTTAGTTCCTGATAAGCCCATTCACCATTTGTGAATGCTTTTAAAGCAAAGAAACAGAAACACACAAAGGAAGATCAGTCGGTGTGTACAAGAACAATGGCAATTGCTTAAGCAAGGGAGCTTAATGTGTCCTGCTATCAGGCATTCTTGGACAGCTGTGATTGAATTTTGATATATTACCCTCTTCATTATGCTTCACCATCTATTTTCTTTTATTACCGCATTTGCCATATATATCCATTTGCCCTGGGTGTGAACTTCACTCATCTTGCAAGCTTGACTAACATGACCTTGATTTTCCTCCCACCATTGCTGCACCAAAACCTTTGACCTGCATCCATAAATTGCTCTTGTCTAGACTATAAAGACATAGCACCAGGGGACTGGTTTCTACTAAACAAAGCCAAGGCATTAAGAAAAGAAGAAAGAATGGAACTCTACTCTCTGTAACTGCCTCTAAAGTAGAGCGGGGAAATACCGGTAATATCAAAAATTGAACTTCCAAGTCACATAAACTGAAATTCTAAAATTTGTGACACTTGAGTTCTTGCAGCTTCTTTCCATACTCACTTTCCATTCACCACGGTGGTGAATATTATTCTGATTCTTTGCAAACCATTTTGGGTGTTTCCAACAAATTCTGTGAATCTCTGGGGATTGTTGCTTAAATGTGGTAGTCAACATTCATCCTTGTGTGTGTCCAGAAAGTGGAGGGGGGTATATATGTGTGTTTGAACATTTCCTCAATGAATCCGGAATTGTCAACATGCATCTCTGAATATCAGCGTTCACAAAATTTCGTACATTTACTGTAACTTATTTAGACTCCTTTTTGTTCCATACAAGATCGGTCTGAGCAATGACAGCAGAACAATGGCTTAGTTAAACAGTATTATTGGATGGGAGAAGGGCTGTCGTTGCACCATGCAGAAAGACATTTGCAGAAGAATGCCATTGTGTGTTTGCTCACTAGGGAAATCCCCATTGGAGTGTTTAATGTAAGAGCTGGTATTATATATTCATTGGAGGCCTCTGTATGGGAATGGCAATGGTTCCTCTTAGTGCCTGCCTCTAGGAGCAGATGGAGAGGTCATTTGTTCCTTCTCAATGCCTTCTCCCCTGGATTTGATCACTTTTCAACTGTGGTATCATTCAGATAAGCTAGACAGAATGCTGATTATACTGGGGTTTCTGTAAAAATATACTATTCCTAAGGTCAGGTTAAGGTTAGTGTGAGCCTAGGGCCATCTTGCTTTGGGGAAAATATTATTACACTACTGGGGTAGCCAATACTGTACCCCCATATGGTGTCAGACTATAATTTCTTTCATCCCTGACCTTGCTGGCTGAGGCTGATGGAAAATGTAGCCCAACAAAAATCAACACCCCCTTGGTTTCTCTTGATAAGTAATTTCTGTGGGTCTAGGGATTTTTTCATCACTCTTGATTCTTTGTGTTCAGTTGCACAGTTCTTTTAAATTCAAAATTGCTACTCTGCATTTCCCAGCTTCCATTATTCTTTTTCTATGGCAATCGTCATTTTAACGAACTTTTTCTCTGCTGCAAGTAATGGCCAGCTATTGAGAATACAAAAGGGAGAGAATTTTCTGCGCTCATCAGTTTTTAAATATTATTTCTTTGTGAATAGGCATTTTGCATACTCTGAATAATGATTTTCTGTCCTTTCCCCCCACCATTAGCCACGTTTCACTGACAAATCAAGTCCCATTGCCAAACAACAGATGCACATGTTCTGACATCAACCAAATAGTCCGCAAAATTTGTGTTCTCTAGCACTCGGTGGCTCCAGACACAAGCATCTGATGGCTTTCTTCCAAGATCTGGTGCTGTGCATGCTTGACGATATTCAAAGCAATTCTGGCCACACCCACTTTGACATGTGACCCATGGTGTGTGCGTGTGTGTGTGTGACCACGCACACTACTGTACAGCCTACAGTAAGCATTCTGGAGGAAGAGAAACTCCCCTTCATACATTATGAAGGAATGTATCCTGGAGGCAGTTTTGCTCGTAGTCCCCCCTATTTTTATTTCCCCCAAAAAACTTTTACTGATTTTTTACAATTTTTTAAGCACATAACATGATGGTTAAATTTCCATACTTCCCCCCTCTCACTGTGGGAAGCCACATATATCCCCCTCTCTCACAAGGGTAGTCATAATCATAGTACATTTAACCTTACTAACAGTATTTAACCTCATTGCTTGGGCCTGGCCCAGTTCTAGGGCCAGGCATTCCTTCTTCCTCAATTTCATATTTCGATTGACTTCCTCAAGTCCCTCTCTGTTGATTTCATTATCTATCCTCTCTAACAGTTTTCATACTCCTAACTTTAAAATAATCCAAAAAGATATACAATAGATTCATAAACCAGCAAGAATAATAATAATAATAATAATAATAATAATAATAATAATAATAATAATAATAAATTCATTTTACTTAATACAACCCCTTTTTCCATACCTCAGCATCATAGTACTTCTGATCCTTTCCTATGGCCTTATCCAGATTCCCTATTACAACCTAAATCAAAACTCCTGATTTTATACTTTTTACACCCTTACCTCCCTATGGTCTCGAATTTTTTTAGCTAAATTAATCCTTAATGCCAGTATCCCAGTCCGTACCGTAGTTCCCCCTAAGTGAGTTGAATCACCTCTTTGAAAAAGAAGACAGATTAAGTGAAATTCTTGTATTTCAGGGTGGTTGTGGGCTGGTGTTGACTGGCAACCGAATCTGAAAACCCTTGAAAACAGACTCACGCCAAGGGGAGTTCAGCAGGCTGGGGAAGCAGAGGATTCTGGGACTCAAAGCTATCAAGTCCCATGCAATTTTCATGAGTATATGCACAAATGAATGAAGAGGGTTTTAAAAATTGAATTAGGAGGCAATGCTTTCTAGCACCAGACTAATAAATTAATAAAAGCCTGTCCCCTCAGCGGTCTGTCTCCTTGGCTTAGTGCCCAATTTGCACAAAATATGTTTCCACTACAAGAAGCATCACTGGATTCTTGCATTTGCTTTAAGTTCACAGGATTTTCTTCCATGGCTAACAAGCAGGCAGACTCGGTGGCTTAGAGGGATGTACAGCATTGACGATGATTGCATTGCTTCTATAGCTGTGTAAACCAAGAATTGGTTAGTTGGTTGGATGGTTCAAATTAATATATGAAATTCCTTGTCTCCCTCCTAGGGATGGGGGAGAAAATGGGTTCACTTCACATGTAAAGGCAGACCTACTTAATTCTCACTTTCTGAAATATGACAGAAGTCAAAATGCAGCCGGCCTTCAAAATTCACACTTCTCTGAATATTGTAATGCAACTTTCCAGCCAAGTAATGTATTTTTAAAGTTGCATATAAATCTGAAAGATTTTAATATCTTAATAAGTAGGAAAGTAGGTTTGAACAGGTTCCCATAAAGAAAAGAAAAATGGGAAACATCCATGGATGAGGAGCACAAATTAGCCATAAAACCCTTTCTGTGATTTTTTTTTTAATATTTTCTGAACGATTTTCTTTAAATATATTTGCCTGTTGTCTATGCGATTTTTAGCACTGATAGTTGACAACCAATACAATTTACTATATGATTTCAGTATTAGATTCCCGCCTCCCCAGTAAACCAGTTAGAATTTTTAAAATTATTATTAAGAAGTACATGAGTATTGAGATATAAAAATAAATAAATGTAGCATTATACAATATATGAGAGCATTTGAAAGCTAACATGCAATAGCATTCATAATTCAACAGGTAACATGCAACAGTGTTTAATATATAGTTCTTAATTAAATTTGTTAGTTGCTTTCTCTTGCCCCAGGCAACCCAAAGCGACTTACAGCCAACAGACCAACCAAACAATTATTATTATTTGACAGTAGTAGCTTTGTGAGGTTTTTCTAACTGATGCCAGCTAAAATCTAAGCAATGAATAGATACCAATTTGTCTTAAAAAAACTCTGGTTTTTAATTTTAAAGTAAACATTCTTGCTGGATTTTGGGGGGGTTTTTTGGGCTGTGTGTGTGTGTGTGTGTGTGTGTGTGTGTGGTGAGGTAGGCAGCTGAAATAATTATTAAACCCCTGATAAGAAATTTCTCATAAGTGAACTACAGACAGCAGAATTGTGCTCTAGTTTTCCTGCTCTTGTGTGTCTGTTCTTCTAAAATCCTGTGGGGGAAGAGCCAACTGCATTAAAAGCTCTGCAAAGAACCTTGCTTCACTGGATAGAAAACCCCCAGCAGCGTCTTGTCCCTGCGAACTCCGGCAGAGAGGGATGATGGTGGCTCTCCTTGTCTGCCTTCAACTGCCTCTGCGCTGGTATTAATGAGGAAGAATTGCACCCCACTGTTTCCTCTCTGATCATCCCCAGCTCACTACACTGTGGAGACCATCCACTTGATCAAATTATCATAATGACATGTTCCTGAGGAATGTGCTGGGGTTTTTTAATAAGCACATAAAAGAAGGGGTTGCCCCTATGGTAGGGATGGAGACCCTACGGCAGGGGTAGGCAATCTAAGGCCCGGGGGCCTGATGCGGCCCAATCGCCTTCTCAATCCGGCCTGCGGATGGTCAGCGTGTTTTTACATGAGTAGAATGTGTCCTTTTATTTAAAATGGATCTCTGGGTAATTTGTGGGGCCTGCCTGGTGTTTTTACACGAGTAGAATGTGTGCTTTTATTTAAAATGCATCCCTGGGTTATTTGTGGGGCATAGGAATTCATTCATTCCCCCCCCCCCAAAAAAATAGTCCGGTCCACCACATGGTCTGAGGGACAGTGGACCGACCCACTGCTGAAAAAGGTTGCTGACCTCTGCCCTACGGCACTGCAGATATTTTTTGGATTCCATGCTGGCTGGGTTGGACAAGAGTTGTAGCCCAATAGCATCTCTGCAGGTTTCTCATCCTGTCCTGCATGGTCATGATATTCCTAAGTGGGCATGAAGGCCACTCAGGGTCTTTCGTGAATCTCTTTCCTGCAAGCATGTTATGAGGAGGAATTTATGGAGAGCAACGGCCCACAACGTCCACAGGTTAGGCATGGATGTCTGCCAGGGAAAGCCTGTGTATGAATTCTCTCTGTTTCTTGCAACTTGGAAGGAATATTTCTGTAGGGCCAGGATGGGTCCAAGGCCCTGTTTGCACTGGGAGGGAACCTCACCAAAGGAATGATAAAGGGGGGGGCACTTTTTGCTGGGACCATGACAGGAGGGATGGAGCCATGGAGCCTCAACACGTGTATCTCGCTTGTGCACACTTCATCATTTCCCTCCCTAAGCTAAAAAGCCTCTACAGTACCAATCATTTAGCCCCTCAAAAGCATCAACCAATCATTTAGTTCTCCCCTAACATCATTTTATTTCCCCTTTACTGGTATCTTCCTTAGCGCTACTAATTATCTTTTATTTAAAAGCCTTAAATGAATTTTATTAATTTTTCAAAAGTTCGGCATATATACTCAATACACGATAACTTTATCCTCCCCCCTCCCGACTTCCTACCCTATTTTCCAGGGTGTTTTTATTCCTCCCCCTCTGTTGCATCCTGCCTTCTATCTCTTATACCATGACAACAATACTATAGTCTCAAATTCCTCCTGTTGCTCATAATTCAAATCCTGCTTGCAGGGCAGTATTTCCTTAAATAGAGCTCTACTAATTATTCAAGTGATGGTGATGGATGTCTTAACCTGGCATGTGGGGGGTGAGAGAGAACAGTTAAGAAAACACATATTGAGCTGTACCCTCTGGGCAGAGATTCCTCATTTCAGTGTGAATATTAGCTCGATCTGCTTATTCCCTGTGGTTTCCTGCATATTCCTGATGAAAGCTGATTATGATTTATTGCCCTGCTTATCTTCTGCTCACTTGTCACTGTGGATTATGGTTCTTTGTTCCTCTTGTCCTCTCTGCGTGTAACAGAGAGTGGAATCAGACTTCGTCTATTCTGGTCGAACGGAAGCAAGGGCTGATATCAAGGGCTGATATTCAACTAAGTTTTGCTCAGAGAAGATCCATTGAAATCCACGAACACGACTCAGCTAGAGCCATTAATGGGTCCACTCTCGGTAAGACTTAGTTGAATACCACCCTAAGTGATTACAAAGCCTAGGATTTCTTCCTCCCCCCACAACACAGAATCATAGAATTGTAGACTTGGAAGGGACCCCGAGGGTCATCTAGTCCAACCCCTACAATGCAGGAATCTCAACTAAAACACCCATGACAGATGGCCACCCAACCTCTGCTTTAAAACCTCCAAAGAAGGAGAGTCCACAACCTCTGGAGGGATTCCATTCCACTGTCAAACAGCTGTTTACATGTTAGGACTAGACTTAGGGCCAAACTATAGACCAGCACTCTTCAACCTTCAGTCTCCTGATGTTGTTAGACTACAACGCCCATCAGCCACAGCCATTTTAGCTCCCGTCACCATGCTGGCTGGGGCTGCTGGGAATTGTGGTCCAGAACAACTGGAGGGCAGTAGGTTGGGGAAGGCTGATTTAGTGGGCTGACGTCTGAACTGGGGACATCACAGTTCAGTCACTAAGCCTGGACTACAAGTCCCATCAGCCACATGGTGAATAGCCGTGTGAGAGTTGTAGTTCAGCAATATGATGGGGGCTGTAGTTTAGCAAATTCAGACGTGGGTGGTTACAATTCATCCACCCCATGCATCAATGGGTGAGCTTAGGGCTCATTATGTGTTGGAGCAGAGGTGGGGAAGTTTGATTTCTTCTGCATAACTTCATGTTTGTTTGTGCTCATTTTGAACGCTTCCAGAAAGTGATTGAAACCATACACAAAGGAGAGAAATGGAAAGCTTTTATGTAATCACCCTTTGCGGTCGCTCTCTTCTGCCGCCCTTTTAAAGATTCCATTTGATAAGCGCTCAGCTACCTGGGTGGCTCTTCAAAAAACACACACACATACACACACCAGCAACAATTGTCACTTGCCTTAGATAACTGAATCTGTGTTTGCTGTTGGATAACCTCCCGGGGCTCACTTTATTCAGAGTGTTTCCTGCTGTGGCTTTCTGCCACGGAAGTGCAGATGTCATAGGTAAAAATGGAGCAAGGTTCAACAGAAGTGCTGGCGTTCCCAAGTGACGTGAGACAAACAACTTTCTCCCTGACTACGGGGCCGCTTCACAGATTATGCATAAGTGTTATTAGCTTCATTCTGTTTCTGTCCCTGCCCAAAGAAGCCCCCCTCCCAAAGGACCAAGCAAAAAAGTAGTAAAGGTAAAGGGACCCCTGACCATTAGGTCCAGTAGTGACCGACTCTGGGGTTGCGGCGCTCATCTCGCATTATTGGCCGGGGGAGCTGGCGTACAGCTTCCGGGTCATGTGGCCAGCATGACTAAGCCACTTCTGGCGAACCAGAGCAGCGCACGGAAACCCCGTTTACCTTCCCGCTGCAGCGGTACCTATTTATCTACTTGCACTGGTGTGCTTTCGAACTGCTAGGTGGGCAGGAGCTGGGACCGAGCAAGGGGAGCTCACCCCGTCGCGGGGATTTGAACCGCCGACCTTCTGATCAGCAAGCCCTAGCCTCTGTGGTTTAAAAAAAGTAGTAAAACAATGCAAATTTCACCACGGCTAGTTGTTGTTGTTGTTCAGTCGTTCAGTCGTGTCCGACTCTTCGTGACCCCATGGACCAGAGCACGCCAGGCACGCCTATCCTTCACTGCCTCTCGCAGTTTGGCCAAACTCATATTAGTAGCTTTGAGAACACTGTCCAATCATCTCATCCTCTGTCGTCCCCTTCTCCTTGTGCCCTCAATCTTTCCCAACATCAGGGTCTTTTCTAGGGAGTCTTCTCTTCTCATGAGGTGGCCAAAGTACTGGAGCCTCAACTTCAGGATCTGTCCTTCTAGTGAGCACTCAGGGCTGATTTCTTTAAGAATGGATAGGTTTGATCTTCTTGCAGTCCATGGGACTCTCAAGAGTCTCCTCCAGCACCATAATTCAAAAGCATCAATTCTTCGGCGATCAGCCTTCTTGATGGTCCAGCTCTCACTTCCATACATCACTACTGGGAAAACCATAGCTTTAACTATATGGACCTTTGTCGGTAAGGTGATGTCTTTGCTTTTTAAGATGCTGTCTAGGTTTGTCATTGCTTTTCTCCCAAGAAGCAGGCGTCTTCTAATTTCGTGACTGCTGTCACCATCTGCAGTGATCATGGAACCCAATGAAGTGAAATCTCTCACTGCCTCCATTTCTTCCCCTTCTATTTGCCAGGAGGTGATGGGACCAGTGGCCATGATCTTAGTTTTTTTTATGTTGAGCTTCAGACCATATTTTGCGCTCTCCTCTTTCACCCTCATTAAAAGGTTCTTTAATTCCTCCTCACTTTCTGCCATCACTAGAGTTTCTGCCACGGCTAGTGTTTTCATATAACTTCAGGCACCGTGCTTTTCAATGAACTTAGTCTACAGATCAGCTGCATGTGAGTAAGCAGTCAAGGGTGGGAGAAATCAGGTGTTTTATGAACACGTGAATGAGGCCTGATATCAACAGTAGAGGGTTTCGGAAACAGCTCTTCCCAGCATGTTCACTATCAAATAGCAATACAGGGTGACTGTGGTTCCGCTGTTTCCTTGACTTTGCACGTACGTCACACAATGCATTCTACAGCTCTTGCTTTTATTTCTCACCAGATTACAGAGCACTGGACAGGCCCCAAACTTAGAACTACTAATTAGATGTTTCTTATAATATACCCACCGTCTTTGCAGCTGTTCCCCAAATGCTGTGGCAGTTTTCTCCAACCTGGTGCCTCTCCAGCGCTGGACTGCAGGCTAAGCATGTGAGCACGAGAGAGAGAGGGTTGTTTTTTTTTAATGTCATTTGATATTTTTTTTTAAAAAAAGCATCAATGGTTACTTTTAAAAAAGACTTTATTGCAGAATCTAAACATTATACAATAGCATCAATGATTAGAGCAGAACACTATTTTTCTCAGCCGAAGAGTTATATGCTGTTTTTGTTCTGTTTGCTGAGTAAAGTGTTGTTGTGAGGATTTCTCTTCCCTTTCTAGACTCCATTATTTAAGTGACTTTGCTAACAACCTCACTGTGGTATAATAGAACTGTATAGTTGATCAGTCATTTTTACACAGTCAGAGACCTGCTAAGAACTGTAGGATGGCTTGCCTGCCAAATTCCAAGGCTTCTGTGCTTTCGATAGCTGCACAGAGGAGTCAACTCTAGTCGACGCTGCTTTTCCCATCAATAATAATAATAATTTTTTATTTATACCCTGCCCTTCCCGATTTAAAAACTGGGCTCAGGGAAGCTAACAACAAATATAAAACATTGATTAAAATGACTTTTAAAAACAGCATCAAATACAACATAAATGAACATCACCAGGGCTAACTGGCCAAGTTATTCCTGTTAGGGCCAGTAAGGAGACCAGGGAAGACTTTAAATGTGGGATCAAAGAACTGTAGCAGTGGGTGAAGCGCTCTTTGCGCATGAGTCCTTCTGTTCGATGTTTCGAAGCACAGATGCCCCGTTCACTACTGATCAGGCAACCCCAGCGAACGACTTCATTTGCAAAGGCCACCACATGGAAGGAAAACCTGCTCCCTGACCTCACCAGTCACATTTAATTAGGGCCAAAGCAAATTATGCAAATTTCCATCATTTATAGCTGCAGCATCATTGCCTTTGTGCATTGCCACCGGAGCCCTAAGATAAGTAATATGGAAACAAGGCTAACTCCTTTGAATTTTATAGGGTTGCCGTATTTTGAAGAGCAAAAAAAAGCGGACACATTTGCCGACGCCTGGAGAGGGGGGGAGGGGGGGTTCGGGAGCGCGCATGGGATGGGTGCTAGGGTGCCATCAGAGGGGACATGGGAGGGCACCGGCTGGCATGAGCTGTCCTGCGCCAAGAAAGAGAGAGGGAAAGGAAGGAAGGGAAAGAGAGAGGAAAAAGGAGATGGTGATTTCACTCTTGAAATCCCGGACATGTGCAGGAAAAACCGGACGTTTGGCAACCCTATTATAAGGTTATGGACGCGGGTGGCACTGTGGGTTAAACCACAGAGCCTAGGGCTTGCCGATCAGAAGGTCGGTGGTTCAAATCCCCACGACGGGGTGAGCTCCCGTTGTTCGGTCCCAGCTCCTGCCCACCTAGCAGTTTGAAAGCACGTCAAAGTGCAAGTAGATAAATAGGTACCGCTCCAGCGGGAAGGTAAATGGCATTTCCGTGCGCTGCTCTGGTTCGCCAGAAGCGGCTTAGTCATGCTGGCCACATGACCCGGAAGCTGTACGCTGGCTCCCTCGGCCAATAAAGCGAGATGAGTGCCACAACTCCAGAGTCATCCGCGACTAGACCTAATGGTCAGGGGTCCCTTTACCCTTTACCTTTACTCATGCATGTATGAATGTACCAATTTTTTTTTGGGGGGGGGTGTGAAATTAAAAACAAGAACTCTTTCATCTTTCTTAACCTCAAGCTACAAAGTGAACCTGGCACCAACTTCCTCGGCTGTTCTCCCTGCTTGGTCAGAGGCCAACATTGAAGCTAACAGTTACAGAACCTCACCACTGTCCTCTGGGTAACTCATCACTATATCTGTAGCTGTTGGTACCTCATGCCTAGCAAACCATTTCCAGGGGTGGCGGCAGCAGGGGGCAGGGTATGAGGGACAACCCTTTTCTGTTTCTGCGCGGAAGTTTTAAAAGAAGCATGAGAATCCTCTTACAAAGTAAGAATGAGGCAAGGGAGAATCGAATCAAATCTTTATTACGGTCATAGACCAGCATTTAAAATCTGAAAAGTGCTTTACAGAGCTAAAGGAGATTAAAACGCAGAATGAATATAGCAGTCTAAAAATTTAAAAGGAGCTAAAAATATCCAAGAGGAGGGTCCAGCTTGCATTTTCCCAGCTTCTGCTCGAGGTCTTCATTTCATTCCCGAGCAGAAGAGCTGCTACCCACAGCCCAACACCAGGTTCAATACTCTGGGGAGAAATTGGGCTTGCTTTGCGTTTTAACGAAAACCTGCCTAATCCCGAAGTTGGCGAGTTTAATCCGAGAAAAGTCATGGCCAATATTTACTAAAGATTGGAAACTTCTTCTACACTTTTTGCCAGGAAAAGAAAAAGGAAGTTATGATATTTATGATAGAAAGTGGATTTGTTGGGTGTTATTTTGAAGTAGGTGTGTTGAATATTTTTTATATAAAGCTGACAGATGAAGAATCAGAAGTTCTCTTTTTTCTGTCACCCCTGTCTTGCTTTCCCCCCCTTTTCTTTCCCCTTTATTCTTTCTCTAACTTCCCATCTCTTTCTCTCTCTCCTTTTCTGCTCTGTGTTTTTATTTAAATTAGCTTTTTGATCTGATAAAAAAACACTTGATATTAATTTTTGTATTCCTTTCCCCAAATTTTAATCATATTTATTTATTTATTTATTTATTTATTTATTTATTTAACCTGTCTAATCCACATTAGACAACCAAAAAGTAGCCGTCCTTCAAAATTCACACTTCTCCGGTTATTTTTTTTGCCGTGCAGTTGCCCGACCCATAACGTGTTTCCCAAAATGCACTTATTTGGGGAAAGTTTGCATAATAATGCACACATTGGTGCAAAGAACATGCAAAAGTGCATTATCTGAGGGGAGATTGCTGGCATAAAAATGGGGATGCTAAAGGGAATTCTTTATTATTATTATTATTATTATTATTATTATTATTATTATTTTGTGAAAACTTGTTTATTTATTTATAAATCACAAACTGATGTGGAAATGTGGCAGATGGAGAGAAGCCAGCATTAACAGATTTCTCCATCCCTGTCAGGTGTTCTTAAATATTTAGTTTCTGACCTTGGATGGATTGCAAAAGTTTTGCAACCTGGTGAGAGCAGAGCAGGAAGCCCTTCCTTTCATAACAGCCCCTGGCAGAGTGGCAATGATAACACCATGTGGAAACAAGGCTGAAATGTAATTCTCACAACATCCCTGTCATGTAGGCCACTATGTTTATCCCCACATGGCAGGTGCAGGAGCAGCGAAGCCGTGAGGGGTTTGCTTGTTTTATGCTTAACTTCCTGTCCTAGAATTCATGCATCTAGATCAAGGGAAGTAATAGTACCAGTGTATTCCGCTCTGGTCAGACCCCACCTGGAATACTGTGTCCAGTTCTGGGCACCACAGTTCAAGAAGGATACTGACAAGCTGGAACGTGTCCAGAGGAGGGCAACCAAAATGGTCAAAGGCCTGGAAACGATGCCTTATGAGGAACGGCTTAGGGAGCTGGGTATGTTTAGCCTGGAGAAGAGAAGGTTAAGGGGTGATATGATAGCCATGTTCAAATATATAAAAGGATGTCATATAGAGGAGGGAGAAAGGTTGTTTTCTGCTGCTCCAGAGAAGCGGACACGGAGCAATGGATTCAAACTACAAGAAAGAAGATTCCACCTAAACATTAGGAAGAACTTCCTGACAGTAAGAGCTGTTCGACAGTGGAATTTGCTGCCAAGGAGTGTGGTGGAGTCTCCTTCTTTGGAGGTCTTTAAGCAGAGGCTTGACAGCCATCTGTCAAGAATGCTTTGATGGTGTTCCTGCTTGGCAGGGGGTTGGACTGGATGGCCCTTGTGGTCTCTTCCAACTCTAGGATTCTATGATTCTATGCTCTCAGCCACAACTATCAGTGTTCAGTACAGCTCTGAGAGATGTCGCTAGGAGTCATATCACAAGATAACATGAAAGGAAGTCCTGTCCAAAAGAAGGAACATCCAAATTCCCTTTGACATTTTGCCTCATCAGTAGTGACTTATTGACGAGCAGCTCCTTTCCCCACACCCCAGGAAATTTCACCCGCCTGCTTGCAACTGTTTCTGCTTCTCTCTAAATTCCTCAGACCTTTTGTGCTGAACAGAAACCTCTAAATATTTGCAGCTATTCTCAGAATACTTTTTTTTCCTTGGTGAAATATTTGATATCAGCATTTGGAATATTTCATTGAGCATCGTGCACAATAGCGTTTCTGTTCACAGATGATAGCTGGCATGCAATTGCATGTAGTATCTGATAGGGCTTGGCGCCATTTCATGTGTTATGCCTGCCAAAAGCATCCAAGCAAAAAAGTCAAGGTATTGCCAGCAAATCAGAAGCACTTACATTTCCAAAGTTTGGCCGGGGGGGGGGGGGATGCGACATGTTACAAATGCGCATTTCAAAACTGAAATTCACGTTCAAATTTTAAATGGCAGAATTTGGCAAATGCTGACTATTTTCGCATATATATATTTAACTTCTAGCTAGCTGTTATTCTCTGCTTTGAACTTAATGATAAAAGGTAATGATTTTGGGGGCAAAAATAGACCAGGTATAGTTATTTGCAAGCTCTGCTTCTACATTTCCATAGGTATCTGGCCAGTTGCTGCGGGAGGCAAACAATTCTGAACTAAATGGACCTTGGCCTGATCCAGGAAGGCAGTCCTTATGTTCTCATTGTTAATGTTTGAACACAGCTAGATTTCCGAGCTCAGGGATATTACAACTCCATTAGTGAAATGATGTTGAGCTCTGATTCAAGCCTCATCCTGCTGCCATGCCAGAGAATAGGAAACTGTGAACTATATAATCAGTTATGACAGCTCGGTTTTTGCTGCAGATCCTCTGAGACGCTGCTCGTTCTCGTCATTCTTCGTTCCGTCCCGCATTGTTTGGTTTTGGAGAGGATTATTCATTACTGCAGCCACCACCAGTAGATCCCGGCAGAGTCCGTACGGCGCTGGAGCGGTGCCGGTGGCAAACCGCTATACAGCGCATGCGCGGCGTCTCTACGTACAGCGCATGCGTGTGATGCTGCACATGCGCTGTACTTAGTGGTTTGCCGCCGGCGCCAGGATCCTCTGCTCACGGCTGCAGCCGCGAACGGAGGATCCTCCACATGTAGCTGTGACGGCGCGATGGCTGCTCGCGCTGCCGCGAGCCCCCGCGGGGTGACATCTTGTCACCCCTGCAGACATGGAACCCGGGGCGTACCGCCCCCTTGCCCCATTGCGACGCCACTGACTCCGCTAACCTGGAAGATTTACCTTGAGTTGAGAACTTTGCCCCAGGATGAGAATGGAGATCGTGTGCCGGTGGCGCAGCGGCATCAAGAGCCCCCATTAGCGAAAGCACGCCTCTAGTTAAGAACAGTTTCAGGACCTCCGGAACGAATTAAGTTCGTAACTAGAGGTACCACTGTACTTATTGCAATTCACCCCATTTCTAGTCAATTGCCTGCTTCCAACAGGGCCCCACCAGAACCTTCCAAACCAACCAATCAATCAATCAACTTTATTTCAGCTTTAAGCTCATAACACAAGACAACACAAGAACAGCAGTTACACTCACACAGTTGAATTTAAAATTATTGGCAATAAAATTAGTGGTAATCAAGACTTAATAAGTATACAAGATAGTGTAAATATTAATTCCAAACAATTTCAATTTCCAATCAACAGTCCATTTCGTCTCTTGTATGTCAGAACGGAAGTTAAAAAAATTGCCATTTGTAGGGTTACAAAGGGACCCAGGTGGTGCTGTGGGTTAAACCACAGAGCCTAGGGCTTGCCGATCAGAAGGTCGGCATTTCGAATCCCTGCGACGGGGTGAGCTCCCGTTGCTCGGTCCCAGCTCCTGCCCACCTAGCAGTTTGAAAGCATGTCAAAGTGCAAGTAGATAAATAAGAACCGCTCTGGCGGGAAGGTAAACGGCGTTTCCGTGCTCTGCTCTGGTTCTCCAGAAGCGGCTTAGTCATGCTGGCCACATGACCCGGAAGCTGTACGCCGGCTCTCGGCCAATAAAGCGAGATGAGTGCCGCAACCCCAGAGTCGGACATGACTGGACCTAATGGTCAGGGGTCCCTTTACTATGGTTACAAACTGGTCAGTGTCTTGCAATAAAAAAGCAAGGAGGAAGTCAACCGGGTGCCCAGACAGTTTTTGGATTAATGGTTGCACTAAATTCTTCCGGGCAGCATCATATAGAGGGCAGTTAAACACCATATGATGGAGAGATTCTATCAATCTGTTAGAACCTTCCAAAACAATCCAACTAGCAGGGCATAGAGGCAGGGCGAGCTGCAAGTTGGAAGAGGTCTTCAGCGCCCCCTGCCAGCTGGAGGGCGAAAGGCTCTCAGTTGTCCGTGGTTCCCCTTGTCGCAGCAGCAGCAGCGTTCCTCCTTGGATCACCAGAACAAGGTGCTGGTGCTGAAGGTGGTCTCTGGGAATGTGCTGGAGCAGCTGCATGACAATGCTTCATGTTTGACGCACCACGCCACCATATTCCCCCAGGCCCCATTTCAAAAGGCCATGTCAAGTATTCTTAGGCACCCGATGTGGCATTTACCTTTAAAGAAGCGTTTGCAAAGTTTTGTTTTTTAAAGGAGGGAAGGTCATCAGACCACCTTGTATTGTTGCAAGATTTCTAGCCTCCCTTTCCTTTACAAGGCTGCTTCCCCCCCCCATCCAAACACCGTTACACTCCCCACCTTTGGGATGGGTTTCCCCCCGACACTCTAATCTACACAATGTTCCACTGCAGGAACATTTGAATCAGTACCCTAATGGATGCTTCATTTAGCTATAATGATAGATCAGTTCTCCATGGAAAGCATTAAGTGTGTATAATGATTATCTGCATGCAAGCATCTATTTGTATAAGTGACATTTTCACCTGGTGTGGCTTTTTTTCATGCTAATGGCAGAAAATGCTGAACTTGGCAGATTTTCCTCTCTATGTATCTTTAAAATATATATCTTCTCAAATCTGGAGATGGGTAGGTATTGTGTCCTTCACTGTTTGGCTGATAGTCCTCTGAGTTTGTCTGTAGATGTGGAATATTTTTGAGGGGCCTTGGCCACAGAGGTCTACCTCCTTCTACTTTGTTGTTATTGCTCTGATGAGTCAATGGTTGACTTGATCATTGATGAGGCCTTGAATTTCCAAGGAATAAGAACAACATTCCCACTGTCTTCTCGAACCCACTTGCCAGACTAGACAGAAGAATGGGTGTGAATGGGAAAAACTTGGTTTATCTGGGCTGGAAAAATATATGCCCTTCATTTCACCCTTCCTAGTGAGGGAGACAAGCTTACAGCAGAAAAATAAATAGCCATATGAGGACCAAGCTCAGGGGGAGAATTCGACCTGTCTGAAGAAATATTGGGATTGCTCAATGAAGCTGAAAGGCCACATGATGACACTGGAGATGGAATGCTTCTTCTTCAGTGTGGTGTAGTCATTAAGAGTGGTAGACTCATAATCTGGTGAACCGGGTTTGCGTCTCTGCTCCTCCCCATGCAGCTGCTGGGTGACCTTGGGCTAGTCACACTTTTCTGAAATCTCTCAGCCCCACTCACCTCACAGAGTGTTTGTTGTGAGGGAGGAAGGGAAAGGAGAATGTTAGCCGCTTTGAGACTCCTTAGGGTGGCGGGTGGCGCTGTGGTCTAAACCACAGAGCCTAGGGCTTGCCGATCAGAAGGTCGGCAGTTCGAATCCCTGCGACGGGGTGAGCTCCCGTTGCTTGGTCCCTGCTCCTGCCAACCTAGCAGTTTGAAAGCACATCAAAGTGCAAGTAGATAAAAAGGTACCACTCCGGCGGGAAGGTAAACGGCGTTTCCATGCGCTGCTCTGGTTCGCCAGAAGCGGCTTAGTCATGGTGGCCACATGACCCAGAAGCTATACGCTGGGTCATGTTGGCCAGTAAAGCGAGATGAGCGCGGCAACCCCAGAGTCGTCTGTGAATGGACCTAATGGTCAGGGGTCCCTTTACCTTTAGGGTAGTGATAAAGCGGGATATCAAATCCAAAGATCACACAAGTAAAAGTGCTGAAATGGTGGGAAATAACACAGCGAGGAGGATATTTCAGAGGGCATCTGGATTCCCCACATGGAGCTGCAAATGAATCACAAATCTGTTTTCCTTCAGCAGCCTCTCCAAACTGCTGGAGAAAGAAAGCCAGGGGAGAGAGAGAGAGAGAGAGAGAGAGAGAGAGAGAGAGAGAGAGAGAATGGTTCTGGTAGGCAAGGCAACAGATTGATTGCTCTTAAAACAATAAATAACAAGCACTAATTGATGCCTCATCTTGCCTGAACTCCTGCAGCCATGGATAAGAATGCTAACAAGAGTTGGAACCAGGTTGTGCATACCTCCAGCATCCCATGTCACCGTTCTCGTTAAATCTATAGAAGTGGCGGGAGATGGGAAAAACTCAGTGAGAAGGGGCCGTGTGTGAGTGATGCACAGTGATAGAGGATGGCAGAGGAGGGGAGGATGGGAACTTAAGGCCCAAAAAATGGGGGTGGGGGAGAGACTGGATGGTGATAGAATGCAGATAGGCATGAGGGGCGTGAAATCAGGTTAGGGTGGAGAAGTCAAAATGTAAATAATACCTTGCCTGGGACAGCAATGGTTTGGAGAGTTAAGGAGGCCAGGGAAGTAACTGAAAGAAGAAGGAGACTAGAAGACTCCAAGGTTCACGGGAAGCCATGAGTTCTTTAAACGGGAAGCCATACTTTAAATGTATGTTCTTGGGCTGAATGGCTCTTGAAACTGAGGGCTCCTTCAAATAGACTGTAAATTAAGGGACATGGCCATGATTCCCTTGCAACTTGTCATTTTCACAACAGCCTTTTTGCCAGAGTCCTCTTTCCCTTCTCTTTTCAGAGTCTGGCACAAGCCATCTTGGGTTCCTGAGGTCCTTCTCAGCCTATCAGGTTCCACACACGCATGTCAGATGGGTGGGGTGGGTGTACGTGCGCGATAGGGCACGGGGTGCAACGGGGGAAGGATTCCGTCATGGTACCCCAGCCCTTGCTGCCAACACGACCCCACTCCTGTTCCTTCGACACCAGGAGAATAGTGTCAGGCCAGACGCTCTGGGGAGCCCTGCTGGGGGTGCCTCCTTCGCACCCGCTCAAAAATCTGCACCCAGGGCCATGGCCCCACTGGCCCCACCTTGCTCAAGGTCCCTTTGAACTCTACCATTCTATGACCATACATGAACAAGTTCTAAAATTATACAGCATAACTAAGGCAACTAAGGCAAAAAACAACTGGTCGAAGCAGGCATTGTCAAATGTATTTGAAGTGAGCCTACCCACAGGCTGTATCTACATAAGTAACTTATTTTCAGTTTTATACCACTGACACTGGAATGGATTCACCCAAAGAATCCTGGCGGACTGTTAAATCCTTGGAACAGGACTCCCTTTTCTCCTCTTCTTATCTTATGTTACGCTGTGTCTGTTAATGATGGTTGAATGAATGAGAAAGATACTGGAATGAAATAATAGCCAACATAAGATCTCTTTTGAAATATCCAATTTGGAAAGCCTCCTATTTTGCACCCTCCCCTCCCCCTCCCCCCTCCCCTTTCCTTTTCTTAATCTTATTCAGACGATGTTCTCCATATCATCACAATATTTATATACGGTTCAACATTTGACCTTCTCTGAATTTTGCAGTGCTGTTCTCCAACCAAATAAATGAGTGCAGAAATATGTATATCAGGAGAAACTGTGCATATAAGTGATATTGGTGAAAATAACCTACAAAACTGCTTTGTCTTAGAAGAAATTGCTTGCAAAATTCAGAAATTCACACTGAAATGCTAATGAAATTTTGTGAGGATGTTAAAAATAATAATCTCATGGAAATGTGGAAGACTGAATTTAAGATTGGGAAAGTGAAATTGATGGAATTGTCCACCCTTATCTCCAAAGAAAGGATGCATTCACAATCCATTCTTAGCATTACCAAGGAAATAAATGGATGTTCTTCAAGATCAAAGGCAAATCCTTAACAGGGAACCTATGAAGATCTGGAAGAAAATAGCCCCTCCCCTACTGCCATGCTTTTATTTGGAGAGCCGAGCCGCCTGCCTTGATGAGAGCAGCCTACAAGCTGTGTCACCACGAATCCTGCCGAGTCAAGAAAAGATTTAAGAGTTTAGGGCTTCCCAAGTGTGACTCAGTCAAAACAAATTCACATGGCTGGCTCACCTGACTGCACTCAGTTTTGTCCTCTGCTCTAAGGGCAAGTGGATCAGAAGGAGGGGGGGGGGAAGCAGGACCGAACAGTCCCACGGGATTCATTGGGGCAGCCCAGTCAGATGGGCGACATATAAATAATAAAATTATTATCATTATGATGAATATAGTTGACACTGGCTACAATCCACTCAGTCAAATGTCCTGGCACGATGCTTTGCAGCAGCTTGCAAAAACCCACCTTCAATCTTGGATCGGTGAATTGTAGGGTCAGCAACCTGCTGAGATGTCATCAGAAGCCAGCCAGCTCATCAGGTCTCCACTTAAATGCTTGAGAAAATCTCAGGACAGGCGGCACTTATGCTCATAGCAGAGGGAGGGGAAGTGTCTGGAAAAGATGCGTCGATCCCTAGAACGGTGCCGAAGCATGAAGGTGGCATTGCTTGCCTTGAGACAGCTGACATTCTGGGGTGGTTTATTTTATTTTATTTTTATTAAAGACTTTATTGAATATTTCAAACATACAAATTTAAAACAAAACATACAAAGAAAAAACCAAAGAGTTAAAAATTACATTCCACAAATTAAATTCCACAAATAAATTCATCGTTATATACCATACTTCTTTTAACCTTCTATTCCTTTGAACTTTTCTTACACTCCTTTCCTTCCTTTTTGTTATTTATTTTCCCCTTAATCCTTTAGCCCCCCCTCCCCTTCCCCTTGCCTTATTCTCGGGTTCTTTACCCATCCTTTGGTTACTACTTTATCCTCTTCGTAAATCCTCTTCTGGGGTGGTTTAACCACATGCTCAGATTCCAGCTGAATTGAGATTTCTGCTTTAGTGTCAGTGGTTATTGGCTACCTCATCCTTGTGGTGAGTGTGAGTATCTGGCTTTTCATATCTATACGGGTGGCAGAAGACAACTTTGGGGATAAAAATCTTTTTATCCCACCTTTCCTCCCACGACCTCAAGGTGCTATACATAGGTCTGCTCCTCCCCGTTTTATCCCCACAAGAACTCTGTGGTAGGTTAGGGTAGTTACAGGTAGGTAGCCTTGTTGGTCTGCCGTAGTCGAAACAAGATAAAAAAGATCCTTCCAGTAGCACCTTAGAGACCAACTATGTTTGTTATTGGTATGAGCTTTCATGTGCATGCACACTTCTTCAGATACAGTGGTTAGGGTGACAGTGAGTGACTGACTCCAAGGTCACCCAGTGAGCTTCGTGGCTGAATGAGGGAGTCGAACTCTGGTCTCCAGGGTCCTAGTACAACACTCTAACCACTGTACCACTCTGCCTTTCACAGCTGATATGCAAAGGAAAGGCAAGGGAGAATTGTGCTGCTGCTCCCCAGTCAAGAAGTTGATAAGAGCCCTTCCCTTTGGGAAAAGGAAGATTACTTCACAGGCCTTGGGGTAGGGTAGCCACCTAGGGTAGGTCCAGTGCCAAGGGCGTTCTGGTGGTTCCATCACTACGAGAAGCCAAGTTACAGGGAACCAGGCAGAGGGCCTTTTCGGTAGTGGCACCCGCCCTGTGGAACGCCCTCCCTTCAGATGTCAAAGAGAACAACAACTATCAGACTTTTAGAAGACATCTGAAGGCAGCCCTGTTTAGGGAGGCTTTTAATGTTTTATAGATTATTGTATTTTAATGTTCTGTTGAAAGCCGCCCAGAGTGGCTGGGGAAACCCAGCCAGATGGGCGGGGTATAAATAATAAATTATTATTATTGAGTTCAATGGGTTCATACTCCTAGGTAAGTATGTGTATGCATCAGTACCCATTTATCTGAAAGTAAGCTCTGTTAAACACAATGGGGCTTTCTCCTAATAAACATATTGGTTTGTATTCATAATCTTCTGACTTCTCCTAAAAGTCAAACCATTCATATCCATTTATGTAATGATTTTATCCTGCATTTTCCCCATCACCAAGTTTTCATTGTACTCGAGAACAGAAAATATTTTTAGATCACTTCCACTAATGAGACGATGAATTCAAACTGTCTCTTATTTAACAATTCATCTTTGTCTTATCAACCATTTCCCCCCACCCGCAAAGAAAATTAGAGGCATTAATTGCTTCTTGCAAGAGCTGCTTAACGCACAGGCACCTACCAAACTTTTAAAACCATAATAATTCCAATTGTCTTGAAAGTCTGGCCTCCCCATTAAGCTCTAAAAGCATTATTTAGTTTCCTTGAATTTCCACCTCCCCACCCTTATAAAATGAAATTGATCATATAAGGCTGTTTGTTTTAAATGCGGCATTCACAACGCAAATTATTATGAAGTTATTATCCCTGAAACAAATGGCTTGGAAATGTGTTCCATATCATTCATTTAAATTTTATGGGTTGTTGAAATAAATATGCAAATTGCCTTATAATTCCCCGGCTCGTGACATCGTGGGTGACGGATGCTAGCTATGCACTTGAGAATTAATGTGTGTACACCCACTTATATATCCTAGCAATGCTACCCACAACCATTATTTATGGAGCTCTGCTACTCTCTTTCAAGATACTGGCTGGAAGATGCCTGCCACTGAGCTGCCTTTATTACTTACTGCCCCAGCATTGCTTCCTTGCTATTAATGAAATTGATAGTCATACGAGGACCTATTATTAAGTGTGAAAATGAGCTCTGTCTAGAAACAAATGTGGCAAAGGGAGAGGATCTTGGCAGGACTAGTCAATAGCGACTTCTTGGAGCTATTGACACTGGCTGAGGTTTGGTATCCAGTCATATTCTCGTTCCATGTATAGATCCATAGAGTCTGAGGCACCATCTGCACTATTATGAAGACTGTTGTTATGTATTTAGTGGTCTGTGTTTGCCTGAGCTTGAGTCTGGCCCAGGCTTCCTCAAACTTGGCACTCCAGATGTTTTGAGACTACAATTCCCATCATCCCTGACCACTGGTCCTGCTAGCTAAGGGGTGATATGATAGCCATGTTCAAATATGTAAAAGGATGTCATATAGAGGAGGGAGAAAGGTTGTTTTCTGCTGCTCCAGAGAAGAGGACACGGAGCAATGGATTCAAACTACAAGAAAGAAGATTCCACCTAAACATTAGGAAGAATTTCTTGACAGTAAGAGCTGTTCGACAGTGGAATTTGCTGCCAAGGAGTGTGGTGGAGTCTTCTTCTTTGGAGGTCTTTAAGCAGAGGCTTGACAGCCACCTGTCAGGAATGCTTTGATGGTGTTTCCTGCTTGGCAGGGGGTTGGACTGGATGGCCCTTGTGGTCTCTTCCAACTCTATTATTCTATGATTCTATGATTCTAGCTAGGGATCATGGGAGTTGTAGGCCAAAAACACCTGGAGGGCCGAGTTTGATGAAGCCTGGTCTGGACTAAGGATTCTGAGCCCCTGTGTTCTGATTTGATACATGATATCCAACAATTCAGGATTTGGGCCTCTGCCATTGGCCCTTAAACTCTGAGTTATGATTCGCAACTTGGAAGTTTAGACAGCCAATCACGTTGGGAGTGGGGATGGCACAGACCTTCAGAAATGTATATAAGCAGTTGCTTTGCCCCCTGCTGTCCAGTTCTGTTAGTTCAATAAAGGTTCTTGCTGTTATCACTGTGTCTTGCCTCGTGGGAACCCACCTACCCGTCAACTGTGGTTTGTTATTGGTGCAGAAAGTTGTTCGGAGACCCTCATTTCCCTTCACAGAGTGACAATTCCCAGAGTTCCTTAGGAAGAAGAACTGAGTGTTAAGGTCCAGCAAAACATTGTCTGCTGGACTTCCTGAACATTATTACCCACCTCTGGAGAGCTTAGGTATGGTACTGGAAGTAGCAGTGGCCATCAGTACTGGCATGATCTGCAATGGGAAGCTAGAAGGCATTTTAGATTTCCCACAATGCCCTGCCATAGGCCACACTCACAGCATACAATGAAAGCACTATGATACCACATTAACATACCCTCCAACATTTCTCTGATGAAAATAGGGATGTCCCGTTCCATAATGATAATTTTACTCTTTATACCCCACACATCTTATTGGGTTGCCCCAGCAGCTCTGGGCAGCTTCCAACATATATAAAAACATAATAAAACATTAAACATTAAAAAAACAACCTTCTTTATACAGGTTTGCTTTCAGATAGCTCGGGGGTCGGATAACTCCATACCCTCCAAGATTTCTCCAGTAAAAATAGGGACATCCTAAGGAAAAGCAGGACATTCCAGGATCAAATCAGAAACTGGGACGGCTTCTCTAAATCAGTGACATCCCTGGAAAATAAGGACACTTGGAGGGTCTGCATTAAACCGTCATGGCTTCCCCCCCCCAAAGAATCCTGGGAGCTGTAGTTTGCTAAGGGTGCTCAGCGTTATTAGGAAACCCCTATTCCTCCCACAGAGCTGCAATTCCCAGAGTGCCTTGGAAGAAGAACTGAGTGTTAGACCACTCTAGGAATTGTAGCTTTGTGAGGGGAATAGCAGATATTCTTGGTACTTCCCCCAAAGGCTAATCATAGCTGATGGTACCAATAGCCACGCCTGACAAACAAGCCAACATTTTCTGTGAGGTTCAGGTAGGGTTTCACTTGAAATTTCACTTGGGGTAGAACTTTGGCAGCAACTCTGCATGTTATCTTGTTGCCTTTCTCGCTGCAACTTAGAGATCAGCCTATTGCAGAAAATAATGTCTCTGGTCCTACTTGATCAAGGCCAGATTAAGACCTTTAGAGGCCCTAAGCACTTAAAAGATTTTGGTGCCCCCCACATATATCTTATTCAAAATATAAACAATAATAAACCGTAAAATAAAATCATATTTTTTCAAAATGAAACAAAACCTACAGCAAGATGGAAAATAATGTTGATGTTTTGTTTTGTTTTTTGTATGCTTCCACTTTATCTGGAAGAACTATACAGTTCCTGTTGCCTTAAAAAGGTTAACAATATTTTAAAGGATCCATCTCATCCAGGATATAGTCTCTTTGCACCACTGCCTTCGGGTAGAAGATATAGAACAATTAGATCAAGAACAAATAGATTGAAGAACAGTTTCTACCCAAGAGCTTTAACCATCTTAAATGCTGTAACCAGATAATATGACATTGGAGAGCTGTGATGGGTGTATGTGTGTGTATGTGTGGCTTTTGTGTGTGTGTGTGTTTTGTGCTGTTTTTTGTTTTGTTTTTTCTTTCTTTGTTTTTATGGGATGGTATGCAATTTCGTTGCACTTGTATAGCATTGTGCTTGTACTTGTGCAATGACAATAAATAAATTATCTTATCTATCTTATCTATCTATTTATATTTGGTGGAAAAATCTCTTACATTTTCTAATTGCAAAGTCTTTCATCAAATCCTTAAAACTAGGCTTACATAACACGTCTGCTTCTATACTTAGTAGAGACAAGGCATCCAGCCTGCCTTGGTGCATAGTCGTTCTGTTGGGTTTTTTAAATATACTTCAACTGAGAAAATGAACGCTCAGCTTGAGCAATTTGTGACCATTAATGTTAAAAATCCGGCAATGGAAAATTTCTGTTGTACTCCCCTTACCTTGATGCCCTAAGAATGTTCTTATTTTGCTTAATGGTTAATCCAGCCCTGTTCTTGATATTAAACCTTGATGCACTTCAGCCTGTTCAATATTTCTACTCATTTTCTTTAACCGTCAATTTTGTTCCCCCTCCCTTCTCAGAGGAGATGGATCCATCCCCTGCAGTGCGTTCCGAATATCTGGTCTCAGGGATTCGAACTCCTCCCGTCCGAAGGAACAGCAAGCTAGCCACGTTGGGCAGGATCTTCAAGCCATGGAAATGGAGGAAAAAGAAAAACGAGAAACTAAAACAGACGTCAGCAGGTAAGGGGAAAAAATATATTTATTTTTACTTTGGCCAGGAACATGTATTATGGCAAAAAATGGGGGCAGGATTTGCTTGTCATAAGAGAAGATCACATTTGTAAAGCATAAACTGGGCTGTGCATAGTCTTTGATTTGCGCAAGTGTAGAAAAAGCAGAGAAATGTTCCGTAGATCGCAAAACCTGACTTTTTGAGAGTATCAGTTTTTATTATTTTAAAAGCAAGTTTCACCCCCCCCCCCATGATAGCAGGGTTAGGTTTGAAATTCTGTAGGTAGTCCCTGAAGAAAGCACAGGAGCCTGGCTGTTCAGGGTGATTTCAGGTGGTCATGGGAAGGGTTTAACATGCCCCCTAGGGACGCGGGTGGTGCTGTGGTCTAAACCACTGAGCCTCTTGGGCTTGCTGATCGGAAGGTCAGCAGTTCGAATCCCCACGACGGAGTGAGCTCCCGTTGCTCTGTCCCAGCTCCTGCCAACCTAGCAGTTCGAAAGCACGCCAATTCAAGTAGATAAATAGGTACCATTGTGGCGGGAAGGTAAACGGTGTTTCCGTGCGCTCTGGCATTCGCCACGGTCCTCCGTGCTCCAGTAGCAGTTTAGTCATGCTGGCCACATGACCTGGAAAACTCTGTGGACAAACGCCAGCTCCCTCGGCCTGAAAGCGAGATGAGCGCCGCAACCCCATAGTTGCCTTTGACTCAACCGCCCGGGGGTCTTTTACCTTTTACCTTAACATGCCCCCTGTAGTTCTGAGTCCCTCCTACAGACCAGGAGAAACTGAATAAATTAAGCAAAAACATTGATAATGCAAATATTTACATGCTGCAGAATCCAGATTTCCTTCCTACAGATCCCGCCCCCCCCTCTTTTCTTTCTTCAAAGTTTATCGCAGAGCCATCAAGGCCCTGGTTATAAGAGTTTAAGGCTGAATGCATGCACTGTTTGGCAGGAAAAATCTCAGCTCACGGTGGCTTTTTCCAGTCATTCCCCTCTGGTTAAGGCATGGCAGGGATGGGGGGGAATAGAATGGGGGAATCCACACTTATACATGTTCTGTAGTGGAACCTCAGTTGGCTCCCACAAGCGAGCCACAGAAAGAATGTAGTTGGTCAGGGGCACCATGGATTCAAAAAGGTTGAAAACCACTGTTTTCAGTCCGGACACTGAGATCCATTGCCGAGGACCTTCTGGCGGTTCCCTCACTGCGAGAAGCAAAGCTACAGGGAACCAGGCAGAGGGCCTTCTCGGTAGTGGCGCCCGCCCTGTGGAACGCCCTCCCATCAGAGGTCAAAGCGATAAACAACTATCTGACATTTAGAAAATACCTGAAGGCAGCCCTGTTTAGGGAAGTTTTTAACCTGTGATATTTTAATGTATTTTGATATTTGTTGGAAGCCACCCAGAGTGGCTGGGGAGACCCGGCCAGATGGGCGGGGTACAAATAATAAATTTATTATTATTATTATTATTATTATTATTATTATTATTATTATTATTTATGGGTACTGATTTCTCCCCTCAAAGTCAGGGGCCCTTGCCCAGGAATGCAAATGAAGGCCTTCACAGGTACCATGAAAAAACAAAACAAAAATCGCTTTAAATATATACTAGGTATAATTTATCTTTCTGGCTTAGATTTCTGTTCTTTTATAAATGCTGTATCTCTCATTAGCCCTTTAATTAAAAGAAGGGGGCACATACTTAAATAAATAAGAAGCGAGTAACCTTGTGGTCAGAAATAGCATTTTATGGCAAAAGGTGTTCGTGGGGAGTGAGGACGAAGAGAGTCACGATGCTCAGTAAGGCTTAAAGGCCAAGGATTAAGGATTCAGTTGCAAAACAAGAAAGAAAGAAAAAACACGAAATAAAACTTCTGTATTTTAGGATTATTTAAAAGTGGTTTTGAATACCCCATATTAACACAGGAGAACTCATAGCTAATTTAGTAGCTAGACCTAATTATTGGTTTATAACGATGGTGACTCATTTTAGAACCTGTGAGTTGGCTAGAAATATTGACAGCCCTGAGGAATGCAACCACATATGGTCTAAAATACGGAGGTGGGGGTTTTGCCCCCTCCCTCAATATCCCTGCTGCTTGTTATCCCTTTTCAACAGAGCTGAAAACGGGCCTTAATAAGCGTTGCTAGGCCTTGCCTAGCTGAAAGGAAGCAAAGGTTAGGAATTCTTACAAGCAGTTACTGGAGTAGTCAAGCTGTTATTATGCGGCTCCACAGCAAGCTATGAGCCGAAATGAGCTTTTCCTGCTTGCATTTAGCTCCTCGTTGAACTTCTCTCAGCAAGACTTGTGGTTCCATCCAGCTGTGTGTCTTTCCCTTGTTCTTTCAGTTAGGAAATGTCAGGATGGGGAAAGGCGAGTGGGATCCACTCTGGTTTGGGTTCCCCCCCTCATAGTACACAAATATTGTAGAATTCTTTCCCCAAAAACCACCCTGCAAGGGTTGTGTTTTCCCCTTTTGGACAGCGGGGGATGCTAGGGGAATTATCTATGTCCTGGCACTGCAAAACTTACTTTAGCACAGTACAGTCTTACCTTGGATCTCAAACGCCTTGGCTCCCAAACAAATCAGCTCCTGAATGTTCTGGTTTTCGAAGGTTATTTTGGAACCCGAATGTCCGATGTGGGTTACGCGGCTTTCGATTGGCTGCAGGAGCTTCCTGCAGCCAATCAGAAGCCGCACTTTTGGTTTCCGAATGTTTTGGAAGTCGAACGGACTTCTGGAACGGATTCCGTTCAACTATTTTTCTAGAACTCACCTGAACTCACCATGAATGCCCACTTGAGAGGTGCCAGAACTGAGTCCGGTGAGTTCCAGCTGGAAACCCCCCCCCAGCTTTAGCATAAGCATTACCTTGCTTGATAAGATCAGAATTCCATCTAGTCTGGCAGTCCATCTCAACTGTCCAGAATCATGGACATCTAGGGAAGCTGTATGTCGGAAGGTTCAGGACAGTCCAAAAAAGTATTTCATACAGTGTACATACAGTAACTTAACTACAGAATTCATTCCCACAGGGGGAAATGATAGCCACCAGTTTAGATGGCTTCAATGGAAGGTTGGACAAATTCATAGAAGGGTGGGGCTAGTTACTAACCATGGTGCCTCAACTGTTGGAGACAGAATACTTCTGAATACCAGTTGTTGGGAACCAACTACAGGAGGGGAGAATGTTCTTACACTCGGTTCCTGCTTCCAGGTTTTCCATAGGCATCTGGTTGTCCTCTGTGAGAAAAGGATGTTGGACTAGATGGGGCTGCTGGCCTGATCCAGCAAAGCTTTTCTTATGTTGTAGAAACCTGCTTATAGAGCGAAATGAGGTTATTTGTCCCCAGTTTGTCTCCAACATCAGGCATTCAGCTCTGAGCCTGTCCCCTCCAACAGAGTATGGTCTGCTGGACATCATCTACAGTGGGAAACTATGATGCAAATGGCATTTTGGACTTGCTACAATTCTCTGACGTAGCATCATTCCATAGTATCACAGGATCCAAGTCTTTCTTGCTATGTCTTTTGCTCTGGGGTTGTGGGGAGAGTTGGACTAGAGAACTTGCCCAAGTCTTTGACTCGTCATTCAAACCATGTGAGATGCTGGGAGGAGAGATGGGGGCTTCCTGTGATGGCAGAAGCCACTTTGCACGGTGTGTCTGTGTGATCCTACAAGCTAGTGTGGTGTAGTCAACAGAGTGCTGGATCTGGAAGACTTTGGGTTCCAATCCCCACTCCACCATGAGGTCATTGGTTGACTTCAGGGTTATCCCCCATGTCCATTTGCCCCAAAGAACTTGGAAGAAGGGTGGGATACAAAAGTTAAGAACGAGTAAGGCAGTCTGACCAATGGGAGGTAGGGAGGGTGAGAAAGAGAGGCACTGCGTTTAACCTCTCACTTGCTGTGCCATCCTTCAAGCTTGACATCCTTCACCCATTCATGCAGGCTTCTTGTGTTCTTCATTCCCACGCTCTGTCTGCTCTGATGTTCCATGTTGACCATGCTCACCCCACCCCACCCCTTTTTGCAGTGTTAGAGAAGAAGACAACCACAAGGCAAGGTCGGGACGAACTTATTAAGAAAGGCCTGCTGGAAATTATGGAACAAGGCAAGTGAAAACAATCTTTGTATTTTTATTCCCCCCCACTCCTTGCCATAGGAAACTGGAAGGGATTTCACTGTTTAAAACAAACCAACAAATCAATCATTTTAGATAGGTACTTTAGCACTCAGGGGGAACAATGAAGGGGGTCTAGACTAATGCCCCCCCGGTGTTTTTCTTCTGTCTATAGTGAAGGCATATGTATAGATTTTATAAGTGATTTTCAGCTTGGAAGACATTTTGCCATGTAAACATTATATCAAAATAATAACAACACCACATTTTGTTCCTGTAAAACCCACATGCAACACACATACAGTACATGCTGAGAAACTATCCTCCAATATCTGCGAAGTTTTCTGATGTCCCTCCAGACGTTATATTTTTTAAAACACCCGCAGCCCACCTTTCCTTCCAGGAGCACAAAGTGATGTACATGGTCCTTCCCCTACCCATTTTATCCTCACAACACGCCTGTGACGTACGTTAGGCTGAGAGGAAGCAACTCGCCCAAGGTCACTCACTGAAGCTCATGGCTGGGTGAAGATTCGAAGCCTGGTTTCCCACGTCTTAGTCCAACACTCTAACCCTGATTCTAACTCCCATCAGCTGTAGCTAACATGTAGATGATGGAAGCCATTGTCCAGCAACATCTGGAGAGCCACAGGTTCCCCACCTGTGCCTTACTCTAATGGTTAACCCATTTCTGGTTCAATATTTAAAACAAACAGAGGCGAGGAAACTCAGGCCTGTGCATCATTTTTTAGCCAATAATTTCTGCCCCTCCGCTCTGTCATTGGCATGGCTTGCGTGGACGCACCATTGACTCCATCACACATTTGCCTTCTCCTCTACTCCACTTTCTTCTTCTCTTCCAAACATCTCTGGAGAAGAGAAGAGCAAGAACTGGGGTGTTGTTTTTTGTTTCATTCTCGTCTTTGCTATGGTCCTATGTTGCCAAAGAAAGCTTTGAGTGAGCAAATTTACAATGCAACACCGTTTGTCTAGGCAGGAGAGTTTGAATAATGGGTTGCCAAGAGCAATCTAGCATGATCCATGTTCTTCCTTCCCAACACGATGGATGCCTTGAGTCTCGGGGGGGGGGGTTACTTTACAGTTTTAGTAACACATGCCGTTTATTAACCTCTGCTTAAAATTCACCCGCAATGTCTTTTTAAAGAACTGTCCATAAGCCTGTTCCTATGTACGCAGCAGTTACATCCTAATCTTTTGCAATTAAGCACTGTTTTAATGCAAGGGTTTGCGGTTGTCAGATCTGTATTATTACACTCAGCAAAGTGCAATAAATCTTGGAAGGCGCTGGAGTTTCTGTTGTACCAGAGGAATGCCACAGTTACTAAAAGTGGACTCATAGAATTGTAGAGCTGGAAGGGACCTCAAGGGTCATCTAGTCCAACCCCCTGCAATGCAGGAATCTGAACTAAATCACACATGGCAAATGACATGCAGTTCCACTTGCTCTTCTGCTTCTGATTGGCTCCTGTGGTTTTACTTGGGTGGGGGCGCAGAGGTCAGTGGCACACTAGGATTAAAGAGTGCTGCCTTACTCTCCTGTAGCACCACAAGCCCAGTGTAAAATGCATTACTGTTACATTATCCTATTGCACCGAAAACACAAAATCCTACCGCCTGAGACCATGCGCAGTATATGACAACTTCCAGTTGTGTTTGCAGGAATTTCTGAGATGATCTGTGCAAAGAGTTTCAAGCACTTTAAAGTATGACATAAATGCAGGTATGATTATAGCTTTAAAATGCAAAAATGGAGGTAATTGCACTGAAGAACGAACAATAATTATCAAATCTGTAGGTTTCCTTAACAGACACCCGAAAGGGGTCTCAATAAACTGAACAATTTTGTTGTGGAGTTGCGATCAGCTCCTGCAAATTTAAAGCATGTAGGATCAGGCATCCAGTGAAGAGCTGAGAATACAAAAAGCTTCAGATATCGTTACATAAATATTACAGTCTTCTCAGCTTTGAAGCTGTTTAAATACATTTAAAAGTATATAGAAACATAGTTGATGAAAGGACATTGTACTGAAGAATCAAAATGTTTGTGCCCAAATTGAATCCCCTTGGGGGTGTTTCTTATGCTGCTTTTCCCTTCTGGCTTCATGCACAAAAGTGACCAGATAATATCTAGAAATGCAGTAAAAAGTCAAGCTTCGGAGAGATTTTGCATGACTTTTTTTTATAGCTCTTAACGGAGTAATGCAAACAGCTAGAAGCCGTGGGAGGACAATGGATGGGAGCCCAGAAGACCACTGACACTCCTAACCCTTATCTGAGCAAGCAAACAGGGTGCTGTATACAGGTGAAACTCAAAAAATTAGAATATTGTGGAAAAGTCCATTTATGTAAGCAATTGTTTTCATTAGCTACTGGAGTTTAATATATGAGATAGACTCATGACATGCCAAGCGAGATATGTCAAGCCTTTATTTGTTATAATTGTGATGATTATGGTGTGCAGCTGATGAGCACCCCAAAGTTGAAATTGTTACTTTGGGGTTCTTATCAGCTGTACCCCATAATTGTTACTTTGGGGTTCTCATCAGCTGTATGCCATAATCATCACAATTATAACAAATAAAGGCTTGACATATCTCGCTTGGCATGTCATGAGTCTATCTCATATATTCGTTTCACCTTTTAAGTGGAATTACTGAAAGAAATGAACCTTTCCACGATATTCTAATTTTTCGAGTTTCACCTGTAGTATACTGAAGAACTGAATTATCAGAGGTGAAAATATGGGTCCTATTTTTTATTTTGTTAAAAAAAGAGGGTGTGAGGTTGGAAGGAGGGAAGCCAAGAGTGGGAAGAGGGAATGAAGAATGGGTTGTTCTATTGTAATAATGCGAAAACCCTAATAAATTATAGGGGGGGGGGAGAGAGAGAGAGAGAGAGAGAGAGAGAGAGAGAGAGAGATCTAATCCAATGTGAAGCACTTGAAGTCCAACTGCAGAGAGTTGAGCATGTCTTAGGAAATGCTGTGTATCAGGGGCGGTGTTGGTGGAAACAGGGCGAAACAACTGGCCTCGGGCGGCACTATGATGTGGGGCATATAAAGGAAGGGAGGAATTATCATCTCCATGGTGTAGCACACCTTTTAAATGTGGGTTGGGTGGAAGGTAGAGAAACTCTGGTCTCAAAATGTATTGGGCTGGCCCTGAAAGTTTCAGGAGCTAAACTAGAACACAGTCCCATCAACAAGAGATCCTTCGCTAGGCTCAGGGGGATCTCCAGAATCCAACTAGCCCTTCTCATGCATCTCCTCCCTGTCCACCGTAATGAATCCCCACCCCTCTTTGTGCATCACTTTTTCTCTCAGTGGATGCTTTGTCTGAAGAATAAGCTACTTGCAAGTTCCGCCTCTGTCATTTTTGCTTGTTCTTTCTGTGTGGCTCCCGTGTCCTCTCCTTCACCTCTCCTTAAATTTCCCCATCTTGCCATGTCCAAGGACCTGTTCCCCCTTCACTTACTTGACCTGTAGTTTGGGAGTGGCTAGCTTTTTGGGGCCTTAAAGGCTGCCTTCTTTGTTTGAATAATCCACAATGGGCATGGTCCAAACAGTTGAGGCCACTCCACACTAACTCTCTGATGGAGGGGTATCCCTGGCTGCTAGCCACAATATCAGTTGATGAGAACGGCGGGGGGAGGGCATGCTATTGCATTCAGCTTCTGCTTGTGGGCTTCCTGTAGACATCTGGTTGGCCACTGTGAGAAAAAGGATGTTGGACTGGATGGGGCACTGGCCTGATCCTGCAGGGTTCTTCTTATATTCCCTGTCTCTCACACAGCACACACTCATGCACATGCATACAAACCACAGATACAGCTCTCCTTCGCTCGCTCCCTGTCTCTCTCTTTCTCTCACTTACACACATCCAGGAGTGGCTGTTGCCCCTGACCTCCCAGCAGTGGCATCCCTGTTACTTACCAGAACATAGCTGTCAACCCTCCCTTTTTTTGGCTGGAAACTCCCTTATTCCAATGCCGTTTCCCGCTGCTATCCCGGATTGTTGATATCCCTTAAATTTCCCAGATTTCAAAGGAAGCAGCTCCTCTCCCTCCCTGCCGGCCAGGGAGGCTCCTCAGCTGCGTTGCTCGGCTGCCAATAACGAGTCTGACACCGACTGGGGGCGGAGCTTGCATGCCTTGTGCAGCCAGACCCTCAAGCCCAGCCAGACAGACAGCCTGCCTGCCATCTACGCGCTCGCTCTTTCGCTCTCCCGTTCGCGCACAGCCTCTGGAGCGCAGGGTGGTGAGGCTACTTGGTGTCATTGCACCGCCCTCGTGGCATCCCTGAGCCCAGGCGGCCGCCACCATGCCCTGCCATGCCTCGCGGTGCCCCTGTTTCCCAAGCGCCGTCTGCCTGTTTGAGAAGGGGCCCCGAGCTCGCTCTGCTTCCCCTCCTCGTGTCACCATGGACAGGCTTACTTTGGAGTAACACCCACCGGACTCAGGGGCTTGCTTGCCCTCTGAGCAAAACACGTGGAGGCTTAGCTTGCTTGCAGGTAAATTTGTTCAGCCTTAGCTTGTAGCCTGGTGTAAATTAATTTGTAGCCTGGGGTGATTGCCGCAGCGTGGACTGTCCCCGAGAACCGTAGACTGTTCCCGGGACAGGTGAGGCTGCTGATCCCTTATTTTCAAATCTGAAAGTTGACAGCTATGTACGAGAAGGGAGAGACAATGGAAGGCTGGGCTCTGCTGATGTGCCTGCATGGCCCCCACCTCTCTGTGTATCTTCACTCACTTCTCCTGCATGCATTTGACAACCCACATCCTGCCAACAGTGACTAGCAATAGCTGTCTGAGGTTTCAGGCAAGAGTCTTCCCTAGCCATCCCTGGAGATGCCAGGGCCTGAATCTGAGGCCTTCTGCGTGCAGAACAGATACTGTATTCTGAGCTACCTCCTGCACCACCAGCCCTGCTCGCCTTCCAAACCCATGCCCTCATGCCTTGCAAATACCATAGGACCACTTTTCTCATCTGGCTCCTCAGAATACAGAGTAAATGTTGGTGGGGATTCCCCCCTCCCTTCCCCACATTTCTGCAGCTTGTCTCTGCTACAAAAGTGTAGGGTGTCACCCAAACGACCAGATTTAATAGTGCACAAAAAAAAGGAAAGACAAAAGACACGGGCAGCAAACAATGCGGGTGGCAGTTAATATGCCAATGACTATGTATGGGCTGGCTTCAACAATGAGTTGGAACGTAGGCAATGAACTCCCTTCCCTCCCTCCTTGCAGCGTATCATAGCAACCGTGCTGCTGCAAAGGCTATTTTAAGAACAGTAACTTTTCTCCGAACGTGATTACGAGTGGGCGAGCTCAGCCTATAAAAATGTTGCACTGGGAGCTCTGCAGCATGCAGACTAGGTTTCCCCATGTCCTCAGATTGCAAGCAGTGTGAAATGCTGGGTCTGAGTGCCCTTGATGAAATGGGGGGGGGAGTTGGGCTCCTTTCAATCACCACTCCAGAAACTTGTAATGAAATAGTAACAAGGATAAGCCGGTCTTATCATCAGCTTCTGATGAAGGGTGTCTCAAATGGAGGGATGTGAATTCTCCGGCCAGAGATCATTCCAGGTTCTTCACCCATGTTCCTTTTCCAGTAATTGCTTTGGTTTGGATTATAGTGCTGAGCCTATTATTTCTGAGGCAGGGAGGTTGAAGGAAGACCAGGAGTACCAGTCTCAGTAAGGAAAACATGGCAACGCTCTGGCTTGCAGCAGAAAATAATGAAGGATTCTCAACCCTCGGTATATTGTTTACACTGGCCTAATAGATTCCACCACCCCTATCTTCTGAATTATTTGGGATCCTATCGTGTCAGATCAACACACAGCAAAGGTGATTTTTAAAAATGTGACTCCCACGTAAGCTTGTGCATGCGAGACACAGGTATTGAAAACAGAAGTACTGTATATATATTTCCTTCTGGCTTCTGAAAATGGATCCAGGCTGGGTTTATTCCCACCCCCACCCCCCTTTTTAAAGAAAAATCAAATTGTGTACACATTTTATGTAATTTAAATTATACATAGGAAAATGCCAGTGGCTGATTTGAATGAATACTATAGACCTGCTCTCACATCAAAACAGCATAGCCCCCCCCCCCGGCTTCACATTTTACAGTTTTTGGAGGGAACACTCTTCTCTGAGTTTGCAATACATGTGTCATGTCTGACAATCACTTACAGTGAGAGTTTTTTGTTTTTGTTTTATAAAAAAACACAATTTCCAGAGAAATGGCCTACATTGGTCTCTTGTAGCAAAACAACAAAGGGTCTTGTGACAATTTTAAGACTAATACATTTAGCATAGCATAATCATTTGAGACCTAGAACCCATTTCATCAGAGGCATTGAGTGAGGTCATCAGTTGTCAGGTAACATCTGAGGGTGTCACTCCTTGCATCTGTTGATGTGGACTATGGTCAACAAAAGCTTATGCCATAATAAATTTGTTAGCCTTTAAGGTGCCACAAGACTCTTTGTGGGATTTTGGTCTGTGTATACTCAATGTACATATACAGGAAATGTGTGTCTGATAGCTACATTCTAACATGTGCACAGAGAAGGCAAATCTTACTTGTTTCATGTGTTGCATGCTAATACCTACCCAAGTTTGCCTTCCGTGAATACATTTTGTAGCACATGCTGCAGCCTGCGTTGTGTTGTATTTTCAGACTTAGGGAACTGTCCCTGGTGCTGATTTCTCATTTCCTTTTTACAAATTCTCTAATCGCCCATATTGTGCCGTGTACTGTAATCATATGAACCATGTTGATAGTAAACTAATAAAAAGCAAGCAAAAAATAAAAATAAATCCAATGGAGTTGGGTTAATTTGTTTGGCAGGGTAGGGATATATCTACATGCACCAATAAGGGAAAGCATACAGCCTTAAGCTGTTTTGGTTTGCTCTGTCCCTTATCGGGTGCTTCAACTTCTTTGTGATCAAAAGCATCCTATGGTCTCCTCTAGTGGTCTGTAATGGAAAGAAAGAAATTCAACTTCCATTACGCAGCTTACTTCACTCCAGCTGCCATGAAAGAGGCAAGAGGCAAGCAGAGCTTAAGCAGTCGCTTTAAAACGTACAGGAAATGCATTCAGCAAGGCCATTCTCATTCCTAAGATGAGGAAATATCTTATAAACTCAGTTAATTTCAACCTAGCAAAATGCCCATCAAATGCCATTAAATCAGGTAGGGTACGCAGGGAGAGCTTGTATGCTGCAAGGAAGCCAGGGAGATAGTGTACTTCTGTATGCTCTGCATACACAAAGTCAAAGTTCATTCCTCCCCCAGTCCTTGCCAGTGAGGGATGGGCCACTTATGTTCAGGAATACATTTCACCTGTACCACAATTGCGCCTCCAAATGATGTGGTTTTTGTTCTCACTATATATGGTCCTGACATGTGGATTAGACAAATTCATGAAAGGTAAGGTTATCAATGGCTGCTGGCCACAAGAGCTATGTTCTATGTCCACTGTCAGAGGAAGTATGCCTCTGAATGACAGTTGCTGGGAGTCACAAGTAGGGCGAGTGCTATTGCACTTAGGTCTTGCTTGTGTGCATCCCATAGTCATCTGGCTGCCCGTCATGAGAACAGGATGCTGAACTGCATGAGCCTTTGGCCTGATCCATCAGGGTTTGTTGTTATGTTCTTACATCAGGATGAAATAACATGCTTTAGGCAGCACCATGTGGAGGAGGAAGATAGATGAAGACAGGACTTGGTGACTGAATGGTCAGCACATTGGGCCTAGCCTAGCACCATTTAGGATCCACTTAAGGCAGGAAAATAATGTCTTCAGCATTCAAAGTTCAGGGCTTATGCTTAAAGTGGGGGCTAAGCCTGTTTCTGTGCTTGGTGACCCCAGCTAATGAGAATTAACTCTGTTCCTAACTGCATAGTCCAATCTCACTATCTGTATAGCATAACCGTGAGCTCTACTAGCATGTGAAGGAATACTGGAATGTCTGTCTCTTGCTCTGTCTCTCATCTCCCTGTCATTACCCCCTCCCTCCAAACATTGCACCTCCACCACACATGGATAAGCATTTGTATCTCATGTAGAACACCACCAGCACTTATTTAAAAACCTATATCTAGTCTGCATGTTTCCACGGCAGTCCTTCCCATAGCACTACTATGGAGGCAGAGCACTGCAACATTTAGTGGTTTGTTTTGAGCACATGCATATAGCACCCTTAAAACAGGGGTTCCCAGGCTGGTTTTCTGAGAAGCACCCAATGAGGCCCTCCATTGACTCAGAACCATAGCATGGGAAGTGGGCGTCAGGAAATCCTTAATGGTTTAACTAATGAGAGAATGTCATGGTGTCCTAGATTCTGAAAGCAAAGCAGCAACTGGTGCCACCAGAGCAATGCTGAGTGACCCTTCATCCCCCACATGCCAGGCACTTACCTCAGAAGAGACGCGGCAGGAACATATATCAGCCACAACCAATGCCACCTCACTTGGCAAGGAGCTGCATTCGGAAGAGCTGAGAGAAGATTCAGGTATTGGCTTTGCAACGGTATTGGCCTTCTTTCCATTCCGCTGAGCTGCAGTTGAGTCAGTTTGATGCCACAGTAGGATGTAGTGTTGGGCTGGCCCTATTCTTCTCCCCTAGACCAGAAGCTCTCAACCAATTTACTGAGAGCAACTATGAATGAGACTATGTAACTGGAGGTAGCATGTTGTCCAGCTCAGGCCCTCTCTGTACTACATGTTAAAAGCAGTATCATGCCACATGGCTTTCCCCAAGGAATGATGAGAAGTGTAGTTTGTTAAGGGTGCTCAGAGTTGTAAGGAGACCCCCTATTCCTCTCAGATTCTTTGATTCCCAGAGTTCCCTGTGGAGAGGGATCGATTGTTAAACCACTCTGGAACTTGTAGCTCTGTGAGGGGAATAGGGGTCTTCTAACAATTCTCAGCACCCTATTGTTCTCATGAATCTTTAGGGGAAATCATGACCATTCATGGTGCTGCTTTAAATATAGAGTGCAGATGGGACCTCAGTTTAGTTATAACAGATTTTCCCATGGATTGGACTAGATCAGGGATGTTAAACCTGTACCTCTGACCATGCTGGCTGGAACTCATGGAGTCCAATAACATCTGGAAAGCCACAGCTTCTCCACCTCTGAACTAGATGTGCCACTATTTCATTCTCTTATAATTTTCTGTTTTTAGAGTTAGGGCTACCCATTGGAGCCTCCTTTAAATTGCTCCAATTCACAGCATTCACACAAAGATTAAGCCTCATATGATGGTCTCAGGAGTGACTTTTCCCAGTTGCAGCTAGTAAGCCAACTGTGGCCATTCTCAGAGAGGCCTGATTATTCCAGTGTGTTCCATGTGCATGTTCCATGTTCCATGCACCTTTGCACCAGGTCTGGAAGCTCTAGCTGGTGCGAAATGCTGTGGCAAGACTGTTGATGAATACAGACTGGTACCAGCACATAGCACCAGTGCTCAAAAGCTTGCCCTGGCAGCCCATATATAATCAGATTCAAGGTTCTAGCATTAACTTACAATTTGGGTTCTGGATAACTTAAGGACCATCTGATCTCTTATAGCCCAACCCAATCACTGAGATCTTTGGAGGAGTCTCTGTTGGTGGTTCCCCATGACTCACCCGCATGGCTTGTAGCTACTAGAAGCCATGCATTCAGTGTAGTGGGCCGAAGCCTGTGGAACTCCCTCCCAATTGTGATTAGACAGGCCCTTTCCTTGTGGAACTTCAGGTGCATAACTAAGAATTTATTGATCCAGTAAATTTTAAGGGAGTGCTTGATGTTATGATAATTTTTATTTGCCCCATGTTCTGTGGATGGTTTTTATGTACTGCTTAGTAACTGAGCAGTATAGAAATGTCTCTAATAAGTAAATATAGCAGGCTTTGGTAACCCAGTAAGGTGGAACAGCTCAGCTCCAGTGAAAGAGTGCAAGTACCAATAGCAGAACAAATAATTTATTTTAGGCATATTTATTGGCATGAAGAAACCACACGATCAATTCTACTGTTTAATACAAGGAAACAACTTCGATGTGGAGTGATTTAACATGTTGGTTATAATGCATAAGCTGATTCTCAGAGATATGAAAAAGATTGTTTATAACCACTTAAAGGCAAAAGGAAACAAGTCAGGGTTGACAAATATATTTTATCTTCCTCAGTGCTGGGTTGTTGTCATTTACAGAATTTATTTTATTCACTTCCATCATTTCTAGACCACCCGTTGGCCAAAGCCCCCTGGGCATTTTGCAAAAATCAATAAAAACACAAATACAATGCAATCTGTAAAATGATCTCTACACAAACACCACAAAAACATAGAACTGACATAAAACATGAAGAAAAGCAATGCAGAAACAGGCTAGCTTAGTATATAGAATCCAACCTGAAATAAACGAAAGAGAAGGCAATTTATGCTGAAATCTAAATGCACTAAAACATACTGAAATTAAATGACCTGGGAAACAAAGAAGTCTCAACCTGGTGCCAAAGGCATCATAATTTAGGCACCAGGTGAGCATCTCTGGGGAGGGCATTTCACAGTCAGGGTGCCCCCACTGAGAAGGCCTATTTATATGCTAAATGCAGCTCACAAGACAATGAAAGCCAGCCTAAATGCAATGAATAAAACAGTTGAATCATTGTCAATGGGGGAGACCAAACCAAACTGAAATCTAGGAAAAAGGAGAAATCCTTATCAGCTCACCTAAAGGTTGAAAGGAAGGGAGCCAGCAGGTAGCCACGCCACCTAACAAGATGGGTGTTTGAGGTCTTCTGAGATCTCTTCCCCCTCCAGTTTAATCAAACACATCCAGGACTTTGGTTTGAAGCAAAAGGCCCCAACCAAGCATCAGAATCACCAGGATTGCTTCAAGCACAGCCAACCTGGCTGTTGGACAGAGCGAGGTGGCTGACTCAGATGACAGATGCTGAAAGGTGAGGAACAGGCTAAACTGTGGGTGCCATGCCACATTCCTGTTGCCCCTAAGCTACCCTGCAGCTGTCCTTATATGCAGTGGGGGACACTGTCCTATCAATCATGTTAAAAAAGATTCTGGTCAGGCCATCTGTTGGAATGGAAGCAGGAGTTCCCACCTTGTCCTTTGCCACAAGCAGGAGAATGAATTGGGCTGGTCCTAGAGAAGTCCTGATGATGATTTGGCTCCCCAGACAGAAGAATTATTCACCCAGCTGAGCCTGAAATGGATGTCTCTGCAGGAAGCATCGTTGTTTTGTAGGAATTCCTGAGCACAGCATCCACAGTCAGTCAAAGTGGAGGAGATTTTGCAGCACACTGGAGGCAGGCGAAGAGGATGGTAAAGCAGAAATAGCTGCACAGGTTTTCCTTATCGAAGAGCAGCTTACTTCCTTGATGGAGCAAGTGTAAGGACCTGATCAGACAGCAGGGACCGACCTGCAGAAGCAATGGAGAAGAATGGAATGAAAGGAGAAGGAGCTCCAGAATAGAAATAATTGAGCTACAGAACAGCTTATGTAGGAACAACCCACATTTGGGGTGGAGGAGGATAGAGGATCTGGAATAGGTAGAGGAGTCAAATCTTGAAATAATGGCTACTGGAAAACTTTGTACAGTAGGTTACATTCCAGCCATGCAAAAGCCTAGTGGCTTCTATACGCACTCATGTGTCACATATCTCCATCCTCTTACTAGGCAAGTGAAAGGCTCTGTCACAAGTTCAAGATCATATCCAGCTAGTCCAAAGCACTCAAGGAAAGGTGTGGCCTGCAGAGGACTCCAAGGGCTCCCATCCATGCTCTACAGAGACTTTAAAATAGACGGCAAAATTTCACTCGGTCGCCAAGTCTTTGGAAGGCTGATTTGACTTTCCCTGCAATTGCAAACTCCGATAAGCCTGGGCTCCTGCTTATGCAGAGCTTTCTAATCACGTTCAATCACACTTCCAGACCTTTGCACCAATCCTGCAAAGGTCTGCAGGGCAGCCAGTGCGCCCAAGATTGTTGAGGGTGGGCTTGCATGCACATCCCATCCCTGGTTTGACCCTTTGTGCTTTTAGTTGAATGCTTAGCTTTATAAGATGAGGATGAGTGCTGATGGAGAGAGGTTAACACTTCATCAAGCCATTACTTATTGCTTCAATGACTGGAGAAGTTTCTCCACTTCCACCTAGCTCTATTTTCCTGCAGCTGCATATTTGGTAGTCCACCGAAGCTGTTTGAGTTTTGTTTTTAATTTCATCAATCAGTCCATTGCCCACCCCCCCACCCCCTGGCTTGCATTTACTGTACTTCTTTACATGTATCTTGAATTAGTGGAAGTAGTTACATCGGGGGGGTTGACTAGATGACCCTCAGGGTCCCTTCCAACTCTACAATCTGATGGCAGCCCTGTTTAGGGAAGTTTTTAACCTGTGATTTTAATGTATTTTAATATCTGTTGGAGGCCGCCCAGAGTGGCTGGGGGGACCCAGCCAGATGGGCGGGGTACAAATAATAAATTATTATTATTATTATTATTATTATTATTACAATTCTATAATTTCTGGCTTTTGATTCTGAGGTGGGACTTAAGAGAGTGAGAGAGAATTGGCACATTTAGGGATGGACTAAATGGGCACATTTAGGGATGGATTTTGTTCAATCCACTTTTTTTTTTAAAGGAAGTTGAACTAATTCACACCTCTCAGATGGATCTGAGAGGATGGGAACATAATTACCCTTCAGATTTTGCAGTTCTCTTTATTTTGTATAGAAATAAAATGTATAGAAAATACCAAAATGTACAGAAAATACCAAAATAATGGAATCATAGAATTGTTGAGTTGGAAGGCATCCCAATGGTCATCTTGTTCAGTCCCTTGCAGTGCAGGAAGCAGAATGCATATGAATTGTGGATTTTTTCAGCATACCTTGAGATAGTATGATTTCCAATACCTATTTTGTGATAACCTACATATTTAAAAGGGACGCTGGTGGCACTGTGGTCTAAACCACTGAGCCTCTTGGGCTTGCCGATCGGAAAGTTGGTGGTTTGAATCCCCGTGACGGGGTGAGCTCCCGTTGCTCGGTCCCAGCTCCTGCCAACCTAGCAGTTCGAAAGCACGTCAAGTGCAAGTAGATAAATAGGTACTGCTCTGGCAGGACGGTAAACGGCGTTTCCATGCGCTGCTCTGGTCTTGCCAGAAGCGGCTTAGTCATGCTGGCCACATGATCTGGAAAAACTGTCTGTGGACAAACGCCGGCTCCCTCGGCCTATAGAGCGAGATGAGCGCGCAACCCCAGAGTCGTCTGCGACTGGACTTAACTGTCAGGGGTCCTTTACCTTTATCTTTTTACATATTTAAATGAGAAATTTCAGGAGTTAATGCAGAAGCGGAACAGAGCAGACTTATGAAGGAACACAAATGAAACTGATATGGAAAAGGCTAATCCCTAATTCTGCCCTACCATGCAGGAGATCTGAGAGAACATGCTAGGCATTGTGGACAGGAAGGGGCCATGGGCAGTGCTGGTTAAATGGCACATTCAGCTGAAAGTAGTGAAGATGGAGAAATAAATATTGGGGTACATGGGACTTAAGGGATACCGTGACAAGGTGACAGAGGGTTTCATAAGGCAAAGGTGCTTATGATGGATCTAGGACTAGATCTGAAGCCAGTGTAGGAAATTAAGGGTCTGATTTAAAGCCAGCTGCCCAGTCGGCAGAGCATGAGTCTCTTAATCTCAGGGTCGTGGGTTTGAGCCCCACATTGGGCAAAGATTCCTGCATGGCAGGGGTAGATGACCCTTGTGGTCCCATCCAACTCTACGATTCTATGAGTGGCAAGAAAGGGGAATGAGTTTGGCAACAGAGTTCTGAACAGAGGTGAGATAAAAAATCCTGGTTATCATCAAAAGAGGGAAGTGTTCTTCCAAAGGCTTTGGCTGCCCAAATGCAGTGTTTATTTTGGATTCAGACAGGCAATGAAGACCACCCAAGCTGCTCTGTTTTATATACAGGATGTGGAAAATAAAGAACAAAGCAAGAGGGAACAGGTGTCCTCTTATGAAGCCACCTGTTGCTAGAGATTCCTTTCCCCTCTTGGGCAGGCAATGGGTCCAACTCTTTTTAGGCCATCTCAGTGCAGACCTTGCTGTCGACACCATGTGCTGCACCCAACTCCTGTAAGGAGTCTGACCCATGAGATGATGTCCGTTGTCTCTTGCATTGTTCTTTATTTTCCCCACCCTGTAAATAAAGCCTGCTAAAGAGCAACTTTGATGGGGCCCCATTGCCTCTCCAAACCTTAAAGAACCACTGCCTTAGGCAACTGGGACCTTCGCCGTAACAGGAAAGGCAATTAATTGCTCAGCTGGAGCAAGCCCTGTTACAACTGGATGGGCTGTTTGGCATATTTGTCTGTAATGCAGACTATAAAGAATTTATGCAGAGAGCTGTACATTGCACAAAGCCAGGGCATTCTCCCTTCAGAAATAATGCATATGTTTCACAGCACGTTGCCCCTCAAGGCAGATGCATTATGATTAAGCATCAAATATTTATGTAGGAATAGGCATGCTGCATTGGGGTATTGTAACAATGGTGGTAGAAATGCACATTTTGCTTTCGGGGGGAGGCAGAGAAAATTTACAAGTATTCAGAAAGATTTGCATGAACGGCCAGTCGGAAAGGATTTTGAGAAACAGCGGGTTGCAAGTAGCTTTTACAGCACGTTGGTAATATTTTTCCCTTCAGAGAACACAATGAGCATTCCTTTAATTCAGTTTGCTCCCTCCTTCTGCTGCCCTCTACTGTCTGATCCAGCAGGCTTATGAATCGCTTTAATTCTGCATTCCTTGGTTTCATTTTATCACGCACTATTCAGCACATTCCCAT
The DNA here is from genome assembly GCA_034641385.1 of Darevskia mixta. NCBI lineage: Eukaryota > Metazoa > Chordata > Lepidosauria > Squamata > Lacertidae > Darevskia > Darevskia mixta. The sequence continues at coordinate 62,850,002 of JAWWNH010000029.1, forward strand.
AGGTCAGTGGAGGCTAACCTTGGCACTCCAGATGTTTTGGAACTACAACTCCCATCATCCCTAGCTAACAGGACCAGTGGTCAGGGATGATGGGAGTTGTAGTCCCAAAACATCTGGAGTGCCAAGGTTAGCCACCACTGCCATAGGTGCACTGCAAGTTACCCACCACCAAAATTGATAGGACTCATCTGCCACGACTATGTTGCCATTGAAATAAAGGGGACTAGGAAGCAATGGCTTATATCCTAGTAAGAGCATAAGTAGAACTCTGCTGGAATAGGCCAAAAGCCCATCTAGTGCAGCATCCCGTTCTTACAGTGGCCAATCAGGTTCCCATGGGAAGCCTACAAGCGGAATCTGAGTCCCATGGCGCTTCCAGCACCAGCCATTCCCAGCAGCTAATATTCAGAGGCATTGTGCCCAGGGCTGGATTTAGGTTTGATGAGGCCCTAAGCTACTGAAGGTAATGGGGCCCTTTATATGCCCAGCTGTCCTTTGTCAACAATTTGTCACTGTTTTTTGTGTTGAATATAAGCTATATGGTGATTTATGGACCTAATAGGTATCGAAAGCCATTTGCACATGCAGAATGTAGGCACCCTATATATATATAGAAATGAGCAAACCAGTGATATTTTAGGGAGCGGGCTAGCAGACGGGGCCCATTACTTACATCATAGGAGCCTACACAACACAAAACACTGTTGCTGTATGTAGGTTTTATTTTATTTGTTTTTTATATTATATTTTGGAAATGTACATCCAGTTTTTTTCCCTTTAAATTTTTGGGGGTCCCCCAAGAGAGTGGGGCCCTAAGCTATAGCTTGTTTAGTTTATACGTAAATCCAGCACTGATTGTGCCTCTCCAGCTGTGGTGATGCAACACAGCCATCATGACTAGTAGCCATTGACAGCTATGTTTTGCCTTCAATATTCTATTTCTTTCCGTGAGACCAAGGCTGAATTCCCACACTCTTGAAGGACCCCCGACTGAACTCAATAGGGCTTATTTCTGAGTGGGCATGACTATGATTGCACAGTTACTTATGACTAATGTTATCATCATCATCATCATCATCATCATCATCATCATCATCATCGACTTTTATTGCGCTAGCCATGGGCCATGGCATCATTCAGAAAAAATAACAAAAGGAAAAACAGCAATACCCATAAAAATCAGACTAAATGTTAGCAGGATGGTGACCTTATTGTGAAGTGTGTCGGAATTGTAACACTTGTAACGATGAAGGTGGCTTTTTAAATCATTATAGATGTCATCCCAGTAATTGTCTGTGAGGCAGGGTGATCGCTCCATTTTACTGAAAGAAAATGAGTGTTAAGGGTGCTGAGAGTTGTTAGGAGACACACCCCTCCACTCACAGAGCTACACTTTCCAGAAGCTTTAACAAACTCATTATTCCGAGGATTCTTTGGGAGAAGCCATGGCTGTTAGAGTTGTACAATAGTGCTTTAAATATATGGTACAGATGTGGCCCAAGCTGCCCACACTAAGAAATCTGGCATCTTTCTGTCAGGTGGAGCACAGGATCAGCTCTTTAATTTCCAAGCCAAGGAGGATTCTGTCTTGGTTAAATCAATCTATATTTCCCTCTTCTGAATGACATCTCCAGATGTCTAGGAAGCAAGAAACCAGAGAATAATCTGAGGGTTTGGGGATCAATGGCATTCGTGATAGGAATATATTCTGCACTTCTTCATCAAGTGGTAGTGTTGGAAAGTCAAATCCTTCATTAGTACTAAGGGGTCCAGCTTTCCCTTGGCCTGCTGTTTAAATCTGTGACCTTTAAAATACGCTTTTAAACACTTCAGACATATGCTCTATATAGAGAATCATTTTTTAATTTTATTTATGCAAACAAGCTCAAAACCTCAGTGCTTTGCTAAAGGTGTGAGAGGTTTCCCGCTCCCACCCCCACGAATTTCAAAACAGTACCTTGCAAATCAAATCAAATATTATTTATTGCATTAGCCATATGGCCATAGCACATAATGAGAAACCAGGCGAAAACCTGTCGTGAATGTACATAAAGTACAACAGATCCTGTTGTACCTTGCAATAAAATCAGTTTCAGTAACCCATAAAGGAACATGCCAAAGAGAACACTCGAAACTTCAGCAGCAAGAACATCTCCATCTAATACGACAGGGAGCCATAAGCAAAAAGGCCCTCTCCCTTGTTGCCACCTTCTGAACTGAGGAGGGTTTCAGATGAAGACTGAAGGGTCTGGGCAGGTTCAGATTGGGAGAAACACTCCTAAAGATATTGGGGTCCTGAGCTGTAAAGGCCTTTATGAGTTTAAATCAGCCCAGAACCAGTGTCATTTTCAGCCTGTTGGCATCAGGTGGCCACAGTCTGCCCTTGCTGCAGTTTCCAGACTGTCTTCAAGGGCAGTCCCAGGCGAAGTGCAGGGCAGGATTTTAATATTGAGGTCACCAGAGCATAGATTACTGTAGCCAGGTTAGCCCTACCAGAAAGGGTCACAATGGGGCCACCAGCTAAGGCAGTGGAAGGCATGCCATGGAGGCCACCTCAGACTACAGATCCACCTAGAACAGGTTGCACACAACTCAGCCAATCATAAGAACCCACTAACAGCATAGAATCAGAGAATCAGAGAATTGCAGATGACCCGAAGCCCAGACCCCTGTAATGCAGGGATCTCAGCTAAAGCATCCATGACAGGTGGCCATTCAACCTCTGCTGAAAAACCTCCAAGGAAGGAGAGTCCACAACCTCACGAGGGAGTCTGCTCCACTGTCAAACAGTAATGTCAGAAACTTCTTCCTGATGTTTAGCCAGAATCTCAGTCTTGTCTTGAACAAATTTCAGTTGATTGGCTCTCATCCAATCCATAATCGTAACCAGCCACCAGTTCAGTACATAAAGCATTTCTGTACAGCAGCCTCCCCCAAAATGGTGCTGTCCCAGTGTTGTTGGACTACAACACCTATCATCCATGGCCATTGGCCATGATAGCTGGGGCTGATGGGAGTTGTAGTCTGAGGACATCCAGAGGGCACCAAGTTATGGAAGGCTGATGCGCTGTCAAAAAGGGGCATTATTTAAACCTTGTGTGTATTTTGCATGTGCGCATCTTTGTGTGTGATGTAAAGAAAAGCCATTTGAGACTCTTGCTTTCCAACACAGCAATTGTTTTCTTTCAGTCAGCTCAGCTTCTTCTCATTTTCAGCAGCCCTCTTGGCTTCCTAGCCATGATTGACCATGTCCATTGTTTACATGTGCAATGCAGCTCCTGTATCCCTTGTCCTCCCTCTTGCCTGCCCCTCCCTGTGCACTGCCATCAGTCTTAATTTGACGTCCCACGAATCCTGCCACCTCTGATCCTGTCTCCTCAGCCAAGAAGACGCCAGCTTCCTCAGATGAATGTGAAAATGCCAGCCTGCCAGCCTCTGGAGAGAATCCACAAGCCTTACTTCTTTCGGAATCCACGGAATCGCCCCAGAAACAGATGGAAAGGAACTCAGCTCAGCTCCCCAGCCCTCCTCCATCACTTCCAGTTCCACCACCTAAGACTGTCTCCAAAGTCTTGAAGATTGTACCAGGTGAGCCTCATTCAGGACTCGTCTTTAGGGCTAAAATAGGAAGTTGCCAGACCATTCTAGCTGTATAATGTCAACACTGGCTAGCAGCAGCTCTCCAGGGTTTCCTGGAAGATATTTTTTAGCACTACTCGGAGATACAGGGGGTGAAGAACCTGAAAATGCAAGGCATGTGCTCTAAAACTGAGATGCAACCCTTCCCTTAAAAGGCAGAACATCATGAGGGGTATGCATTATGACTTCAGAACACAAGAGTAATTGTAGTAGCACTGCAGAGTTGTGGAAACACCATGTTTGGTAGAAACTTCATGTCTTTCCTGATCAGTAGTTCTGCTCCCAAATTGTCCTGCAACCTGATAGGTTGATATTCAGTGAAAAAGAATGGAGGCCAGAAGGTCTGGTGGTGATGGAGGAGAAAACTGCTCTTCCGATCCATGAGATGGAGGCTCAGCCTGTATAAAAATGATGGGATTCCACCCAGCTCCTTCTTATAATTTGTAGGAGTGGTGAAAGTTCACATGCCGTGGGATTCAGTGTTTGTTTTCCAGCATTTAATAGGTAAGAAGCAATAATTTGTAGTATCTGACTCTTGGCAATGGTTGACATTTCATGTCCGATGCCTGCCAAGATCAAAACAATCAAGAAGTACAGAAGGAAATCCTTTGCGTCGCCAGCTTTGAATTCAGATGGGATATTCACAATGCAAAAGTGAATTTCAGTCCGAACGTAATTGTAAAGTCCCTGTTTGTTCACATCAAATATTTTTAAAAGACATTAAAATTATTGACAAAATCCAGAATTTTAAAAAACAAGTTTAACAAATATTAGTGAACTCGGGTGCTAGGTTTTATGACAACTGGATACCCAAAATGGGGCTAATGGGGAACAAGAGGGGGAGATTAGCACCCTTGTGGGAACCCCAACTTTTGCAGAGGTTAAATAAACAATCTGGGAGGGGGGATTTTCCCGAATCAGAGCTCATCAGTTCTGTGATCATATTTCTTGCACATAAATAATGGTGGAGATGTTACCCTGCAGTTCTGTTAATGCTGGTTTCACTGAGGTTGATAGATGCTCAGCTGAAGCTGTTCATTCGCATTTGAATTTGAAGAACAGGAAGCATAAAGTAAAAGGGGGTGAACGAAGCCATTAGGGCTGGGTGATATATTGTCCAAAACCGTCCAAGTCTATATCATGATACCGGTTTCATAATTTTTGACCAGGGAATATATCGGGAATCATGGTGTGTGTGTGTGTGTGTGTGTGTGTGTGTGTGCGCGTGCGCACGCTATGCAAAAATCACAATGTGGGAAAAACCGTGAAGCCAGCCAATGTCTCTACATGTTGTTGTTGTTTAGTCATGTCCGACTCTTCATGACCCCATTGACCAGAGCACGCCAGGCACTCCTGTCTTCCACTGCCTCCCGCAGTTTGGTTAGACTCATGTTGGTCACTTCGAGAACACTGTCCAACCATCTCAACCTCTGTCGTCCCCTTCTCCTTTTGCCCTCAGTCTTTCCCAACATTAGGGTCTTTTCCAGGGAGTCTTCTCTTCTCATGAGGTGGCCAAAGTATTGGAGCCTCAGCTTCAGGATCTGTCCTTCCAGTGAGCACTCAGGGCTGATTTCTTTAAGAATGGATAGGTTTGATCTTCTTGCAGTCCATGGGACTCTCAAGAGTCTCCTCCAGCAGCATAATTCAAAAGCATCAATTCTTCGGCGATCCAGCTCTCACTCCTGTACATTACTACTGGGAAAACCATAGCTTTAACTATACAGACCTTTGTCGGCAAGGTGATGTCTCTGCTTTTTAATAATAATAATAATAATAAATTTTTATTTATACCCCGCCCTTCCCAGCCAAGACTGGGCTCAGAGCGGCTAACACCAATAAAATCATTAAGATGCTGTCTAGGTTTGCCATTGCTTTTCTCCCCATTCTAATTTCAGATATTGTGATATATTGCGATGTTGAAAACCAGATATCGCCCAGCCCTACAAGCCATAGGAGATGCCACATCCTTGAAGGCAAGTGTGGCTAACCTGTGGCTCTCCAAATGGTTGGACTACAGCCCCCATCATTCCTGACAATTGGCCATACATGTTAGATGGAGTCAAACAACACCTGGTTTAGCCACCCCTGCCTTAAGCTACAAGGAAGGGACCCAGGGAAAACAAAACCCCTTGAAGGATGGGGTAGCTTTTCTGATGGTCCCAATTGCCATGAGCCAGTACAAGAGTGCACAGTTCATTCAACCTCCACCTTTAGCCATTTTAATATACTTGAAAAGTAAAATCCACATTAAAGGACGGTTCTTATTTCTTTCCCATCCACAGCTCGCCTTCCAGTTTGGGAGCCTTTGGATTTAAATCCATGCTTGTGCCACTGGGTGGCGTTAAGTCATCAGCAGTGGCTGAAGTCAAGTCTATTGCAGCAATTATTCCAGTGGTTCTTTTGTAAACTGTGTGTGGGTTTGTTTTTGTTTTTAACGGAAATGCGCTTTATTGGGAAATCACCAACCGATGTCCATGGGTGAAATCTCAGTGCATAACCCATGCAGCTTCAAAGGCTGGTTTCCCACCCCACCCCACCCCAAGTTCAGACCTTGGCCGTTAGAAAAGTGTTCTTCAAGGACCAGTTATGGCAGTTAAACCTCCCTGAATGGCTTCAGCACATAAAGATAAACCACGGAAAGAGTACCTTGTTGTTGTTGGCATCAGTCTGTCTCAAGAGACAATGGAATGTGCCTCAGGGGGTGAAGTCAAACCACTGTGTTAGCAGCACCGAAGTGACCTCCCCAGGCACTAGCCTGGGCAGTGTGTATGGAGGTCCTGGGCTGCCCAGACAACAAGACCCCCACCTCTCAGCCTTGTTGATGTGGTCCTAAGGAGAGCAGAGCAATATTTATGGCACCTGCTTGGCTGCTGGAGTTTCTGGAAGGACGCGTACAAGGTGCCATCCAACCATTCCTGATTTATGTAGGGTTTGCTCCTTAGCCTTTTCTTCTCCTGATGATATCCCACAAGTGTTGGTGCTGACCTTTAAAGCCCTAAACGGCCTCAGTCCAGTATACCTGAAGGAGCGTCTCCACCCCCATCGTTCTGCCTGGACACTGAGGTCCAGCGCCAAGGGCCTTCTGGCAGTTCCCTCACTACAAGAAGTCAAGTTACAGGGAACCAGGCAGAGGGCCTTCTCGGTAGTGGCACCTGCCCTGTGGAACGCTCTCCCACCAGATGTCAAGGAAATAAACAACTATCTGAATTTTAGAAGACATCTGAAGGCAGCCCTGTTTAGGGAGGCTTTTAATGTTTAATAGATTATTGTATTTTAATGTTCTGTTGGAAGCCGCCCAGAGTGGCTGGGAAAACCCAGCCAGATGGGCAGTGTATAATTAAATAATAATAATAATAATAATAATAATAATAATAATAATTAATATTATTATTATTATTAATATTAGGATCAGAGCTTTCCTTCCCAGGTTGATGAGCCCCATCAGTCCTGAAAGAGTACTGCTCAAAGGCTGAAGTCCACCTGCAGTTTCCACAGTTGATCCTGCTCTGCTCTGGTACCCATCTGACCACAGGTCAGCCTTTCCCAAAAAGGGTGCCCTCTAGATATTCTCGGATGACAACCTCCCTGCAGTCCCAGCATGCATGGCCCAAGGATGATGGGAACTGCAGTTGAACGGTGTTTGGAGGACACCCACCTTGGGGAAGGCTGCTCCTTGTGGCTCCAGTGGGGGCCTCCTCCATGGCATGCAGTCATTAATGCCCTTTTGTGGTTTTATTTCCAGCAGCAGGAAGTGAAGTAGATGAGCGACCCTTGAAATCCCCTCCATCCACTGTCTTGAAGAATTATGTAATTGTTGGTTCCTCCCAACTCTCAGGACAAGCTGCTCCCTTCCAGCCCTCAGGCCAGAAAATCTCCGAGCCCCACCTCAGAGGGCAGCACACAACGCCAAATGGCTCCCCTCACCTTGGTGCCGTCCACCTGCCTTTACCTCCCAGCCGAGTCATCGAGGAACTTCACAGAGCTTTGGCCACCAAACACCGGCAGGATAGGTAAGATTCTGGAAGGTTACAGGACACGGCAGGGGCATCCATTTCCATTTCTCTCTGTTTCTCAACTTTCCAAGGGCTAGTGCTGCTCAGAGTTGACCCATTGACATTAATGGACATGGCCACCTTCGCTTCATTTATTCCAGTGAGTCTACTCCAAGTAGCTTTGTTGGCTGTGGGGAAAGTGTGGATTTTGAAGGCTAACTGCATTTTGATATGTGCATTATTATTATTATTATTAATTATTTGTATACGGCCCTGCATTCGCAGGTCTCAGGGCGGTTCACAAGATAAAGCCACAAGATAAAAACATAAAATATATAATAAAAACAAGAACATTTTTAAAGGGTATTGGATGTCAATCATCCAAAGGCCTGGTTAAAGAAGAACGTTTTTGCCTGATGCCTCAAGGTGTATAATGAAGGCAGCAGGTGAGCCTCTCCAGGGAGAGCATTCCAGGGAGCCACTGCAGAAAAGGCCCCTTCTCGTGTTGCCACTCTCCGGACCTCTAACGGAAGGGGGCACAGGAATAATGGCTTCAGAAGATTATCTCAAGGTCCAGTTAGGTCCATATGGAGAGATGCAGTCCTTGAGGTTCTGCAGTCCTGAGCTGTTTAAGGCTTTATAGGTCACAGCTTTGCATTGAGCCTGGAAATTAATTGGCAGCCAGTGCAGTCAGGCCAGGATCAGTGTAATATTCTTAAACCATCTTGCCCAGGTGAGCAACCTGGCTGCTGTCTTCTGCACGACCTGAAGTTTCCGAACAGTCTGTTCAGAGGCAGCCCTGAAGTTCAGGAAGTACAAACTGGGTAGGTTCACGTTAAAAAGTGAACCAAAGTGCTCCTTCATCCTTACAGTGAATCCACCCTGGACCTCACTATGGACCTTTCCCAACTGCAGAGAACTTATTTGTATTCCCAGGTTCTAATAGCCTCAGGACCATAACAAAGGCTGATCTAAATGCTTACCAAACGGCATTCCAGTTCTTATGAGGGAAGAGAAGGCGCACATCACCATGCATTTCATGCCATGCGCCGTGTGGGATTCTCCGTATGGAGACCTGTATACGCAGAGACCTGAATGGTGCAGTACTGCCCCAAGTAAACTAGAGGAGGACTGGGTGCAAACTGGTCTATTGTGCTTGAAAAGACTGATGTATTTTGTCCATGCCAAAGAGTATTTTAGATGTATGGTGGAAGGGATGGGCAGGAATGGAACCCATTCCTGGTAAATTTCCAAAAATGCCACAACTTATTCAGGGTTAATAATGATGTGCTTCCCTTGCATACTTTTTTAATAACCCAATTGCCCAAGTGGAGATGTTTCTTTTGAACTCTAGTCTTCCACACTGCCTTCTTTGAAAAGGTCAACCCGGCACCCCACATTAACATATTTCAAAACAAGGTGTCAGTCACTGCCCTCTTGTGCCTTCCCCTTGTGACAGATATTGAGTTCTTGGCTTCTCTGTCATAGAGATGGTAATCCCACCGCAGCTCTTTCACAACCCTCTGCAGAGCAAAGCGCTCGAGGCAACAAGCTTGAGACATTGATTCCCTTCCTGTGGTGCTAAGTCTGGGGGGGGGGGGAAACAACAACCCCAAAACAAATCCGTGTTATCTGCATTTCAACCTCCCAGCTTTCAGGGAAGAGAAAACAAAGGTTCTCCCAAGAAGCGAATGGACATCCGCCCATCCAGAACGTGCAGCGTTGATCACAGCAAAGAGAAGGAAAGTTCGGTGAGCTACAACAGCGACCCGGAGAACAAGCGGAATTCCGTCAAGGAGTCGGATGAGAACAAAGAGAACCTGATCATGAACTCTGAAATCAAGGACGACTCTGTTTTCTATCAGGATGAAGAGGTTTTGAATGACTCCATCATTTCCGGTAAGCAAAGTCACTTTGTGAGCCTTTATGAGAAATTCTGAAGGACAGATCCACTGGTTTTGTTCCTTTATATATGTGCATTACGTTGTTGCTCAAGGTCGTGAGGGCAATACTGGCCTCCTTTTCAAATCTGCCAGTTCTTCCTTTTACCTACTCACCTCCATCCGTCATCTTCTGTCCCATTCTGTTAGAGTCCATTCTCTTTGCATCTCCATGTTGCTCTTCTGCATCTCACCCTTCATTTCAGAGTTTGATGCTGGGCTCACCTTCACCCTTCTGGGACAATATTTCCCAGTTTGTTCCTTAGGTTCCTTGGAAGCCGCCTTCTACTAAATCAGACTGCAGCTCTCTGTGGCTTCAGGCAGAGGACATTCCCGGCCCTACCTGGAGATGCCAGATGGAACCCGTGCCATTCTTTGTGCAGTGCAGATGCTCTCCTATCGATGCTCTTCCATGGTGATTCCAGTGCCCAAGCTGATAATTCCTGCAGCAGAATGGTCAGCAGCACCTCATTTAGCTACTGCTGCTTTTGCCCAGCAGCAGATCCAGGAAAGGCATTTCGTTGACCTCCCCGCCAACTCTCTCTCTCTCTCTCTCTCTCTCTCTCTCTCTCTCTCTCTCTCTCTCTGCCTGTGTTTAGCTGCTGCCGCTCCGACTCTTCTTGTAACTGCACCGCTGAGTAATGCAGTCTCACATTCATCGTGACTTCTGCTAAGGTCCTTTGTTAAAGAGCAAATGTGGGAGGTTAAGATGATACTTTAACTAGCTTGTGGGAGTTGTTTTTTAAAACAACAACAACAACAACAACAACAACAACAACAGCAACAACACATAAATTTATTTTAAAAAATAACACGCACACAAAACATCCAAATGCAAAACACCACCAAACTTTTTATCAGCAAAATGAGCTTTAGAATTGAAACTAAACCTAGGCTGAACTTGTAGCCCACCTTTCTTTGACCAATTGCAGGGAGGCAGGGGTCAGAAATTGACCACCCAAATTTGTGCGAGGGGCAGTTTCCCCTAAGGTTTTTCAGGTGGGGTTGGTTTATTTAAGTTTCAGGTGGTGAGGTAGCTGAGGTGATATTGTTCTTTGCTCTCTAATTTTAAAAACAACAGTGTACAGTATGTGGTCCCCATTTGGCTTTTTCTCTCCAGCTCCAGAACCAGAGGACGTTGTGTGTTTTTGTGCAGATACGGGGATGCGCGGAATACAAACCTGACAAGTTTTATCTGGTCTGAGATTGAAACACAGTTGGAAGGTTGCAGAGAACAAATGAGAGCAGAATTCGGGCCCACCATCAGTTAAAATGGCAGGTTTAAAATGCATTTACAGTGCAGTCCTAAACAGGTTTCTGCAGAAATATGTTTCTTTAGATTCAATGATAATCTAGTATTTAGGATTATATATACAAAGTCAGACCACTAGTCCATCCAGCTCAGTGCTGGGTACAGACTGGCAGCCCTCCTTACCTGGAGATGCCAAGAGATTGAAGCTAGGGCCCCTCTGTGCGCAACACAGGTGCTCTGCTAGTGAGCCACAGTCCTTCTTGAGCCTAGGAGCCTGAGTAAAATTATTCACCCTCCCCAATCTACCCAATTCACAGGGCGCACATGAGCAGGAAAACAAAGCCCTCCAGAGAAGAAGATCCATATCCCCATCCTTTCCCCTCCTTCCCTCCCCAACCAAGCACCACTGAGAGTATTAAAAAGACCTTTCCCTTTCCCGACAAGTTGACACTCTCGACTATTGCAGATTTTACACTAATCTGGACTGGCTGGTGGCTGATGGGTCTCAAACCCTTGGTGGGTTAGGGACTTCCCCTGCTTGCAAAGACAGGCTCTGGTGAATTGAGGAGACCCAACAGTGGGTCCAATGACTGAGAAGGCAGTTTCTGCACTTGCTGTTGAGGGAAGTGAGGGGCGATGAGGCTTGTCCACCTGGGAAGGTAGTCCATCTAGGAGAAGGGGAACTCTGATCTTAACCCCTTGCTGCCTTGTGACTGGACTCATTCGTGAGAAAGGCTTCAGAAGTAAATCCCGAGGAAAAATTCATACCTGCTGTCTTGTGAGACATCTTTGGGAATAGAAAAGCCTAAGGAGTAAACCCTACACAAATCCAGAGTGGAGTGCCTAAGACAATTGGTTGGGGTTTTTTTTTTGGGGGGGGGAACATTTTATTAAATTTTCCAAAAATAACAACTAAAGCATCAACAAATTTTTAAACCATAATTTTGGTTGACTTCCCTCCCCTCCCCTTTTTGGTTTCATTGTTTAACACTCGTTCACGCATGTCCTTAAAACCTTATACTCTTAATATTTCAGTTTTTCACCTTCTTCATCTTATTACAATTGACTTTTAAAGTTATCCTAATGTAAAAATCTATACACAAAGTTTAAAGGATATGCATTAAACATTTGTCCCTTTTAAAAAAATTCAAAGTCCTCTCTTTCTTGGGTTTCAAGTTCATCGATTTATCCTGCATACTTCAATAGTTTATTTTGCCAGTCTTCTTTGGTGGAGGCTTCTTCCTTCTATAGGAGCTATCAGGTCTTGGCCTGGCATCCACACTAAAGTACAGGAACAAAGTCTTTTGTTCAATAAGTCCAGCAAAACCTGTACATCTCAATATCATAGCTTCAATTTTTTTAAACAATTTTTTTAAACAACAATCATTTCCCACAATCCTTTCCAATCTTTATATTTCTTCTCCCAGGCCTTTTTAACGAGTCCCTAAGACAGTTGAATGGGACGCGGGTGGTGCTGTGGGTTAAAACACAGAGCCTAGGGCTTGCTGATCAGAAGGTCGGCAGTTCGAATCCCCGCGACGGGGTGAGCTCCTGTTGCTCGGTCCCTGCTCCTGCCAACCTAGCAGTTCGAAAGCACATCAAAGTGCAAGTAGATAAATAGGTACCGCTGCAGCGGGAAGGTAAACAGCGTTTCCATGCGCTGCTCTGGTTCGCCAGAAGCGGCTTAGTCATGCTGGCCACATGACCTGGAAGCTGTACGCCGGCTCTCGGCCAATAAAGCGAGATGAGCGCCGCAACCCCAGAGTCAGTCACGACTGGACCTAATGTTCAGGGGTCCCTTTACCTTTACCTTTAAGACAGTTGAATGGATCTTGTATGCCTCCTTCCGGCAACTCCTAAAGCCAAGCTGGTGCCATTCATATTGCTCTGCTTTCCTTTGGACCACATCAGTGAGGCTGAGAGGGGGGTTGGGTCTTGTCATCTGGGCAGCCCAGGACCTCTATACACGCTGCCCAGGCTCACACCCTGGAGAGGTCACTTCGGTGCTGCTAACACAACAAAAGCAACGCAGGAGGCAGCAGCAGGTTTGACTTTACCCCAGGAGGCACACTCCATTGTCTTTTGAGAAAGATAGCCGCCAGTACCACTAACCATTTCTGGAGCTTTTACTGTATCCATTCCAGCTGCTATCACTTCTCCTTTAATGTAAACACCTATCATTATCTAAGCCCTGACCTTCCATCTTCCATCTTCCCACTCTCTATTATAACCCTCTTCAACTGCCAGCTGTCACTTCCTGACTGACAACTCCATTTTCCCCTTGCAGTATTCTGAAATGACTTTTCACCACTGATTGCAGGACTGTTACTTCCGGTAATCACTCCAGAACAAGATGTTAAGCTCTAGGACGTAACTGTTATGGAACGGTCTTTACTCACGAGGAAAGACACAGCAAAGACACATGCCCGACTGGCATGATCTCGCCTTCCAGGATCGTCCGGGAGCTTATCAGCTTCTTCAGCCCGAACATCACAGTGACTGGTGTCGGCAGACATCCAGCACACTTAGGAATCAGCAGAGATGTGTGCAGTAGCATAACAGACCACAGCAGCTCAGCATTGTAGCTAAAACTACTTTATTACATATCTACATACACGGAGCTCTACATCATGACTCCCTCTCTCTAGCATCAGGCAGCTGAGAGAGAACAAAGGACAAGAGTCCTATTTAGAGGATACATAGCAAGACAAGACTTCCTTTCTGCCGTCACTTCCCCCTTCCACTCTGTGGGATGAAAAACATAAATACAGTCATGTGATAACAATAAGCCCATGACTGAACACAGGGAATGAATCTAATAACAGTAACCCCAGAACATTCTCTTTCCCTCCCTCCCTCTCTCCCATTCCACCCACCATGTCTCCAAATGCCTCTCTGATATTTCAGAAGAACCCAGACTCCAGGTCTTGATCTGAGCACCTCTATATGCATCCCTAGCTAGGTCCCAGCATATCTTAAGAAGACACACGCTAACCGGCAAACAGTTCCGAACTGTGAACAAATCTGCTAACTGTTTGTGGATATTCTGTGAACCCCTGCAAAACTGTGGTATGTGGAAGTGGGTGTTGTGTAGATGAGAAGAGTTTTAATTAAATGGTGAATGTGAATAATCCACTAGACTTCCTGCTCATAGAACACTTTGCAGACCTCATGGTGATTATCACAGCTAAGAGGCCTAGGGATTCATTAATTAAACCAAAGGGGCGAGAAAGAAGATTATGATATCCCCGCAGGGCCCTAGACAGATCACAGCCTTCCCTGCATGTTTGTTCTCTGTGCAAGATGGACTTTCCGTTCTGGACACTGGGTGGTGCAGCATTCATTGGACATTGGTTGGAAAAAAACATTAACTGCCATTTCAACAGGTGGGGCAATGATGCTGGAGCCTTCATATGGTGTGTCCCCCCCGCTGCCATCCAGATCTTCCTTGGGAGGAATCTCTTAGCATGCTTGTTTGTTGAATTTAAATTCCTCCCTTCCTCTCCAGGGAGCCCAGGGCGGTGAACAGAGATGCAATTTGAAAACAAAGCAAAAGCATTCGGCTGCTTCTCTGTTTTATTTTTCAAAAAAGAACAGAGGGTTGCATACAGTGTTTGAGTAAATGTATTCATAGAATTGTGGAGTTGGAAGGGACCCCGAGGGTCTTCTAGTCCAACCCTCTGCAATGCAGGAATCCTGCCCATAGCTGTCCCTAGGTGGGCTCGAACCAACAACCTTCTGGTTAACAACACTGACCTATTGCACCATTAGTATTATTATATAAACAGACACACAATTCAATACATATAAAAGGTTTGTAGGTTTGGAAATAAGCTACAATAGCCACAATTTCCTCTTTATTAGCCACAGTTCAGTTTGTTGTTGTTCAGTCGTTCAGTCGTGTCCGACTCTTCGTGACCCCATGGACCGGAGCACGCCAGGCACGCCTATCCTTCACTGCCTCTCGCAGTTTGGCCAAACTCATGTTAGTAGCTTCGAGAACACTGTCCAACCATCTCATCCTTTGCCGTCCCCTTCTCCTTGTGCCCTCAATCTTTCCCAACATCAGGGTCTTTTCTAGGGAGTCTTCTCTTCTCACGAGGTGGCCAAAGTACTGGAGCCTCAACTTCAGGATCTGTCCTTCTAAACCTGATCATCCAAACCCAGCCCTGTGACCTAACTATGGTTTATAAACCACGGTTAGAACATGCTAGTTAACCAAGGTGTGTTGTTGGTTTATAAACCTTGGTTAGCTTTCACCATAGCTTACAATTATATGTGAACCTGGATGGAAGTTAGCTATAATTACAGACTATTACTACCCAAATGATACAGAGCCAGAATTCAATAGTGTGGCAGTGAGAGAAATTGTGCTGTAATGTAGCAATCCCAAGATTGAGTGATTGTCTGCAAGATGCCTCAGCATCAACTATTAACTATGGCTTAGCATTATGTGTGAACAGGGCTTATGTGTTGCTGCAACAGTGCAGATGTCCCTTTGCATTGATTTTTTTCAGATACAGGCAGCATTAACATTTGGAAAATGGAACCACATGGGTGGGTCAATCACATGAGGCTCTTCCCACTCAGGAAGAAGAGAGAGTAGATCTCAATGGTGTACTGAAAATGCTTTATTTGACCCAACAAATTTCACATTTTGCGACTCCTCTCCAGTTACGTTTTATTAAGTTTCAACATTTTTGAAATATACAACCATAACACAATCTTGTCTTTTCTCTTATTTTTGTCAACTTCCCACCCCTTTTTTCCATTGAGTGGTTTCTCTCTCTCTCCGTCTGCTGCACCCAATCTTCTATCTATTTCTACCTATCAAATCATAACCACAATATTATAATTGCATTTTGCGACTCCTCTCCAGGACCGACTGTTGGAGTAAAATTAAATACAATGCATGTGACAAAGCATTGATAAGACAGTTGTAACAGTTCACATGAGCTCATTTTATTTGCTAAATGGCTTATACAACGCTTTACTGAAGAGTAGACACAAGAAAAGCAGGAATGGATTGGGCCAAGTAAAAAGTTATCACCACACATGGTTGCACTGGTTTCCTCCCTGCTGTTCCCCCTTGGTCCTTCCTGTTCAGTCACTGCCCTCCTTCGAAGGGAAGGCCCCACGTTCTGCTCGCAGACAATCCCTGCCGATCTTGCACTTCTGATTCATGAGAAAAACCTGATCCAATAAGTGATGTCCCTTTGCCTATTTTAGCAACAGCCTGTCTGACACGTTCTCGTTCTTCTTCTATGTATGCTCCAGGTACTTTGCCAAGAAAATGCAAGAAAGAGTTGCTGGCAGTGAAGTTGCGGAACAGGCCAAGCAAACAGGAGCTGGAAGATAGGAACATTTTCCCCAGGAGGACCGACGAAGAGAGACAGGAGATCCGGCAGCAAATTGAAATGAAACTTTCCAAGTAAGTCCTGTAGAGCGTAAAGCCCTGTTCAGGCTTCCATGCTTCCATGTTTACCAGTACGGGAGTAAGGAAAATAGGGATATACCTAGAAGCTCCACCCACCTTCTGCTGTTCATGTAAAGAGCAGGACCATTTGTAACAATGGGACTTTCCTGTGTACACAAAGGATGCACACACTCAACTCAAATCCTGCACAATTTGGGTTCCAAGTTGTGAGGAAAGGCTCAAGCATGTGTCTTGCACACAGAAGGTTGCCGGTTCAATCCCCAGGTTCAGTCTCCAGGTAAGGCTTGGAGAGACCCATGGATTGAAGCCTTGAGGGTGACTACCAATCAGTGGGGACAACACCGAGCTGGACAGACCATTGGTCTGACTCAGTATAAGGAAATCTTCCTTTGCACAGCTGTACATGCAAAGGGTCAAGTGGTCATGTTATTCCCTACTCCCATTGTGACAAAGACGGGAGCATTAATGCCTGAACTTCCAACTGTTTACCGTGCCTTGGTGTATTACACATGCCTTTCGTCTGATTCCTGTTGTACACCAAACATTAGCGGCAGTCATAAACCTGGTCATGAGGCCACCATTTCCCTTGAGTTCAAATGTCAGGGCTGCAGGTTTGTGGGTGGGACCGGACCCCCCAAACTCACAGATGAAACGGAGTGGTCTCCCAGCTTCCCTACCCTCATTGCTTCTTATTCCAGAATTGAAGCAGAATCGGAGGGGTTGAGGGCAATTGAACTACCTGATTTTGAGTTTGAACTTTGTGAGTTCCAAATCTTTAAAGCGTGTTAAGAATTCGGGATTTGGAAATCAAAACCTTATTTCTTGAGGGGGCTCAGAACTGCTATCGGGCCTAGACTTTGGGACGGGAAGGTTGAAACTTTGTTGTGTGAAGAGTGCCAAGGCCCAAGAAGTGTTGATTGGTGATTCAGGCATAATCAAAGCTGAAGCAAGGAACAGATTGCTAGCCCACTCCAGCCTTACTTCACAATGGGGCATTCAATGGGCAACATCCAGCTATGGAACTCACCAACCAGAACCAAATTTTGTAGGTGTTTGGGTTAGGAGTTGGAGCAGGTTATAGGTAACTGCAAGAACCCAGTTTAAATGCTACTATAGTGTTTGATGTTAGCTTTGGTGTCGTTATCCTGCAACTGAAATATTTTGAAACAGTAGAGTGGCATAAACTCTCATGCTTCTTAATGCACTGTCTACCACTTTAGAGCTGGTTACAGGTAGGTAGTCGTGTTGGTCTGTCATAGTCAAAACAAAATAAAAAATCAAAAAATTCCTTCCAGTAGCACCTTAAAGAGCAACTAAGTTAGTTCTTGGTATGAGCTTTCGTGTGCATGCATACTTCTTCAGATACACTGAAACAGAAGTCACCAGACCCTTATATATAATGAGAGGGTGGGAGGGGTATTACTCAGAGGGGTGGTGGGAATGGGTGAAAGGCTGATAGCTGTGGTAAACCTGTTGACGACTGTTAATGACTGCAATTAGTCTTACAGGAAAAAGCAAGGTGTGAGAAGGTTAAAAATAGCTTTGTCATGTATAATGACCTGGTCTGAACAAAGACATTGGATTCTTATCTCATTATAGCCTATCACCTATTCCCACCACCCTTCTGAGTAATACCCCTCCCACCCTCTCACTATATATAATGGTCTGGTGACTTCTGTTTCAGTGTATCTGAAGAAGTGTGCATGCACACGAAAGCTCATACCAAGAACAAATTTAGTTGGTCTCTAAGGTGCTGCTAGAAGGATTTTATTACCTGATAAAAAGGCAAAGTCCACGTATGGGATCATTTGGAAAGAATGTGAAAACAAACCTGCCAATATCATGTCTTTATACATACCTAAGAAGCCATATGGGAGGAAGAGGGAGGAAGGGAAGCTGCTCTATAAAATCAGAAGAGGTAGAAACTTTAGGGACAGATGCAAAGCTTGTTAGAAGAGATCGGGCTCCTATGGCAGTATGAAGGCAGTCTTCTACCTTTTGCAGTTTGGTAACATTTGGAGCACTCAGTCTTTTTTCTAAACCCACAGTCTCCCTGCATACATTACTGACTCCCTGTAGCTGCAACAACTCAATCATTTCCTCTCCACCTCAACTCTGTTTGGGTATCATTCATGCCTGCACACTGTGAGTCACCTTGCTTTGGAGCAGGGTTACTGCTGAACCAAATCTAAGTTGAGAGGTAGCCAACATGCTGCCCTCTGGATATTGTTAGACTCCAGCTCCCATCTGACCCAGCCAGATCAGGTTAGGTGAGGCTAGGCGAGGCGAGGCGAGGCTAGACTAGGTTAGGGCACGGCACGGCACAGCTTCATGCAACTGGAGTCTAGAGTAGCTTAAAGGGACAACAAATCACAATACACAATCAAAATCCATTAAAATGAAACAAAAGGTGTTCCACCATGACCAATGATTAAGGATGACGGGCATTGTTGTCCAACATCATCTAGAGGGCAGCACATTGACTACCCCTTATTTAGTAGGGGGCCACCGCCTTGGTACTACTGCAATGCGCTCTACGTGGGGCTACCTTTGAAGGTGACCCGGAAACTGCAATTAATCCAGAATGCGGCAGCTAGACTGGTGACTAGGAGTGGCCTGAGAGATCTACATTGGCTCCCAGTACGTTTCCGAGCACAATTCAAAGTGTTGGTGCTGACCTTTAAAGCCCTAAACGGCCTCGGTCCTGTATACCTGAAGGAGCATCTCCACCCCCACCGTTCAGCCCGGACACTGAGATCCAGCGCCGAGGACCTTCTGGCGGTTCCCTCACTGCGAGAAGCAAAGCTACAGGGAACCAGGCACAGGGCCTTCTCGGTAGTGGCGCCCGCCCTGTGGAACGCCCTCCCAGCAGAGGTTAAAGGGATCAACAACTACATGACATTTAGAAAATACCTGAAGGCAGCCCTGTTTAGGGAAGTTTTTAATCTGTGATGTGCTAATGTATCTTAATGCTTGCTGGAAGCCGCCCAGAGTGGCTGGGAAGACCCAGCCAGATGGACGGGGTACAAATAATAAATTATTATTATTATTATTATTATTATTATTATTATTATTGGTAAAGCTAAGCAAGTCTGGGTTGAACCAGTGCCCAGGTGAGTGACTACCTGGAAGCCACATGTACAGAACCTTGGGTTCCATAATGGAAGAAAGGCAGGATAAGAATAAATATTTAGAGGCTATTCAGAGAACATCAGCAGCAAAGATTTGAAAAGGAGCATTTGAGGAGAAGTTCGGGGACCAAATGTATTTCAGCTGCAAACCATCTTCTCCCTATAGCTTCTTAAAAAGGAAGGTTGCAGGATGTGGCGGTGGCAGGACTCTACTGATCTCCTTGTACGCACAGGTGGGATATTTCACCTGCTATTTCCCCATGTGCTGTAGAGACAAGGTGGCAGGGGAAGAACTTGCATAGTGTGGAGAAACTGATCATTTGTTCTGCAGCTATGAAATGTTCTCAATGGATCTAAATTAGTTTTTTCACACATTAATGTGCTTCACTTGGCAGTATCACACCTGTTGATCAGCAGTTGGTTATGTGAACCAGCCTTCGCTGAAACCCGGTCTCTCTGAGATTATGTCAGGTGTCATAAAGCTCCATCTGTTCAATATGCGGTTGCTTCACACATGCAAAGCATCGCTTGGGTTTCAAGCATGTGTGTCTGGGTTTCAAGCATGTGTGTGGGTGTGCCCAAGAAGTACTCACTCTCCAGAAAACTGATCCCACACAGAAAGTGCAGGAAAGTAGTTCACCTGAAGGTGATGGCCAGACTTGTTCCCCACCTGTTTCAAGCTGTTTAGGTGTTGGTTGCTATTTGTGAATTTAGGCCACATTTCTACTGTGGTAAACTTGGACACTTTGGAGAAAGAAAAATGGGGGTCAGAACTAGGGATGGGGACATGTACAAAAATGCATGCACTTGGGTAAAAAGATGCATAAAAATGAGTATATTGGTGGAAATAGCATGCAAAAAAAATGCATTGTATTAGGAGAAATTGCTTTGCAAAAATGAACATTTTTGGCAAAATTGCAAACAGATTTATGAGAAGTTTGCACTAAAATGCTGCTGAATTCTCCTGAATACTTTTTTTTTTTAAACCATAGTCTCATGTGGAAATAAGGAGAACTGAATTAAGGGCTGGGAAATAAGAAACTGGGGAAAACCAAAATAGACAGATTCACGCACCCCTGGCTGGAACTAAGAGATTCTGTGTTGGGGATTCCCTAAAGCAAATGTGTTGAAGAATGGAAGGAGCAAAATCTCATCAGAATGACATGGAGGAGGTACAACTGTGGCACTTGGCTTGGATGCCTTGAAAAACAGACTCAGAACTATGATGGCACTTGTTCTCAGTGGCTAGTGACTTGATTTCAGTCATCCAGCTGGCAGAGGGTTTATATAAAACTATGAATCGTTTGCACAGCATGAATAAGCTGTATGTTCCCATACTAATGGTTGCTAACCCAGTCCCAACAAAGCAATGGGTTGATTCTAAACTTGTATTTAAGCCATCTGTAATGCCGTCTGCTGTGTCAATCTAATTTTAACACACTTCTAATTTCTTCAGTGTGCTATTTTTAAAAAAAAATAAAAATAAAAATAAGCAGGAGCTTTGCCTAATATGGACTTATGGGGAATTAGTGAGGGGTGAGCCCTCCCCACAGCTCAGTTTGAAATAGGCCTACTTCAGAAGAGTTAATCTAGGCTTCACTCCAATAAGGTCATTTCAACTCTGCTCCCATTTGAGCTACTGTCCCATTGAACTTAAGAACATTAGAAGAGCCTTGGGCCCATCTCACCCACCATCCTGTTCTCATTGGGGCCAGCCAGATGCCTATGGAAAGACCGCAAGAAGGACCTTAGCACAAAAATTCTGTCCCCACTCATGAAACTCAGCAACTGAGATTCAGAGGCCTACTGCTTCTGACAGTGCAGGTCACTGCATTCCAATAATGTCATGGGGAACAAGACCCTCAAAACCCTACTACGGTCTTCATTTCTTGAACTAGTTGAAGGGGGCAGCTGTGGAAAGGTCATAGCATCATAGAATGAGTTGGAAGGGACCCAAGGATCATCTAATCCAGTGATGGCTAACCTTGACACTCCAAATGTTTTGGAACTACAACTCCCATCATCCCTGACCACTGGTCCTGTTAGCTAGGGATGATGGGAGTTGTAGTTCCAAAACATCTGGAGTGTCAAGGTTAGCCATCACTGATCTAATCCAACCCTCTTGGTAGCAAAGGCCTCAGGCTTGATGCCTGTCTCCCATACCCTCCAACATTCCTAAGATGAAAATAGAGGTCTTTCTCACTCCCCCTCCCAATTGACCCTCCTCGCCCCCCCCTTTATATGTCCTCCCACCCACAGAGCATTTCCTATCAGAAGAATGCCAAGTGCCATTACCACTACACCAATGGGACACAGAATACACAACCTCTGCCGACCTGAGAAAACCCATTCTAGTCTTTGGTAGATTTACAAAAAGAAAAAGGGGGGAAAAGTACACACTTTGAGGGTATGGTCTCCTCCTCTGCTGCATCTAGGAAAGCATTTGAGATATAATTTGAGATATAATTTCCTGGATCAATCTGTTGAGCTAGGAGATACTGGGAATTACCTTTCCTGTGCTTTACCAGTAGCTATGGAGGAGCAACCAGGCCTTAAGCCCAAAGTCTCCACTGCTGCAAACTCTCCTCACCTCTGGTGTATTCACCCCCCTCGACAGAGTATTGGGAGATTTTTAATGTCTGATGTTTTACAATTTTTTTATATGTGCTGTAAGCCGCCCAGAGTGGCTGGGGAAACCCAGCCAGATGGGTAGGGAATAAATGATAAAATTATTCTTATTATTATTGAGAAAAATGGGCAGTAGGGCTTATGGCGAAGGAGATAAAAGAGAAATGTTCTGAGACCAACAAGAATTGAGCTACTTGCCATTAGATCTAGAAGAAGAGTTTGGATTTGATATCCCGCTTTATCACTACCCGAAGGAGTCTCAAAGCGGCTAACATTCTCCTTTCCCTTCCTCCCCCACAACAAACACTCTGTGAGGTGAGTGGGGTTGAGAGACTTCAAAGAAGTGTGACTAGCCCAAGGTCACCCAGCAGCTGCATGTGGAGGAGCGGAGACGCGAACCCGGTTCACCAGATTACAAGTCTACTGCTCTTAACCACTACACCCACTGGTTCTCTAGGGCAGGGTAGTCCACATGCTGTTTGTCTCCAGCTCCCACCAACCACAGCCAACATAACCCATAGTCATGCCCAACAACATGCTGCAGGCACTATATTGGCTATCCCTGTTCTAATGATTTTTTATTAGAATAAGGGAGATTGAGCACTTACACAAACTTTCTTTTCCATCTTTGCTTCCGCTTGTAAAATATTATTCTGCTTAGTTGTTTCATAGTTCTTAGAATGAACGTGTGCTGAGTTCATTCTTATGATTCTGAACGCAATCTGATCTATGTTGCTTCTCTTTCTCTCTCTCTCTGCCTTGATGTTGGGCTCTTCATATGTAGATTCTCTTCTGGTTGCGTGGGGGTGGGGGAAGTAATTATCACCTCAATTTGTTTATGACAATATATCTGCTTGGGTGAAATTTAGATATAACAGCTATAAATGAAATAGAAGTCCTGTACATCTCAGCATCGTGGGGAAGAGTGTCACCAGGCGACCCGTCTTGTGTTCCTGCTCTGTTTGCTGTCTAAGTAGTGATTCCGAACAGGCAACTTCAAGACCCTTCCTGCTCTGCTTATGTCAGATTCTTTGTAGAATCATAACATTGCAAAGTTGGAAGGGACCCTGAGGATTATCTAGTCCAACCCCCTGCAATGCAGGAATAAGCAGCTGTCCTGTATGGGGACCGAACCTGCGAACTTGGTGTTATCAACACCATGCTCTAACTAGCTGGATTTGGGCAGGGCATCACTTCAAACAGAGGGCTGACTTCTGTAAAGTAGAATGCATGGCTACCTTGATTTAGACACTCAGGAAAATCAGAAAAGTCCTTCCTGATCTGCACCACTTCAGGTTGTTCTGTATGGAGAGGGTGCGGACAGGGAGAGAAACACGGTTTTTTTTGCTTGCCTGCTCATAAAATATCCAGCACATTAGGCTTAGTTCCACCTTCGCACAGCTGCTCTTCCAGTGTTTGTGTTCAAGTGCTAGAGCAGGCCAACCTCTGATTTAAGGGCTGCAGCTCAGTGCTAGAGCATCTGCTCCATGCAGAAGGTTCCAGGTTCAATACCTGGAATCTCCAGGTAGGGATGGGAGAGATGCCGGTCTGCCACCTTGGAGAGCCACTGCCAGTCAGAGCTAAATGGGCCAATGATCTGACTCATTCTAAGGCAGCTTCCTATGTATGGGACTGTGTTCTATGTATAGAGAAGTCCTGTGTGTTAGCCAAGTGTAAAGGACTCAGCTGTGCAGCTCTTCCTATGCCGGGAAAACAAAATATTCCTAGGGGGCAGGGAATCACTTTCCGAACTGCTCATTAAAACACAAAGCTAAATTTGGATAAATTTGCAAACATGAATATTTTAGCCACGGCTTGTTGGGGGAAAAGAAATCTATGTTGAGGGCCTCCTACGCATTGGCTCGTAGAGCAGCAAGAAACTAATTGCAGAAATCCAGCCCTCGCTCCTGTTTATTAAATATTGAAAGTGTGAATCGTCTCTCAAAGAAATATCTGCTAGTTTTAACCCAACTTAATTCTTAGTGGGACGCTGGTGGCACTGTAGTCTAAACCACTGAGTCTCTTGGGCTTGCCGATCAGAAGGTTGGCGGTTCGAATCCCCACGACGGGGTGAGCTCCCGTTGCTTTGTCCCAGCTCCTGCCAACCTAGCAGTTCGAAAGCATGCCAGTGCAAGTAGATAAATAGGTACCGCTCCGGCGGGAAGGTAAACAGCGTTTCTGTGCGCTGCTCTGGTTTCGCCTTGCTGGTTTCGGCTTAGTCATGCTGGCCACATAACCCAGAAAAACTGTCTGCGGACAAACAGCGGCTCCCTCGGCCTGTAAAGCGAGATGAGCGCCGCAACCCCAGAGCTGTCTGCGACTGGACTTAACCATCCGGGATCCTTTACCTTTTCCTTTTCCTTTAATTCTTAGTTGTTGAGAAATGCTAATGAGCTAGTAAAGGCTGAGGATCCTCAAAGCATTTGCCACCCTGCCCCACAAAACAGTACCTACTGTAACTAAACTGAAAAATGTTCTGCTGTGGTTCAGAAGGGGGTCTCAGTTGTCACCGTTGCTTCTCTGCTGGGAGAAAAGTTTTGTTTCCACCCTGCTGTTCTGCTTCTCTCTGAGAAAGGTAAAGGATGCGGGTGGCACTGTGGTCTAAACCACTGAGCCTCTTGGGCTTGCCGATCAGAAGGTTAGCAGTTCGAATCCGCATAATGGGGTGAGCTCCCGTTGCTCTGTCCCAGCTCCTGCCAACCTAGCTGTTCGAAAGCACACCAGTGCAAGTAGATAAATAGGTACCGCTGTGGCAGGAAGGTAAATGGCAGTTCTGTACGCTCTGGTTTCCGTCACGGTGTTCCGTTGCACCAGAAGCGGTTTAGTCATGCTGGCCACATGACCTGGAAAGCTGTCTGTGGACAAACGCCAGCTCCCTCGACCTGAAAGCGAGATGAGTGCCGCAACCCCATAGTTGCCTTTGACTGGACATAACCATCCAGGGGTCCTTTACCTTTACCTTTACCTTCTCTCTGAGAAGTATGTTTAATTGCAGCCTGAACTGGTCAGTCTTGAAGGTGCCACACAGAATAGTTAACAAGGGACCACATAAATTTCAGACCTATGGGAAAAGGTCACTCCCTTTCCCTGGCTTATTCACTTCCACATTCTCCCCCTCCCCCGAATGTGGAATCCAGGGGGTTGGGGAGACTAGAGCCACAGCCACAGCTCCATAGCAGACAGAAAAGTAAGCGTCATGAGTAACATTTCCTGTCCCGGTGTTATGTACTGAGTTGAATAGGATCCAAAAGGCAGCAGTCTGATTGGTCCTAGAACAATAGGATTCAGAATGCAGCAGTCTGATTGGTCCTAGAACAATAGGATCCAGAATGCAGCAGTCTGATTGGTCCGCAGGAGCCACGCAATCCAGCTCCAGGTGGAAGTGAATCCACAACCTGATTGGCCTACAGGAGTATCCTGGAATTAGCCAATCACATGGGGCCCATTGTGTAAATAATGTATATAAAGCAGATGTTCTGGGGGGACATTCATTCCTCGCTACTATGAGCTGAATAAAGAGCATGAAATCCACACTCGACTCCGAGTATATTTCACCCTCCATATCATCCGAAACTATTCTAATCTCTACAGCCAGGAAGACGCTAAGCTGTCTCCCCTGCTGAGCACTTGGGGTCCCTTCATGATGGGGGAGATGTTTACGAGATGAGATGGAGAGGAACAGGGTTTCTGAGGTGCTTTCCGTTCCCTCTGCAACGTCACCCTGTCTGAACCACCCCTAGTACGAACTGATAATAAGAGATTGCGCTCATTACTCTTCTTTCCAAAGGGCTGTTTGCTTGACATATGTTTTATGGCGTTATCATAAGATGATATCCTGTCCTTTTACAATGAAAGAAGATAAGCTTGCCCATGTTGGAACAGTGTATCACAGGGATAGGCTTGATAAGCAATAGCTCAGCCATCTGTTGCGCATTTGTTTCTGTAAGTTCTCTCTTTCAGGCAAAATTTTCAGAGTGTTTTGCAGTTAAGCTGGAGAGAAGTTGAGAAGCTCAATGAGCTGAGTTTCCCCAAATCCCACCTTCCCCCTCCTTTTCTTCGCAAGATAAAACAATGTGTGCGTGTGTGAGTAGCAACAATGTGAGGATTCTCCCAATTCAAATCTTGAGCTTTATAAGAATGTGAAAAAGTTGTCTTTCTCGTTCAGCAAGATGCAACTGGATGCCCCTGGAAGTTCAAAAACAAGGCTTCAGCATGATCATAGAATCATAGAAATGTAGAGTTGGAAGGGACCACAAGGGTCATCTAGTCCAACCCCCTGCAATGCAGGAATCTTTTGCACAATGTGGGGCTCGAACCCATGACCCAGAGATTAAGAATTCCATGCTCGACTGGCTGAGCTTTCTTGAAGTCATTCTCTTGAGTGTACCAAGTCAAGACTGTACCAATTCTTGGCAGTACCAAGAATTCAGAGGTGTGGGAGTCATTTGGATGAGAAGCGGGCTAATTTTTATTATTTTTATTTTTAATAAGATAAATAATCTCTCTGTGTAGCGCTTCTGTTTTCTTATCTTGGTAAGTCACTGCAGCCAGACCTGTTCTCCATGAATGTCTAATACTTTAAAACAAACATAGATCTGATCTGATCTCGTAAACCAGGATCACGTCTTCTGGCATTGAACTTGAGTTGGGTGAAGTATGCTTTCTTTGGTCTGCCCTGAAACTGCCCTGAACATGGGGAGAGTGCTGTGGCTCAGTGGTAGAGCAGCTGCTTTGCATGCAAAAGGTCCCGGGTTCAAATCCTGGATAGGTGTGGGACTGTCCCCTGCCCGAAACCCTGGAGAGCTGCTGCCAGTCAGTGTAGACAATACTGAACTAGATGGATCAATGGTTGTGACTCAGTAGAAGATATAAGGTCATGCCCTGTGCTCCTATGTTGTCATTTTATTTGGTGACCTCAGGTTCTAGTACTAAGCAACTTTATCTGCACAGTTGTGTTTACATATATTTGTACTCTGTCTTCAAATTGCAATGAGTTGGTGCTTTTAATTTAGTTTGGCCATTTTATTTGTAAGGTTGTATATTTGTTTGTGGGGCGTGGGTGGCGCTGTGGGTTAAACCACAGAGCCTAGGGCTTGCTGATCAGAAGGTCGGCGGTTCAAATACCCGCGACGGGGTGAGCTCCCGTTGCTCGGTCCCAGCTCCTGCCCACCTAGCAGTTCGAAAGCATGTCAAAGTGCAAGTAGATAAATAGGTACCGCTCCAGACGGGAAGGTAAACGGCGTTTCCGTGCACTGCTCTGGTTTGCTAGAAGCGGCTTTGTCATGCTGGCCACATGACCTGGAAGCTGTATACCGGCTCCCTCGGCCAATAACGCGAGATGAGCGCCGCAACCCCAGTCGGACACGACTGGACCTAATGGTCAGGGGTCCCTTTACCTTTATATTTGTTTGTACTGTTGTTGTATGCAGATTGCAATGGCTAATGGCTGATGCATAGAAATATATGAGTAACCTGGATCACACACATACCCATTTCGATTTCTACTGAACTCATTACATACCAAGAAACAGTTGGAGCATCTAAAAAAGATTCAGTAGCACCTTAGTTCACCTTTCCCTTGATTCCTTGTTATGTCTGAACCTGGAAAGTGAATGACTGGTGTGCTCTGATAGGGGCATTCCAGCTGATATGGGCATCCAGTTCTGACAGTACTGTCCTCTTTTGGATCACTGCTTCTCTAAGCCATGTCTTCAATCTGTTCAATCTGCTCATGCTCTCCTGGTTGATTGCTCAGGTCATCATTTCCCTTTGCCCCCAAGTTTAGCTCAATCTTATACATTTGTTCCAAGGGAAGAGGAAGGCTCCCAAAACCTGAGGCATTTTGGTGCCAGAGGTGAAATGCCCCATTGTTGCCCCTACAATAGGTGGGCACAAGGCTCCGGATGGGAGGAAGGAAGATTCGCCAAGGGCTTCTCCTTCAGGAGGAATTCCAGCAAATACCCTAAGGGTAGAGAGAGACCAGGGGGAAAGCAGAGCAGCAGAATTCTCCACTCTTGCCAGAACTCAAGAGAGTGAGCTGGTGGCAGAAGCAGTGGGGTGGTCGGGCACCATCTTTTGTGTTTCCATAGCCTGAGGCTGCTGCTTCATCCTACCTCATCTGTGGGCCGGCTCTGAGTGCAGTTCTTGGCAGTGAATCTGCTGCTGGGCAATGAGATGAAGGCATTCCACAGGTGATTAGCAAGCAGTTTTTCATGCATGGGAAAATGTATCCCCAAACCCAGAAGGCAGGGTGGGGGATTTCTTTTCATCCTGGGGGCCAGGTTCCCTTCTGAGCAATCTTCTGAGGGCCACATGTCCTGGAGGGCAGGGCCAAAGGGCAAAGTGTCTGGAGCAACAAAGATAACGTTTACCTTTCTGCATTTGGCTAGTTTCAACCCATGCTCCCACACCCCTCTCTTGTAGGAATGGATTTAGATGCTAGGAAAGGATATATTGTTTAGTTAATATGCTTCCTTGCTGGTGTTAATGAGATCAGAAGAAAACCATCCTTTGCAGTTTAAATTTGGAAGCTAAAACGAGGTTGATTTAACTTTCTAGAAATGATAATCCAGGATGCTTTAAGGCAGGCTGGATTTTCCCAGTATTGCCCCTTTTCTCACCTTTAAAAACAACAATCACACCTGATTTTTACATAACCCTATGTCCTGTCCAAGTTATTTCACCACTATCACAGGACCACAAATTGCACCTGCCAGAGCAAGTCAACTTTTGGAGAAAATGCAAGGGAAGGATCTCTCCATGTAGGAACGCATGGAAGTGAAAATTGAGTGTAGGTGGGTAGAAAGTTGTCATTTCACAAACTGTGATGGAGGATTATAAAACTGCTGGTGAGGTAAGTTGTGAAACCAGGGGGGAACTTCTACAGATGGCTGATAAGGCATTCTGTGCTATGGCATGTTCAGAAGCCATGCTGCTTTGGTTAACACCGTGCATGGGAAAAATGGGAGCCAAGATGGTAGTCACAGTGTGAGATTATTGGAATGTTGCAAATATGTAGGGGATATTAGCTATCTTGCCCAGAATCCATATTAGCTTTACTCATGCCTTACTCATGCCTTCAGGATCCCTCAGCTGCTGGAAGATGAAATAAGTCTGATAGGGAAATAACAACACCTAATAATAATAATAATAATAATAATAATAATAATAATAATAATTTATTATTTGTACCCTGCCCATCTGGCTGGGTCCCCCCAGCCACTCTGGGCGGCCTCCAACAGATATTAAAATACATTAAAATATCACAGGTTAAAAACTGCCTTCAGGCATTTTCTGAATGTCAGATAGTTGTTTATCTCTTTGACCTCTGCTGGGAGGGCATTCCACAGGGCAGGCGCCACTACCGAGAAGGCCCTCTGCCTGGTTCCCTGTAGCTTTGCTTCTCGCAGTGAGGGAACCACCAGAAGGCCCTCAGAGCTGGACCTCACCATGCAAGAAAGGGAAGGGAAGGCCCATTACCACTTGGGGGGGCAACCAGTTCCTGCCTGCTGTGTAACATAACAAGAAGGCCCTGAACAGAGGGACAGACTTAAGGTAGCATATGTAAATCATACTTAAGAACGGCTTAAACCCAGTGGTCCAGATTCAGCATTATCTAACCCCCAGTGCAAGGGCTATTGCACAAGCATAATGGTTGTACAATATGAAATTCAGTGAAACGGTTGCACTAGTGCAACAAGTTGTGCAGCAGGAAGAATCAGGGCTACGGCAATTTGTTGTGCAACCATCCCCAAGAACCCTGCTGGCTTCCTGCACCTTCTCTTGTGCAAGCCATTCCACTAGTACAACCAGCACATTGCTTAGTGCTTAGACTTTTACACATTGCTTGGACTTTAGCTTGGTGCTTCATAGAATTCTTCCCTGTATTCCTCAGCTTCAGCTCTTTGCAGAAAGCCTAGCTTATCCCACATTCCAGCCTCATCTTTACCACTGACAGGGCAATTAGGGCCACTCCATATGTGACCTTAGCAGCGTCTTTCCGCTCCTGGGTGTCCAATAGCATTGAATCGAGTAAAATATGCTCATGCCAAAAAATCATCTTAAAATGGGATTCACTTCCCAATGCTCACAAAAAAACACACAAAATGAAGTTAGCAGTTTCAGCTCAGCTTTAGTAGTTGGCAAGTAGTTTTAAGATACATCATCATCCCTTAAATATTTGATTGCCTGTGTAAAAAAAAACTGAGCTCCTGATACTGCTTCTAAGACACGCAACACGCTTCAGGGCGGACACCCTCCTTGTTGAAGCAAGAATAATAATAATAATAATAATGCTTCTATGACTAAGGTGCTTAAATAAAATAAACCTGGTAAGTGTAGCTATATTTCAAGACTCTCTTCTGTGCACGACTCTTGAAGATGCCCTCATTTTTGCGTGATGTATAGAGTAAGCGCAAGCGATTCGGGAGGGGGCAAACATCAGTGACACAGCCCCATGCCTAGGGCTGTGACACAGTGACACAGATCCCATCCAGGATCTCCCTAGAAAGACCCCTCCCTGAATCTCTGGACAGAAGTGAGCTAGAGGGACCAAGAGTCTGAGTCGTCTAAGGCAGCTTCCGATGTCCAACAGAGGTCTTTAAACAGGGTGGACTACCCATCAAAGTCACCTAGGATGGTGCCATGCTGCCACCACTTTGCTGCAGTGTGTCAGGTACTGGTTGGATGAAGCGGAGTGGTGGAAACTACCTGACCAAGAGCCACCTCCCCCTGGGAAAGCACAGAGGGAGAGGATTTGGATCCTGGATCCAGGGGCGGAGGAAGGGGTGGGTGGTGGGTGCAGGCCACCCTGGGTGTCACCACTGAGGGGAGTGACAAAATGCCGGGCGGCACTCACCGTGGGGCCTGCAGCACGCCCGAGAGACGCGGTGGCTTAGGCGCCCGCAGGCTCCACACTGCCCAAATGGTCCGCCCGTTGCCTTCCCCCAGCTGTAGGGCGGCTGAGTGGAAGGAGGCAGGCAGACTCCGGAGGCCCCATGGTGCGTCCCACCCCTATGGGCGGCTCCCCCCGCCCCTGGACGCACCACCCCAGGCACCTGAGCTGCTTCCGCCTCAGCTGCCCGGATCCTGGTGTTGGGAAACCGGCCACACCCTTGAGGAGAAGAAGAGCTGGGAAGTACTAGAGGCTAGGAGTTTGAAGGATGATGAAGAGGAGGAAACTGGCAGGTGCCCCAGCACAGGGCAGAGACAGGAAACAGGCAGCTCCACCCCAGAGCCACCCTGATAGTTTCTCTGCTGATAGCCTGCAAGTCCTCCCCCTCCCAGAAGAAGGAATCTGTTGCATATCACAGAGCAGAGAGCCAGGCAGAAACAGAGAGGCTCCTTGGGGGCTCGCTGGAGACAGAGAGAGGGGCTTGACACAGAGGGCTAGGGGAGTTATAAGCCAATCCAGGCAGCTGCTTTATCTAGACAAGAGCAACCCTTAGAAGTCTCTGTGCGCAGTGGCAGAGCTTCATGCTCCGGCACCGGAGGCGGAGAGCAGGCAGGGGCGTGGCTGGTGCGTGTCCTGGGGCATGGTGCGCCATCTGCAGGGGCGTGGCGTGCGTCCTGGGGGCGTGGCGTGCATCTTGCAGGGGCGTGGCACCCAGCATGGGGGGGCAGCTGCGATGGCACCTCACCGGGATCATGGTGCTGGGGGCGGCACCCCCCCGGCCCCTCCTCCGCCAGTGTCTGTGCATTCTCTTTTCTGCTTCTTTAGTAAAAACAAACAAACCTAACTGTAAGTTAGCCAGTGTTTCGCTGTCTTCCTCTGATCTGTGAACAACCTGTTCTCCTTGTCAGCTCCCTGACACAGTGGAAATCCTGTTTAAAGTTAGTGAAAAGTCTGCGCACCTGTCGTGTGAAATGGTTTAGACCCAGGAGGACTGGCAATGTGATTTACCAGCTCTTGAGGCAGAAACTGCTGCCTTCCCAGAAACCCAAAGCTGTATGTCTCTACATCCCGAAAATGTAGGCGGGATGGTGAGAAGGTGGGAAGTATCTGACAGGCCAGCCAGTGAGGTGGGTGAGAATGAATCCGGTAGGGAGTGTCTGCGGATAAGCATGGCACGTTCTCTAATAACACAATATGCCCAATGACACACAGATTCCCATTGACTTTCAGGACTCAGCAGGTTCTGTTCAGTTTGTGAAACAGAAGGTGCTGAGATTACCCCCCACACCGGCGTTCCGCGGAAGAGCACATGCTGCCGAAAGCATGCCTCTCTTTACTCATCCATCCAAAATAGAGCTGGGCTATTTAAAGCTCTCTTAATCAATACGCATATCATAGCAGGGAGAAATGTTGACAGAACAAAAGGTAGCCACGTGCTCTAGAGAAACCATCTTCCCCAAGTGGGGGAAGTCCTTGCCTGTATATAATTATATTTATTATTTCTATTTGTTAAATTCCTGTGTTGTTGTTCAGTCGTTCAGTCGTGTCCGACTCTTCGTGACCCCATGGACCAGAGTACGCCAGGCACGCCTATCCTTCACTGCCTCTCGCAGTTTGGCCAAACTCATGTTAGCAGCTTTGAGAACACTGTCCAACCATCTCATCCTCTGTCGTCCCCTTCTCCTTGTGCCCTCCATCTTTCCCAACATCAGGGTCTTTTCTAGGGAGTCTTCTCTTCTCATGAGGTGGCCAAAGTACTGGAGCCTCAGCTTCAGGATCTGTCCTTCTAGTGAGCACTCAGGGCTGATTTCTTTAAGAATGGATAGGTTTGATCTTCTTGCAGTCCATAGGACTCTCAAGAGTCTCCTCCAGCACCATAATTCAAAAGCATCAATTCTTCGGCGATCAGCCTTCTTGATGGTCCAGCTCTCACTTCTATACATCACTCCATGGACAAAGACAACAGGCATATAAATTCCTGTACCACCCTTCATCCGAGGATCACTGGGTGGTTTGCAATATGAAGTCTGTAAAGCCCAGAGACACTTGAGACTGGCTTTTGCAAACAAACAACACACCCCACATTCCCAAGAGACTGCATTTCCCATGCCAGAAGGAGGCTCTGAAATCCAGCCTCCCCGCTGAGTAAACCAAAAGGGAAGGATGTGCCGGTGTTTAGCTTAGTCATAGGAAATGTTTTCTCATGGTTGCCACCCTTGTGACATCATGTTATTTTCCCAGGAGAAATTTGCTAGCCTCTTCTTTGTCACGTGTATCTAAGGGCCACGTTCAACAGGCACCATGGCACAGAGACAGAAGGCTAAATAAGGTTCTGGCATCGATGTATCGGCATTGCAGTGGTGTCTGGGAGCCCATTTGCTTGGTTAAATGAGGTTAAATGATCTCATAAAAGGTAAAGGGACCCCAACCGTTAGGTCCAGTTGCGGACGACTCTGGGGTTGCGGCGCTCATCTCGCTTTACTGGCCGAGGGAGCTGGCATACAGCTTCCGGGTCATGTGGCCAGCATGACTAAGCCGCTTCTGGCGAACCAGAGCAGCGCACGGAAACACCGTTTACCTTCCTGCCTGGAGCGGTACCTATTGATCTACTTGCATTTTGACGTGCTTTTGAACTGCTAGGTTGGCAGGAGCAGGGACCGAACAACAGGCGCTCACCCCATTGCGGAGATTCGAACCGCCGACCTTCTGGTCGGCAAGCCCTAGGCTCAGTGATTTAGACCACAGTGCCACCCACGTCCCAAGGCTTCCAACATGTAGCTTCACTGAAAAGCATATCTGCTGCTCAGATGGATTAGCCAGAGATCTGAAATGGGACAATGCAGCAAAGCATGGGCAAATGTCATCCCGTTGCAGGATATGTGTTGCGTTTCCCAGTTGGTACCTTGTCTGCTTTCTTATAAACCAAGCCAGGCCACTGTTGCCATAGCAATAGTTTCCCCCCTCCCTCCCAGCCATCTCTGAAATGGAAGTGTTCTCTGTTTCACCCATATTTCTCCTCTCTTTAGCCTGCCTCTCAAATTAATTCATCTGTCCCTGATGCCCAGGGCCATTGCACATTTTGGTAATACTCCATTGTCTTCGAGACAAGCCATGTTCTGCTCTTGGAAGGCTCCTGGCATTCTGTGTAAACCCTTCATTATCCTCCCTGAGTGTAGATAATGAACCCTCAATGGCATTAAAGGGCATTAAAGGAATTGAGCCTTTTGTGACAAGAGGTTAAAAAAAGGAGACATGGGTAATGACGATTATTTACCATAAGTGCTTCTTAGAATTCTGGCTGCACACTATCCTGCAAGGGACCCCTTCATCCGTCAGAACACTGAGCCCCCGGGGGAGTGAGAAGTGTCTTTTCCGTGAAGAGAGATGGTGAGAGAGGAAGGGGCGAAGGGAGAGACAAATCCGTTTGATTAGGTTTAGAGCATGGCTAAGAATGGAAGAATTATTGGGCTAAGTGTTGTTTTCGCGGGACAATTTGTACAACCCGAGCCAGAGATGTTCCATTATCGCTTAATGTTGAGATGAAAACTCAGATTCTTAGAACAAATTATACACCTGCATTTTCTACTTCATGTACTTTTGAACTTGCTCAAGTATTTTTCATAAGACACAATGCATAAAGTGGTGCTCAGCTGTAGTGTCTAGACTCTCACACACTCACACAGACTTTTTGTATTTGTCTTTTAGCTGTATTTTGAGGGCAGCAGGTTGGGGAAGGCTATTTAACTTACCCAGCATTATTAAAAGAAAACAAGAAAACTCTTAATACAGTGATACCTCTGAAGTCGAACGGAATCCGTTCTGGAAGCCCGTTCGACTTCCAAAATGTTCGGAAACCAAGACGCGGCTTCCGATTGGCTACAGGAAGCTCCTGCAGCCAATCGGAAGCTGCGGAAGTCGTGTTGGACATTCGGGTTCCAAAGAACGTTCACAAACCGGAACACTCACTTCTGGGTTGGCGGCGTTCGGGATCCAAGGTATGACTGTACTATGTGATACGTTGTCCGATCCTGTATGTTTATCAGGAAGTAACGCTCTGAGTTTGCGTAGGATTTCAGCTGTGAAACTCAGCCTTGAGCACATGTAATCAAAAGCTAGTCTTGCTGAGTTCCATGCAATGCCATGCTCTCTTATAAATGTTCTCAGGGTTGTGCCCTTAAATCCAAAGTCTTCTCATGTCTGATGTTCTGAATGGAAATGAAGAGAGGGGAAGGCAACACGGCACTTGCTGGGAAGCGATAAAGATGGGGATTTGGCCGGTGATATGTTGTGGCTAAGATTCGTTTGAGAGAATTGGACATGCAGAATAAGACTGAGGATGTTTCATGAAGCATATGGCAAAAGAAGGAACCACCGGGGCAGCTGCTGATCCAGTTACAAGTTTTGTCTCAACAACAACAACAACAACAACAATTTATTATTATTATTTTTACCCCGCCCATCTGGCCGAGTTTCCTCAGCCACTCTGGGCGGTTTCCAGTCAAATGTTAAAACAATACAGCATTAAATATTAAAAACTTCCCTAAACAGGGCTGCCTTCAGATGTCTTTTAAAAATAGGATAGCTGCTTATTTCCTTGATATCTGCTGGAAGGGCATTCCACAGGGAGGGCTCCACTACCGAGAAGGCCCTCTGTCTGGTTCCCTGTAACCTCACTTCTCGCAATGAGGGAACCGCCAGAAGGCCCTCGGCGCTGGATCTCAGTGTCCAGGCTGAACGGTGGGGGTGGAGACGCTCCTTCAGGTATACAGGACTGAGGCTGTTTAGGGATTTAAAGGTCAGCACCAACACTTTGAATTGTGCTCGGAAACGTACTGGGAGCCAATGTAGTTCTCGCAGGACCGGTGTTATGTGGTCAACAAATGGTAAACAAAGGCTCTCTGTGTCTCTCTGGCAAGTTTTTATAGTAATTGGGTAGATGGACCTGGTGAGAAGATACTTCTCAGCAGTAAGAGCAGGGATCGGTTATTCCTTGAAGGTTTCATTTGGCATCAGGAAACACAACGTTCTAGAACTATAACAATGTTCCTGGAAAACCAGACTGCTGTGAGCAACGGTGGTGGTAACCATTCTTACACGGCATGCAATTCACAAAATATATAAAACTATTACAGCCAGAATGCAATTCTTTCTCTTTACCGCTTGCATTGTAAAAGACTGCTGCTTGTAGACCAGATGGTGCTCGGATGAAGCAGTCCGGTTTCCTCGAAAATTGAGCTCACACTGGGACCAATCGCATCCATCGCATATTCTGATGAATCTCCAAAGTATCTAGATGAAATTTACCGAATGTCAGGGGGGTTGTGGGTTAGTTTTGTGTTGTTTTTGTGCCTTCGCATGCAGGGAAAGTCTCCAACTCACCACTGGTTTAAGACCCCTTGGCTATTCTCACCTGGCTTAGCTGGCCAGTCAAAGCTGTTTCTTGGGGTGTGGCTGCCTTTGGGCTTAAACTGGCTACCCAGTACCTGGGTACCAATACCTGAAGGCAGCCCTCTTTAGGGAAGCTTTTAATCTGTGATGTGTTGATGTATTTTAATGTTTACTGGAAGCCGCCCAGAGTGGCTGGGGAGACCCGGCCAGATGGGCGGGGTACAAATAATAAATTATTATTATTATTATTATTATTATTATTATTATTACCCACCTCTGCTTTGAGGAGGAGAAGATAAACATCTGCAGATGAAGCTTTTTGTGACACAGAGATGAAGTGAAGAGACAGCTTCCCCTCTTGATTTCTGCCTGCTACACATTGATGAAAGGCACAGACTCTCTTCTCCCTCCTGAAAAATAAGGTGGTAGCCATATATATATATATTTCCACATCGTTACAGAAGCTCCCCTATTTAAATTAATGGACATAACATCTCCCTACACACAAACAGGATCTGCAAGGAAAACAGCACCCTCTGTTGACATCAGTGCAAGAACCTATGTGAGTGTTGCATGTGCAGATGAGCCTCTGGGCCTGAAGCAAATCACCGATCATTTGCCAAACATATGTAGCGAGTTCCTCTAATTAACTTGTACAGCTCCAGTAAGTGGAAATGAATAAATAATGATCTGAGATCAACAATGACTCAATGAAGACTTTTCTGGACTGGGTGCTAAACACCCCCCCCCCCGGATTTATTCACTTCCCTGAACTAATCTCGTTGTTTTTTTAAAAAAACAGGCTGACAGGCACAAGAACTATTTTATTAGGTGACAGGCTTAAATCTGCATTTATGAGCATAGGACTGGATTCAGACAAAGGGCGCAGCCATTTTTCCGCTCGTCCAAAACCTAGAAAGCGTGAGTCCAAGCATGATTGATTAGCTGACCTGATCTTGGAACTGACCTTCAGCTAGGGTTCTCACCTTCGTTCAGGCAAAATACAGGGCAGGATAGGGGCGTACGTGATTCCCCCCACCCCACCCCCAAATCCGGTGCTGAAGGGACTTCAGAGCAATCCGTTACAATCTATTGCAGCCTAACAGGATGGCCCCTCTGGAATTTGTCACACACGCATGTATGCGCCCACATACATACACATGAATTTGTAAATCTGTGCATTTGAAGAGGATCCCTAACTTGGGGGGGGGAGAGAGAGAAAGAGAGAGAAGACCTGAAATACAGGGCAAACTGTATCAATACAGAACGTAGCATTTTGCACTCAAAAACGGGACAAGCCTGTATTACCGTATTTTTCGCTCTATAAGGCACACCTGACCATAGGACGCACTGGGAAAAACTGGGAAAAGCCCCAGTTTTGGGGGATCAGCTCAAATTTCTGTAGCTTCTTTTGCAAAGGAGAAAAGCCCCATTTTTGAGGATCAGCTCAATTTTCTGCAGCTTCTTTTGCAAAGGAGAAAAGCCCCATTTTTTGAGGATCAGCTCAAAGTTGTTGAGCTTACTTTGCAAAGGGAAAAAACCCTGTTTTATGGGGTTTAACTCACAGTTCTGCAGCTTCAGGAAGCCATTTCTACAGTTTCCAGACAGATAATCTAATCAGCCAGTCACATGTCCCTGGGGAAACAGCCTCCCTCTGCAAGGGGGCGGGGCTGGAATCTCCCTTCTCTCTCTCCCCATCGCTTGCTGAACAGCTGCTCAGCTGGCTTCCTTTCAACACCCCCTTCTCTCTCTCTCTTTTTTAAAAAAAGCACGATCTGCTTTTGCCCCTGGGCAGTTCAGCTCCAGGGACCACACATTCGCTCCATAAGACGCACAGACATTTCCCCTTACTTTTTAGGAGGAAAAAAGTGCGACTTATGGAGCGAAAAATACGGTATATAGGACAGGTGTAAACCCTGCCCTCAGGTGAATAAAATTCAGAGTGTAGCTATAGAGATGTTGGGCTCTAGTTGGGGATATCCAAATAGGAATATAGGAGGTTGTCTTTTACTAGTTGTCTGTTTACAGTTTATAGGTGGCTCCTCAGGGCTAAGGCAGAGATGTCATCCTATCACCTGAGGCCCACTGCATTAAGTAAGTAAGTAAGTAAGTAAGTAAGTAAGTAAGTAATTTATACCCCCCCTCCAACCTGGCTGTCAGGGACTTGGCAGAGGAGGAATGGTGGAGAGTGCCTCCCCATCTTGACCCTTCCAGGGAGGAGGAAGAGGAAGACAGTATAGATTTACAACAGGAGTTTGAGGGAGGTCACAGCTCAGAAGCAGATGAGGGGGAAAGTTGAGAAATCATGGGAGAGTCAGAGCAGCAGCTGGCTGACACGCTGCCATTAGAAAGCATCCTGGACCCTCCATCTCCCAGAACCCGGCAAGCCTTAAAAGTAGGAGAGCAAAGAGCTCAAAGACAGAGGGCACTTAGCGGCACCCATAGAGGAGGTGATGATGACGACGAATGAGGAAGTGGGAGATACGGGTGGTGGTGGAGGAGATTCACTCAGGACAACGCCATTATCCAAGAGGCTGGGTTCTATAGCCTCTCTCTGTAAAGTTTGAAATAAAAAGGGACAGTAAGAAACTTTCCTTTGTCTTTATACTTTCCTGGGCAACCAACCGGGAACCGATGACAGCATCCTGACACTGGCTGGGTTTCCCCAGCCACTCTGGGTGGCTTACAGCATATATTAAAACACAGCAAAACATCAAACATTAAGAAACAGAATATTCTGTACAAGCAAGAAACAAACCAATCAATCAATAGAAACCAATAACAAGCATAACAAGAATAATTAACAGCTTACAGTTATACCCAAATTAAAATAGCCGCCAACCCCAACTAAACATTTAACCAACACCAACCTAGCAAAAACAAAACAGAGGAACCAAAATTGGAACCGTTTAAAACATTGTAAAACATTTTAGCCAGTTGCCCCAACCCAAGAGTTGCTCTAGCAATGTCCCAATAGCCTCCCAGGAGCCTCTTTTCAAGATGAGCCTGGGCTTCACCCCCTAGGCTAGGTGGAAACGGACCTTGCAGCAGGGAGCGGCCTGCCTTCCAGCACTCATGGCAGCAGCATGGTCCTCTTCACTAGGAATGCCAGAGACTTTCTGCATTCAAAGCAGGTGCTCTATTGCTAAGCTATGGTGTCATCTCCCAAATAAAGAAATGAGATATTGCAACT
Source organism: Darevskia mixta (assembly GCA_034641385.1). NCBI lineage: Eukaryota > Metazoa > Chordata > Lepidosauria > Squamata > Lacertidae > Darevskia > Darevskia mixta. Next base: position 62,889,495 of record JAWWNH010000029.1, read on the forward strand.
GGAGGGCACCTAAGACCAGCCTGCTTAGCATCTACAAATAACTCCACAGCAAAAGATGTAGAATGTTCCCTCTAGATACAATCATTTTGTTCAGGAAAGAAAATGACTCTTAATGTCTGTAGTGGTTACATCCCATCTTGGATATAAATTAACAGAGAATCAGAGCCAGAACTATTAGCGATGAGAGTATTGGGTTTGTTTTTTTCTTGTGGCGGAGTCGTGTGTTCAGATATAAGAGGTGTGAATTGGAAGTAGGGTTTGTGTTTAGTCAGAGAGAGAGAGAGAGAGAGAGAGAGAGACAGACAGACACAGAGAGAGAGCAATGAGCCACTGAAATGCCTATTGGGAAATTTAACACCAAAAGCATACATTTTAAAATTGCGGCTGTGGTTAGACCCTTGGATTAGGACATGGGAGACCAGGAATGAATTCTCCACTCAGCCATGAAGCTCACTGAGTCAGCTTCTTACTGCTTCTTAGCCTAACCAGCCTCACAGGGTTGTTGTGTGGATTAAATGGGGAGGGGGGAGAACAATGTAGACCACACTGAACTCCTTGGAGAAAAGGAAGGATATAAATGCAACAAATAAATAAACAAAATGTTAGAAATTGGGTCCTCCCTCAAAGAGGGCACGTGTTGCTGTGTGACCTGGCAACCAAACCCTGTGTTGTGGGTGGGTTCTATTGGATGGCCACAACACTCTATTGGTAGGTCCCTCGATGCTGGGGTGTAATCTGACCTATGGGATGCTAGTAAAGGACATCGAGGGATCTATTTAAGCCCATGCACATGTCCCTGAGCTTCCTCTTTGGGCTAGTGCATTGGAACACCCACCCACCCACCTCTCCCTATATTTAGGACTTGCGCTTGACCTTGCTATGCTGTCGTGTGTCGTCTGTCATTGGGACAGGGGCACGGCAGGAATTTTCCCCACTTGGCTAATTGGCTGGTGCCATTTGGGTTTCGCCTGCCGCGTAGCAAATCGCCACAACTTGTAAGGTTGCGGATAGGCTCTGGTTCAGATGACAGGGGTGGCAGAACATTCTAGCCATCCCTATGCGAAGGGTATTCTGTTAAAGGAATCCAGGGACTCAATGGTTTGGCAAACCCTGAGAGGGGTTGTGCCCGTGCCCGAGTTCAGGGGGACATCTGAATGGTGAACTAGTACCGGTATGTCTCCGCTTTCCACTGTTCCAGGTGTTTATCCTAGGCTGACCTAGGCTGGTGCCCTGGGTCAGCTCTACCTGCCACGGTGCAGGGAGCTAGTCGAACCAGAGCCTATGCAACCACTCACTTGCTGTAATCAATAAAGTTGTGGCCTAAATTCTGCCAAAAACCAAACCAAAAATTTGAGTCTTGTCTGAATTTATTTAGGGGGAGCTTAAAGGTCCACACACGCAAATAAATAGACTTGGGTTACATTTTATGGAGTACTGATAAAATGTCAAAAAATAATAATTTCATGGGGCTGGATTCAACTAAATAGTTGCATTAGTCTAACTCGTGCTATGGGGTCCTCCCCTCTTCTTCCCCCATACTCCCCTTGCACACCCCCAAAATTGGCTCTGGGAAGTAAAGAGAACCCTCAGAACAGCCTGTAGCAGGTGGAGAGGGATGATCATTCTATCTAGGAAGCACAAATGCTTGCACAGACAGAATGATAATATTAGTGTGATGTTGAATTCCACCCTCTAATTTCATCAATTTGAATTTTAGCACAATTTAGTGCAAATTGAATGCTTTCCATTTGGAGGAATCGTTCTTCATAATATAGTGATGGCACCAAATTTCAAAGTGCCCCCCCGAACCCATTCCTAATTGGGCACAGTCACCCAAATGTTGAAACCAAGTCAAAGTGAGATTGTTTTGTTCTATCCATCCCGGCAAATGCCCCCTTTCGCTTCCAATCCAAATTTAACAGACCATGGCCTCACTTGGGGGGCTCCATTATGCCTTCCTTTGGTGCTGCCGCAGCAGCTTCTCAGGCAGATGGATCCATAGGAATTATAGTTCCCATGGACTTTGATGTCTCAGTAGCACCATCAGGATTAACTTTTATGTCCTGCCTTTCTTCCATTGTGGAATCTAAGGCAGCATACGCATGGTAGACAAACATTGCCCTTCGGGAGTCTACCTGCTCCTTTTTTAAAAGTCACCTAAGTAAGTGCTCATCACCACATTTTTTAAAAACAACAACACACAAATCCCATTATTTATTATATGGTATGCAAATATTCCCTTTATTCAATGTAAATACCTACAGCCGATTTGGCTGGGTGAATTCTTACACCTGTTCTTAGAGAGTGAACAATTTCTTGCACCTTTGTCAACCACGGCTGCTGTTTTTCAAAAGGCATAAATACGTCAGACTTTCCCCATAGAGAAATGTTAAGGTGCCTATCTGTTTCCCCACCACCACCACCAATTATTATATTTGTTAAATTAAAATGGGGGGGGGGAGACAGACATTAGGGTGTGTGCATGCAGTTTTGCCGATTGAGCATGGACCACTCTGTATGCAGGCATGGGTGATGGATGTTTCTTCAACCCAAGCACAGAAAACGGCTTCCATTCCCAAATAGCCATTGCTAGGCTGAGTTGTCTAAGGGTATGTCTTCCCAAGAAGACGCCTGCTTCTTGGGAGAAAAGCAATGACAAACCTAGACAGCATCTTAAAAAGCAAAGACATCACCTTGCCAACAAAAGTCCGTATAGTTAAAGCTATGGTCTTCCCAGTAGTAATGTACGGAAGTGAGAGCTGGACCATAAAGAAGGCTGATCGCCGAAGAATTGATGCTTTTGAATTATGGTGCTGGAGGAGACTCTTGAGAGTCCCATGGACTGCAAGAAGATCAAACCTATCCATCCTTAAAGAAATCAGCCCTGCGTGCTCACTAGAAGGACAGATCCTGAAGTTGAGGCTCCAGTACTTTGGCCACCTCATGAGAAGAGAAGACTCCCTAGAAAAGACCCTGATGTTGGGAAAGGTTGAGGGCACAAGGAGAAGGGGACGACAGGATGAGATGGTTGGACAGTGTTCTCGAAGCTACCAACATGAGTTTGTCCAAACTGCGAGAGGCAGTGAAGGATAGGCGTGCCTGGCGTGCTCTGGTCCATGGGGTCACGAAGAGTCGGACACGACTGAACGACTGAACAACAACAAATGTCTTCCCTGTGCTTGTTCATGTAGCACATCCAGTCTGTAATACACAGGTGCCTTGCTCACTTCCACGACTGACCAGGTGAGAGGGAGTGACACATAAAAAGCAACTGCCATGTATTTGTTGGACTAGCATCCTGATATTGGGACAGGTATGCCTTGGGGAAAAGAGTTACCTGCCTTGTTTAGGAACAGCCCTTGCACCTCTAGGTGCCGCTGTAATGTGAGCATGTCCCAAGAGTTCCTCCAAAGACAGCCATTGGCTACTTTCACCGACTTCCAATTATGTGAGCCCTTGCCTTTCGGGTAGTTTCTGGTGACATTTTCCCAATGCAAATTGGCTCCCAAGAGTGATAGACGAAACAGCAGGCAGGCGATCGCTTGTCCCTGCTGATCAATATGCTCAATGTGACAAGCAGCATCCTTACCTGCTAGGAGTCATCTTTGGGCAAAAAACTGCCATTCCTCTGGGCTAAAAATACCCAAAGGAGGAAGGACAGGCCATCTCACAATCCTGTATTTTCATGCAAGTGGCTGTGCTTAGAAGGAACAAATCACCCTTAGGTAATATTGTCACTGTTTACTAAAAATATTGCAACCTGAGTGACAGCTTGGGATTGCACCGACACCTCTGCAATTGCCGACAAATATTTATAGGGAAGTCAACGATTTCTACTCGTGCCTGAATAAACACATGTTTCTTACAGCCATAGGGTGGGGGCGGAGTGGCAAGGGGTGGCAAATTCCTTGCTGGATCAAGCATAATCTACAGATTCTCAGCTTTTATTTTTTAAAACAACAAGCTTCAAGCATTTGTAGAATCTAAGACACAAAGCAAAATGTAGAGGCACTTTCTTCTCATAGTTTGCGTCTGATGTTGCACCCACACATTTAAAGCACTGTTGACTGTAGTTTACCATTTGCATAGCTACAATTGCCAGCACTTTAGGATTCTTTGGAGGAAGTTATGTATGATGTGGAAGTGACCTTAGAAACTAGGCTGCTTCCATTTCTGTGTTTTACTTTGCCCCCTGCTACTCTGGAAAAATTCCTGTGGACACCCCTGCTTGCAGCATACATATTAATTAGTAGTCACAAGAAAGTCTGTCCCATGATGCACAGCACATTAGCTATGAACTCGGCAGGCTTGCAGTTGCCTTCCTGTCATCCTGCGTGGTATAAGCATCTTCCGGAGGCCTGGTGCCAAGGCCTTGCAGTAACTCTGCGGTTGTTGCTTCAGAATTTGATGCAGCTATATTTATTTTATGAGGTATCTGTTGTTTGCTGTACTGTATTAATGTTTGCACCGTGCCACAAGGGCCTTGGCTGGTTGGTCCATTGCAAAGCACTTTCACAATACATTAGCTGTCTTGAAAAAGCTCTGTTCCCTTCTGCATCTCACAACACCCATTTCTTTCTTTCTTGAAAGTGCTCTCATTTTCTCAGCGGAAGTAGAAAGAGATTATTTTCAAAGCTCTCCAGGAATTAGAGGTACCACCAGATTTCTGACAAGGGAAATAACACATGGGGAATTTTGGAGAAAGGGCATTGATGAAACCTAGGCCACAGACACACCATACATTTAAAGCACTATGATACTACTTTAAACAGCCGTGGCTTCCCCCAAAGAATTTAATTTGTTGGCAGCCTTAATTGATACAGGAAGGAGTTGAGTGCTCCAGTTACCCATTTACAGCACAGCTGGCTGGGAATGCACACAATACACTGAAAGGGACATGGGAACATAAGAAGAGCTGCGCCGGATCAGGCCAAATGCATATCTGGGACAGCATCCTGTGACCAAGCCTGTGGGCACTTGCATCTGTCGTCCACTCTTTAGGTGCTTGCTGCTGAGGGGGCGAAAGCAGGTGAGACGCAACACGGTTACTGCTAGAGATGCTGGCGAAACTCATAATTACTTGGTTTCCGAATACCAATTTGCTTGTTAGCAAACTCCAAAATAATACGAGGTCTTTCTGCATTTCACAGTGGAAAGATGGGTTCTTCACATGTGCGGAGGGTTGTTTTTCCCTTGACCCTATTTTTAGTTTCAAGTCATGGGCACGAAATGCAGCTCATGCAGAGGACTTCTAAGGCTCTTAAGATCAACAGGCTCGCCCAGCGATGCTCCTGTGCTTTTCGAAAAGGAAGCTGTGCAGCCCAAGAGTTTGTCTAAGCAAGCTCTGGGGATGCTTCCTCACGCAGCCCGAAAGCTGGAGTGGTCCTTTCCTTGATGGCTTTTTTGGCACATTGCAAAATGCTTTTATCTTCCCAGCCCTCTGAGGCTCTTGTTCTCCCGTGGATAGATTACTTCAGTCAACTCTAGCATTTGTTAGTTTTTAGCTCTTTTCAAACATTTTTATTTTATTTCTGTATTTGATTGCTGTGTTTTTAAAAAGTTGTGAGCTGCCTTGGGGGCTCTCTTTGGGCTGAAAGGTGGGATAACAATTATTAAATCATATCACTCTTTTTTTGCAGGTAGGGAAGCTTGACTAAATGCACTCAAGGGACTTCAAAGGGTCTCCCTTCTCCAAATGTTGCCCATTTCCCCTCACTTATTGATCATTTGAATGATTTGAAAGCATTTATAAACTGCTTGAGATTTTTATAATCCCTAAGATTTGTATAGCAAAGAAACAATAGCCATCATTAAAACAAAAAAGATAACCTAAAAGCAATAAGCCAACAGTATATAACAAAGTTTCCCAGGGATTTAAAACAAAAAATAAAAATAAAAACTTGAGTCAATCTTATAGTTCAGGGAAAGAACTGTTTTCACCAAGGCCCATTCATTTACCTTCTTCCATTGGAGTCCTAGATTTACAGAAACTGTCCAGGTTTCTGATTTGATCCTGGAATGTCCCACTTTTCCTTAGGGCGTCCCTATTTTCATCAGAGAAATGTTGGAGGGTGTAAGCATATAAGTAACTATACAACCTTTAGAAGACATCTGAAGGCAGTTGTGTATAGAGAAGATTTTTAATGTTTTATTATGTTTTTATATTTGTTGGAAGTGGCTGGGGCAACCCAGTCGGATGGGCAGGGTATAAATAATAAAATTATTTTTATTATGGAATAGGACATCCCTCTTTTCTTCGGAGAAATGTTGGAGCATATGAAATAAAAGCAGCTGCTTCCATCTTACGCTGGGCTGGGTTAGGAAGCTTCTCCAGAGCTTGGTTACAGAAACTGTTGGGCTGTATTTTCCCTTAGGTTCAGGAGCATCACTCGACATGCCCTCTGGTTCCCAGAGCCTTCAAGATTGCTCCTAGGTTGCGTGTGTGCTTTGCTCCGTGTGAGCAGCAATTTGTGTCCAGGACATGGACTAAAAATAGATGACATTTTTAGCCAATTTATAATGTAGTGCAGCCAAGAGAATGAATTAATTCAGAAGTCTTGGGCACAACAAGCCATAGAAAGTGTGGAACTGCTCTCTCTCTCTCTTTGGAGAGATGGGGAAGACACTGCAAGCATAACAGGGCAAACAGACTGCGCTTAGCAAATGTCTAGCCACAGGTTGTAAGCTCAGTTCTTAGTCCCTTAGATCTGATTCACGACACAACCATCCAATCGTGCTACATGAGAACTTGCCTTACGCCAGGTTACAATAGATTGTAAACCCCCCCCCCCAGCTGGTACAACGTTCAGGCCCCAGTCAAGCCTGATGCCATCATGTGACGACAGTGAGGACAGCTCAGAATTCAGCAGATTCTCTAGCCTAGAATTTCCTCTTCTGATTATGGATCTATCTCTCTGTCTGGTAAAAACAAAGGCAAACATTGAGGCCCAACACCATGTTGTCAATATCAGGGCTCAATCCTTGAATGTGTGAAAAACAAGAAGGTGCCACCTCTGAACATGTGCAGAGTGCCTCATCTTGACAAGTATCAAGACGCTAAGACCCAATATTTCATCTTGCTATGATAATCCTGCTGTGCCATGAGTAAAACAGTTTTGAATGGAATAGAAAGCTCTTCCCAAGCCCCCAGCACCTGAAGCTCTCTCTGCCTTCATGGGGATCTCTCACCTAGGAATCCTCCATGTCAACCTTTACACCAAGGATGAAGAACCTTTAGCCATCTGTAAGAACTCAAGACATGAGTTTGACCAAACTGCAGGAGGCAGTGGAAGACAGGAGTGCCTGGCGTGCTCTGGTCCACGGGGTCACGAAGAGTCGGACACGACTAAATGACTAAACAACAACAACAAGAGCTCTGCTGAATCAGACCAAAGGCCCATCTAGTTCAGCATCCACTTCTCCCAGTGGCCAACCAGATGACTAGGGGAAATCTCAAAGCAGGACATTAGTGCGGCAGCACTGCCCACACTTCTGATTTTCAGGAACTGGCAGTCAGAGGGATACTTCCTCTGACACTGGAGGTAAAATAGCCATCATGCATAGTAGCCACGGGATCCAGGTGGCGCTGTGGGTTAAACCACAGAGCCTAGGGCTTGCTGATCAGAAGGTCGGCGGTTCGAATCCCTGCGACGGGGTGAGCTCCCGTTGCTCGGTCCCAGCTCCTGCCCACCTAGCAGTTCGAAAGCACGTCAAAGTGCAAGTAGATAAATAGGAACCGCTCTGGCGGGAAGGTAAACGGCGTTTCCGTGCGCTGCTCTTGTTCGCCAGAAGTGGCTTAGTCATGCTAGCCACATGACCTAGAAGCTGTACGCCGGCTCTCGGCCTATAGAGCGAGATGAGCGCCGCAACCCCAGAGTCGGACACGACTGGACTGAATGGTTAGGGGTCTCTTTACCTTTACCTTTATAGTAGCCACTGCTACCCCGATCCTACATAAATCTGCCCAACCCAATCTTTTAAAGCCATCCAAGCTGGTGGCTATCACAACATTTTCTGGGAGCAAATTCCATAGTTTTAACAATGTGTTGCTTGGAAAAGTGCTTTCTTTTGTCTGTCCTGAATCTTCCAATAGCCAGCTTCATTGTTTGAGCCCAGGTGTCTAGTATTATGAGAGGAGAATAATCTCTCTCTCTCTCTCTCTCTCTCTCTCTCTCTCTCTCATTTCTTCACATGTCATTTTGTACCTCAGTTATATGTGATATTTCTTATCACTCGTCCTGGGATCATTTGGTGAAGGGTTTGCCATAATTCCAAATAATAAATACAACTCCCATCGGCCTTAATCACTGGCCATGCTGTCTGGGGCTGATGGGAGTTGGAGTCCAAGAAACACCATCTGAAGGGAAGCAGGTTCCCTTTTCCTGCTCTACTGAAGATTTAATGAGGCGTCATTTTAAAAGGGGATTTCTGCTGGGGAATGTCCACTTATTACAGTTACGGCAGCGTCCTCACAGAGCGCCGAGCTAGCCTCCCATCTCATTGAGACTGCCAAAACTGAATCCTAATACCCCCCTCAGGAATACACGGCTTCTGCTTCGTTGCGTTCGTCCTGAAAAAAGTGGGTCAATCTGTACAGTGCGGCGTGCTTTTTATCCGTCTCAAATTGTTTATTCATTTATTTATTCATTTTTGCGCTACACCAGAATCACCTCAGGAATATTGGCAGGAGGCTGGATGACAAGAACACGCATGTTATTGCGAGGGGAAATGGTGGGATAAAGGTGAGTTAGAGGCCTAGTTCTCGCAAACAAAGGCAAGGTGTATACCAGTTCAGCTTGTAAGCGGGGAGGGATGTGTGTGTGTGTGTGTGTGTGTGTGTGTGTGTGTGTGTGTGTGTGTCGGTCGCATGATTGAGAGCTCATGTGAACAAAACCCTCACACCAGATTATTGACATGCCAGTTTTCTTGAGAATAAAGTGATACAATCCAGAAACAGATCCACTATATCATTTACTGTTTACACACACACAAACACACAACAAACAGAAAAACATATTGGAAGCTCTGTATTGTCTGTACTAACTGGGAACGACTCTCTATAGTTTGATACAAAGGTCTTTCCCAGCCCTACCTGGGAATTGAACCAGAAACCTTGCAAAACAGATGCTGTACAGCCTTTTCACTAATATAAAGGAGAAGTAATAAGAACATGCTTGCCTTTAACCGAATCTTACTTCAGTTTTATTTTATTACAACGGCTTTGCAAATTACACTTCCCCCCCCAACGTTTTTCAATGTGATCTCATTTGGTTTACTGATGCAACATGGAATGTGCGCAACATATCTGATGTAGCTGTGCCTTATTGTTTCTGTTTAATTACAAGGAGGTTGGGTCCAACCTTGGCTGCGTCCATTTTCCATCGATTGCTCATATTTTATGATTATGAAAGTGTCTGACCTTTCAGAGGCCTCCCTGGTGACCTCTTTATACTGAGCAGAATGTATTTCCCAAGGGGCGCAGAACGTTTATTTTGCCAGGGGACTTTACATAAGAAGAGGTCAAAAGGGTCCCTGGGCTTATAAATATCCTGTCACAGAGGTATCTGGTGGCACGAGGGAGGAAGGCAAAGGAGCTGAAATGCTGAAATCTAGGACTGCGCAGATTTGGCTTTGCGGTGATATCACTTTCGAGACGAAAGTAGCAATTTAAGCAGAATGGAAAATAGCCCTCCAAATTTTCACTGACCCTCTCAGTTCTATTCAGTACTGTTGTTTGCGCTGAGCTGTTAGTTCTGCTTTTTCTCAGATGCTTTCTTTCTTTGGGTTTTGCCACAGCAACTCCCGCTGCTGAAGAGACAATCCAGTTCTCAGTTTTAAGCGTGGCTTGTTTTCCCCACCATGGAAACTTCCATGAACAAAATCAGCAAGTGAGCTTATGAGAACAAATGATGCTCTCTCACCAACATGCAGGTCCTTTCTTTGAATTTTGGGGGTCCTTTTTTGGGGGGGGTTGATAGAAACCCTTTTCTGAATTGGTAGTTTGCCTGTTGGTTCGCATCCTAGGATAAATCCTCATCTTTGCCCATTAAAAAATGCTGAATAGCTTGGTATCACTTTTCATTGTTCCTTATCAAAGTGCTGACGGGCATGGTACAGGGATTGCTGCTGAGCTATAGTTCAAAACATCAGATTATTGTGTTACTGTTTGGAGCATGGACATTGATAGAGTAACCTGGCATCCAAGAAGGCTTTGTTTTTCAGTAGCAATTTCTGTAACCATTTCTTACCAGAAATAAATTGGCAGGGGTTCAAGCTCAGGCCCAGCTGCAGACATTTCTGTACCTTTCGGTGAAAAGCCAAGACAATTTATTAGCACCAGATTGGAACTCGTGTGTGTGTGTGTGTGTGTGTGTGTGTTGCAACAATAAGGATGGGGAAGAAGTTTGGTATGGTTTGATGAACCTACCTAATCTGCACTTCCAGAAACGGTGTGCAAACCAAACCACAGCTGTCCTTCAAAATTCACACCTCTCCAAATTTTAGAAAAATGTAAGTACAAAAACGTGTACTAGGTGAAAGTATGCCTAAAGATGCATCTATTAGTGAATATAGCATATAATAATTTAGTATATTAGGAGAAAATGTATACCAGCATGTGGATATTATCAGAAATTCACTCTAAAAAGCTGTCAGGTTTGTGTGTGGACTTTTACTTCCTATATACATAAAAACGTAAGGTTGTTGTCATGCTTCAATATGCAGCCATGCCAGCTCCAACATGATGACAGGCTAGCAGGCAACCCAGGTAAGGTTTAGTGGAGGTGGACAGCACTTGAGAAAAGCACTCTGAAGCACCTTCCCCTTCTTTAAAAGAGGATGGGAGTTGTGGCAAGCTGTGAGCAGAGGGACTTGGGGCAAGCTGGAAAGAGAGTGGGAAGGGTTTGGGGCAAGTTTTGAGGGGATAGGTGGGTGAGGTGTGAAGGGAGGAAGGTTTGTCCAGTGTGGGGGAAGAAGGGTTGGGAGGTAGGCCAGGTTGGTGGGTGGATAAAGCCAGGCATGGCGACACTTTTGTTGTTGTTGTTTAGTCGTTTAGTCGTGTCCGACTCTTCGTGACCCCATGGACCAGAGCACGCCAGGCACTCCTGTCTTCCACTGCCTCCCGCAGTTTGGTCAGACTCATGTTGGTTGGCGACACATAGCAATGTGTGTGTGTGTGTGTGTGTGTGTGTGTGTGTATGAGAGAAAGAATGATGTGGAAATGTGGTCATGTAGAGTCTTGTTTGCTTCAACAGAACTTAGAAATTCCCCTTGGTAGTTCAGGTACAGAGGCTTACACCAAATTCTGAATTTGTCAGGCTTTATTCAGTGATGCATTACAGAACAGAGTTCAAAGGGTTTGCAAGAGCATTTCCATTAGGACTCATACTCTATAGGCAAAATATATAACACCTGAAATGTCCATCCTCTACACAACCACCTTGTGCCATCCCACCCCCCTCACCACCTCTCATCCTACCACAGTCCTTGGAAATACTAACTCAACCCATTTTTCTCCGTATGTATTAGAACCCTCCTTGTACCTTATCTGGAGCTCTTTTTCACTTTAGGAATCAGCAATACGGTCCACCTTAATAGAGCCTTACCTGTTTTGTGGTCATGACACTGGCCTCACAGAAATTCCACATCAGGATATACCAACAAGCCTTTTCTGAAAATGGGACAGAGTAGAAAAACAAAATGCATGTTGGTTTTGCAAAGGTAGGTCTGTCACCCATTCTGTGGGGATGGTGCCCTTTTTGAAGGGATGGCCATTTGAAGGTGTCAGGTTCTCTTATCAGTTGTTCAATAGAAATGCCAAAGCCATTTGTCTTTAAGTCTTTTTATTCAGTGCCAAGCTATTTACAGTGGAGAGCTTAGTCTTATCATGTCTGCTCAGTCACTAGCAGAATCCGGAAGTGCCTCCCTCCTGTTTTGGCGCCAACACCAAAGTTTCGGCATCCTAAATTGCCGCCTTCTCCTCCTACGTGATATATGCGCCGGAACTGACGCTTCCCCCTCCGAGTGAGTCTGCTGGGTGGTGCCAGGTCTCCCACTAACTCCCTGGACCCCTGGCACTCCCTGGCTCCCAGCCACTAACTGCTCCTCCCCCAAGACGGGACTGCCAGATTCACTCGAAGATGAATCTGTTGTTAACACCGGTTGCGGCTCTCTATAAACACTCAGAGCTGGACTGGCAGGGGCGGGCAGATCCCTGACAAATGGCACTTTGGATGAAACTAGCTGGCAGGAAGACATGGTACTCTCTCTTGTTTTTGAAGGGACAAGCATGGAGGTGAGATTGGCCAACTCTCACACAAGCATCCATTTGCTGGGTCTCAAGAATAGAAACTTGACCTGTTGAAAAGCACATGGTCCCCTAAGTAGCATTCAGCTCATGCTTACTTTAAGCTCCACCAATGAACAGTGAGTTTCTCAGAATGTCTTGTTCTGTCTCATTTGCACTAGCCTGAGGTTTGCTATTGAAGAGGGCTCTGAAGCAAGATAGAACAAAATAACTTGATATCTAAGTACAATTCCAGCTCCCGTTTCCCCCTCACTCCAGCAGACTTGTCACAGCTTTACATAACACACGTGAATAGTGCAAACTGTAAATAGAGCTGTTCCTTCTGTCATGTACTAATGACAGCAACAAGAGCTGGGGACTGAGAGTGTGGAGTCTGTTTCTGCCATAAATGAACATTCTAGATCTTCACAATTCTTCATAACACCACCTACCTTTTGTAAAGATCTTGGTTCTTCTCAGCACTTCACGTCTGTTATCTTTTTGTAATGATTGCAACAGCCCTATACGGTAGGTCTATATTATTTTGCTCATATTGCAGATCAAAAGCTGGGCAGGGGGAGGCCTGCACAAATAATTAATGGCAGAGGCAGGATTTGAACTCAAGACCTCCCACTTTGTAGCTCAGTTTTCTTAACCTCTATGCTTTACATTCTCTGGAACACTACTGTAGCAACACACCCTCTTGTGAGTTCAGGAAAATGATGGCAAATGCCATCTTTGGTTACTTCATAGGGCTTCTTATTGGTGCATGTGCATCTCTGAAGATGCCATGATAAATTGCTAAGAGACAAATTAACTACTTCCTCCAACTTGTTTGGAAATGCAGATCACAATGATTATCAGGCATCCCAAATCAATCACTGGAAGTCAGCAGTGCGCTGCTGGATTCAGCTGAAGGGCTGGGTCCTTATCTCCAAGTTGGACAGGTGAATGGAGCTGCCCATCTGTCAGTCATCTGACATCACAGTGCTGTGGTTTGAAATCAAAGCTCCATGCATCGCGCTTCCACTTGCAAACCCAGTGCACAGCACTTTGGAAGCTGTTATGATCAGCTGATCATTGGTGCTTGCAAACCCCCAGCACACAGGGTTTGCAAATGCTGCTGGTCAGCTGACTGGCTGCGCCTTTTGGACCAACACCATCTTTACCTGCCTTATCCCTGACATCAGGTGTAGGGCAGGTGGGCATGGCTTGGTTGGAAGAGCTACATGGGCAGAATTAGTATTCATATTAAGGTATTTCCCCCAGATGAGTCACACAAGTTGTATATTAGAGAAGGTGTGGATTGCAGAGGAGCAGGACCTGTAATTTACTCACCAAGTTTTGCACTGCTGACACATTGGAAAATGACTTGTCAATACTCCAGTTTAGCTTGGCTCAGCCCTGGTCAAAGCTGGAGCAGGGACTGTGCCATCTTGGCATGCTGCTGCCTGTTCTTAAAAACGCTGCCAAGTCAAAAGTAAGCCTCTTCCTCACATAGCAGGAGGCTCTCTCGTGCCAGTGAGGTTGTTCTCGGGGCCTTGTCAGCACATTTCTTCCCTCCGCCCATTGGGTTGTCTGCCATTGTCCTTGGCTCCTTCCCCCACCTCTTCTATCTTGCATATTTTTTTCTTAATCTCATCGCAAGTTCTGCATGCAACTTGCAGAGGAATCTCACAGAGCAGTGCACAACTGTGTGGAACAGCCCAAACAAAACAGAGTAGAACCCAGGTGGAAAATAGGCCCTTCTGGGTATGTGACCCAACCGTTGTGACCAGAGAAAAGAAGGAAGGCAGATAGCAGTGAAGAATGCAAAAGGGAGAGAATTCTCCATAGCCACGATGACAGAATACAGGGAAATCCCACTGTCCACCTCCCTAAATTGGTATGACTCCATCCTTTTCCCTTCCTCCTTCAAGGAGGTGCCACTTGAACTATGGCAATGCTGGTTCCCTTGATGCTTAGCATATAGTGCTTGTCCACAGTGTCATGACTATATGGGAGTTTCGGGGGAACCTCAGGCTTAGCATTTATATAGCGCTTGTACACAGTGTGATCAGTGGTGGAGCTTCATGCTCCGGCACCGGGGAGCGGAGAGCAGGCGGGGGGCGGGGCGGGGCACGTGTCCTGGGGGCTTGGCATGATGCCTGTGGGGGCGTGGCACCCAGCACGGGTGGGAGGGCAGTCGCGATGGCACCCCACCGGGATCGCGCTGCCGGGGGCGGTGCACTCCCCCCGCACTCCTCTTCCTCCGCCAGTGAGTGTGATGGTATATGGCAGTGTTGGGGAACCTCAGGCTTAGCATTTATATAGCGCTTGTACACAGTGTGATGGTATATGGGAGTGTTGGGGAACCTCAGGTCTGGTGGCCAAATGTGGACACCCCTCTCTCAAGTCTCTCTGTCCAAGCCTCGGGACTCTTCCCAGGCTGCCCTTCTATTAGACAGATACCACGGAAAGCTCAGAAGATGACCACCTTGCTTTTGTTTATCCCAAACACCAGGTACGCAGAAATACACTGCCTTTGTATATGAAGGAGCCATAGCTGATAACTCTGTGGCCAGGCATGTGGTCCCATGTTCAACCCCTGGCATCTATATGTAAGGCTGGGAGAAACCCCAGCCTGAAATCCTGCAGAGCCACTGCCACTCAGTGTAAGGAAGCTACTTATGTTCCTGCTCACTCTCAAAAAGCCCCATGGCAGAAATCACCTTCTGATGTTATCCCTTGAGCTTCAAAAGAAGCCAAGGAGACTGGCTACCAAGAGCCTGAGGTTGGTACACTGGTTTCTCTAAAAGTAAAAATGCTGCACTGAGAAGAAGAGGAAGGAGGAGGCGGTGACAGAGATCGTATGTTTTACTATCAGGCATATAGTAAGACTGCCGCCCATACTTACAGGAAAGCCCAGCTGAGAACGTCATGGGGTTTTCATGGGGTTTTCAGGAAACCTGCTGCAGAAACGGAGGAGGGGAGGGAGTTGATCTGGCAACCGAGCTAAAACAGCACCTCCACTGATGAGAATCTCACCAAAATCTCTCCCCCTTCATAATCTTTTGAACGCAGTTTCTTTTCTCATTCATTGAGATTGGTTGGGGGGCGAGAATGCAGCAGAACTGTTTGATTAATCAGACAAATTTGACTGGTTTTTTTAAAATAGTCACCTAAGCTGCTGGGCATTTTGAGGAATTCCAGAGGTCATTTCTGCCCCACATAATAGTAAGCCGTTGGTACCCTGGAGTTGACGAGAATAGATCAGGAATTGTTATTCTCGGCGTTGCCCCAGTAACCAGGCTAGTAATAGGATCTGAGAGAGAAGCAGAAAACAGCAAGATGCTCAGGTGACTGCAATGCAAAAGCAGGAATACCCCCACTTCTGAAAGGAATCGGGGAGGGGGAAGGCAGTGTGGGCGGAGAAAGCAAATCATACGTATCTGTGTTGCTAGGATGATGCTCTCAGAAAGTTCCCTGGGATCTTAGCAGGTACGTGGGTGGTAGGGTACGTTCGTGTCAGGCGCTGCGTGTTCCCTTGAGGCTTTTGGAATCGTATTCACATTACTGGTCACTAGCACTTGTGGAGGGAGGCAGGGAAGTATCTGCGCTTTTTGCAAGTGCATTGCAGTCGTCCAGAAAAAAAGCAGGGCAGAATCCCCCCCAAATTGCAGTTTTGGAGAGCCTGTACAGAGCAAGATCCAGTAGTGATGGAGGCAGCAACAAGGCATCCAACTGCAACATTGCTAGGGGAGACGTGCCATACCATCGGCACAGGAACTTCTGCCTACCTGGCCAGCGTCACAGATGCGCTTTTTTTTTCATATCCTTCCAAATCCCTTGCCAGCTGCCGGGAGAGCTCTTTATAAATAGCTCAGCTCACTGGCAACGGATATGACAGGAGAGTTCGCAGCACACAGGGCTGCTCTCAGGATTCCGCTCCTGTGCAAAGAACAGCCCTCTCCCCAACGTGTTTGCAGGCATTTAATGGTGTTTGCAGTTTAAAAGTATTTGCAGGCATTGAACGGGCTCAGTTGCCTGCATCTCCAGGCAAGATGGGGAGTTTCCTCTGTCTGAAACACTGGAGAGCCATTGCAAGTAAGTGAGCCCGATGGATCAAAAGGTCTGGCTCGTAGAAGGCAGATTCCTCTGTCCCTAATGGTAGAGCAGGAGTCATGGAGGAAATTATGCGTCAGCTTCTTCTTCCTGCCTGCACGCCCAGTACGTTGGCCATGCTTATAACTGAGTGACCTGCTATCAACAAATAAGACTGAGCAATGGAGTGCCATTGTTTACCACCAGCAATTTAACACCCTTGTTTGCTTGCACACACAACTATTTTTTGGTTTGTGTGTGGTTCCATGTTAAAGGTAAAGGTAAAGGGGCCCTTGACCATTAGGTCCAGTCGCCGGCAACTCTGGGGTTGCGGCGCTCATCTCGCTTTACTGGCCGAGGGAGCCGCCGTTTGTCTGCAGACAGCTTCCGGGTCATGTGGCTAGCATGACTAAGCCACTTCTGGCGAACCAGAGTAGCTCACAGAAACGCCGTTTACCTTCCCACCGGAACGGTACCTATTTGTCTACTTGGACTTTGACGTGCTTTTGAACTGCTAGGTTGGCAGGAGCTGGGACCGAGCAACGGGAGCTCACCCCGTCGCGGGGATTCGAACTGCCGACCTTTTGGTCGGCAAGCCCTAGGCTCTGTGGTTTAACCCACAGCGCCACCTGCGTCCCCTTGGTCCCATGTTAAGTGGGTTAAAAAACGCTCCCATGTGTTTGGAGGAGGGGGAGCAGAAAAGAGTCCCCACCGGTAGCTCAGTGGTCTTCAGGTTAGGGCTGGGAACGAATTCCTCTGTGAGCTGCTGCCAGCCAGTGTGGGCATTGCTGAGCTGGATGGACCATTGGTTTGAATCAGTATTAAGACATCTTCCTACGGTCCAAAGAAGAATCTCTACCCTTCATGATTGCAAACATATGCGTTAAAATAGCTTTCCCATGAAGGTGGACTCAGGACCAGGTTCGGGGCCAGGTGACCCAACTGAGTACTCAATAAATGTAGAATCATAGACCTACAGAGTTGGAAGGGACCACAAGGGTCCCTGGAATGCAGGGGAACTTTGCCCAATGTGGGGCTCGAACCCACAACCTGAGAATCAGAGTCTCATGCTCTATTGACTGAGCTATCCAACGGTCAGCATGCACAGAGAAGCAATGTGGTGTAGAATGTTAGTACAGTTGGAATTGTTATTGTTACTGTTATTCATAAAATTTCTTAGTTTATTCAAGTCTCTAAGCGACTTAACAATATAAAATACAGCCAGATAAAATCAGTCAAAAGTTAGACCAAAAAACCCACGTTAAAGGGCCAAAGATTGCTAATGGTCAAAGGCCTGATTGTAGAGCAATGGCACCTAAAATATGTAAGGAAGGCGCCAGGTGAGCCGTCCTGGGGAGAGCATTCCACAAACAGGGAGCCACCACAGAGAAGGCCCCGTTCTCATGTTGTCACCGCCCAAGCCTCTCATGGAATGTCAGCCTAGGCCCAGGGATCACCCCCCTGGCTGGCTTGTATTTTGTATAAGTAAATCATTTTTTTAAAGTCTTGGACTTGAGGACTCTAGTTTAAATCCTCTCTCACCCACGAAAC
The DNA here is from genome assembly GCA_034641385.1 of Darevskia mixta. NCBI lineage: Eukaryota > Metazoa > Chordata > Lepidosauria > Squamata > Lacertidae > Darevskia > Darevskia mixta. The sequence continues at coordinate 62,907,412 of JAWWNH010000029.1, forward strand.
TTCCTGAGTGACCTTGGGCCAATCATGATTTCTCAGCATCACCAACCATACGGGGTTGTTCTAAATATAGCAATGAAATATAAATGTAATAAATAAACAAACAAACGATCCACTCAGCAGCTGAAAGGATTAGCACAAACTGTTCATCTACTTATAAAGCTGGCCTACATTGCATTAATGCTCGCTTGTTTTTAATTCAACGGGGGAAATTACAACATCACGACCCATTTTGCACACACAAGGTGCATTTGAACTATTGTGATCAGATCCATGTGTGCAAATATGTCATCTCATAAGATAGGAATCAATCATGCATGCACATTATGTATGAAAGGCATGAATGGTGGACAAATGCAATAAAATTCATGCATCTTGTTGCATTTGCAGCCTGTTTCGCGCCTTTGAGGCATGATTTGCATGGGTGCCATTTAAAAGTAGAATTAATAGAGGGCCTCTGGGCAAAAACAACCCTTGCTTGGGGGGTGCTGTTTGTGCCAGAGGCAGCCCTGAGTAGAAATTGGGGAGAAAAACAGTTTTCCGTTGGTGACTGTCCCTCTGATAATAACAAAAATTCATCGGAATTTGCATCCAGTTGAATAAGCCGTGGTATGGCATGGTGTCCAAGGAGACTTATAATCCCTGGAGGGAGAATGAATGAAAGGATGGTTGGATGAAAGAGGGTTTGCAGGAGCTACATCCTGGATTGGCCAAGGCTCTTGTAAACAGCAAGGGAAATAGAGAAGCAGATGGTGTTGCCTACTTTTCTCTCCTATCACTCTTCTCCTGCTTAGGAGTGGATGCAAACGACGACGTCATGCATTTTGCTCTTTCATTTACTAATGGATACGGTGGTCCTCCCTCTTTAATGACTCCTTGCACAATTATATGTTTTTTGCTCTGGTTTCATTGACTGGCATTTCCTTTGCAACAACAATCCCCTCTTCTGCCTTGTAATGCCTTAATCCCCTCGATTTTGTATCATGTTGGGTTAGGCTGTTTTCACTCTAGTGCCAGAAACGCAAGGGTCTTGTCGCTTCCCGGCAGCTTGTGCTATCGGTGTTTCTACGTTGTAGTGTGAAATTGGTTTGCCTGCTGATTTTGATTCTGAGTCCGGGATGTTGCAGAGGCAGAATTGCTGAGTGAAGCCAAGCCACAGGTCTGCTTCCAGGATGCCCTCCAGGAGAGAACAGGAGACACTAAAATTGGGCACCCAGTGCAGTTTAAAGTGCATTCGGTGTGTCCCTTGTGTGCATGGTTTTGTGATGTCCGCATGATGTTGTCATTATCCATGTAGCAGCCAACACCTTCCCCATATTTAATTCAGATTTCCCTGATCCGCTGGAAAACAACAGCAAAGCAACCTAACGTTGCATGTTACCCAACTATGGATGAGCTGAAGTGCATTGTGTAAATATTTACTTTCTTTTAACGTGTGACATTTTGCTGGGTGCCATCTATGACCATACCCTATACTTCCATTGACAAGGCACTCCTCAGTGGGCTGTTGTTGGGGCTGGAAGCAACATATGCATGGTGCTGGGTTAAAAAAAACCCCACTGCTTTGTGCAAGTCTAGCATATTAGACGCGGGTGGCGCTGTGGTCTAAACCACTGAGCCTCTTGGGCTTGCCGATCAGAAGGTTGGCGGTTCGAATCCCCGCAATGAGGTGAGCTCCCATTGCTCGGTCCCTGCTCCTGCCAACCTAGCAGTTCAAAAGCACGCCAAAAAGTGCAAGTAGATCAATAGATACCGCTCTGGCGGGAAGGTAAACTGTGTTTCTGTGTGATGCTCTGGTTTCGGTGTTCTGTTGTGCCAGAAGCGGCTTAGTCATGCTGGCCACATGACCCGGGAAAACTGTCTGCGGACAAACGCCGGCTCCCTCAGCCTGTAAAGCAAGATGAGCGCCGCAACCCCAGAGTCGTCTGCGACTGGACTTAACTGTCAGGGGTCCTTTACCTTTACCTTTAGCATATTGGAAAACTTGCCTCTCAAAAATACATAAGTAAACTAGCCGCCTGCACAGGTAAACAAAGAGCTGCCCACAATGGGCTTCAGGTTTCTGGAACTTAGGACTTGCGAGCAAGTACTAACCAAGGAAAGAGGACAATAACACACTTCATATACATCCCATCCAACACGTAGGAAATGTTGAGACAGTTCAGTTGAAAGCACTGCTCTGTGGGTGCACATGGGGAAATTGGATTTGTGTGACTCACATGCACATTAACACACTTGTGTATATACAGCCTAAATCAGAATTGGCCAGTGTTGTTCTCGCAGACACTTCAAAGCTGAGCTCAGCCTCTTACTAAGCTTTCTTTAACCACTTTCTTCAGAAATTAGGCATTAATTCACCTGGCCCTTCACAACTTGGGTCTAGGATTCCTTAAGGACCGCCCGAAATCCCTGCTCAGTTGTTGAGGTCTTTGGGTGGTCCCCATGTCTCAGGTGCACAGCTCGTCATGCAAAAAGGCAAGGGGTTATTTTTGGATTCAGGTTGGCAATAAAAGAAACACTAAATTGCACTTTAACAGGCTTATTTGCTAGATAAAAATAAAGGCACAAAGCACGATCAAGCAGAGATTTCATGGCTTTTGGAGTTGCTGTGGAATTTCCTCCTGAGCAACAGCATGTCCTTTCACTTCCCAAGTTTATCAAGGTTGGGGTTGTAATCTCCAGCTAAGCAGGGCCATTATTGGGCTGTACACTATGTTTACTATCTTAAGATGAAGACCCCCCCACACACACATTCTGATTTCACTCTTACGACTGTAGATTGCGAAAGCATGTGGCTTCAAAGGACTGGCTAACCTCATGCATCCAAGATGCCTGGGCACCACATGGCACTTTCTACACTTGAAGGAATCTTCTGTTTGGAGGGCTGTCTCGTCGACATCTGGTTTAAAAGGTTGCAATGAAATAATCACAAAAGTGGAATAGCCTCTGCCCCTGCAATGGACTTACCCATCTCCTCCCCATGTGTACCCCACCGCTACCACCCTGAATCTGTCTCTTGGAGCAGATTTAGGAAGTTGTGGGATGCACGCAGAGGGAGGAGAAAGGTGTTTTCATTGCAGTGACTTTATTGGATTCAAGCCAAAGAGCCAAAAGAAAGGGAAAATGGGCCTTGAAGTTTCCCATTGACATTAGGCAACTGACAATATGGCAAGATGCATTGCGTTCCAACATAAAACTGTTGCAATTATTTCTTCATTTGCATCAGTACATATGAATTAGCATGTGCAGCTTTTATGCAAACCAGAGTCCTCTTTTTGGTGATGGTGATGCTAGTTCTTGCTGTCACTGAGCATCTGTGGGGCGGGGGGATGTAAGATCCCCTACAGAAGATCCCCTATAGAAAGCTTGCTTCAGTAACAACTGCTTTGTTTCATGTCCAGGATGCAGGTGGATCACCTCCTGTTTAGATTCCGAAATCAGGGCTGATTCTGAAAAGTGCCAAGGTTTCCCGAAGCTCCCCAGGGAGAGCGTTTCGGAAGACATGATCAATCTCTCCTGTGGCTATAAAGCGCAGAGCTCTGATCTGAGCAACAAATAGAAGCAAAGAAGCAGAAGGGGAGGAAGTCTCAAAGTGTACATTCAGAGCACTTTTCTCATTATGAGCTGCTAGCTGTAAGAGGAATTTACGGCCACTCTAAATGAATATATATAAACACACACATACGTGATCACTTTCTAATACAGATGAATAATTCAATTTCTTCTCCTGGAAATGTTATTATGTGCCATCATTTACAAGCCCCTAAATACTGTCCTCCTGGCAAATAGAAGGGGAAGAAATGGAGGCAGTGAGAGATTTTACTTTCTTGGGCTCCATGATCACTGCAGATGGTGACAGTAGTCACGAAATTAAAAGACGCCTGCTTTTTGGGAGAAAAGCGATGACAAACCTAGACAGCATCTTAAAAAGCAGAGACATCACCTTGCCGACAAAGGTCTGTATAGTTAAAGCTATGGTTTTCCCAGTAGTGATGTATGGAAGTGAGAGCTGGACCATAAAGAAGGCTAATCGCTGAAGAATTGATGCTTTTGAATTATGGTGCTGGAGGAGACTCTTGAGAGTCCCATGGACTGCAAGAAGATCAAACCTATCCATTCTGAAGGAAATCAGCCCTGAGTGCTCACTGGAAGGACAGATCCTGAAGCTGAGGCTCCAATACTTTGGTCACCTCATGAGAAGAGAAGACTCCCTGGAAAAGACCCTGATGTTGGGAAAGATGGGGGGCACAAGGAGAAGGGGACGACAGAGGATGAGATGGTTGAACAGTGTTCTCGAAGCCACCAACATGAGTCTGACCAAACTGCGGGAGGCGGTGGAAGACAGGAGTGCCTGGCGTGCTCTGGTCCATGGGGTCACAAAGAGTCGGACATGACTAAACAACAACAAATACTGTCCCAGGTTTTTGGTGCGAGTTTTCTTTTCGTTTGTGGGTTTTTACTTTGCAAGTCAGGACTCACGTTAATTGTGATGACCAACAAGGATTCCTACAAGACAATTAGGCTGCGGCCCCATTAGGATTCCATTTGTAGTGCAGTATAAGTGAAAGCTACAGTTTTCAGAGGGCCTTGTTAGCCTGTCTTGGATATCTGCCACTCTTTTTCCCACTAGCCCTATTATTCTTCCAGATTCCATTTTGAACCCCAGGTTCCATCTCAGGTTCCATATCCAGCTGCCTTTTAAAGTCTGCAGGCACGTTGCGCCCACGTGGCCCATTTATCTGTACTCGATCCCTTCCACAAAGAAGCCACCAACACCTTCTAAATACATGGAGCAGAGTTAGGCCCTCCCTGGCCACACCCCTTTTGCGATCCCAAGCCTCCTCAAACTATCCTGGAAAGTCCATGAACACCCAAACCAATTTGCACTTAACGATGTTTTGTTCTCTGCATACAGTTTGTCATTCAAGACTCTGCTATGCCCTAGCTCCTGGAACGGTATAGGAAAAGATCCTTCAGCCTGAGGGCCACATTCCCTTCTGGGTAACCTTCTGAGGGCCCCATGTCAGTGGTGGGTGGACCACAGGCAAAAGTGGGTGGAGCAACAAATGCATTTTTTTAAACCTTTGAACAGTAGGCTAGTGCCTACACACTCTGTTCCACCTCACTCTATCTTCCCTCCAGGTAAGCAAGAGGCATTATCAGAGTTCAGAGACACGTTCCAACCAGGCAAAATCATTCAAGGAGGGCATGGTTGGGAAGGGCTGTAGAGAGTCCCAGTGGCCAAAAATGCCATGGGCTGGTTGGACGCAGAGGAATGGTGGGGCGAACCCCCCAAGGGATGAAGGCTCAGAGCCTGGGGAGTGGTGGTGGGACGAGAATGAGTGGTCAATGGAAGAAGAGGGAGGAGACTGGGAATAGGAGGTGTCGGGGGCTGAAGGGGTAAAAGGGCTCAGTGAGCTGGGAAAGTCCATGGCAGAGAGAAGTCCAGAATCAGGCAGAAGATGAAGCAGGCGAGTAGGAGGAGGGAGGTCAAGAGGCAGAGATGAATCAGGCTAGTGAAGAGTCACAGATGTCTCCCCATCCTCCTGTAGCAAGCTCCTCTCCCCGCCTGACTCCCAGAACCAGAAGAGGCATGAAGTGGGAGGAACAAAGTCAGGCATGCAGGCATGGTCTCCGATTGCTTGGGGAAAGCCCTGGAGAGGAGTTGTAGATGGCGGTGGGGAGGCAGAGACCTCCAGTTTCGGCAACTGATTTCACGAGGTAAGACCTACAGAGAATGAGCTGCTGCTCTCATTAGGCCTGACACTCACCCGAGTCCGTGAAGATAGTGTTTTTGCTAATAAAGAGTTAACTTCAACTTTGGACTGTGTGGCTTACTGGACAGCTCGCTCCATGACAAAAAGAGAGTCCAAACACCGACTCCTTGGAGCACACTCCTAGAATATACTTCAGAGCCAGCCCAAGACATGTTGGCGCCTGAGGCAAACTACAAAATGGCACACATACCCCACCAAGGAAGAAGGGGTGAGTGAAGATCTACACCTGGAACAAGGGTGGGAGGAGACCAGCAGCACCTCCTATTCACCAAGAAGCTGAGGAGACCGGGGACAGGGAGCTGCCATTGAGGCAGCAGATCTATTCTCCAAGGAGTGCACCGCAGCTATCACTACCACTGCAGCAGCGCATTTCTTGGAAGCCAGATCTGATGCTCCTGTGGATCCTGCCAGGTGAGGCAATCACCTCACCTTGCTCATAGGTGGGCCAGCTTTGCCATACCGCCTCCTTTTGCACAGGTGCTCCAAAGAATGCCGCCAACAGATGAGCAACTGCCCCGCCTGCAGAATTTACTACCCCTAATTGCAAATGGAAAACAGCAAGGCTGCTCCTGTCGCAGTGATTCAAAGCCTGGTGTGCTTTGTCTTTGCAGCTACTGATAGAAAGCATGAAAATAACTTCTCCGGTGTATTGTGCATGATATCCCAGTAACAGAGATGGCGATTTCAGATGCCAGGGCCTTTTCTTTCTGATGAAGAGCCTTCGGTTCACGTGAAATGCAGCACCAATGGCCTTCTGGCACAATTTACTCTTCCAGTTCCTTCCACCCATGCAGTCCCTTGATGATGGCCAGGCTATCCATTTCTTTTGAGGTTAAAATGGGGAGGAGTGGGTGTGTAAGAAGTGTTCCCCTTTAATCCCACTTGAAAGGCAGCTCTGCTCCAGTTGTGGCAACACAGAACAGAAGAGGAAAAGCTACCATTTGTTGCAAGCAGCTTCTACTTAAGGTCAGATTGATGGACCTCCTATTTAGGCCAATTCAATCTATGTGTTTAGAGTCAGATTTCTTCGGAGCTGCTCAGCACCTGAAACCAGGTCTCCACATTTGCAACAAAGGTGGGGAAACCCAAGCCTAGGAACTGAATGGAGCTCTCTAGTCCCCTCTCTGTCTGGTCCTCCGGACTCTTTCTTGCATAAGAATCTAGTTAGAATCTGGGCAAGACATAGCCAACTGAGCTAAAAGGCAACCCTAGCCTGTTGAATTGCATACAGCTCAAGCAGCCCCAAGACTTGTGGAGAGACGTACTCTCTTCCTCGGCAGAAAAGCAGCAACATGAGATTTGTAGGTTGCTGTTGTTCTACACCCACCGTGATTATGTCACTGCTGGGGTGTTTGATTATGAGAACCATTTTCCAAGAGGAGTAAATACACAACCTTAATGGGGCACTGTTGTTGTAATGACTCCCCTAAATGGCTCTGTAGTCATTTGTGCTACTCAAATTACTGAGATTAGCAAACCCACTCACAAATTATGATCTCCATAGTTCAAAGCAAATTCAGGGCTCATTTTTTTTTTGCCAAGAAAGGTAGAGCTATCATCAACTTTTGGGTCTCAACAAAGTCAACTTGACTGCGAGATGCTCATTACGCAACCATCTTCAAAGCATTGCTTGTTCCCTAAGAAAAAGAAGATGACATTATAACACATCTGATTTAACTAGGGAGTTGTTTAGTTTTTTGGGAGTCAAGTTTCAGCGTCTGTAATAGCCACCGTGGGTAAATATCAGGTGATGTTTTCCTTACCATCTTCCCTACCCAAGAAATCTCAAAGGTAACAGGATGCTGGACTAGATGGGCTATGGGCCTGATCCAGCAAGCTCTTCTTATGTTCTCGAATTTTGATAGCTGCTCAGCGATACATTATTGTCCTCTGCCTTTGCTATTGCTCTCTTCATGATGGCATTGCTATCACATCACTGTGTGGTGTTGCGTAGAATGTGTTCTTTTTTGTCTCTTTGTACTGACAGTGTTAGTTGTCTTTGAGGTCCCAAAGGTGGGATTTCTTAAGCTCAAAGAGTTGTTGTGCTAATAGGAGATTACCTTGTGCATACCCCTTTGACCTCCACAGAGGAAAGACAGGACACAGACACAAGAACTGCATGGTAAATGCAATATGAATAATAAATAGTATACTTGCCTTCTTTCATGCAAAAGTATTCATGTGGGAGTTAGGTCTGCATTTTGTACAGAAACTCTAGGAAAATATTATTAGCTTTATTGAACATTTTTTTTCCAGGAAATGCAGCCTTGCCCCTAAATTGACATTATTACATAGCCAAATCCATCTGACTGCTTAGCATCCTGATAGGGAACCCAGAAAATATTGGCTTCCCTCTCACCTAGCCTTCAGTGACAATGCCATGATTGATTGATTGATTGATTGATTGATTGATTGATTGATGGGCTGTGCAGTGTCCTGACATCTTATTCGCTATGCAGTTACCCATTTTCTTAGGAAGAAGACATAATTTTTTACTTACATAATTGTAAGTAAATAAATACCTGGTACTGATGCAGAAACAGGTGAAACAGTTGCAGTGAATAGAAGTGAAGATTCATAAACTATAGGGTGTTTGGGGGATGTATATCTCTCCCTCCCAAACAACTACTTTGGCTTGAAAGTTGAAACAAGCCAACTTTTGGCACAGTTTGGTCCACATCCCAATTGGCACTCCTTTTACTTGAAATTCTCCAAAACAGGAACATCCAGATTTAGGAACAGAGTACATTGAACCAGATCTTTGGTCCATGTAGCTAAGTAATAACTTAATAGGTTTTCAGAAAGGGGCTTTTCCCAACTCTGGATGTCAGGGTTGCACCAGATGAGCAGGAGTGGTGGCAAGCCCCCCTAGGCGAAGCGGCAACCACGGAAGAGTCCGGAGAAATGGAGGGATTCTTGCCTGAAGAAGACTGGTGGTGACACTCCTCAGAAGAGGAAGAAGCAGAGGGAAGGCCAGAACAGGAGGAGGAAGAAGTTGAGCCAGAATCAGGCTCTTGTGAGGAGAGGAGCCGGCGGGCCCCCTCCCCTCCTCCCATTTCAGCTGTAGAGCGTAGAGCTGAGAAACGGAGAGAGCAATTGGAGGTAGCTGCAGCTCGTAAAAGGCGTGGTGATGAGCTGGCTACTTAAGGAAGGTTGGCTGCTTCCCTCACCAGCACCTGCAACTGCTGTGCTGAAGCACGTGGTTGTGCCTGCTCATCCTGCTCCTGATCCCGTGTACCTGACTTTGGCTGGTTCCTGACTCGGACTGCTCCTGACTTCGGCATCTCTTGACCCCGGTACTGATACCTGACTTTGGCTGTTCCTGACTCGGTCCGTTAAACCTAGGCTCCAGCTGCATCCGGCGGCTGGCTTCGGCACGCCATCCTGTTGGCGCCATAACACTGGAGATGCAAGGGACTGAACCCTTCTGCATTCAAATCATGTGCTCCGCCACTGAGCTATAGCTTCGACATTTCACGCCCAGTGAAATTTGGTGGCAGCCCTCTTTCCTATCTTTCCATTTGGCCGGACTTTTCATGTGGCAAACGATCCGGGCTCAGCACTTGACTGGAGAAGCTCTCTACATCACCACACAGAACTTTCTTTACAGGCTAGGCTGTGGTTGAAACCCGCCTCCCCTCCCCACCCCACCCCTGGCTAACCGTGTGGTGAGCCACAACACATGGCCATCATGCCGCCACGTGCAGCAACTCCAAGTCCCCTCCACGTTTCATCAATCGTTGCTCATAAACTGGCCTTTAAGTCTCATTGATTTCAAAGGAGCAACTTTCCCAGTGAGTATGCAAAAGGCTGAAGACGCAGCAGGAATATATGTACTGTACTTATTAACTCGGAGCCTTCAGAGGACATTCAGGAACTGAGAAGAGGTGAGAAAAAAACATTCACACTATTTCCTTCCAGTTATGACACATCTTGTGTCCACTTCTGTTCCAATGGAGGTCTCCCAGGGTTAACCATCAAAGTCCTGGAGTAATAGAGCTTGGTCATTCCCTCCAGGGATGTGTGGTGAAAACAGTTAGGGCCAGAGGCACCATCTTTAGAGGGCGATGGGGGCGCATCAAGTGCGTGACATTGCAAGGTCCCGACCTTGTGAACATGAGCATTGCACCTCGCTAAGCCAGACAGGGACGCGGGTGGTGCTGTGGTCTAAACCACTGAGCCTCTTGGGCTTGCTGATCAGAAGGTCGGCGGTTCGAATCCCCACAACGGGGTGAGTTCCTGTTGTTCGGTCCCAGCTCCTGCCAACCTAGCAGTTCGAAAGCACATCAAAGTGCAAGTAGATAAATAGATACCGCTCTGGTGGGAAGGTAAATGGCGGTCCCGTGTACTGCTCTGGTTCGCCAGAAGCGGCTTAGTCATGCTGGCCACATGACCTGGAAGCTGTCTGCGGACAAACGCCAGCTCCCTCGGCCTATAGAGCGAGATGAGCGCTGCAACCCCAGAGTCGTCCGTGACTGGACCTAATGGTCAGGGGTACTTTTACCTTTACCTTTAAGCCAGACAGAAGCTTCTTAGGCTTTGGGAAGGAGGTGGCAGGGGTCTGACAGGATGCTGGAGCTCTCTTGCCTCCTTCCCAAAGCTGGACCGGCTTTGGGAAGGTGGAGGAGGGCTCTTGGACCCATCAGAGCATCACACCTTTCTCCCTAAGCTGGGCAGAAGCTTCCCGGGTTTTGGGAAGGAGGTGCCAGGGAGTCCTTCTAGTCCACTGACTGCATGCCACTGGCTCTCTCACATCTGCAAGAGCCCGGTTCTGTTCAACTGGCTCCAGAACTCCTCCTGAGGTTTGCTAATTTCCTTTAACGATCAAGGGAATTATTTTTCTCTCTCCTCTCTGCAGGTGTTATCGACCTTTTGACTGACAGGTGTAGCATGCATTTGTGTGTGTGTGTGTGCTGTTGGAGGTCGCCCAAAAGGGCAAAAGTGTGGTAATTAGCAGCTTCTCTCTGGGGAAGAGGTCCTCTGTTTGGGATTTGTGCATTCAACAAGCTGAGCTTGCCTCGTGGCAGCACACCAGACAGCTATGCCATGTTTGCGGGCTTCCGAAAGGCTGGCAGCGCCATGTAACTCAGGGTGGCCAGATCACTGTGAGTGGCTGGGTGGTTAGAGTGTGGCAAGAACCTTACTCACTGTTGGAACCAGTCACGTTTTCCAACACGTGGGTGGCATTACTACTGTACACAGATATGCAAGCGGAATATCCTTTGGGGTCGCTCCACCCAATCACCAAGAAACTTTCTGGACTGAGATCTTTGCCCACAACTAGCAGAGTTCCAAAGTCAATACAGTTGTGTTGTTTAAGGCAATTGCATGCATAAAAGCACTGTACTCCATGCAGATGTTCAGATTATATATGCATATATAAATTTTTTGTTAGTTTGTCTATTGCTGTTGTTGTATTTCTAATGTTTGTAGGCCACTTTTCACCATAAATGGTCTCAAAGCAGTTTTCAGAACAACCAGTGAACAATGCTTCAGTCAAATAACAAGGTGTTTAAAATAATAAAAACCATCAATCAAATAATAACATAAGTCTAATGTAATGCAGTGGCAGAGGAACCCTCTCCAGCACCCAGGGCAGCACAGCCCATACGGACTGCGCATGTGCGGCATTCCGTGTGTGTGCACTTTGTATGGAATGCTGCACATGTGCACTCCATACGGGTTGCCGCTCGTGCGCAGCAGCTGTACGGGCTGCCGCTTGCACAGTCTCCATACAGGCTGCCGCTTGCATGGTGACTGTAGGGGCTGCCGCACGAGCGGCATCCTGTACGGAGTGTGCATGTGCGGCAGCCCGTACGGACGCCGTACGAGTGGCACCCATATGGACTGCGTGCACCCTCGGCCGCTCTACAGCTGGGGGGGAGACAGGGGCCATCTTGTCACCCCTCCCAGAGTGGCACCTGGGGCGTACCGCCCCCTCTGTCCCCTTCCTACGCCCCTGGTGTAATGTCATTAAAATGCCTGAGTTGGAAGGGACCCCAAGGGTCATCTGCTCCAATCCCCCAGTGCAGGAATCTCAACTGAAGCATCCAAGCTCAACTGATGAAAAGTGAGCACACATACTTGCATAGTTGCAACCCCCAGTTTAAAACCTCCAACCTCAGCCTTGGTCTTTTTTTAAAAAACAACAGCAACAGCTTCACCTTTTGCAGGCAACCTCCCTTGTTTGTGATCCTTTCTTCCTGGGGAACAAACTCATCTCAAAGGACACAAGCTCACTAAGCTCAGGGACAATGAGAATATATTCTCTTTCTTTTTCTGTCTCTGCTCCCCCCCCCTTTTTCCTCTTTTTTATGTCTCAAAAAAGAAAAAGAAAAAAGGGAATCAGAAGCAAGTGAGTACAACATGTTCCACAGTGACTGCTAAGTGGTTCAGGGACAGTCCCTTGTTTACTGAGCCTGGAGAGTTCATGTTCTCAGAACAGAAAAAAAAAATAACAACTTTAACAGCATATAGGTATATTGTCAAGGTGTGCTATCGTAAAAGTCATAATTCAGTCAACAAAACAAAGGAGTTTTCTATTATGCTACGGAGCATTTGGAATTCTGTTTACCAAGCGTGTCTTGAACAGCTCTTGGGGCTCAGGAACCTGGTGAAGTTAAATACATCTTTGCATTTAATGTGCAGGTTTTTTTAAAAAAAGTAGGGAGGGGTCGACAATAAGGCTGGACTGAATGACAAGGGCCATTTTTCTCAAAATTTGCTGTTTTGTTTCAGCAATACTTCAGGGAAGAGGTAAAATTATTCTGAGGTGAAGTGAATCAGAGAGGTTGCCATCTTTGCCTCTGATGTGCTTTTTGAATTTTGGGAAATTCAAAATGGCTGCCCCTTTTGCTGCTCACTGGGGGCCACTGTTACAGCGGACGGCAATTGATAATCTACAGAGGAACACACAGTTTACACCTGCTTTTCCAAAGTGGCAGGATTGTTCCTCCAGCAGCACATTTTATTCGAGAGGTGCAGTGGCAGTTATGCCTCTGAATAAAGGGTCATGATTGAAGTGGGCTTGTTAAAAAATACAAAGTCACAACATGCTGTTACATGCAGGGCTTTTTTCCAGTTCTGGTGCGTTCCGTCACCTCTCAGGTGGGCGCCATTGCCATTATAAGAGAATAAGGGAGGCGTTCATGGTGAGTTCTGACACCCCTTTTTCTAGAAAAATAGCACTGGTTACATGTGACCCTATTTTAAATCATAAACTCCTAGGAAAATTATTTCTTAAGTTTGCCTTTCTATCCCCTATTAAATATTTACCTAAGGCTGTCATCACACTACAGTTTGCTTGGCCACAGACAGATGGCAGTGTGAACTACAGCATGATGATAGCCTTCTGAGAGCCATTGGGCCATTGCAGCACCATCAGAAGGTAGCATCAGTGTGTAGCCCAAGTAAGAATCAAAATCATGGCAGACCAGAACAGCTCCTCGGCAACTGCCTTTCTCTCCTCCTGCCACCACTGCCCAACTCACTGATGCCATTTCAACCTCAGCGGCGAAGTGCAAGGAGGACGGGGCAGCAGGAGTTGGCCCAGCCTGTAATGACTGCTCCTCACCTAGGCTGCCTACCCCCATTTCTCTTCTCCTCACGAGTGAAGGTCTAAAGCAGGCTTCCTCAAACTCGGGCCTCCAGGTGTTTTGGCCTACAACTCCCATGATCCCTAGCTAGCAGGACCAATGGTCAGGGATGATGGGAATTGTAGTCTCAAAACATGTGGAGGGCCAAGGTTGAGGAAGCCTGATCTAAAGGGAGTGGGCTGGGAGCCTCACCATGTTTACTCAACTTTAATGGAGAATGCTAGCAAGGAGCCCTGAGCTAACTTGGACCAGTGTCTCCCTCAACCAGCCTGGTAAAGGTAAAGGGACCCCTGACCATTAGGTCCAGTCGTGGCCGACTCTGGGGTTGCGGCGCTCATCTTGCTTTATTGGCCGAGAGCTGGCGTACAGCTTCCGGATCATGTGGCCAGCATGACTAAGCCGCTTCTGGCGAACCAGAGCAGCACATGGAAACGCCGTTTATCTTCCCGCCAGAGCGATTCCTATTTATCTACTTGCACTTTGACGTGCTTTTGAACTGCTAGGTGGGCAGGAGCTGGAACTGAGCAATGGGAGCTCACCCCGTAGCAGGGATTCGAACCGCCGACCTTCTGATCAGCAAGCCCAAGAGGCTCAGTGGTTTAGACCACAGCGCCACCCGCGTCCCTGTCTGGCTTAGCGAGGTGCAATGCTCATGTTCATAAGGTCGGGACCTTACAATGTCATGCAATTGATGCGCCCCCATCACTCTCTAAAGATGGTGCCTCTGGCCCTAGGCTCTGTGGTTTAACCCACAGCACCACCTGGGTCCCTCAACCAGCCTGGTGCCTACACTTAAAACAAGAAGCTCATGGCATCTATGTTACTTAGAAAGGTTCCCAGGTAGGCTGCTTTCATCTGCACCTGCTGTGTGGTTTCATGGCACCTCCATTCAGCTGCCTGAGGCGGCTGCCTCATTCTGCCTGATGATAGGGCCAGCCCTGGTATAGAAAGTCAGGCCATCGGTTCCTCTAGCTTGCTGTTGTCTTTTCTGACGGGGAGCAAAGTTTCAAAGCTTTCAAAGTTTCACAGTCCTGCCAAGGACAGAACCTGGGGTTTTCTGCTTGCAAAGCATGCAGCCTCCCCACAGAGCTGTGAACCTTCCCCAAACGCCCATATAGACTAGCCTTGATCCCATATTAACTCCAAGAAAGGGGTGTATCCCTATGATGTAGTGGCCACAGTTTAGAGACAATTAACTGGCCTTTGGCATGTGCCTTCTGCCATGGCCATTTGAGTAATTGTGATTTTGGAATTAGCATGCGCGGACATGTTTATAAATGTCAAATCCCAGCCTTGGGAACCTCTGTGCCAAAGGGGATTTGCAGGCAGGATAGGAGAAGGGGGGGGGGTTAATTCTTTGCATTTTCAAATGGGGGGGAAACAGCCTATTTTGCCTCTTTAGTGTTTCGTACGTGGTTTTTGAGGGTTCTGGAAAAGAAGGGGGAGAGATAAGGGAGATATACATCTTCTGTAGGGCATTTTGTCACATGCTTTGCACATATGTTGTGTATACCTTGTGTGTGCAGAAACAACCGGGACTGGCTGGGTTTGAAGATGAGAAATCCCGAGGCTTACTACAGTCTGCATGTAAACACACAGAGCCTAAATATTCATAAGTGCTCCAAGTACTGCTTTTATCTCTGTCATATTCTTAGACGGGCATTTAATCCCCCTCCTCGCCAGCATCCCCTCCTCCCCCTGCCCAGCCCTGTTTACATATCCTTTGTAATCTAATGTAAAGCTTCTGGGAGCACCTATGCAGACTGGGAGCGGTGGTTTAATATGGGCCAAGGGAGGGGGGATGTGAACAGCAGGTCGCGTGGCCCTTTGATTTGGAGATAAGCTCGGAGTGTATGTCGCTGTTTGCTTTCGGAGATTTGCAAAGCATGTTAATCTCTGCAACAAAGCTCTGGGAATTGAATTCTGAAAGATCCTTGGAGTGGAAGGGAAGGGGGTTTGCTGAAACAATATGAACGGAGATCCCAACTCCTTGGGATGTAAGTAAACATTACAAGAACAAACAGAGGGCTGTCACCAGAAATCACTGTCCTATGTTGAGGTCCTCATCCTTAGGCTCACACACACACACACACACACACACACACACAACCTCATGTCTTGCACATGTAAAAGAAAAAAGAAGGGAAGGTGCCAGGGAAGAATCATAGAATCATAGAATCATAGAGTTGGAAGAGACCACAAGGGCCATCCAGTCCAACCCCCTGCCAAGCAGGAAACACCATCAAAGCATTCCTGACAGATGGCTGTCAAGCCTCTGCTTAAAGACCTCCAAAGAAGGAGACCCCACCACACTCCTTGGCAGCAAATTCCACTGCCGAACAGGGAAGGAACAAAAGGAGTGGAAATCTCTTGCATTGGACGTTTTCAGATGACAATCTTGATCTCCACTCAGATGGTCTTTGGAAAGTTTGCTGATGGCAGCGTGTGAAAGTTGGATTTATCCAGTGGGTGAACAGGGCCCTGGTTGGGTTTTCATAATACGGCAGTGATTTTGACGATGGCACCAATGGTGAAGAAAAGGTGTTATTACAATATGTGTTGTCAGCTTTGATTTGTAGAGACAAATTTATGTTTATTATTAAGCAGTTTGCCAAGACCCACAACAACTTTCAGGTGGTCCATGGGTGGTTGGTGGGAGAGACTGAGAATTGCTGCTCTAGCTGATCACGGTGTGGCAGAGCACTGGAAAACGTATTTGAGTCTTGAAGTGGTGATGATAAATATCTTAACTGAAATACACAGGGTCTGATAAATTGTATTTTTGTGCACCAATAAGCTTTTAATAATAATAATAATAATAATAATAATAATAATAATAATAATAATAATAAATAAATAATTTATTATTTATACCCCGTCCATCTGGTTGGGTTTCTTTTTGTCTTCATTTCCTTGCTTTTGACAGAGGCAGCTTTTGATAAGGAACAGGGGTAGATGTATTGTTGTCAAGACTCTATGCTTGTTCACACATTACACTGAATACAGGTAATAAGCTGTCTCTACACATGTACAAGCATTTGTCTGAAAGAGTATAAACATGTAGATACCTGAAGGAGCGTCTCCACCCCCATCGGTCAGCCCGGACACTGAGGTCCAGTGCCGAGGGCCTTCTGGCGGTTCCCTCGCTGCGTGAAGCCAAGTTACAGGGAACCAGGCAGAGGGCCTTCTCGGTAGTGGCACCCGCCCTGTGGAACGCCCTCCCTTCAGATGTCAAAGAGAACAACAATTACGAGACCTTTAGAAGACATCTGAAGGCAGCCCTGTTTAGGGAGGCTTTTAATGTTTTATAGATTATTGTATTTTAATGCTCTGTTGAAAGCCACCCAGAGTGGCTGGGGAAACCCAGCCAGATGGGCGGGGTATAAATAATAATAATAATAATAATAATAATAATAATAATAATAATAATATTATTATTATTATTATTATTTGTACAGCTCAGCTCTTGTGTACCCTTGTACACAGAGTATGCACTCATCAAATGTTACTTGTATATGAGTGTATATCCCAAATACACACACATCTCCAATTCAGAATTCCTCCATGCTCACTCATGTGAAGTTGGGGTTCCCTATTCATTCATTCACACACCCTTTGTGTGTGCAGAACTACCGTCTTCCTCCCCTGAAATGAAACAAGGCAGCCAGGTCAGACAGGGGCAAGAGTGGACTCACCCTAGCAAGAGCACCACAATAACCCCATTCAAATCCAAAAGGAATTTGGGGGTTTGACTACAGTACACTGGAAGAAAAAACTCCACTCTGTCCTAATAGTATAGTATAATAGTGTAATAGTATATAGCTCTCTGAACTCCACTGCAGACTGACATAGCCACAAGGTCTTTGTCCCAGACCCCAATCTGCCAAGTGGGGTAATAACACTGGTGTGCCTTAGAGGGCTGATCAAAGGTCAAGCCGCATGTAATGTTAAAGGCATGTAAGCGAGGGGCATGAAATATGTGGTCAGGGGTTAAATTGCTTTGAGATATTTTATAGGAAGCAATTCATAAATGGAAATAAATAGCAGCCCTTCCCCGTGAGCTGGGCTTGCCCCCTACAGCTGATATTTAAAGAACACTCAGCATGCAGATTAAACAATTGTACAGTAAGATAACAACTTATGCACATTTAGCATGTGTGATGTCAACCTTACCGGATGGTGGAAAGCACACAATTTAAACACATGGGAGGTGGAGGGCTTAAAAACCCTTGTTGGGCAGGGTTTTCCTGACATGGAAAGAGCTTTTAAGCTGCCCGCCTTGCCGGCTGGGCTCTGGGTTGCTCTCACGAGATCTTGCAGGAACTTGGGACAGCCCTGCAAGATCTCTCAAGAGCAACCCAGAGCCCAGCCAGCAAGGCAGATAACCCTAAAGCTCTCTGCCTTCCTTGGGAGGGGAAGGGGCAAGGGCTGCTCTGCACACAAGTCCAGAAAGGTAAGGATGCTCACGCAGGGGTGTTTAGAGTATATACATGTTTTTACACGCTGTTCCTGGAACAACCCCCAATCAAGAGACACAATTGTACTGTACACTTTTAACAGCTTGTGCAGTTTGGCCCTGAGTATACTGAAATATGCTACATAAACTGTGCCGGTGACTAGTACAGTCGTACCTTGTGATACGAACGCTGCGTGTTACGTTCGTCACGGGTTACGAATGCGCCAAACCCGGAAGTACCGGAATGGGTTACTTCCAGGTTCAGCGGTTCGCACATGCGCAGATGCGTAAAATGACACCATGCGCATGCGCCGAATTGCATCACGCACATGCACAGATGCAGCACTTCAGGTTGCGTACCTTTCAGGTTACGAACGGGGCTCCGGAACGGATCCCGTTCGTAACCAGAGGTACCACTGTATCACAAGATTGCTTTCTGTTCTGTTCCACTTTCTACTCCTTTCCTCCATCTAAACATTAACCCTGGATAATCTGTGGCATTGACAAAGTTCCTTCTGTGATGCCACGAGGGATGGATGGACCTGTCAATTTTTGTTTCTCTCAGTTGGTCATGTTTCCAATCCTAAATTGAGTTCTCCACATGTCCCCTAAAATCTGCATGTTATTCTCACTAATATACCGGTATGCACTTTACCCAGTATCCACCCCTCCCTCTCTTTTAAATATACATTTTACTAGCCTGGAGAACTGCATTACAAAATTCAGGGACGTGTCGATTTCAAAGGATGGCTGAGATTGTGTTCTTGTGTTGTTTTTGGAAAGTATGAATTGGGTGAGGTTAGCCTTTCAATGCAAACGCAAGTAAATTTCACCCCAACCCTAAATGCCTCCCGATACCATTTCCTTTTATTTATTCACTTAATCAGTGGTAGCGCTGCTTGCAAATGTATTTTGAAAGGAAAAAAAAAAGGCGAGAGAAAATATCAAATATCTTTTTTGCAAAGGAAACAGATGGGAGAAATATTTTTTTTAATATTTTTATGAAATCCGTGCACATGTTCTCAACTCTCTGCTTTTTTCCTTTTCTGGATTTCGTACGTTTATTTATTTTATTTCCGTATCGGCGACACCCACAGGCTTGCGATTCGAAAGCCAGCCAATCTATAAATGCCTGCCTGAGTGTGGGGGCGGTCAATTACTCTGTGAGAGATTTCCAAGGCAGATATTAGCAAGCATGCATCTCGGGGAGGGAAGTCTCATTTGGGATGCAGGATCCGAGACGGTCGTAGCTGGGAATCATCTGATCTGGCAGAGTCAATCCCGAGACAGCTCTTGTAAAGGGAGGGGGGAGAGGCACCGGGCTTTGAGTGGCTGCTTCGTCGTGATGCCTTAAAGAGAGAGAGTGAGAGAGCGAGAGCACTATTATATGCAGTCCGCTTGCAGGCTGACTGCCACAGCTCTGATCAGGGAACCACCTGCACTCACAAGTCTCGCTATTTTCTACCAAATGCTGTCAGGATGCATCGTTGCTGGCGCTAGGCAAAAACGAAAAGGGAGTTCTTCTGGCTTTCGGAGAATCTTTCAGCAATTTCCAGCAGAAGTGCTTTCAGGATTCAGTTGCTTCTGAGAGCATCTCTGTGAGAGTTGTGGCATTTGCAGAGTGTTTTCGCCGAGAATGAGCTAAGAAGAATATGTGTTAGTGGGACAAACCTTAGCGAAAAGGGGCGTCTGCTAGCAAAGGAACTTTTCTCTCTCAGGAAGCAGAAGCTGGCTTTTGAGATGGAAGAGGGAAAGGTCTCTAAGGGCAGCCGATCTCATGCCTTTGATTACGTCTGATGATCTGACCCACAAGCCAACTCTCTGGGTCTCGGGACAAAGTGGACTTTGGCAAAACAAAAACAACAAGCAGACAATGGTGCAAAACGTGATCTTGGTTTTCTTCCGCAGGCGACTGAGCCAAAGACCTGCTGTTGAGGAACTAGAAAGAAGAAATATTTTGAAACGTAAGTAATTGATTCCTTTTCTCTCAATGGTAAAATGTTCTTTCTGTTCTTAACACAGGGGGAAATAATTGTTCCCCATTGAGACAGGGTGGGTAGGCAATTGGCATGTCCCCTTGCCTGGTTTGGATCTCTAGAAGGCTGCTGGACTGTCAACCAGTAGGATATTTGCTCTTCAAATGTAGATCTACTCATTTGGAATGTTAAATAATGCAGTTTGTGTGAACACAGCCATAAATCAGTAGTAGAAGATAGATATAATAATTCCAGAAGTGTTTTTGGATCTTCATATTGCTTGCTCTCACAACAGCCCTGTGAAGTACGCCGCAGTTGTTCCCATTTTACTAGTGGAAAACTGAGGCTGGGAGATAAATCATTTGCCCAAGGGAAGCCACAGGATCTGTTGCAGACATTTGCAGCCATGTCTCCCGATTTCAAAAATAATTTATAGTGCCCTGTTTAAAATTTGTTAGAAAAATTTTATTTCTCCTCCTTGGACTCTGTGTAATCATGTCCTGGATTTAGGGGGGGGGTTTACGGGTGTGTTTTAACAAAAAAAAACAAGTATACCCCAAACTGCAACTCATCACTTCTAAAAGGGAAAGCAGGGGGCATTCATGCGGACGAATGAGTTTTCTGGCGAGCGAATTGGTTGCGGAACACCCTGACCTTTCTATGTCAGCGCAAACTATGAATTAAAACCACGAAAAGCAAATTAGTGTATCATAATTGTGTATGTTCTGCGACATTGCCACTGAATTTCACCTGAAACAAAACCCAGGGGTCAATTCAGGGAGCCCTGCTTGGCAAAATCGGTCAGAATATATATATTTTTATTTTTTTTATTTTAAGAATCTGTATGATGTTAGTGAAATTTCACTGATAATTTCACTGAAGAGTCTGCACACATCAGCAGTTTTGGTTATCACTGTAGAAAATGTTCACTATAGGAAATAGGGGTGCGAATAAGCTGATTTAAGGCATGTAGAGATTCATGCGTCACCCTACCCCTAAGGTCAAGGTTGGCATCATTTCCTTATCTTCCTGAGCTCAAGAAACAATGAGAGAGGTCGCAAATAATTTACAGATTTAAGAGGGAGAGGATTAGGCTGCACTCCTGCACAGATGTACTTGGGAGCAAATCCTATTCAGTCAGTTGGACTTTTGAGTATATTTGCATAGGATCCGGCCACTCATGACTTGTCTGAAGCCTGCCACTGGTTTCATGCAGGTGCTGGTTGGAATCCTGCCTCTGCCACGAACTCACTAGGCAGCCTTAGGCATGCCACTTACTTTCACCCCCATTCTCCCATCTGCAGGATGCGGATCACAGCAGTGGCCTAACTTGGTTTGTTGAAAGAGGAACTGTGCATGGAATGTTTTGGATGCACCAAAGTGCTCCAAAGTGACGTTCTTGTCAAAATCTCTGGGTACATCCACTTAGCCATTAAGTCTGTCTCTGGTCTGTAAGCTACGCTGATCCACAGATCCTCGCGCACAGAAATTCACTGTGTGCACACAACTTTGCGCATGGGCCTTCTCTCCTGCACATATGGTTGTACTAATGGCGCTAGTTGCTAGGAGAAAAGTGGAGAAGGCAGCCAAGATTCACACCCAAAATGAAAGGTTGACACCAGCAGAGTTGACTATGACAACTTATCCAGTGCATTGCTCACTTTGTGTGTGTGTGCACGTGCGCACACACAGAGATTGCATTCTGCAAAGCAATTTGTGCATTGAAGTCTGCTTCTGCACATAGGCTGCCCTTGCAGGGATCAGGGTGACTAGCTTTCAAATTTCCTTGATATATTGAGATGAGTGCAGGGTGAAAGGTGCGATTTGAACCAAAAAGAAAGATAAGCAAAATGGAAGAGGAACATTAATGAGATGTCCTTTGCAGATAAAGCAAGCCCATCCTCCTGGACCTCCTCTGGATTTCCTCCCAAGGGAAATCTGGCGGCTAAATTGAATTGATTTTCCCTTTAAAAACCAAAGTTCCTGTTCCCATCAACCAGGAAGATGGACCACCAGGCAGGTGGGCAACTGCAAATCAGGCAAGAGGGAAGCTGTTAAAGGAGCAAGTTCTGAGGAAGGTATCCACTAGTGGAGCCAGGAGATGCCTCTGGTCTGATTTGATCGGCAGCATCTTATTATATTCTCATATCAGGGGAGGGACTGCAGCTCAGTAGCAGGACACCTGCTTTGCATGCAAAAGGTCCCAGCTTCAAACTCAGTCAAAAGGGGCAAGTGATGGGAAAAACCATCGCCTGAGTCTTTGGAGAGCTGCTGTCTGTTTTGCTGACAGTACTCAGCTGGATTGACAAATGCTTAAGGCTTGGTAGACGGTCACTTCTTATTCTCCTATTCCAAGTTAGCTGTGTCCCACACAAGTTGCAGCGGGGAGCTGTTGATTTTTGAGAGAGCAGGACCGGAGTGTTTTCTTGTGCAAGCAAATAAGCAATAATGGAGCTCTTACCGGCGAGCAGGATTGGGCATGATGCTCGTTTGATGCATCAAATGCAAACCATAGAAGCCTTCAAGGCTCTCTCGAGCACTCACACTGGTAGTCTTCTTGCGAGAGCTGTGCAAGGTGTAGTTATCAGATGCTTCTCCATTAAACCCCACTCTCTGCCTTTATTTTGGAAAGGTTCACATATTTGCCATTTGTCATGTGGAGCAACCTGAACCTCTCCAGGGACATGGGACACTTTTGCTTACAGCTGCTGCGATATTTTCCATGAGTGCAGAGGGTACAAGATTGCCTGCAGCACTCGTGCAAATCTCCACTGGGAAGTGGTGGCTGTAACTGGAGAGACCAGGAAAGGCTTCGCTTCTGTCACTGGAGAAAGAAAAGGGGGGGAACCTGCCCCCAACAACCTTCACAGAAAGCCTCAAAATGTTTCAGGAGACTCCATCCTGCGCAACCATGCAATAAAAATACCTGGATGTATTTTTTGAGCATCAGAGAGTCTTACTGTTTGCAAGTGTTGTGCCTTGCAAGCTACTAATGAGCACGTTTAGATTCTTCCCCACTCTAGGTTGCTTGAAAGACACTGGGACAATTTGCTCCTATTGTCATATGATATAAACCAGGGGTAGCCAAGCAGGAGATGCCCTCAGTAGGTTTTGAATTACAACTCCCATCATCCATGACCATTGGTCACACTGGCTGGAGCTGATGGGAGTTGTAGTCTAAAACTGGGGGGCACCATGTTTACTGCTCCTGATGTAACAATCCTGCACTTTTTTTAAAAAAAGTTTTCCCACTAGGTCCCATTTTTTGTTCATCAGTGGCAACAGACCTTTTTCTTACTGCTACTTTTCTTCAAATGGGAAGTTTAGGATTGTTTACATGGAGTCGCTAGCCCATATCCAGACTGACTTTACTGTTGCCCACAGCGATTCCAAAGTCTTACTACACTACCTAGCTGGGATAACTTGCTACTATTACCAAGCTGGGATAGATAGCACAATTGGTAGAGATTGAAGCTCTGGACTAATGTACTAACGCTCTGGACGGGTATTTTGAATGGTGAACTCACTGTTCACACCCACACAGAAAGACTTTTTTGTTGTTCTGTTCAGGTCCCAGCACAGAGTTGTTGCGTGAATGTTTCAGAATAATACCAGTAGTGTACTTAGCGAGAGACATCGTAGCTATTATCCCTTTCATTGAGCCTAACCTAGGATACAAAAGATTCTTCTTCTCCTTTTGGAGGGTATGGGGGGATTATCTACTATTTGCTGCGATTTCTTTCAATGGAGAAACGTTCCCATTTATGATTGACGCTCCATGCAGCCGTGCATATTTCACTTCATGGGACAGTAGGAAGCCTTCACAGTGGGAAGCCATCCAAGCAAGGTGCATGGCTAAAAACAGAATACAACACCGAAACACAAGCTCTAAACTCAAAAAACAATGAAACAATTCCATCAGATATAAAATTGACCTTCCACAATGGACTGGGAAATTCTTCTTAAGCAAAAATGTCTTCAGCAGGCACCTAAATATTATCATGCTAGGTCCCTGTCTGATTTGGGCTTGTCATTGATTCCAGAGAGCTGGAGCTGCAACACTAAAAGCCCCATTTCTAGTACAGGCTAAGCACATCTCTGGAATAGGAACGTGCAAAGCTGCCTTACGTTTGCCCTCTCACCCAGGGTTATCTCCCCTGACTACAGCAGCTGTCTGTGGCCGGGTCTTTCCCATCTCTTCCTACTGGAATGAACTTGGGATCTTCTGCTTGCAAACTTTGTGCTCTACAACTGAAGTCCACTCCTCCCCAATTCCATAGCCCATCTCAGCACCACCAGAAGAATCAGCCCTCCATTGGCTGTCAGGATGACGTCTGCAGTGATAGTTTCTTCTAACCCAAACATAGGTCCAAACATTCACAAAGAGTTCTCCGGTTCCTTTCTGCGAGCGACGTTCCAATTCAAGTGGTTTCTTCTTCCATCCGAATGTAACACGACTCGATCCAGGCTTACCCTGGCGATTGTTTCGGTGTCACGGCTAATTTAGAAACCTTGTCAAGGGAAAGGGTGTAAATTACACTCTTGTGTTTGGCACTATATGGCTGGAGGAGTTTGTCTCATTAAGACGGACGGGCCTCAAGCCAGACACTTAATAATTAAAGGACAGTCAAAGCCGACTGCCAGGCTGCTGTTACAGAGCCCATTCGCTTCCACCCCATTGTAGTCTAACATTACGATAATATAAATACCTGTCCTAATGCACCATCCAGTAACATTCCCCTTCCTAGCAAAGACCAACTGGCAAACAACTGCTTGGTGTTGGGCAAGAACAGATGCACTTTGAGGGAGTTTACATTCAATTAGCCGGTCCTCTCCAGCGGGAAGGTAAACGGCGTTTCCGTGCGCTGCTCTGGTTCGCCAGAAGCAGCTTTGTCATGCTGGCCACATGACCTGGAAGCTGTCTTCGGACAAACGCCGGCTCCCTCGGCCTATAGAGCGAGATGAGCACGCAACCCCAGAGTCGGACACGACTGGACCTGATGGTCAGGGGTCCCTTTACCTTTTTAGCCGGTCCAGACTAAATATGGATTCACAGCAGTGCTATTTTTCTAGAAAAAGAGGTGCCGGAACTCACCATGAACGCCTTCCTTGTTCTCTTAGAATGGCAGTGGAGCACACCTGAGAGGTGCCGGGACTGAGTTCAGGTGATTTCTAGCTAGAAAAAAGCCCTGATTCAGAGTCTCATAGAATAATAGAATTGTAGAGTTGGAAGGGACCGTGAGAGTCATCAAATCCAACCCGCTGCAACGTAGGAATCTCTTTGCCCAACGGCGGGCTTGAACCCACGACCCTGAGATTAAGAATCTCATGCTCTGCTGCCATTTCTGCTTCCCTGTGGCTGAATCCATTGCCACTCTACCAATGTCTGAGACGAGAATCTGCACCCTTCCTTGGGTGGCAATGGTGTGGGAATCTGCTCATAGCTGTCAACCCTCCCCTTTTTTGCAGGAAACTCCCTTATTCCAATGCCGTTTCCCGCTGCTATCCCGGATTGTTGATATCCCTTAAATTTCCCGGATTTCAAAGGAAGCAGCTCCTCTCCCTCCCTGCCGGCCAGGGAGGCTCCTCAGCTGCATTGCTCGGCTGCCAATAAGGAGTCTGAGACCGACTGGGGGCAGAGCTTGCATGCCTTGTGCAGCCAGACCCTCACGCCCAACCAGACAGACAGCCTGCCTACCGTCTATGCGCTCACTCTTTCACTCACCCGTTCGTGCGCAGCCTCTGGAGCGCAGGGTGGCGAGGCTACTTGGTGCCATTGCACCGCCCTCGCGGTATCCCTTATTTTCAAATCCGAAGGTTTGGGGGAAATCCCTTATTTTCACATCCGAAAGTTGACAGCTATGAATCTGCTTGATCTGGCCAAAACACTTGATTTTATCATTCAGATGCCACCAAAGCCATATGGACCGTTGTACCTCGTGGAAATCCCAGTAAAGTGGATGTGAAAGACAGAGCCAACCCCTCATCTGAGGCAGTATGTCACTTTGCATCCTTTCCAGTGCTTAACTAGAGCCAGGGTTGCTTTCCAGTGTTCCCCCCCCCACTTGCTTAGACATTGAAAAGGCACGTTCCTTTGAGCATGTGCAGAGTGTATTTCCCTCGGGACAACCAATCACCCTCTGTGTACACAGGATTAGCAGGCAGGGGTGTGATTTCCTAACCCTCTCCAGCCCTATCACTTCCCACTACCAAAATGGAGCACAGATTCTTTCTCTTGGGAAGCTGTTTATGCATTTTCTGATTTATATATTTTTGGACAGGTAACAACAGATCTGGCTAAATTAATTGTATTTGGAACGGGTGTGTTAATGATGCCCTAAAGGTATCCAGCAATCATTTTGTAACATTGCCCCCCTCCCTTCCCGCCCGTATTGTGTTACACACAAACCTTCCACTGCGGCCACCTAAGCAGAAATCAACAACCCTGCTGAAGATTCTTACAATTCCGTCTTTAAGATCTAGTAGCCTAAGCTGCTTTTTCTTGTGACTGCAAAGATTTCTGGCTCTCTGGTTACAATGTGTGTGCTTGCAGCTACTATCCTTCCATAAATAGCTCCATGTGGCTGCTTCTTTTCAAAGTGTTCAGTCAATGGCATAAATAGAGAACTGGAGTCTAAAAATACCTTCCTCGCGCTGCAGCATCTTCAATGCTTATTGAAGGATGCAAAATCATTCCCCTGATTTAATGCAAAAAATGCCTCCTTCCCCAGCAGGTTGAGGTTATCATGTGCAAATCAGGATTCCCCACAATTCAATAATCTCCCTTCCCCTTCTTCTTTTCTCCCTTTTTCTGGGGGAAAAAAACGGTTAGAGACCTTTCCCGTAGGTTCCCTGTTCCTTACAGGTCACGGGCGCACGTCTTAATTTAGCAACAGACAGCCCTTGAAATAGAATCGGGGGATGGAGAGAGAGAGAGGGAGAGAGAGAGAGAGAGAGAGAGATCCATTAAGTCATATCCCAAGGCTGAGGATATATTCCACACAATGCTACAGCAGCCGTTCCTATTTTTAGCACCAGCGTGTAGGAGTTATCGCAGCTTGAATACTAATCGTTTACGGTGTGCACGAGCGAAACAGGCGGAGGGGTAGAAGGGAGCATCACTATGGGAAAATAAAATAATAATTTAAGAAAAGGGAACAGCCCAGCCAGCCAGCCAGCCAGCCGCCCCTCCCGCCGCATGGAATATTAAAGGATCTATAATAAGATTGGCACAAGCAGAATATTAGAAGGCAAAGGAATGCGTGGGAGTTGATTGCTGGCTATTGTTATAAATTAATCAACAAAATTACGGGAGCCTGGCAGAGTTTGGGAGTACAAGGAACGTGTGTTCCCTGAAGCAGGGCTGCTATACAATGTTCCAGCTCGTAAGGGCAGCACGGATGACTCAGACAGAGATGTGGCATCGCAAAGCGATCATTTAGACTTCTAAAAAGTCCATCGATTTTCCCCTCCGAAAACACTCCTCGTTGTGCTAACCGGGGGACGGGATTGGCTGCTTCGTGTTTGCCGAAGCCCGCTTTAAGTGGCCGCCAGGGGAAGGGCTTGGCACTGGCATCTGTGTAACCCTGCCGCGAAGGAGTGTGATGGTTTTGGCAGGGCACCAGGCAAGGTGGACTGTGTGGTGAGCTGAGAGAGAGAAAGAGAGAGAGAAAGAGAGAGGGAAAGAGGGACGGAGGAAGAGCAGCAGCGCAGCTGGTCTTGATGAGGAAAGTCATCTCTCTCTTCATCTTTCCTGCAGAAAGGAATGACCAAACGGAACAGGAAGAAAGGAGAGAGATCAAGCAGAGGCTGACGAGAAAGGTAAGGTGCCCCCCCTCTTTCCCTCGAATATTCCTTGTCTTGGTCCTGTGTTTTGCACGTGGTTGGTGACAAGGTCCTACTGTAGCCAAGCATGAGAATAACAAATGGCAACAGGCACCCAGGCTGTTGTCTGAGCAACTGTAGCCTGCATAAGGGTGATGGCACACCTGCAAATAGAGTCCTAACCCCCCCAGGTAGCTTCTGATGGAATCGTAATCGCAGGACAGGTTGGTCATGACCAACCCTCATTTCAGGGCTTGTCCGCACTTGCACCTGCCCCATGCCTAGAAAGCATCAGTCTGAGTGGTTTTCCCAGTCCTCTCCCAGGAAAAAAAAAAACATCAATAGGAAGAAATATGGAACTGTCATTTGTGCCAATTGAGCGCTAAAGAGCAGTTTTTGGATCCCTTCCAGTCGGGATTCAGACCTCATCATGGGACTGAATCTGCCTTGGTCGCACTGGTCGATGATCTCCGGCGGGCTAGGGACAAAGGTGAGAGCTGTTTCCTAGTTCTGCTGGATCTCTCAGCGGCTTTTGACACCATCGACCATAACATCCTTCTGGACCGCCTAGAGGGGTTGGGAGCTGGGGGCACTGTTATACAGTGGTTCCGCTCCTTCCTCCTGGGCCGTGTTCAGAAAGTGGTGGTGGGGGATGAGTGTTCAGACCCCTGGGCTCTCACTTGTGGGGTACCTCAGGGCTCTGTCCTCTCCCCCATGCTTTTTAACATCTATATGCAGCCGCTGGGAGAGATCATCAGGGGGTTTGGGCTGGGTGTTCATCAGTATGCTGATGATACCCAGCTCTACCTCTCTTTCAAATCAGAACCAGTGAAGGCGGTGAAGGTCCTGTGTGAGTGTCTGGAGGCGGTTGGAGGATGGATGGCGGCTAACAGATTGAGGTTGAATCCTGACAAGACAGAAGTACTGTTTTTGGGGGACAGGAGGCGGGCAGGTGTGGGGGACTCCCTGGTCCTGAATGGGGTAACTGTGCCCCTGAAGGACCAGGTGCGCAGCCTGGGAGTCATTCTGGACTCACAGCTGTCCATGGAGGCACAGGTCAATTCTGTATCCAGGGCAGCAGTCTACCAGCTCCATCTGGTACGCAGGCTGAGACCCTACCTGCCCGCGGACTGTCTCGCTAGAGTGGTGCATGCTCTAGTTATCTCTCGCTTGGATTACTGCAATGCGCTCTACGTGGGGCTACCTTTGAAGGTGACCCGGAAACTACAACTAATCCAGAATGCGGCAGCTAGACTGGTGACTGGGAGCGGCCGCCGAGACCACATAACACCGGTCTTGAAAGACCTACATTGGCTCCCAGTACGTTTCCGAGCACAATTCAAAGTGTTGGTGCTGACCTTTAAAGCCCTAAATGGCTTTGGTCCAGTATACCTGAAGGAGCGTCTCCACCCCCATCGTTCAGCCCGGACACTGAGGTCCAGCACCGAGGGCCTTCTGGCGGTTCCCTCGCTGCGAGAAGCCAAGTTACAGGGAACCAGGCAGAGGGCCTTCTCGGTAGTGGCGCCCGCCCTGTGGAACGCCCTCCCTTCAGATGTCAAAGAGAACAACAACTATCAGACCTTTAGAAGACATCTGAAGGCAGCCCTGTTTAGGGAGGCTTTTAATGTTTAATAGATTACTGTATTTTAATGTTCTTTTGGAAGCCGCCCAGAGTGGCTGGGGAGACCCAGCCAGATGGGCGGGGTATAAATAATAAATTATTATTATTATTATTTTGCCAGGGGGAATCAACAGGGCAAGAGGAAGAGTGGATAAGCCCTCAGTTGGGTTGGGTCATCTCTAACTTTGGCTGGATGATGCCCCGTGACTTGTGTGTACTCTTAAACAGGTTAGGCAGGCATCAGAAGGAACGATGCCTTGGTTGGTTGGTCTACAGGTGGGAACATAGGTTCAATGTTCCACAGGTTCTTGAAACCATGTGAACCCCATTTGTGGGGCGACAACAAAGCATTGTCTTGCAGCTGGGGATCTACCACAGACCTCAGGTGAGCTGCAGGCGAGGATTTGCTCTCGCGCGGGTTGCAATCCAACAGGTGCTGGCCCTTGCAGTGCCCCCTCCTCTGTCATAATGGAGATTCGCATGGGAGCAGCCCTTGGCAAATCATGTGTATGATAAGCAAAGTCATCAAGTTGAAGGAAGCAAATTCTGCACTCAGCTAAGTGGTGACCATTTGCTTTCACACTTCACTTTTTGCTGCCAAAGCAGTTTTATTTACATACATATGCAGACACAGACACACGCCCTGTGGCGAGAAACCCACAGTAAACCGGCTCCCTTCATGGTAGCAGGTGTACATTCCTGTATGATGTTCCTCAGTGCAAAGCTTTTTATCCTTATATGTTTGCTGACCTCTCCGTGTACATAACCAAGGGTAGCTAGCTGCACTTATACCCTGCTTTTCCGCTCTAAAAATGGAGTTGCTCAAAGAAGCCAGCATGCCGAAAGGACAACGATCCATTATTAGAACACAATTGCCAGACTAAAAGCAGCATCAAGATGACAAACAGCCCAAAGCAACAATCAATAAATTAAATTAAAGAACAGAGAGAAATGTTTACAGGGAAATGTCTTTGGTTGCCAGCAGAACAAGACAAGAGAGGATGATAGCTAAACTTCTTTACAAAGCGCTGAATCCTTGTGCTGGGAGTGCAGACAAACCGCTGTGGAGCTCAGGAAAGAGTCTGCAGAATTTAGCTTGTGCTTTATAAAAATATGTATGGCAAGTTCAGCTTTATGTCGAGTTGTAGGTTTCTGGTAACGGGATATTTAAAACCCCTTTGTCCCAGCAACCAGAATTACCAACATAAGGATAATTCTCAGAAAGAGTTTTGTTCATTCATTCCCTGAGGGAGCACACGTACAAAGCCTTTGCAGATAGCTCTAAATACAGCCTGGGATTAAAAATGAATGGTACGAGGTCCTAGAAACCTTTCTCAGAAAGTAATGCCAAGATTCATTCATAAGACATGTGGACCAAAAATGAAAGTCAATGCTGGTTTACTCTGGAGCCTGTAAATGAGACTGTGTGACACACTGTGTGTACACATGACTTCTCCCAAAGAATCCTGGGAGCTGGGCGCCATGTTCAATTAATCGGTTTCACTAGCAGAAGCCCAAACAAATGTAGTGGGGCTCTTCCCCCATTTCAACCCCCCCAATGGCTTTGAGGTGTCAGGAGAACCCCTCTGACCAACCTTGTGTAGGGGGAGGAGACAGGAGACCACTTCATTGGGCAAGGTGAAAGGTTTGTGCTGACAGAGGGTTTGTTTTAGCGTGACGCTGAATTCCTCCTTAAGGGTTAAGGGTGCTGAGAATTGTAGCTCTGTGAGCACGTAAGCTACAATTCCCAGGATTATTTGCTGGGAGCCATGTGCTTTAAGTGTATGGTGTGCATGTAGCCTGAAAATTCAAACCTCCCTCCTGTGGGATTGCATTTGAACAAGGAGAAAGCTGCTGGGTCAGACAGTGGCTAACCAGAAGCCTATGAGAGTCCCTTGCCTTGCTGCAGGCCACGCCCCTCCCAGCTGATGCAGACTTGGTGATAGGATGAAGGGGACCTAGATTCATTGAGCTCCTCCATGTCAGCAGGAACCCTGGCCAATCAGGGATCCTGGTAGAATCCTACCCATGTACCCCTGCATACAACTAGATCCCTTTCATACTACTCATTGATGTTGCAGGCTGGGGAAAGGGTTTCCTTGATATAATGTGTGAACAGGAAAATTTTCCAAGCAGTAAATAAATATAGCACTACAGCAGAGAGATATTGCACTGTTACACAACAATGCAAATCTAGAGTAGCAATGACAGTTGAGTATTTGCACCTGTGTAAATGGCCTGAGGTTCCGGATCTCTGTCTTGTGAAGATTGACTTCCTGGATTTCAAATACAAAAACCAAGTTTCCCTTTATGTTCCTAAATGCATATTATGAGAATGAGCAAGAAATTGATGAAAAGTCAGTCTTATTACCATGTAATATTTATATGGTGACTTTTCCCTCCCTTTCAAAGCTTAATCAAAGACCGACAGTTGACGAATTAAGAGACAGAAAAATCCTAATTCGATTCAGTGATTATGTGGAAGTGGCAAAAGCACAGGATTATGACAGACGAGCAGACAAGCCATGGACAAGGCTCTCAGCAGCTGATAAGGTACAGCCCTATTTGCAATTGTTGTGATCTATTTGCATTTGTGTTTGTTTGTTTGTTTGATATACCACTGATACAACATGACTCTCTATATTAGATGAGCCACATAACAGTCATATAAGCATTGCATCCAGATGTAAGACATAGCTTAAGGACAGACTGCACATTGCATTAATTTCCAGCGGTTAATTTCCATGTTAGTTTCTTGCATCAAAAACAGCATATAATTCTTCATCCAGGCAGGAATATACATGTAATAGTCTACTGGCACAGTATGGTCCCTGGCAGGATTGGGGCATCTACCATAAAGCTTAGCTTATGATCTTCCATGCCAGTATATAAGTGTTTAGCATGCTCCATAACCACCTGTGGCAGTATAAGGCAGTCCAACATAGAGCCAGCACAGCAGGGTGACTCAGTCATTTCATTGTAGAAATGCAAGGACATTTTTTTGCAGGGGAATTATTTATTTGCTGTTGTTCTTTCTTTAACTGGTGAAATCCAAATTAAGGTACTGGAATGTACTTCACCAGGATTTTTCTAGATGCATACCCCTATTATGTTTTAAGATTTCTTTTAATGACATCGCAAAGCACTTTGACTTTTTAGAAGTGTCATACAAATCTTTGAAATCAAGTAATTTGTTTCCATCCACACATACAACAACGTGAATCCATAGCAAAGCAGGTAACGTGACTAGTGAATTGCTTGAGAATGTAATTGCACATACGATGAGGCAAATGAAGGAGCATCTGTTTATAGTTTTTTTTTTAGTTTTGCACAGCAAGCTGGCACAATTGTTCCTCTTTTTTAATAGAGTGAAACTGTTTTCTCCCAACATGCAGATGTCATGAATTATTTCTGTTTTGCATTTTTAACAAGGCTTGTTAATAGGTAGCTTA
Organism: Darevskia mixta; assembly: GCA_034641385.1. Taxonomy (NCBI): domain Eukaryota; kingdom Metazoa; phylum Chordata; class Lepidosauria; order Squamata; family Lacertidae; genus Darevskia; species Darevskia mixta. The sequence continues at coordinate 62,940,110 of JAWWNH010000029.1, forward strand.
GGGACCTTAAGTTGCATCTGCTTAAAGCAGAACGGAAGAATCACTGTCCTGATCGGGGGGGGGGGGGTACCACTGTGTGCTTGCATGTGGCCCTTTCAGAATGGAAGGCTGGGGCATCTGGTTGAAATCCTGCAAGCAGTCACTGGTAAATCTTGTTAAGAGTTGAGCGATATGGAAGAGGCTTCCTCACATAGGGCAAGGTTTCTATAGGAAGGAACTAGTTCACTGAAGCTCAGCGGTAGAGCATCTGCCTTCCACACAAAGGCAAGGGCGAAATTAGGCTTTGTTTCACCAGGATCAAAACCCAGTTTGGCAAAAACCCACCCACACAAAAAACCCACCCACATTTGTGTACACCCACCTACACAGGATGGGAGCTTCAATGGTGCTCCTCTGGAGGCTTCACCGGGGGGGGGGGGGGCAACGACCGGCTACCCCCTCCCCCCCGCTAGCTAGGGCTCTAACAAAGGCCCAAGGTTCAATCCCTGGGGTTGTCAAATAGAACTGGGAAATGTTCTTGATTGAAATCCTGGAAATCTGCTGCCAGTCACCGTAGGTAGGCCAATGATCTGATTCAGAATTAGGCAGCTTTCTATGTTTCTGTGCTCCCAGATGAATGAGCATCACTTGGTAGAAATTTATCTAACAAATACATGTTCACACACACGCACACAAACGAACAAACAAACACACACAAAGAGCTATGAATTTGAACAGGCCCTCACAATTTGAGGTAAGCACATGGCAAAGCAGTCAGATGACCATTTCACTGGGAGCTCAAAAGCTAGTGGATCGTTCTGTGCAAGAATTAAACCAGATTTCCTTTTGTCCTTCCAACTGTTATGATTTTATATTGAGAAGGAGCAGATTGTAGTCTCTGTTGGATTCTTGATTTGATTTTTTTTTAATGTCCCTTCTTTCTGATTTTAAAAGGTTAATTAACTTTGCTTTCCTTTGAACTTTCCAGGCAGCCATTCGCAAGGAGCTAAACGAGTACAAAAGTAACGAAATGGAGGTGCATGCATCAAGCAAGCATTTGACAAGGTGGGTTACTTATTGCAAACAATTGATCAGTACTTTTATCAATTTGCCATTCAAGTTCTGGGGTTACAGCTCCAGTAGCCAGATTGGGGTGGAGAGGTGGGGAATGCAATGGACACATGCATACAGCACTTAAAAAAATAATAATCTTGCTTCCTCATCAAATTGGGACTATATGCACATGGAAGCTGCCTTGTAGCAAACTTTGTGGATCAGGGCACTCAAATTCTTTGGCTTAGTAGCACAGAATTGAAGCAACAACAACAACAACAAAATGAAAACCTATTTTAGAATATTAACTGAAAGCCCCTGCCAACAAGAAATAATGTTAGGTGGCAAAGACCTTTCAACCAGGTTCAGAGTTCAGGTATAACTTAATTAGCCTCCCCTTCAAAAAAGAAAACAAACGGGAAAACCTATGATAATTTAAACTCCCCCTTCTCAAAAATGAGAAAGTAAAGATCAGGGCAATACTCCCATCCGTGTACGCATGTATCTCCCTATCCACAATTCACAAGCGACATCTGTCACTCCCATCCACCATGGAAGCAACGGTTCTTATATCCTTCCAGCAATCCAAAAAACGTATTGATCTGTACAGTATCTTTCCTAACAGGTTGCCTTTCTCAAGATGCATTTATTTCGTTTACTTGCAAAAGTGGTCAGATAATGATACAAAATAGGTACTGTGCACAAAGCTAGCAAAATAACAAGTCAAATTTCCAGCTCTATGTCATCTTCCATTTAGGGTATAGGTTGGTTTGAAAAGCTTTTAGAGCACGTAAATCTCAATCCTCCTAAATTGGGTGAACACTGACCAGCATTTCCAAAGTAGTAACTGGGTATGATTTAGATGAAACTAATGGTTAAGCCATTATATCCTGTGAATCTGGAGCCTATTCCCTTGTTTGGCCAACTTTTTGATCTAGTATGGAGTTCTGGTCAAGTACCTAAGTGTGATAACTGTAGCAATGAAAACTGCAAAGACTTCCAGCATTATGTGCAATTCCTTTGAAAGGGCATAAATGGATGTTTTCAAATTGTGAGCCATGTTTGCAATATTGCCCGTTTGGCCAGTTTGCTCATAAAAAACCAATCAAAAGAATTTTCAGGACAGCACGATCCTGAATGTTTCATATTAGCCACATTTTATTGATTCCAATAGTGTTGAATCATTTTGAAAAAACTATTTTTAGAGTTGCTACCAAAATTCTGCCTCCGATGAAATTCAAAGTGACTTTGGAGGTTCATCCAAGATATTGAGAGAAGCAAATAACTAGTGAAATGTCTCAGGCTGCAGGTGACATCTTTTGACAAGCTAAGGGTATGTGTCCTACAATGAAATTCAACGTGAATTTTGGGGTTTCGCCTCTTAAGAAAACTTAAGAGGCCAAACTAGTCAACCATTACAAGGGAAACCAAGATGTCTGTCACTTCATGGTCAATTCACACCCCTAAATGATGGCATATTGACAAATTACTCTTTATGATGATATAATTTTGAAGAAGTACCATTGCCACTAATGTCCCCTCCTCCTTCTTTTCGACCTGCAGATTCCACAGGCCATAGAGGTTTTCTTCTGAGAAGAATTTGTCTACTTTTTTGATACCACTACTGAACATGCATCAGGGAAAGTATGAAGGTCTTTCCTTGAGGTTCAGTCTATGACAAGCTGATGTTTCGTGTTGAAGAAGGGACTCTGCAGATTCGGTCTCTGCAGCACACACTTAAAAGGGAGCAGCTATAGCAGAGGACGGACTTCGCCTCGGAGCTACAAACAACACCTGCTGGGTGGGAGGATTAGCTGGAAATGACTGAAGTCGAGATCATCAAAAAGGAACCTATTGCTCTCCTTTGTTACTTGTTATTAAACTGTATTGCAGCATATCTTGGGAAAGGAGATGTTGTGCATGTACAGGCTTTTTTACCATTCCAAGGCCTCTGACATAAAGGACATGGTGCACATCATCATTCAGTATTATCATGGTGACAAGACATCTGGAACTTATCACGATTAGTTTGTATAAAACACTTAATTTCATGTTATACAAAATGATTTACTATATTATGGTTTCTTTCCTTTTTTTATATATGTCTAACAAAACACAGCTGCGGCATTTGGGGGGGGGGCTCCTGTTATTATTTTCTTTAATTAAATGATTACTTACTGCAGAAAACAGATCCACGGCTTTCCATGTTTGGTGGTGTTTAGGGAGGGGGAGGGGAACTTAGAAGAAAAGATCTTATCTCATTCCCTTCCCATCCTTCACAGATTATATGATTACTGCTGGGATAGTTCAGTCAGTAGAGCATGAGACTCTTAATTCAGGGTCATGGGTTCAAGCCCTGCATTGGGGCAATAGATTCCTGCCTTGCAGCGGGTTAGATGATCCTCGTGGTCCCTTAGACCAATCTCTAAAATGAAGACTCCTGGAAGAGGATCTCAGGCTCCATAAAGAAGTGCCCCAATAGGGGATGGCACTGGTGCAATTTGTAGCTACTGAAAAAAATCCTTCCTTTAGTACTTTCATATCTCACTTTCCATCATGGAATCCAAAGCAGTGTAAACTGAGTTGAACTCACTTATGGTATTGAGCTCCGTTGCACAAAGCAGTCGGGAATCACTGACATGCATCCCACTTCTATATGCTTTTGTGGATGTAGCAGTGGTGCAGCAATTACCATGCCACATTCCAAGTCCCTGTGCACTGACCAATCAAGCCTCGGAACAGACTCATGCAGTAACATGCAACAACCCAGCCAGAAACTAATTGAACCTCCTAATTTTTCTATGTGCTTGAGACCACAAAAACAGCTGATCAGCCGCAATACATTACCGGTTGGCCTGAGTTAAGGCATGAAAAATAAGCCATAGAGGGGGAAAATTGATACAACATATTGTAAAATCATACCATTTACCAAATTAATCTACTGGAATAATTTTACTTGACACTCTGCTACTTACACTGGAGGACAAGTGTTCAACTAAATAACTATGTTGGTCTTTATGTGCACGAATAATTCCCTTCCCTAATAGTGTGATTGATGGCCAATCATTCCTTTTAAAAACAACGGATTTTATGGTGCATTTAAGTGCCTGCTGAACAGTTCTGTTTTCCTTCCACACAATTTATTTTAATTGGGAGCACTGCAGTGCAAAAATAAATGAATAATAATAAAAATCCCTACAGGATACTATGTATTGAAATCACAGCCGACAAAATCCTTTTGATGTATTAATGATGGGATGTTCCCAATTCATGGCTTGTTACAAAGTGTAAAAACAACAGTCTCTTTAAAAAAAAGACCTGAACATTTAAAGATTGAGCACAGCGTCATGCACACAGAGAACTACTGGGCCCTATGCTGCAGCCACACTTGCACAACAGAACTTCCTCTGCCTCTCCCCTGCACACCCTCAAAATTGGCACCAGAAGATCCCAAAACTCTCACTGCAGCAGTGGATGATTTTCTCTGTCACTGCCCTTTCCTGGGTCTAGTCACTGGTTTGGAGATTTTGTAAAAACGTAAAGTTTAATAACTTAAGCCAAGTCACCCATGTTCTCATGCAAACACAACTGTGTGCATGGCCTAACAGATAGTTGATGCTGTCAGCTTAGACCATGCCAGGCAGCTTTTGAGTGGGAAGAAGAGGGTCTGCATTTAGTCTCTCACCATCTCAAACAGGCACAAACTGCTCCATAAGTTAGATTTGGGTTTCGTCCCTCATACTCTTGTGAACACAAGTATATTTCCAAATGCGGATTGCTCAAGAAGTGAAGGAAGTGTACAATGTATATTATAATAATTCACATAAGTGAGAGAAAGTGTGTTTTCAAAACATAGCAAGTTCACTTGTACATCTTGTCAGTTCAAATACGTACTCTCCAGTAAATCAATTAGGTTGGTAAGAATGAAATCTCATGAGGACCACCTAGTGAGGATAAGAAGCAATTGCATACAAGAGGACAGCATTTTCCAATGAACATTACTTCAAGTGGAACAGGAAAAAATCACATAAAAATCATCTCAGGGGTTAGAGAACTGGACTGTTAATTGATCAAACAATTCTTAGTTGGTTTATAATCAACCTTGTAAAAGATTAATACTTTTACATTTACATCTGAATAAACGAAAGCTATCATTCAGTATTTGAAATAAAAGCAATACTTAATGTTGGCTGTTTGCTATTACAGTTAATGCATCAGAACTAAAATAGCCTCCTTCTTGAGCACAAAATCACCCACCTCCACCTAAAGTCAAGAGCTGCTGTTGAAACAGTGGCTGATAAGCCCAATTTATCATCCTGTCTAATTTTGTAGGGCCAGTTTGTTTTGATTTCAAAGGATGAGGACAAGATGTCTGCAGCTGTGCAGTCCACAGTGCTACATGCTCTCTCAGCCTACTGCATGCTCATTCATGTCAGCCATGGAGGGTTGGTTGGGTGTACGTAGATAAGTTTTTGTTGCATTTCAAGTGGTCACCGCTGCCTTGAAGGTGTTAGTTTGGCTGCTCCTGAAAAAACGCCAGAGGTTGATGACAACTACTGCTCAGTCACAAATGCAACTTTTCTGGGTAAGGGGATAGTGGGGTTGTGGTTCAGCTGCAGATGCTTTTGGATAAAATTGATTGCCTTCACCCATTGTTGTCTAGGTTCAGGTCCACTTTGGGGCTTGGTCACTCTAATGAATGACATTCTTGGAGGGGAATGTGACCCTGTTGATTCTACAGAGTATCTCAATGTTGTTGTTTTTTTAATATAGAGCATTTGCCAAGGGTTTGGTTCAAGAGAGTAATATTGAGTGACTGTATCTCAGCCCCTGACCCCACTTTGATATGCACGGAACTACAGGACATACTTTTGTCCCCAATGCATAAAATATGTATATAAACCACTGGGGATGGTAAGAAAAAGATTGGGTGCAAGGTGACCCCAGTATGCTGACAACACCCAGCTGTACGTCTCTGCAAAATCTGAATCAGGAGCAGTCCTAAATCAGTTCCTGGGTGCAGTCCTGAGAGCTAAAAAACTATAAATGAAGACGGAGACAAGATAGAGAACATATGGATGGGCAGTTACCAGGTAACAGGTGCATAGATCTATCCCTGCCCAGGTGATCACAATAGCTTGGAGTACACATTACCATTTTCATTTAGTGCGCCACCAACAACTGTTCCTAGACAGTGATAGCCCTGCTGCAGGAATCCATATATTGCTAACCTCACAATGTAATGTGCTGTGTGTGGGCTACTGTTTGGAAGCTGCACATAGTGCAAAGCATAGCTGCTATGGCGCTTATTGGTACACCTGGCTTTACACATATCAATCCAGCATTGAAGATACAAAGTGGATGTCTATTAGCTACCAAGCAAAGGTCAAGATTTAGCGGTGCACATTTACAATACAATCTGGGAGGGAGAAGGATATCTAGGAGACTATCCCAGTACAAAGAAAGATCTTTAATATTTTTCGAGGAGACCCTGATGGTTGTTCTATGACCAACAGAGTGCCATGCGTTGACACTGTGGAAGCAAGCCTTCTCTGTGATACCACAACACCTTTGAAATGCCCTCCCTTTAGTAATTTGTAATTACCCTAATGACCTTTAAATGCCTCTTAAAATCTTGTATGTTTACTCAAGCTTTCTTGGAGTCCAACTCTTAATGGGGGGGGGGCTTTTCATGCACTGCTCAGCTGTTCATTTTTAGGAAACTAATGAAGGTTGTTGTGTATTATTGTTTTCATGCAAACCACTTAAGAGATTTTGACAAGATTAAGCAGTAGAATTTTTTAAAAATAAAAAACCCTCAATAAACATGTGTGACGATACGGTTAGAATCTGCAACAATAGCAAATTCAGATTCTGTAAAATTCAGTATGTGGAATATTTATATTCTATAGCAGTGGCTCCCAATTAGCTACATATGTGGACTACCTGTTTTTCAAAAGCCAAGCCACGGACCCCCTACTTTTGGGAATTTTGATATATCTATGGTAGTTTTTCCTATGTGAATGTTGTTTCCGCGGACCACCAACTAGGAACCTTTGTTCTATAGAACTGCAGTAAATGAGATGTATGTGGATTCCTTTTTATCACTGGCTCAAAGTGGTGGGAAAAGGGTAATGGTTTACTTCTACTGATATTTTGCAGAATCTATTATAATTTTCTAAAATGTACATTTTTTGTAATTTTAAATATACTCTCCTATCAGCCTATCTCCCATTCCCACCACCCTTCTGAGTAATACCCCTCCCCACCCTTTCACTATATATAAGTGTCTGGTGACTTCTGTCTCAGTGTATCTAAAGAAATGTGCATGCACACGAAAGCTCATACCAAGAAAAAACTTAGTTGGTCTCTAAGGTGCTACTGGAAGGATGTTTTTTATTTTGTTTCGACACTTAGAAATGTTTGGGTTATAAGAAATTCCAGCTGGAAGCTAAGATAACTTGGATTAAACTTGCATGAACACCATCTAATTTCCCTTTAACTGCTGCAGAAGTTCTAATTACAGACTGCATTTTGGAATGCATAAATATGATATCTCCTATTTTCAATAGCAATATTAACTTATCCAAAGACCTAATTTCTTTGCTCATCATATGGGAAGTTTAAAAAAAAGTACAGTTAATTCTTGGTTTAAGCAGGATTTAATCACAGCTAATTTTTAAAAATTGGCTCCATTCCAGCTAAATTAAATTAAATCATGACTAACTTAAGCTGGTCATTGTATTTTAGAAAAATCCTTCGATTATTGGAATTCCTTTTAGAACACAATTTCTTTTAAAAGCAAAACATCACTTAACATAAAAATACTTTATCTACATAAATTACAATAATGATAAATAGCATTTTCATGAAAATTGTTTGCTCTCTGTAATTACATCCAATCAACAAGTAGAAACCCCATTACAGAAATGATGGGTCACTCACATTACCAAAATGCAATACAAACATGTTGTCTCCTTTAACTTGTTGCATTTACATCATAAACCATGTTAGAAGTTTTTATCTTCTACCATAAAGAGTGACTGTAGACCTTTGCGAACATTACGCAATTCTTCTTCATGCTGTGAAAAAAAGTCATTACATTAGGGGTTTTTTCTTTTAAAATAATTTAACAAAAGAACTTTGTTTTAAAGTAATGTACAATGAAGATATAATTTTATTTTTACCATTTCCTTAAGAAATTTTTCTTGGAGCCCCTTCATGTCATCTTTCAATAGCTGCATCTAGAATAAAACCAAAAATTTGGTGTATTTTCACTTTTTAATTTCGACTAAAGCTGCAGAAAGCAAAGTCAAACCAAATGACTCTATAGTTTTTCTGAAATTCTTGGAGCTTCTGTGCTGAGACAGCACAGCTGCAAGATTGCCACTTGCCAGGCAACTAAGGCATCAGAAGTCACAAGCCGTCTTCTTGCAGTTTCAAAATAGGTTCTCTCATTCTCCTTTGCCTTTCTGCGGCCTTCCATGCACATCAGTTAAACGACGAGTGGAGAACCTTTGGTCCCCCAGATGCTTTCTGGGACTCAGCAACTCCTGGAGTGCCAGAGGTTCCCCACACCTAATATCAAACATCAGAATTAAAACTAGGAAGCAAGCATCACGGTTAGCAAAGGTTTCTATAAGAAAATTACCCAGAAGAGGCCACCTACCATGTTTCACTGTTGTGGGTGTCTGCAAGGCTAAGTTAGCTTGTCTGCTGACTGGTAGCAAGCAAGTGAATGATGCAGACCCAACACGGAGGTGGGGCATAATCTCTGCTGCAACTCTTTTTCAGAATGATTCAGAACTCCAAACATATGGTAGAACTGGGGCAGAATTATTTGCTGCCAGCAGAGATGAATTGAAAAGAAGCAAAGCCAAAGCCACAAGTCACACAGGGAGCTACTTTTGTGGATGCATATGCTGGTCTCACAAGTGCCTTTAATTACTTAATGAGCCATGTACCACATGTGGGCTTGCCTTGGATCAGTTGCACCCTTCTAAACAACAGGGGAAGGCTCCTGCTCAACTGCACTAACTCTGGAAATATGAGAAGCAGAAGCCAGGGGAAGGCTTCATGTCATAATAGCAGAGTAGGAGTTATAGGAGTGTTATAGGAGTGTTCCAGACATTATGTTTTTAACGTGTATTAGCAAAATTCAACACAACACATTGTTGGCAACCGTCTGTCTTGAAAGACAATGAAGTGTACTTCTGGGGGCAAAGTTGTGGCTGCAGAGAAAGGTAACTTGTAACAACTGCCTCCTGTGTTGTTTTTGCTGTGTTAACAGCACTGAAGTGACCTCCCTGGGAAGCAAGCCTGGGTAATGTGTATGGAGGTTCTGGGCTGCCCAGATGACAAGATCTCTCTCAGCCTCGCTGATGTGGTCCAAAGTAAAGCAGAGCAATACATTTAGCACCAGCTTGGCTGCCGGAGTTGCTGGCTTACAATACACCATTCAACCATCTTAGGAACTCCACTCCGGGTTTATGCAGGCTTTATTCCTTTTCTCAAACATGCCCTGCAAGACAGTTTGTATGGATTTTTCCTTGGAGGGGTCACTCCAGAAGTCTTTCTCACAGATAAGTATATCCACAAGGTAGCAGAGGTTTAGGATCAGTTTCCCTTCTCCTAGATGGGCTACCTTTCCAGTTTGACAATTTCCAGTCTGCCCATTTCCCTCTACAGCATGTGCAGAAACTGCCTTCTTGATCATTTGGCTCATTTATTGATCTCATCCACTCAATCCACCAGAGCCCGTCTTCACATGCAGGGAAGCCCCTAACTCAGGCACCCCCAAACTTCGGCCCTCCAGATGTTTTGGACTACAATTCCCATCATCCCTGACCACTGGTCCTGTTAGCTAGGGATCATGGGAGTTGTAGGCCAAAACATCTGGAGGGCCGCAGTTTGGGGGTGCCTGCCCTATCATTGAGGGTTTGAGATACATTGGCTACCTCATTTGGTTTAGCTGGCCAGTCAAAGCCATTTCCTGGGGTGTGGCCACTGTTGCATGCTGACAGCTTCTAGGAGCCACAGGTGAGGGCTTAACAAAACAAACAAATGTATAGTAGTAATACACATAACCAGAGAGCTGAGGCCTTCCTCAGCTACCTGTTGCATTTACTACTTGCGGAAAACACATGACTTATTCAGTCAACCTAGATTGCTGTACTGGCACACCGATTCTCAGGAAAGGTCTAGAATTCATATTTACCACATCACCCAATTAGCTACTGTTGAAATTGGTCGATTTATTTTACTTAATTCTATTTTTAAAAAAAAAGATTTAGGCACCCTTTAAGGATAAAACCTTTTCAAGGCAGCATATGAACCACTTTCTAAAAACACTGTAGACACACGATTATTACTGGAAGGAGAACTGCACCATGAGAGAGCTTTTGTATTTTTCATATGTATTGAGTCTTGTTAGGCATATCTTTTGGGATGTTTATAGTCAGGCATTAAAAGCAGTACACTGTAACTGTTTCCTTTCTGTCAAGCAGGAGGAGAAATTACATACCTCAGATGTAAAAATGCTTTCCTCAGCGTCAGCAGTATGGTACATGTTCTTTTCGAATGAAGTTTTAAGATTCTGAAGTCTAAGAGAATATAGATCAAAACACCATATAGGTATCTTTGCTTTGACACAGGAAAAAAACTTGTCCTCACAAGCGCCATGTACTTCTATGTAACATTAAAAGTAGTTGCAACAACAAAGATGCAGTGACTCTCTTGTGCTCCAATAATAAGAAAGCACACTAACCTCTGTTGCTCATTTTTCTTGTAAGTACTAAATTTTTCAAAATGCTTCTTTGAAAAGTTCTGCAAATAAAATAAAAATCAGTATAAGAAATCCTTATTTTCACCTGTGAAACAAGCCCTGATTTTCTTTGGCTCTTACTATTAAAATCTGTTGTTTTAACACTATACTATGTTGCTAATTAACTGTAATTATTAGCTGCTACCAATTCCCGCAACTTTATGCTCTATTTTGATAGTTAGCTTCACTCTACAAAAAGTAACGTTCCAGGACAAACAAAAAATTTGAACTGATTCAGACACGCCTCTCTAATGTGGCATGATGAAGCCATCACAGGCTGCCATTTTTAGGTGAGAGCAGTTGTGCCTCTTAATATTGATTGTGGCTCACCACATCTTGGAAAACTCAAAGTGCAGTGAACTAGAACATAGTGAGTCATGATGCAATTATTTCTCATGATGCTCACTATTTCCCATATTGCCAGCATGTCTTCTGGCTCTGGGTTTTTGCAGCCAAATACTATATACAGAAATTTAGCCAGTAAAGCTTTTCCCATTCTTTAAACCACAGAGCCTACGGCTTACTGATCAGAAGGTCAGCGGTTCGAATCCCTGTGATGGGGTGAGCTCCCGTTGCTCGGTTCCTGCTCCTGCCAACCTAGCAGTTCGAAAGCACGTCAAAGTGCAAGTAGATAAATAGGTACGGCTCTGGCGGGAAGGTAAACGGCGTTTCCGTGCGCTGCTCTGGTTCACCAGAAGCGGCTTAGTCATGCTGGCCACATGACCCGGAAGCTGTATGCCGGCTCCCTCGGCCAGTAAAGCGAGATGAGTGCTGCAACCCCAGAGTCGTTCGTGACTGGACCTAATGGTCAGGGGTCCCTTTACCTTTAAGACCTGGGGAAAGGCCTGTAATAAAGTGATAGCCTGCTAGTAGCGAATGTTCATTCATGAACACTGAAAAGAATAAACTATTAGAATGTATGGTGACCATTCTATGAATGAAAAGAGGATTGGCTAGGGTGGCAACTGCTAAGATTGCTGTAATCCTTTAAGTAGTGAATGGAAATAATGTGTATAATCTGGAAGTGTGCAAGAAAAATGGCTTTGGTTGTGGTCCTTTGCAGCCTCATCTTTGAGACTGTCCGAGTTCATTTGTATTTCAATAAAGGGCTATCTTCTCACTTGGAGTCTGCATCTTTTTCTTTTGGGCTTCTGGGAGGGATACCTCCAGTCTAGGAACCCCTTTTAAATTTCTCCATGTTCATAAGTACTTTTAAATGCCCTACATTCAAATTGCAGCAAGTAATTCAAGTAGTTTAGTACAGGGTGGATTTGATTTAAATCAAATTGATTTAAATCACGATTTAAATCACGATTTAAATCACTAGTCAGTAAGGCTTGATTTAAATCACTAGTCAGTAAGGCTTGATTTAAATATTTTTTTTACAGAAAGACTCATTCTTGCTGGTATAATCTTAATATTTACAACCATATGAAGGTTTCATTTTTGGAATAATAAATTTTCAGAGTGGTTTTTACAGTTATATCAAAAATTACTGATTTGGTTATACTACTAGAAATACATAGACAGATAATTATGAAATTATCATGAGGTTTAATAAGTTAACTGTTTATATTTGGACAACTTTTCTGCTGTACTTTATTGGAAGGAGAAAAATAATCATTTCCTTAATAACCATTTAAACAATTCATTTAACTAAAACAATAACATGATAGCATATGTATCCATGTTTGTAAACTGATGTGGTTAAACATTTTTTAAAAAAAACTTAGACTGAGTTTTAGCACACTTGATAAACTTAAAACAAATCCTTATTTCCTGATGAATAGCCTTTGGACTACAATGTAACTTAAATAGAAGACTATATTTAGAAAGATTTTTCCTCCAAAAGCATTTTATTTTAAAAATCCAATTTAAACCCAAAAAATCTGATTTAAATAAAAAAAAATCTGATTATTTTTTTTTAAATCATTGATTTTTATCCACCCTGGTTTAGTATTTCTGTGAGTAGAAACACCTACTGAGAAGTCTTTCTCCATATTTCTCAAAGCCTGTGAATCTTTTTCAAAACATGCGACCTCGTTCATGAGACAGGAATGAAGTTGTTCCAGCTGTTTGGTCCTGCAAAAATACAAAGAAAAAGAAAAATACACAATACATGCAACAGCAACATTCATTTTTGAGCAATTTTTCAATACACACCTGCACTTATGTAACTCACTACTCATTGCATTCAAATGCTGGTGAGTTGTTTTTAATGACTGCTTTGTAAAATTGTCCATTCTCGTTGAGCGGCTCTAAAAACAGAAAACAAACGTTATTTCTTGTCAATTCCCACCCCTTCCATATAAGAACCACACACCAGTTCTCCAGAAAGGTTTTCCAAAACGATGCTTTAAAAACCAGAACTCTGAAAAAAATATACTCCAGCTGCCATTTTAAAAGATTGCATGAAAGCAAAGTGACAGATTTATCCCCTGGAAGCATTTCATATGCATTGACAAGCACATGGAAGGCCAGAATATTCTGTACTAGAACACAGACAATGAATTCTCTTTTCTCTCTTTACCCTGGCCTTTGACATCTGAGATGTGCATTTTCAGAGCCTATCCTACTCCTGTGATTGTAATCTGCATTAACTGTTTGAATTTTAAATTGTTGCAACCTGATCTATCACCTGCTGGTGAAGGGCAGGTAACAAATTTAATAACAACAATTCCGCTTACCCTCTTTGGTGGGTGGCATGGTGGCATCCCACTGCACCAAGCCACCTCAGCCAGATCCCCAGGCGGCAGCAGATGTTAGCTCTCCCACTGGCCAGGGGGGAAGGCTGAATTGAGTCCAGCCGTAGATTGGCCAATAGCAGCTAGACCAAGGGGCGGGCACTCCGGGGGAGGGGGTGGGCACTCCGAGGGGCGGGCCTGACTCAGTCTGTCATAGGAATTCACTCAGGTCTGGTCCCAGGGTATTTAAAGAGTGCCGTCTCCATGCCTGGCACTATGGTCTTGCTGGATCTTCCACTCGCCCTCCCTACAGTTAAACTGCATCCTACCCACCATGGGGGTAATACTATTTTGACCTTGCTATGGATTACGATCGGTTGCCGTATTCAGGGCTGGAGGGGGGGGGTTGTCCTTCAGGTCAATTGGCTGACCTGGGGGTTTCACCTACCTCATAGCAGTTGTCACAACTCTGGCAGATAAGGCATTGGGTTAAGCCTTAGTTATTGGTTCAAAGGGATATTGTAAGCCTTCTGCCTACCCCACCAAGGGAATGGGGTATACTGTTAAAGGGATCCTGGAGGAGGTGCTCCTGTCCAGATGCCCAGTCGGGGGCTAGGGCGACTGCACTCCTCAAAAGCGGCAGTACCTATTTGATGAATGTCATAGGGCTCCCTCACCAATGATTTACCCCTGAGGAGAATCAACTAACACACAGGATTTGGCCTGAGCCAAAGCCACTTACATATGTAATCAATAAAATTGCGGCCGGATTTGGACCAAAACAATTGTTGTCACAAGTGGTCATTTAACACTGCTGCAGGGTGGCGGGTCACAGTGCCTGGGCAAGCAACAATAATGATATTTACGGAGGACTTCTTGGAGAGCAGGATAACTTCTGCCGCTATCTGGAATATCACCAGTTGTAATCAAAAGCAACCCACTATACAAGTCTATATGTAACCTTCTTTTTAACAAGACTAAATATTCTACCAATAAAAGGTGCATGATATTAAGGATAAATAAAAGAGACTTGCCTGTGTTTTCCTGGCAAACTCCTTGCAAATCTTCTGACACATCATCCCTACACTTGAACTGTCAGCATCCCAGTTCTCTCCATCAAATGTATACGTATCAATGGACAAAGGAAACATGCTTTCAGAAACTAAATTAAAAAAAAGAAAGATTATGTATCATGATTCAGATGCCACCTATTGTATACTCCTATCACTATGGATGCACTTCCTAAGAGATATGGTGCTTATTCAAATAATTTCAAAGACTGCCCCTCCCCATATGAACTGATTCAGACCCTGCAATCATAATATGAGGCCCTTCTCTGTGTGTTCACTCCATGAGAGGTCTGGAGGGCGGGAACATGAAGATGGGCCTTTTCTGCAGTGATTCTTCATTTGTAGAATGCTCTCCCCAGGGAAGCTCACCTGGCGCATTCATTGCATATTTTTAGGCATCAGGCAAAAACTTTCCTCTATAACCAGGCCTTTGGCCTTTAACCACCTGTGGCCTTTCAGAAGTGGATCTTTTTTAATGTATTTGTTTTCTCCTTTGGTTATAATGTATCTATGTGGGTATTTTTGTTTGTGTGGTTGGTTGTAAGTTTATTTGGGCTGCCCTGAGCAAGATAAAGTGACTAACAAAATAAGTAAATAAATAAAATCTTAACTAACAGCAATCTAAACACTGTTTCACACACGGCAATTTATCGGTATACGCATATACGGTATATGGATAAAGTGTAAAGATCATGCAAATGTTAGATTGTTACATTGTTAGAAATGTTAATGACCTCAATGCATGGTGCCATACATATGGTTACCAAGCCACCTTCAATCAAAGCTCTGATCAAGCCCAGACCTGCTTAGCTTCAATGTTACCCTAAGCCAATTTTGTTAACATATCCACATTTTGGGAACATATTGCCAGTCGTGACTTTCCAACATATGTATACATTATGAAATAGATGGGTATATTACCATCACACACAGAAGCAAGTCCCCCCCCTATATTCATATAGAAAAACTATCATATGAAAAGCATCCAATACAGCTCGTTTAGAAGTTCAAAGAAGTAGAGAAAAAAGCTAATGCTGCTATGCTCTTCAACAAAATTTGCTGGGAAATTCAAATGATCAACTTGTATTTGCAGAATATGTTGTTCCACCTTTCATCATAAGGTGGCACTGTGTATCAGAAGCATTTGACAATGACTTGGATAGAGAATTGGACTTTTCTCATTCTAAAGTATTCCTCTTGCAAGAAGAGGAGTGCGTGTGTGATGAAACTGACTTTTGCAACAATTCTTTAATTTTGTAGTAAACCATTCTTATGTTTTCATTTTAATTGTAACCATTCACTATGTATTATGATAACCACAGCTGTGAGTGTAATCTATGTATCTCACATGCTATGATGCAAAAATGCAAAATCACAAAGGTATTTTCAAAATATATATTAAGAACGCATGCACTGCAACAGCGATGGCCAGAGCAAGATACAGTTATAAGCACCTATATAATTTCTGACACTTCCTGTCAAATAAGGAAAAGGCACTTAATTCACAGTTAGTTTCTTCCCTATTAAGAGACTTCCAGTTGGGATTCCATAACTACTTTACGTATACCCAAGGCCTCAGAACTTCCAATTCTATTTCCCTTTATTTCAACCGAATAAAACTGCTTTAGAAACTCTGCCCAGTTTCAGAAGCCATATAGCTGGTGTGTGTGTGTGTGTGTGTGTGTGCGCGCGTGTGTGATATATGTTCAGAGCCTCCTTGACCTAATAACTAGTTGAGTGGTTCTTCAGAGCCCAACCTTTATTATTTTACATAAATGCCCTTTAATATTACAGATAGAATGACTGAGATGGGCAAGTTGAGATGTGTGTACATTTTACACCATTTCAAAGAGCAACTTCAGCTCCAGCTGACCTTTACAAGTGCTATTATCTTCTTTAAATAACTTTCTAGGGAGCAGCTTTCTTTTTCTTCCCTCTCTTTTAACTCTTTCTTCATCAGAATCACTTTCAGTATCCTCCTGGTACAATCGTTTGAAATTAGTATGTACTGTAGGTCCTAAGACAATATTTAAACAAATGTTATAAACCACAGCAATAAAATACAGCATTATATAGTTGTGCTCAATTCAATACCTAAACAGCATGTAAGGGTGTGCATATCACAAGACACAGAAATGCTACATAATTTATTTCTGCAGCTCCTTGGAGCTCAAAAAGTTCATCATATTTAGTTTGCCATGAGAAAGGGGGCATATAGCAGTATTCTGACAAGAAAGAAAGAGCCCTCAGGAATAACGTAATGATTTGCAATCATCCATTTAGAAACTTAGCGAGCCCCAATTTTCAAACAATATGCAGCTACTTGTTTTCTCAGAGCATGTAAAATAGACAGCAAGAAATTAAAGACTTTCCATTGTCTATATAGCAAACTGCAGATCTGCTGTTTATCTTTTTTTTCCAGAAAGCAAAATTTACAAACCAGATTTATGTGTGTTAGTAAGAGGTTCCGCATGCCATAGTTCTTCCTCACTTTTGCTAGGCGTGGATAATTGAGATGGAGATACAGAACCCTAAAAATAGTTGCATAATGTTAACCAAATGTTAAACCAATTTGTAAGATTACCTTAGATTAAGCTAACATGTGAATATTTAACAGAAAGCATAAATGAAAAATTGCCAAAAATACAGTTGCTCCATTACTTTAAAATTAATTTTCAACAGTTACACTAATGTGCTTTAGAAACATATGGCATAATCCAGCTACAGTTAAGCACTTTTAAATTCTATAAAATGCTTAAATATCTCTCACTGAAATAAATGGAACTAAAAAATGTTGGCTGGATTGTGTCCTGTGGAGCCCTGCTCAGATCCCCTTGTATTCAATAGGGCTTACTCCCTAGCAATTGTGTTTTGAATTTCAGTCCAAAAGTAGCTTTAAAGGGTATGGTATGTAGAAAGAAATGTTTGCTGGGCTTATAAATTTCAAAGGCAAATAGCAAACAGTTTGTGGCTTTAATAAAAACAGGGGGAAATGTAGTATAGTATTCAGAATTTGCATGGGCCTATTCCTTTTGACTGTTTCCACAACGAAATGCTCAATCTGAAACAACGAAGAAATGTATTTTCAAAAAAATAAAAAATAACTACAATAATAAAAGAACAGTAACTACCGTACAATAACAGCAAAAGATATTTCCCCACCAAACGCAACAATTGTATTGGATATCACGTACCTCTTTTCCATTTTCCACAAGGTTTTCAGAAAGATCTTTCAGTTCTATATCAGATGATCTGTTTAAAGAGTAATTTTGTATGCTAGTTGTTTCAACAGCGCCATATTTGTCTGCTACATCTGCTTTTTGGACACTGGTGCCTTTTCTTTTTGTAGTGGGGGGACTAAGGTTCAGCTACAAAGAAAAATGGTTATTGGTAAATGACTCTAAGGAAAAATACACATGCAGATTTTTTCCAATGTGTAAGATCACTGAAGGTTGCAACCTTAAGAAAACTGTTAACCGAGAAGCTTGGTTCAGTCAGAATTTTGCACATGCCTTGGAACTATATTTTGAATGGCTCTGAGCAATGAGTGCAGTACGATTTGAAGTAACATAGAAGGCAACATTGGTTTAAGCGGACTTTATCCTATAGCACCAGCTGCAGATAGAAAGGGAAGCACAGAACCTTTGCCGTATCTTATGCAAGCATACATATATTCAGCCCTGGGGCCTTTCTCCAGTAAATATATTCCACCAATAACTGGATTACGCCTAAATTTGCATTTCCTGGGAAAGTGCCACCTCCCTTCATCATGAGAGACACCTCAATAACCTGATGCTGGTTTTTGATTGTCCAGAGACCTCTTGTGATCTTCCTGTCACTCTGCAGTGGGAAAGTTGTATTGATATGTCTGGTAATGACTCAGTACTTGGAACTAATTAACACTCAATATCGCTTCTGTCTAGAACTGTTTTTAAGCCTGGCAGGAAGCTTCTTTCTTGTAAATGCGTATCTTGCTGATCCCAAAACTGTTCAGCCTTTTACCCAGAATGCTGCTCTACTCTGCTCTGTTTCAAACCTGCTCCAATGGATGCTGGTAGGAGGCTCCTTCATCTTGGCTAGATTTCTTATCCTCGCCTTCCTGCTCCTCAACCAAACGTGCTATTTTATTTGGAATTAGTCAGGCCCCTTGTGGGAAGCTCAAGCCAATTATTCCAAAGGAAAGCTTTTTCTAATTCTGGAACTGTATCAGGCGGGTTCAAAGGAGCCCAGGGTAGAACCAGGCTTCAGCTCAAGGGCTGTCTTATCAGTCTTCCCATCCTAACTTAAACAGGTTGAGAGCCTTCTAAGAGAGCACAGGAACTTTACTTTGCAAGCTTAATGTAATTGTAAATACCCCAAGACAAATAAAAGGAAATGATGCCAGGAACCCTGGACTCAGTTGTGACCATGTCACTTCAGGTCATGGTGAAATTCAAGAAACTGGACAGTTAAGTCCAGTCGCAAACAACTCTGGGGTTGCGGAGCTCATCTCTCTTTACTAGCCGAGGGAGCCGGCATTTGTCTGCAGACAGTTTTTCCGGGTCATGTGGCCAGCATGACTAAGCTGCCTCTGGCAAAACCAGAGCAGCACATGGTAACGCCGTTTACCTTCCCGCCGGAGCGGTACCTATTTATCTATTTGCACTTTGATGTGCTTTCGAACTGCTAGGTTGGCAGGAGCAGGGACTGTCTCCAGATTAAAAGAACCCAAAGTTGTGCCTCCATTAACGTGTGGTAAGATTAGGGTCCACATGTATGTGTGAACAGACTTATGAGCAAATTCAGTAGTAGGCAGGGGGTAAGCCCACTGAACTCAATGGGGCTTACCTGACCAAATATGCTTACGACTGTGCTGCAAGTATATATGGAAAATCAGATTAATCAAATAAAAACATGAAAACACCATAGGGAAAAAAATCACTCCCTTCCTTATATACATATACATGTACTGTGACCACTAGAAGGAGAAATGAGATTAGAGGCTTTTCTATACTGTATGTTACATCATTTATATTTTAGCAAAGGCAAAGTAAAGACAGCTGTAGTAACCTGCTTTGTCTAATCACTAGAGTATTTTTTGCTGTGAACCACCCTGAAATCTATGAATGAAGGACAAAATACAAATATAATTAATAGGAAGAATAAGAAGGTTGTAATCCTACGCACATGACATTAGGAGTTAGCACCACTGAAGTCAATGGGAGTTACTTCCTAGCAAACATGCATAGGTATGGCCTCCACATATCAAACTAATAGTTTTAAATATAATATCTGAATTAAGGTAATTCTGGAGGGAGAAGAAACTTTTTTTAAATACTCCATATTTACCGAAGGAACTGGACTTAAAATAGGTGACAAGTCTTGAGATTCAAACATCTGTGTTTGTTCCTTTTCAGGAAGCTGCATTAACTTATCCATTTTCACTAAAGCAGACACATTTTTGATATTGCTCAAGGATTCTTTCTTTTCAGGTGTGTGAAGCAAGGGTGACAAAGATGACCTTCTCTCTGAAATAGGATCAGTAGATTCCTCCCTTGTTCCATTCTGCCAGCCTAAACAAATAATAAAGGCATAATTCAACATATTGGTTTGTTCATACACAACATTTGACCACTGAACACTTAAGAATGTGCTTGTGCAAGTCTCAGGTTGTGAACTCTTCTCCCCAACCTCAACCCCAGTTCTAAATTTCAACTGGAGTTGGGTTTAGCTTAAGTTAATTATTTTCAAATCACTCATACCCCGTTTCAGGGAATTGTCACGACAGAGCAGTATTGTCTCTTCTTTTTTGGGTTGTTGTACCAGTATGCATGTATTTAAGTTTCAGTATTTACTCAGTATTACACACAAAAACAAATATACAAGTAAAAATATAAAACTTACCTCTCAGTGTCTCAAAAGAAGGTAGGCTCTCAGACGAAGACAGTGGTGATAACTCCATTTGTTGTTTCGGCACATTATCTTTTGATTTAGTGGACTTTTTTACTTGCTGTACCTGTTTTATTTTGGTCACCTCACTGGAAGCAACACACTGTTGTACCTTTGGTTGATCGACAGCTTTGTTTTTCATACTTTTGTGTTCTGGCTGGAGATACCAAAAAATAAATAAATATCTGACACATTTCACTAGATACTAAACACACTGGAGATTTTATGCTGGAAACAAAATTAATAATTAAAATATTAATTCAAAAATATTGGGCAGGATTCACCTAATGAGCCCCATCAGTGGAAGCCCTGCAAAAAGACTTCCACTTGTACAATGGGCTTTTCCATCCTTCCCCAAAAAACTGATTTGGCAGGGGTGTGTGTCAAAAACCCGCCACCAGAACAGCACACAGGGCAAGAAGAAGGGGGGTATCATTCTATCTGGCAAACTTAAAGGCTTGCACTGATGGAAAATACATCATGGAGTGACATTGAATTCCACTCAGTGTTTTACTATTAGACAAAGTGGGAATCCAAGGGTGTGACTGTATTTCTATCATGCTATGTTCACCCTAGTATTTTTCCTGTAGCATTTCAATTTCTCCTTCTTTAACCTGGTACTAATATTCACACACAGAAGGGACCCAGGTGAGCTCCCGTTGCTCAGTCCCAGCTCCTGCCAACCTAGCAGTTCGAAAGCACGGCAGAGTGCAAGTAGATACCGGTAAATGGGTACCGCTCCGGCGGGAAGGTAAACGGTGTTTCTGTGCGCTGCTCTGGTTCGCCAGAAGTGGCTTTGTCATGCTGGCCACATGACCTGGAAGCTGTACGCCGGCTCTCGGCCAATAAAGCGAGATGAGCGCCGCAACCCCAGAGTCGGACACAACTGGACCTAATGGTCAGGGGTCCCTTTACCTTTACCTTTAATATTCACACATTTCTCTGCCTTTTATGTTTCCCTTCTCCTGGAACTACAATCTATCATGTGCATTTATTTGGTGCTTAAAACAACACTAAATTTGTACAATTACAAATTCAGAGTGCTAGGGAGAAATGGGATCCTTACCTTCTGCTAAAAAAGTGTTTTCTATTATTATATTATTTATATTATTACCGTTTGATTGTTTAAGATCAGTTCAGATAAGGGCATTTCAACATATTTACAATTATTTTTAATTTACTAGGGAGTCTTTAAAATGCAAACTCTAACACAATCTAAAATAATTAATAATGCTGCACAATAAATTACAACTTACATGTTCATTTAAAATGACTTTCTTAGTTAAGTGTACTGATTCCTCTTCACTTTCAGTTGATGAATTTGAGAGTTCTTTATAACGTTTTTTGGCTAGTGCTGCTTTTCTGGGTTGTCTTGATCTGGCTGGTGCTGCTTTCACGACAGCATCATTATCACACTGATTGGTAGAAACTGGTACCTTTATTTATTGCAACAATGTACGAACATGTTAGTGATGATTTATTAATTATCAGGCCAATGAGCACATTCAGAATTTTGAGGAAGTGACATGGGGGCCAACCACAAAATGTGAGGTCTGTGGAGGACATGGAATAACACAAAATGGCTCCCATATCTAAAAGAGTCTTTGGCATGTCGCTAGTAGCAGGAAAGTATAACAGAAGTAACTGGGAAAAGGCAGGAAAGGCTAAGGTGAACACAAACAAGGAAAACTAAATCCTTGCTTCTACCCCTTTTTTTAATGAAGAGAAAACAGGCAAATCAATGCGCGGAATTCATTGAACAGGAAAGACTGGCAAACATTGAGTAAAGATAACAGGCCAGAATAGGAGTTTGAAGAAATTATAGGTCTGCTTCAAGCAAGGCAGAAAAAATGAAATGAAAAATGGCCAGACAGCTCCTCCTTATATTGCACAGCAAACTGAATCGCCTTTGCTTATGTGATCAAATTATTTATATGTCTTGTCATATGGATACTCAGTATTAATGCTTCTAAGATATACAGTTTGAAAGTTTTATCATACCTTATCATTTATGGTTTTCTTCTGTTGAGGTATTTCCCCCATGCTTGGTGATACAGAATACATATCTTAAACAAAACAAAACAAAACCTTACAACATCAAGTGCAAAATAACTTCATTTGGGCCAATTATATTCTGCTTCACTACTCAGAACAAATTTTTAAATCTTTGAGTCATATGTCATTAAACATGCCCTAGATCACCTCAATGTAGGTACATATGGTCATTTTAAATGTGAAATCAGCGTACCATTAATGAACAGGAACTCTAACCTCTCATTCCTGATCTACAAAGTTTGTTCCAGTGGAGTATATTGAAAAGTAAGCGATATACTATTTTCATATTTTACCAATCAAGAAACAGCAAAATATCGCTAGTTTCCCCCACTAAATCTGTCAGGGAAAAATATAATATCCAATTCTAGAAATTCATCTGACATGTTTTAAGTACAGCATACTACACTGAAAGTCTACAAGACAGCAAAATAATAAGATATTTACTATCATAGAACAAAGTGAAGATTGTTACAGCTAGAAACTTTGTAATATATAGATTGCGTACTTGTATCCAGAGTTTTAGACTTCTGTTTTCTGGGTCTGCTATAGTCAACCAGCTGCAGTTTAGGTTTTCTATTTGATTCTCTTAGCCAGCTAATATCTGTCTTGTCATCATCTCTATTTTCTGTATCCGTGTCACTGAAAAGGTGCTTCTTGTTTTTATTAGTTCTGTTCTATAAAATAAGGAAACACTGATAAACCATTTACTGACATTAAATTTGCAGGAGCCATTCCAGCTAAATTAGTTATGACTGAGTCCTTAAATAAGTCAAACACTGAAGACAACCAAAACCAATGAAACTAGTTTGCCATGACTGATTTAAGCCCAGTGGTTGTGTCAATGGGACTTTTCCATAACATATATAACTAGACTAAGACCACAGATTTCACTTATAAGCAATTTTTATTGGGCAGAGCTTCACAGAGGCAAAGCATGTTACAAGGCCAGGGTCCTATTTCTGAAAATGCATGTGTTGTCTGAATGCTTGGCACAACCCAGGCTTTCAGTTTATTTTGGGAAGATGAGAGGTGGCTACAGACACGGTCAGCTTATGCCATTCCCATGACTGTGCATGGTGGTGATGTAATCGCTTGCAGCCCAAAGATCCCCTGAGGGGGCCCTCTCCCAGGTGAGGAAGAGTCCATTCCCAACTCTCTCTCTGTTAAGGATCCTCCCTGATACTTAGTGCCAGGTGTCTGATACTTCAAAGTATATTGCTCCTGCAGAGACACCAAACAAGAATGCATGTCATATGACTGCTTAAGAGAAGGGCAAAACTTCCAGAACCAAAAGAGCCAATTATGGTCCTGGGTAAAATTATTTCCCAACTGTCAACCAGTAGCTAAACCTGGGTCCACAGCACTCTCATCATAACTTAACACAGCTTAAAAAGGTAAAGGTAAAGGTACCACTGACCATTAGGTCCAGTCGCGGACGACTCTGGGGTTGTGCGCTCATCTCGCTTTACTGGCCGAGGGAGTTGAAGTTTGGCCGCAGACAGCTTCCGGATCATGTGGCCAGAATGACTAAGCCACTTCTGGCGAACCAGAGCAGCGCATGGAAATGCCGTTTACCTTCCCGCCGGAGCGGTACCTATTTATCTACTTGCACTTTGATGTGCTTTCGAACTGCTAGGTGGGCAGGAGCTGGGACCGAACAACAGGAGCTCACCCCGTTGCGGGGATTCGAACCACCAACCTTCTGATCAGCAAGCCCTAGGCTCGTGGTTTAGACCACAGCGCCACCTGCGTCCCTAACACAGCTTAGCTAATACCATATTATAGCAGAAAAGGTAGGTAGGGCTGAGAAGGTCGTAAATACAATGGCTTCCCACTTGGCAAATCCTCATTTCTTTTATGGCAGACCAGAGGGATGAAGTTCCCTCTCAGGTCTGCCCAAGTTAACTCTACCCCTTCTCTCCTAGTAGTTTCTTGATTGGCTAACAGAAGAACAGAGTGGCTGCTTTGCTCCATGCTAGGCAGCCATTCACTGCCACTGCAGCCCCCTCCTCCTCCACTTCCAGCACACAGAAAGGCTCCCCATGCAAGAAATCTGGATTTGTGAGTATATTAATCTATGGATTACATTCATGATTTGTGGATGGCTTTTTGCATCCCTTGTACAGTGGTACCTCAGGTTAAGAACTTAATTCGTTCTGGAGATCCGTTCTTAACCTGAAACTGTTCTTAACCTGAGGTACCACTTTAGCTAATGGGGCCTCTTGCTGCCGCCGCACTGCCGCCACACGGTTTCTGTTCTCATCCTGAAGCAAAATTCTTAATCCGAGATACTATTTCTGGGTTAGTGGTCTGTAACCTGAAGTGTCTGTAACCTGAAGCATCTGTAACCCGCAGTACCACTGTATAATATATTTACTGAACAAACTATTTTAAATATTGGGGACTTTTAATTCTTCTTTTGTATTCCTGGTCTTTAAATACCTTCTTATCTTGCTTCTTTTGGATTATAATTTCCTCTTTATTTCCCTGATTCCTGAAACAAATATAAAGTAAATCATGTAAAAATTATACCTAAAGTAGGTACTCTATTTAGATTACTTTGTTTTTTGACTACTTGAATGTCTGGAAAATCTTATCAAGATACAACAGGTGCCCACTATCTACAATTCTGGAAACAACTGAATACATTTTTGTTCCAACAAGCTTTCTCAGGTGGATAAATGGGTCTTTGCTACAAGTGTCTGTTTTAGTTTTGTTTCAAATTTATGTGCTTTTTATATTTTTACCTATATTTTTGCTGTTTTATCGTACATTGTCTTGAGATGGTTGTGTATAATAGTAAGCAAATCAAAATATATGTACTTATACTTTTATTATCATAAGGTGGGTTAAATGATCCAAATATGCTTACTTTTTCTTTGGAACATCAGTACTAGCTTCCAGTTTGGTAAGATGAAATTCTTGGATCTAAAATGTAAATACCAAAAGACATAAATCAAACAGAAATAAATCAAATCTCAATGCAACTTCCCTCCCCCCCCGTTCATCTATTTTTGATGGCTATATCACCCAAGCAATCATGTATTTTTATTTCCTTTTTGTAATGAAATTTACAAAAACAGACTGTATCCTTCTGCAAAAGACTATAGAGACTTAGTAAAAATTACTGAAACAGCATAGGAAATACTACAATTGTTTTTCCATATCCTCCATTAATCCAGTCTATTTTGTATATAGCTGTAGCAATGCATAGGGTTAGATACTGATAAGCGCCTTCGAAATAAACACTTTTTACATGGTTCCAAATCTCATTATGAACCTCTGAAGTATCAAATATCCCTATTAAAATGTTAGAGGCATGGAAAATATAGTCAGCTCATCTTTCAATTTAATATATCCTTATAATATTATGGGTATCTGAAGGAATCATGTTTTCCATACAAATCATGCTGCCCTTTGAATAAAGCATGAGGTGAGCTGCTTCATGCAGCCTGCATTCCACCCATTATAACCACCATATACACAGATTTCATTTGCCATTATTGCTCTACTGCTGGAGTTACTCTGCCAAAGGAGATCCTTGCAACATTCATGTTGTTTTAGGTGGCAATAGGAACACATCGTTTTCACTGGGCTTTCTAGTGACATCTGTCATTTGGAAGCAGTGAGCAGGTAGATAGACAATGACAGGGTATGGTGTTTGGACTATCAAGTTTTATTGCAATCCTTTTATTTCAGTGAGTGATTTTATTTTATTCTGTCTATGTTTATCTTTGTGTGCAAAATCTCTTCTAGTTACCTATGCTGCAGATGTGAATCTGAATGCAGAGCTAGCAGGATGAACTCTTTGATGTATTTGATGCACCTAAATCTGAGTACCCTGCTTGTTGATTAGCTGTCTGTGGCTTGAATTGGATTAATGTATTATCATAAATTTTTTAAAAAATCATTATCACCAAAGCCGCATGCTGCATAAAATGTTTTTTTTTAAATATGCCAAATGGTATATCATTTATACTACATAAAGAAAATGAAAGTGGGCCAAGATTACGTTAAAATGGTGTTATAATTATTCATTTAGAAGAAGAACAGTTTGGATTTGATATCCCGCTTTATGACTACCTGAAGGAGTCTCAAAGCGGCTAACATTCTCCTTTCCCTTCCTCCCCCTAAGCAATCATTCATTTACATTAAGTGCAGTTTGTTCCCTCTAAATTTCTCCCAGTTTGGGGATATGTATGTCTGGAGCCGGAGCCAGAAAATTTCAAAGGCACATGGTGGCCAAAAATATAATAATGAAGTGCACAATTCAAAACTGTGCTGTTGCAGGGGATACAATTAAGAGGTACCCTTCTGTCAGCAGTGGGGCTTCGCCACTATGGGGGTCTCACTGTTCCTGTTGTAAGCATGGGTTGGCTTTGGAAGCTGCTGCTGCTGGCAGTGGTTAGTGGAGGGCTGCAAAACAGAGTGTTACAGAGGCAGCACAGCTATGGATCCAGCCTGAAGATATGGCATAAGGTTAAGGATGTGGCAGTGAATCTGTAACTCTGCGCTTCCCACCATGAGGACTGCTCTTCCCATTATAACGGTACTCCCAAATTGACTGCTTTATGTGGGCTGCTATACCCTACCTAATGTAGAGCTGTCCCTAATGTGACTGTGCAGGTGACCATCTGTTTATAATTAGTAACACATTATTTGCTACAATACTAATCTTACTCCAAGTTTTACTGTAGGTTCATCAAATCCACTCAGATTAAAGTTGTAGACATCGTCCCTATCAAAAGAGATAAACTCTATTCAGTATACTCTTCATAATCTAAATTATTGTACTTGTTTGAGATGGCGCTTTACTTACATAAGGTGCCCAGTAGTTACGTTAAGCAAAGTAGTAGTTTTTAAACTTCTAGAACTTCTGCTCTGACTTTTTTTCTAGGCATAGAAGAAGAGTTAGGAAAAAAAAACCGTCTAGTAGCATTAATACTCCTCCTCAACTCATGCAATCCTCTTTTACTTCAACAAGACTTATTTAATTATATGAATATTTAAAAGTTGCTTTTTGGCCTCATAAGGTGCCCCCAAATAGGTTCAAAAACTTAAAGATGAAATATCACTAAGGAGTTTTAGATCAGTAATTATTAATAAGTGGTTGAGTCAAACATTAAATTTACTATATGAATGTATATTTTATTCTTACATATTGAAACAACTGTAAAACAAAATTTTAATATACCTCTTTGTATAGAAAAACAACATACCTTGCAAACACTGAAACCTGATTTATTTAAAGATGTGCTGTAAAAATAATTAAAAATAATATAATAAATCTATTTCGTACCAGAAAATTCATTAGTAAAAAACATTTGCTTTAATGCAAATGATTTTTAAGTAACATCATGGAAATTAAAGCAAGATCAGTAAAATATTGTAATTCTAAATACATTACTAGCCTGCAAATAACTACTATAAAAAGAAAATATGTATACAATACCTCCTGTTAGCAAAGAACTGGCACAATTTTCTTGTACTTTTTGCACCATCCATTCCTTTATATCGGTTGCTGATTTTACTTAGTAATATTTCTGTAGTTTCCATCATTTCTTTTTGTTTTGCTTTCTGTAAGATTTTGAAAATAATTTGTTAAATTTACCAGAAAATCTGATTAGTAAAATAATACAGCTTCTACAGCATCGTTTGGAAAGTCAAAGGTTTCTGTATACTAGTAGGAAAATGAAGAACATCCATACAACATGCAGGAAATCTCTGCTCCACTAAAGCCATTTGCAGTTATGATATTAACAGCAGTAAGGAGATAAGTGTGCATAAAGCTGAGCAAAAATGGTTTGGGAGTTATTTACTGGAGTTTATCAGATGGATGAAGAAGAAAGCTTTTGAACTGAATATTTCCAAAACATTTTTTTTAAAAAAAATTCAGCAAACAAGCAAGCTTCTCCCCCATTCACATTAGTTCTCACTAGAATTACAGGCTATGTCTCTTCCTACATTTTATTTTGTAGATCAGGGCTGGAATCAGAGTCAAGGATGGAGAATTGTAGGCCAACAATATCTGGAGGGCACCATGTTCACTATCCCTGCTGCAGACAGTCTCCATTAAGTGAAAATAATTTTAAACACGGGTACCAGGGCACTTGTAAGTGCAGTCAACTTTAATGATAACATTTATGAAGCACTTACCAATTTTAAAGAAAAATATCTTTTGAAAGTGATAATGTTTAGCAGTTCACAACCTCTTTGAAATAATATTTTAACCTAAATAGATTTTATGATATATGTACTGTATGTCATGGTTTGGTTGAACACAGAGGAGTGGTGGGAGAAACCAGCTGGGGAACCCAGTCCAGAGTGACGGTTGGACAACTATGACATAGGGAGAAGAGGGAGAAGAATGGGAAGAAGAGGTGTCAAAAGTTGAAGGGTAACAGGGCTCAGTGAGTTCGGAGCTGTGGCAGACAGACATCAAGAATCAGAGGCAGAAGCTGAAGCAGACGAGTGGGAAGGAGGAGGTTCAGAGGCAGAGATGAGAGTAATGGGTATCTCCACCCCCCCTGCTGCAATAAACTCCCCTTCCCCCTGGAACCAGAAGAGATATGAAACGGGAGGAGCAAAGGCATCTGAAGGCAGCCCTGTTCATGGAAGCTTTTAATGGGTGACGTTTTACTGTGTTTTTAATATTTTGTTGAGAGCCGCCCAGAGTGGCTGGGGCAACCCAGTCAGATGGGCGGCATATAAATAATAAAATTATTATTATTTATTATTCAAGGCAGGCTGCACAGAGGTGCAGTCTCTGATTGCTTGCAAGAAGCCCTGGAGGAGACATGGATGGCTGTAGGCAGGCGGGACTTTTAGTCTCGGCAACTGATTTCATGGAGTAGGACCTACAGGGCATGAGCTGCTGTGCTCATTAGGCCTGAAACACAGACAAGTTTGTGAAGATCATGTATCTCCAGCTTTGGAACTGTGTGATTTACTGACCGGCTTGGTGTGTGACACTGTACCGATACGAAATCTTAACAAACTGTGAAGTAAACTGGCAGGGTTACTTGATGTAGTTATAATATACAACATATTAAAAAATCTGAAAAGTCGTGACTATGATTTCTAAATAGAAAAGTAATTCTGAGGCTGCTTTGCCTTCTCTCATTTTACCTGATCTGTTTTCTTGTCAGTAGTTCCTTTTCCAAAAGAAACATCAAAGCTAGCGTCATCATTGGTTTCCATAACTAATTCTGAATGTCTTGAACTCATTGTTGTTGCTTTAAGTGATATTTCATGTTTATTAGGAGAAAGCTTTATGCTGTTATCTTTTGACATGCTCTCTTCCAAATCTTTAAAACTGTTCCGTGACTCTGTGCTCTTTATATTGGCAGTTTTTTCTGGTATTTTACTGATTTCATTGCACTGCTGCGCCACGATTTTTCCATAGCTGTGATGTTTGCTTTTCAGCCCTGGAGAAGGCATTTCAAATACTGCCGTGAACACTCTTGGCTTGACAGCTTTACTACATGAATTAGGACCTAATATACACACATACAAAAAATGAAGTTAAAAATGGGATTTTAAGAAAAACATGATTTAACTTTTAATAAATGAAGTAAAAGTTTAACCTTGATAGTCTGTATTTCCCAGTGCACTACTATTCTGCTTGTTACAATGTGATATTATCTTCTCAGGTACCCAACACTTCTGTTTTTTCCGAGTTCTAGCTTCTGCAACAGAATTTTCCAGAATGCCAGGTAACCTAAATAAAGCAAATGGGGAGAAAAATCCTACTTTTATAACTACTGTATGTGGTTGTCCCTCCCTGCTTAGTAGGAGGCTCTTAGATACAAAGTAATCTACTGCTTGCCCGGCAAGTAAAAGCCTGGCTATGTTGGGAAAGTAAAGACACAGAGACTATGCCAATTAGTTTACTCCCAGAAGGACAGTTATCTACAGAAAAAATCCCACCCCTTGAGTGACAAACCTGTAAAGATGGAAAAAACACAACCAGTGAGTGACCAATGAAAACAAAAAGACAGAAGTATAAGGAGGAAACATAGGTAAAAGAAAATCTAAAAGTAAGGGGGGGGAGTTCAAAATTTTTTCCCTCACAGAGAAAATACTTAGCAAAGAGCAGTTCTCCAAGCAAGTTACTGTTGGGGTGGTCAAAGGAGAATAGAGTTAGAAGGTGGGAGCCATGCATTGCCCATAGAGGATGGGGGCAGCAGGGCAACCACCAAAACTGTAAGCTAGCTTTAGAACTTAACCGAATTATCTTTGCATGGGCAAATAACTGGCCTGTGTGACTGTGCAGGAGCTACAAAGAAGAACTCTTGCACTAAGAGAGTCGTTTTTTAACCTAGTAAGCAAGGTGTAAGGAAGGCCAAAAGAAAATATGATAGTAAGTGACAGCCAAAGTTTCCAAGCCATAGGCTGGAAGGGATTTTGGACCCCACCCTGCTAACATCCATGTTTTTGCTTGAGAGAGAAGATGTGTGTAAGGAAAAGATAACTGATGATAGGCCTTTCTAAACTATTAAGGAGGAAAACACCTCCTGACATGAAATCAGAGCTATCCACCAGAGTGTTCTGCTATCAGTACTAGTTAATATTTAGATTTACTGTTTATAATTTATTTCCATTACTTACAATGATTTGTCACTTCTCTCTACCAGCTGAGAATCAGGAACAATATCCATCAATTCATCTAAGTGAAATATAGACATAAAATTAGACTTAAAATCTTCATCTTGTTAAAGATTTTCCATCCAAATTTTATTCCTTTTTAGAACATTTTAACCCACTCTTCAGCTGCAAGAGCTGCATACAATCAACTGAAATGAGACAAATATGAAAATAATTTTAAAGCAAAACTAGTGAAACGTGTCAAGCAACTTGCCTGCTTTTTGTTTTTCACTGGTATTTAAAACTTCATTGTAAGGCATGTTGAAAACATTTTGAATTGGAGCTTGCTGTATATAAACACAATAAACAATTATTGATGTAATTAGCATGCATTTATTTTCATCTCAGTTTCTCAAATATTGTTCAAACTGTTTCACAGGTTCAAGCACAAAATACATAAACTCTCGAGCAATCTCACATATCCTAATAAAACATTTTTTAAAACTTACAGTACAATGCATGCAGTACATGCATGCGAGTTCAATGGGATTTATTCGCAGGTAAGTGTGAATTGCCTGGACTAATTAAAAGGAAATAGATATGTTAGGTAACGAAAAAATCAACAGTAGACAGACAAAAAAGCATATTCCTCCACCATACTCCATCTCTTTGGGGCTTTGGAGCAGAACTGATAAAGTCCGAGCTCAATGAAGGTTGGCTGGATTAACATGCACATACAGAGTGCTATAAAAATTAGCCTTTTGTGTTTGCATTTGTCTGGAATTTAATGATGATCTATTTTGTAATACAGTTAAGCAGTCCAAAGTCCACTCAGTCTTTATTAGATGTATTTTAACTACAAATTAAGCTTCTGAAAGGGAGAAAACAGTGTACACAAAGATTCAGTAAGAGCCAAAATAATCGCTTTGCGGTTTCTACCTGGCTAAACTCAAAGTGTAGGACAGCTGTCCCATAGTGATGTCATAAATCCTTGACCAATGTGTTCTCCAGTATCACAAACCTGGTCCCAGTCAGCCCACATAAAAATGGGCAGCTCTTTGCCAGCTTCAACCAGTACTATTGTGCAGTTTTGAAGCTTCCATGTGAGTCTACCCTAAGTTACGCAAACATATAACTACCTTTTTTGCAGCAGATTTGGTAACCGAAGATAGAGGTGCATAATCATCTTCTTGATTGAAATTTGCTGCTCTTCCCTCAGTTATTGAGAAAATATCAGTTCTTCCCATAGAGCTTCTCATTTTAAGAGGTGCTTTAACTCTGCCTTTCAGTGGAGTTGCTGGGAAAAAATCCACATTTGAGTTATTTTAATGAAGTATGCATGTTCTGTGCAGCAAATGGGCTTACTACCGGTACAAATTGGATATTGAACAGAGCAGAACTATTAGTCTCCCAGTTTTAATCTTTAATCTGGAACTCATTACATGCCATGGGGGATCTCACACTATACCTCTTCTTGCTTCAATTACTTGTGGGAACCACAAACACCTTGGAGTCCCAAATTTGATTTAAAAATAGAAAAAATGTTTATTTACAGAATCAATATAGAGGTCAGCATGTAAAATGACATGTGAAGTACCAAATGCAATGTTTACAGAAGATTAAATTGTTTCGTTCAAATAAAGAGATTAACACAGGCTACCCAGATCCTGTTGGCTGAACCAAAAAGTTATACTTTAGAATAGGATTAGAGACAAATATAGGCTGAGAGCAGAAATGTTACTGTGAACATTTATTTTAGTGGACATGCAGGATACATTCAGAAAACTAAGAGTTAGTCATCATCTAGGTCAGGCAGTGGGCACATGTCTAGGGTTTGGACATATCACTCAGCTCCGGAGTCTCTGCCCCTGGTTCTGACCATGTCTGAGCTGAAGTCAGAGTCCCAGAGCATAGTCATGGCATAGTAGGACCGCCACATTCTAAGCTTTTAAGAGCCAGGTGTAACTGAGCTTGTGGGGGGGGGGGGTAAGATGACAGTCACTCTCCTTAAGTCAGCAACTTGGGAAACATTAAAGATCATATTGGAAAGATTTGCCAACACACTTTGAAACTTAACCTTACAATAAAAGTGCTTTAAAAAATAAATCCTATTTCAAATATAACCCTACTACAGGCACAAAACAATATTGAGGTCCACTTTCATATTATGCTGATCTCTTAGTTTCAAGTACATTTCATAAAAAGCTATTGTCAATATCAGAATTTGGCAAATCTGCAGCTGATCAATCCAACTGTTAGGACTACTGTCTTTAAGGAAAATCTGTCTCCCACTGTAAGAAATGTAACATTAAAAGGTAAGAGGAATATTGATGAACTTGCTTGTTTTTCTAGATTGGAATGTGTATGGGGGTCAACGCTAGTGCTGAGAGACAGTGTGATGTAAGAAAGAGACAGAGGGTTAGCCCAGGAAGATCTGGATTCTAAAACCAGGTTGAGGGACCACAGTGCAGTGGTCAAGCACATTCTTTGCATGCAAAAAGTCCCATGTTCAACTCAATCCAACACATTTCCAGTTAAAGGGGTCAGCTAGAGGTGATGAGAAAAACTTCTGTCTGGAAACATGGCTATTGCCAGTCAAAGTAGACAGTGCTGGGCTAGATGGACAAACTGATATAATCCAGTTTCCTATGCTCTTAACCCACCTCTTAGCCAAGAAGCTCACCTTGCACCACTCACAAAATCTTATATCTCTCATAGAGGTGTTTTGGGGGCTGGGCAGAGGGCTGGGGGCAGAGGGCATCTCCTTGAAGGGAGGACAGGTGTAAAGATTTATTACAGTTAAAGGTCAACATATAGATTTAACCATTTATTGACTTTAAAAGCTTAAAACTCTGCTACTGTAATTTGATGGTGCCTTTGAAGAGTACTCAGTATCTATAACTGCAATCTGCCTTGACAGAATGGGCCATCAAAAGCATAGATGACTATAACTTTCTGCCAACAATGCAAAATGATTTTGTCTATTAAGTCATAAATCACTGGGTTCCTAGTTGAGGCAACTTTGCACAAAATGAGGCAATTTGCAATTACTTCTGCAACAATTAAGATCAAAGCATCGCCTGATTTCAAACCACACTGAATCAATATCAAACAGAAAAGGCACACATTACTGTTCTCTGGCTTCTCTATTATAGACTCCCCTCCCCAGAGTTTTGCCAGAGCCTAGCCTGTGTCCTACATAAATGAGTAAGAAAATGCTTGTGGAAACCATTAGCAGGCTCAATAAAGGCAGCCCGTTATTTGAGGTACATAAAAAGCAACTACTGGCTGATAAAATTCAAATAAAGAGATGCTTCATTGTGACTTAATGCTGGAAAGTGCTGAATACAACATTAACATTTGAGATTTAGGAGGAAGGAACTATATATTCTATTAACATATGCACATACCGGTATGCACAATCATCTTTCTTTGATATATTTCACATTAAAGGAGGTTTAAAATCTTTAAGGGTGCAATGACTTATGTTGCTTCTGGTGTTACTCTTTTATGCCTTATTTTGGATTTGAATCTCTCCCCCCCCCCCTCAAACAGCTACACTAGGAGCATAGCCTCACTCGGTTTGCTTTTCCTACTCACTCCAGAAGGCAGAGCTGTTCAGACAAGGCAACAAGTATGCCCTCTGTGGAGAGCACTTTTATTGAGTGTTTCCTGTGAGAACAGTAGCTTCTGCAACTCGAGGAGTGGAAGAAGGAAGAAAAACAGAGAGAGCAAGAAAAAACTGAGGAGATTCACTACACATCCCACAATTCTGCTCTCCTGCCTTCGTCATAGCTTGTAATCATTACCCAACCCAGTTAACGCTTTCTTAACCCACGGAAATGACTTCTTTCGTGGTTTGCGGTGGCTGAGGAATCCAGGCGCTTCTTGGCATGACTCTAAAAAGCTGTTGTGGCTGCTTTTGGTCCTAAAATTGTGGGGGGGTGCCCTCTAGACTGTAGTGGAGAGCATGAAATCAAATCTAGTAAAGGCACCAGGTGTCAGGTTTGAGACGCTATTCCCAATGAGGTCTGACTTTGGTTTAACAGCGTGACAAAAGGCAACGTGGTCCCCAACTGTTGTCCCAAGACTTGCCACACCCAGTGGCAAAACTCCAGATGGAGCAGAGCAGTATTGTCCTAAAAAATGTGCTTTTGAGCAGCATGAAAGGCTTGAACCCCTGCCTGTAGGACTGGCAGTAGTGGGGCCATTGTGGTCTGAGTCACCAGGGTTCAAGAAGTGAGGGCAGTGTTTTTTCATCTTATGATGGGTATTGAGGGCTCATTTTGATCTATGTGAATTCATTGTTGCAGGCAGAGCCCTGATTGGGGTACATCAGCCATTTTTGTACAGTTTGGGGGTTTTCTAAGTTGTATTTTTCCCTTGCCTCCTAGGTTAAGCATATATGTCTGCCAACACAACAGAGTCGTATCTCCCTCACACCTAGCATAACTGGAGTACTGGATTGCTCTGCCCAAAATCTTATTAAGGATATTTTATTCCCCTGTCCCAAATGTTGATCATAATTGTTGATGCGTTATAAAAACAAAGCATTTTTCATATCAGATGGCAAATATGACAGTAAATTGCACCTTACAACATTGCATCTAACTTACAAGTATTAACCGCTGGTAATGGACTTTGCATAGACAACCTGGCAGCAGATAGCACCACCATTGATGCCTCAGACACTTTCCTTTTACCTGGATTAATCTTGAAACAAAACAGAAAAGCATAATTTTAAATAATGTCAATCTAACCGTGTAATATAATATACACAATTTTCCTTCATATTTTATTATACAAATTACCTTGGATTTAACCGTTTGCAAGTCCCCCTTATTAAGTTTCTGATTCATATTTTTCTGTGTCTGAAGATACTGATGTGGTGGGGAATGAGTATCTTTATCTTCCAGTAGTTTACAGGAGTTTTCTTCCAAAGGAGATACTTGACTTTCTGGTACAATAACCTGTTCAGTATTTTTTTTAATAAAATAAAATAAAATCCCAGTTCAATACTAATCAATTTATTAAAAATATTTCAGATAAACTTAATGGATAAAAGGATAGAAGGGAAGGCTTGAATTCTGGGTGCTTTTCTGTTTAGAAAAAATGCAAGTAATGGGGAGCATGATTGAGGTGTATAAAATTATGCATGACAGTGGGAGTAGGATTAGAACACTCACATGCAGATTATGAATAAAATAGTAGCCCCAAAAGTATTTTGTTTAAAATGTACACATACAAACATCCAGCTGTTCTGCTGGGATTTATGTGAATGGATGAGTCACTTTTAGGCTTTTGAATAACAAGGTTTTCATGAGAAAGACTTGAACAGATAAAGAAATGATAAAATATATACCACCTCAGACTATAATGTATGCCTTCCATATTTATTAGTCAGAAGCTTGCTTTTAATATTGTCCCATTATAAACTGAAATACACACCTGTGATTCAGTTTCATCAAAAATGAAATGTACTGTTGTTTTGGCAACTGACATAGTATTCTTCTTTGTAAATCCCTGAAAAATTTAAGTAGTAAATATTTCACAATATAACAGAAAATACAAATTAAAAATAATTTATAGTAAGTAGAAAAAGCTTTATTTTTGCAGTTTAGGCTCTTTAATATGCAGTTTAGGCTCTTTAATAAACCTTCAATAAGGATCTGAAAAGCTTTTCCTTTTGCTTT
This sequence comes from Darevskia mixta, assembly GCA_034641385.1. Lineage (NCBI taxonomy): Eukaryota > Metazoa > Chordata > Lepidosauria > Squamata > Lacertidae > Darevskia > Darevskia mixta. Next base: position 62,976,981 of record JAWWNH010000029.1, read on the forward strand.
CTGTCATTTCCAACTCACTGGAAATTGCTTCCGCTTGTTCAGGACACTTTCAAGAAAAGTGCATATGCATTTTTTTGTGAGGACAGCATGTTTGAATTGTTGTATCTCATGTTAGCTTAAAGCCTTATATTAGACCAGAGGTCACTAGCACAGCACCCATGGTGCCACAGCACCCACGAAGACTTCCACTGGTGTCCCTCAGCAGGGGCCTCAGATTTCTGAACTTTTATTTAAAAAGAAAGTCTCCAGCCCTCCTAGAAAGGAAGTGATGGGGCAAAATGTTCAGCTACCTTCTATGTGATTTCTGTGAAATGAGAGACTATGGTGTGTCTACCTTGTATATTCTTCCTGGTACGGAGGAATGCTCCCTGTTACGATTAGACAGCAGCAGTATGTATGTGCGTGTAAAATTAAAATTGTGTGATCTCCACAATCAAGACCAGGACATAGCTGACTTCCAATGGTAAGCATAAGGTTAATGGGGATGGCTGTCTTTAGTTTTGTGTTCTGCCATGCCCACACCCATAGCAGCAATTTTGTAACCAGTACCCCTAGTACTCTCTCAAAATTTGAAATGTGGTCCAAAAATGTTTGTGACCCCTGTATTAGACTGTTTCTCATTTAAAAGGTAATTTATTTTACATCTCTATTCTTTCCCCCATTTTGCTCAACAATTGCCTACACAAATCACCACTGCTTTATTCTGTAGCAGTTTCAGAACTGGAAAACCCAAGTTTAATTTGGGGCAAGTGCTTGCATGTGGTGTTCATTTAGGAATAACTGGCAATACAGTAGTACCTCGGGTTAAGAACTTAATTCGTTCTGGAGGTCCGTTCTTAACCTGAAACTGTTCTTAACCTGAGGTACCACTTTAGCTAATGGGGCCTCCTGCTGCCGCCGCGCGATTTCTGTTCTCATCCTGAAGCAAAGTTCTTAACCCGAGGTAATATTTCTGGGTTAGTGGAGTCTGTAACCTGAAGCGTCTGTAACCTGAGGTACCACTGTACATAAATAGAAATAGAACCAACTATGAAAAGAACCACTAAAAAGTGAAACGCCCATTTTTGTTTCCGTTGCTAGATAGAGGATAGATGAGAAAGTAAATTGATTTGCTTTTACCCGACGTTTATTGGCACCATAAACCTTCAACGCTGCATCCACAATTTCCAATGCCGAATCAAAATGCAGTATTATTTTCTCTCCTTCTTGGATACCCACAAACATTGGATTGTGTAAATGTATTGTCAACAATTTCTTTTTGTCTTTCTCTAGGCAAAAATGAAGTGTGTTCATATTAAATTGTTATTACTTACAGTATATGTTAATTATTTGTAAAAATTGCAAAAACATGCAGCATTCAAATATACTTTAGGGTTGTTGTTGTTTTTAAAAAAGAAATGAGTAATGATCATACCATTGGTTCATTATGAATCCCGGCCCTTTTAATAGAAACAGTAACTGTGAATAAGAAACAAACTTATGTGCTCAATACCTTCAATAACGTATGTTTTTACTTCTTCTTCAGGAATACAAACAGTTTCCCACTGATGACCCTAAAAATAACATTTGATGAAAAGGGATGAAAGTTCTTACTGTATTTTTGTTTGCTTGCTTAATATGGCATTAAAAGGCATAAATTTCAGGTTAACAACTAGTTCTCCTGGAGCAATACATTCAGAACACTGTGGAGGATAGTGGACCAGCATGTCAACCAAATCTCTAAGTGATCTGCTATTTTTTTCTGTTACAGCTCCCACTTTCCACTCACTTTTTTATACCTGCTCCCTTCCCCCAACTATCCAAAGTGGGCACATGGGCTAGGAAACTTGGTACGTTTGATTGAGTATATGGACACATCAGCTGGGGGAGGAGCAGGACAAGGACTATAAAAGTCCATGCAGCCCCTTGCCACACCTAGTGTAGTTTTGAAAAAAGTCTACATCTACTGGATCCACTCAGCTACTCTCATGTACCTTCATAGCAGAGCTTAACTGATTTTCTTTGAATACTAAATTATCCCTAAAAAAATAATACAATAAGAAAACTTAACCTACACCATGATCCGCAGCAACATAGAAGGATACACTTTTGCTACCAGTATTAAAATCAATCCAAAATTCTTCAAGGTTGTCATCTGCTGGTATCTGTAGCTAAAGGACATTCAATCCAAATATAAAATTATAAATGCATGTACAATGGTGTAAGATTTCTTACTAAATACACAATAGTTTTATTGAACAGGTAAGGTCTGTACACTCAACCCTTAAGCTTGCACATCATATTCAGCACTTCATTCCTGGTCCCCTAAAACCATCGTTACCAATTACATTTGAAACAGGAAACTGTAGTGTAATGTTAATTTACTAACCAGGATCAAACTGTTAGTAAAACGACATCAAAACATAGTTCTCCATTTCAGAGATAATGGGGAACTGTGACTAAGATGCCAAGAGGACAATGTTTCAAAGCATGAGATGTGGGAGCGCACACTAGTCAAACACTCATTTCAACATTATTAAATTTAATAAACTAGGAATGCCAGGTCAAATTGGCCCAAAAATTTATGTTGATGTCAAATCTCCAATGTCATACCGGTAATAACCCATTTGCCTTTACATTCCAAAGAACCTATAATTTTTTGCCAATCTATCAAACACGTAACTCTGTTTCATTTTTAAAACAAAAACACCAATAGTTCTAATAAAACAAAAGATACACAAGACAAAAGAAATGAACTTACCTCATGTTCACAAAGCATAGCTGATAAACAAGGATAGGTAAAAACCCTGTCAAAAAAGTATTTACAGAATGAAGATATGTTCATTTCCCACCTCATCACTCACACAGGTAATTGTTCCCACTTTCCATTACCTTTTCAAAATGGGGAAAAATTAAAGTTCCTGCTTATGGACAAAATATTTCCTTAAAAAATGTTTATATATGTTTTCCCCACCTGGTTGGAAGATTTTATTGGAGAGACTAAGTTTCTTGCCTCAAACAAAAGAAGGAACAAACTGCAAAATTGGGTACCTGTCATATTAACAAGATTGCTTTTCCACAAAGAACTGGCAGCCGCAATGACACTGCTATTCTGGGTTGCTGTGGAGTACGGTAAGTTTCTGATATTTTGCAGACTTCAATAAGAGACTTTTCTGCAGAAAGCAGTTACCTGTTGCGTAATCTGACTACATCCAGTATAGGGCCTTATCAAACTGCCAAAGTTGGCCTGGAAGCAGTTTAGCAGCCAGCGCAGATCCCACAAACAAGGTGTTATGACCTTATGAAAGGTCAAGTCATATCACTGCATGTGCATATATCTAATGTTGCATTCTTCTCCAATTAAAAAACTGTTTTCTATTATTATTCTTATTAATTACTGTATATTTCTATACCGCCTGACATCAAAAGATCTTAGGGTGGTTCATTGCTAACTCCATACCTTCTTTTGTCTCCAAGAATGCCATTCACCTGGTTAAGGAACTTTCTGCAATCCTGTTAAGGAGAAAAGCAGCATAAGTATTGCAATCATACCTTTGTTTTGAAATACCCAGTATTTGAATGTGACTTACTGTTTCAAACTCAGAATCCTTAATTTCTTTAAATGCATTACTAACAAACTCCATTGAAAACCACTGGCTTGTCAGTTCTTGCCTCTGTTTTTCTGATGTCATTCTGCACAAAGCTTCTGTAATGGCAACTTGGAGGTCATAGTCTATAATGTACATGAAAGGAATATTAGCATAAAACCTCATTCCAGGGATAAATACTACACCTGCCAACTAGTTGCTTACATTTTAAAAAATGATACAATATATGACATATTGAATAAAGGTAATGGATTATGATAGCCATGTAGCCAAAACTGGGCAACTGAGAAACAAAAAGGGAGCATCAACATGATTTGGGGGACCCCAAGGTTTGCGGAAGTTGGTATAACCTTTAGAGGGAAAAGCCTCTAAAACAGCCCAGTGAGGACTGAGCATACTCAGAAGGTTTTTTTAATATGAAGATGCTTCATGACTATTTTAGTCCCAGAGCCTTGAATGCCAATGGAAAAAGGCAAATTTGAGATGCTTAGGATTGAAGATGGAGAAAACAACACCTAGCAGATTGTGAAAAAGCTGGAATTTAATACAGCTAGATATTAACATGGAGTACATATTTTGAATAATTGTTATCTACATAATTGGCAAACAGAGAATAAGAAGACCTCTCTCTTTCATTTTAGTTACTTATCTTACATTTCTATTATCTTTAATTATTGTTCTCTTTCTGTTAATTCTATCTATATTTGTTTTGATTTTTGAAGTTCCCTATCTTAAGTTAATGAAGATACATACAGGAAGGTGATGGAAGGGCCTTGCATGAGAGGCAGGGCAGAGAGGATCTCCCAGTGTGAGAGGCTAGAGGAAGAGGGGAAAGCTCCCAGGTGAGAGCTGGGTGGGTTCTTTTTATGTGTGAACTAAATGCTTTTATCAAATTAAGGTTCATGTTCAAATGTGTTTCTTTATACTGTTAACATTGTCAATATGGGCACAATAGCAAAACTACTTCTGTTACGTTATCTGTGCCAGGGGTAGTCAACCTTCTTATACCTACCACCCACTAATGCATCTTTCTTGATGGTACAATTTCCTTACCACCCACCAGTGCTCGATAGAAGGAGGATTCAGCTTGTGCCGTAAAACCCCCTACCACCCACCAAGAATCCTGAAATGCCCACTAGTGGGTGATAGGGACAAGGTTGACAACCCCTGATCTCAGCTAATAAACGTAAGTATCCTCTGCACTTACCCCCAGCTTCCAAAATTCTATTTCCCATATAATTCCTGCAAAACAAAATATTATGATTCAGGTTTGTTTGTTTTTAATTATATACTTTTGTTTAATGATTTGTGCATCTCCTTCATGGTGATATCCACAATTAAGAATATCTCATTCCAAAGTCTCCTTTTGTTTCTATTTGGGCTGATTTTTGTTAAAAAAAAATAAAAATTAAATAAAAATGTTTGGCCTATCTTTATCAGGAACACTTGAGGGAACTGGGTATTTTAGCCTGGTAAAGAGCAGACTGAGAGGATATATGATAGCCATCTTCAAATATCTCAAGGGCTGTCACATGGAGCAAGCTTGTTTTCTCCTGCTCCAGAGGGTAGGAGCCGAAGCAATGGATTCAAGTTACAAGAAAGGAGATTCTGACTAAACATCAGGAAGAACAGTAAAAGTAAGAGCTGTTTGAAAGTGGAACTGACTCCCATGAGAGGTGATGGACTCTCGTTTCTTGGTTTTTTTAAGCAGAGGTTGGCTGGCCATCTGTCATGTTTGATCTGGCTGAGATTCCTGCATTAATTTACCCTGGCCTTCTTAATACCAGCATCTTGTGCATAGGATTGCTTCCTATGTTTTCTTTTCTTTCTTCTTTGATAGAGCAGCTTTCTAAAAGTGCTTATCCCAGAGGCTGGATTGTGCCTGAAGAATATTTTAAGCCATGTCAACAAAATGATTTTGCCACAAAACTAGATTCTCCTACCAAGGTTCTAGTTTTATGAAAAGGGGAAAGACTTATGTAATTATATTAAAGATTAAATAATTACATGACTTCTTGCATTTCCTCTGTAGAAATAATTTTCTTTCTAGTATCTCGGGGCATAGAATCAAGCATTGTGTTCAATTTTCTTACTGCCTAAGGATAATAAAAATAAATGATTGAATATTAAGCACATTAGAACAAGAAATATTTGCAATGCATTAGGTGAAAGAATATCTTTAATTGTCCATTAAAACAATGTAACTTAAGAATCTCGATCTTAATTACTGCATATCTTAAAGGTTTATTCTGTAATATATAAATCTGAGTCTAAGGGTACAACACAGGGTTATCAGTTAGAAATTCTCCTCTGCTAAAGTCTGGATAAGCTATCTACCCATAAATCTGCTGAAGAACATGTCAATCAGGGCTTTGTTGGATGAGTGTGGCCAACTATACACAATGCAGCATCACTAAAAATATAAAAGCACTTTTCAAAAGTCAACCCTAGTGACTGGTAAGACATGTGCTGATAGTCAAAGAATACAGAAGGGGATAAACAACAGAAATTACATAAGATAAAGAAAAAAGGAAATGTTCTTGAAAATGCTTGAGAAAAAATGGGTGTTAATTTATTTAAATTATAAAAATGGGATAGTGCTGTTAGCAGAAAAACATTTTCCAAAAATATATAGAAGAAATGAATCAAAATAGACACGTCAAAACAAATGGACACAGAGATCAGAGAAGTAGGCATATGTGCATTATTTCTATACTGTATTTTTAAAAACTGAATAAAAACTTTTAAAAATACTCCAGGTAACAGGGGATAATCATTAAAACCTAACAGTGTTCAGAAGAAAGAAACTTCTTACCTCCTGCTGAATATAAATGTTAATTCTTTTATCGGTAGCAAGTGTGCATGTTCGCAAAACAAAATTTTCTAGTACTTGTATTTTACCTAAACAAATATTGTAATATATCATTTACATGTCTCTACAAAGCCATATGATTATATTTCAAAAAGCTGGCAGTTATAGTGTGAATAAACACTTTTAAAGCCTTTCATTTAGAAAGCAAGCAAGCTTTATAAATATTGCTTGTCTGAAGTGACACAAAACAAAGAGGAATTTAACATACAAGCATTCTAAATTTCAGCCATCTTTAATTTATGCAACCTGAAAGGAACAAGGAAAAATAAAGCTCATTTGCTAGAGTTTTTGGCTGCATCTCTGTGGAAAGTTAAAGGGTAAAGGTAAAGGGACCCCTGACCATTAGGTCCAGTCGTGACCGACTCTGGGGTTGCGGCACTCATATTGTATTATTGGCCGAGGGAGCCGGCGTACAGCTTCCAGGTCATGTGGCCAGCATGACTAAGCCGCTTCTGGCGAACCAGAGCAGCGCACGGAAACGCCGTTTACCTTCCCGCTGTAGCGGTACCTATTTATCTACTTGCACTTTGATGTGCTTTCGAACTGCTAGGTTGGCAGGAGCAGGGACCGAGAAATGGGAGCTCACCCCATCACGGGGATTCGAACCGCCGACCTTCTGATCGGCAAGCCCTAGGCTCTGTGGTTTAACCCACAGTGCCACCCTTTGTAGAAAGTTAGGCTGCTTAACTTTCATTCAAGGCTGCTTAAATCCCATTAAATCAATGGGATTTAAGAAGACTGTATAGAGGATTGCAGCCTCTTTCTCCATAATGATTCAACAGTAGTCCTTTTCATTTCTACAGAAAGCCACAAACAGCATCTTTCAACGCTTGTAGATTATCTGAAACTTCATAGTCCAATAAGGTCGCCATAAGTCTTACTTTACAGAAGACAGCCTTCTATTTGAAGGGCTGTCTAGTCCAGTAGGGGCAGTAGGTTTCTTGAAGAGGCCCATCAACACACAACATCTGGACAGCAAACTAAGTAAGCATAGAGTTTACCTGATCACAGTATTCCCCATTATAGTGAAATGTACTGCATTTCTATTTGAATTACTGTAAAAATACCTAAGGCTGTGTACCTCCTTCTATTTACTATTTATGCAGTGCACTCCCACCACTGTTTGGGGAAGTGGTATACACACAAAATTAGTCACAATCCATCTCTATTCTGTTTCTATATTTACTTCTTATGAAATATTGCATTTGGTGTATTTCCATCCAAGTCAGATTCATCCAAATTGGAAAAAGAATGACGGCTGCATTTTAAACACAGCCTAAATGTGCATCCATCAATTTCTCTTTCTCCCTCTCTCCACATAAATTAGTATATGCAAAGTTTATGTAAGTCTATTTCCTCTCCCTGCCACTTTTTGGGATGCATTTTCTCTTTTTGACAATGTGTAAGTGCCTTCCCCCAACCCAGCATCCAGGCCATTTGACTGTAATATATAGAATACTGTACACTCATTACTGATTAATCAAAACACCTATAGCACTAACAGTATATGCAACTAGAAATATAATAAATATAATTATAGTAATTAGTTTCAGGCATACCTTTACTGCTGGTATCATGTACCATCTACAATTTAAATAAACAACATATTAAAATAACTCTGCACAATCAGGACTACTAATTAAATTGTGGAAATGGATTGTATCCAATGGTGACTTTGTGCTATTAAAAAGCAATTCCATTCATCTAAGGTAGAACCTGAATTTTGCTAAACCCAGAGGTACCGCATTTCAGGAAGCAACTTTTCAGGAAACAGACAGGCTGCAGTGAATAGGAAGAATCAGCAAAAACTGGGTGCCCTAAAGCCACTGAATTCATAATGAGAAATCTTTAGAATTGTTTTCTGTTTCTGTTTAGGCAGACCCCCCAGAAAAATACACATGTAATAAACAAATAGAAATTTTGAACATGATATCCTTTATCTGCATATGGGATAAACAATGAAAATCTAATTGGCTTTTTAATACAGTTGGATTTCTTGTTTTCTTAAAGTTTAGATATTTAGTTATGACCAATGAGTTAAAATAATGTACATAAAAAAGCTTTCCCCCAAATATTTAATAAGTACATCTTATAAATATTTAATAAATACATGTCAGTTTATGGAACAATGCAAGAGGTGCATATTTACCATAAGAACATCAAAGAAGTCTTCAAACAGAGTGGCATATTTGTCATTCTTTTCATTTACTGTATTTTGGATAATTTCTTGAGCCTTTTCAAACCAATTTACCATGTAGAGAAAACATAAAAGGTTTGTTTAAGTATACATTCAAAGGTTATTATTATTTCTAGAATTTACCAGGCTGCTTTCCAATTAAAAACCAAGGGTAAATAAAGTTTAATTTAAAAAACAACAACAACCCACAAGGGTAACAAGCTTTCTTTTGGCTCAAGGGCAATGTGCACTCATGGTCAACTTTGTCTCATGCCAGTGGTGGGTGTGGTCAACACAGTTTATCTCACACACGCTTGCATAAAGAGAGTGAGTGAGTGAGTGAGTGAGAGAACACATAGGCACATAACTGCCCCCCACTCATGCAGATCAGCCTGGGGACGGAGCTCATTCCCTCTCTACTCAAATGACTGATACAATTATTGGGGAGCAGGACATTATGATTTAGTGTTACATATACAAGGAGCCATTATCAGTGAATATCAGTTTTAAATCACTGTTCAGCACTCAAATCAAATGGGCGTCCAATATGTTGCTATTACTTTATCTCTAATTACTCCTAGGAAATATTTTTGAATTTCCTATACTTATCTTTTGAACAAGACCATACTCTATCATTGCTGGAAACCCAATTTCCCCTAATATGGTTATATTTCTGCCTTGTTTCTGAAGAGTATTCAACATAGTGGAAACATTCTTGACTTCTTCATTGTCAAGTTCCTGAAATTGAAAAACAAAAATTATACAAAAAAACTACTTAACAGGATAAAAACAATTGGTTGAATCCAGACTTGTCATCCACAAATGAAGGTCTCCTTCCATCCAAAAAGAAAAGAAAAGATCCAGGAACCTGAGGGGATGTGGGGGTGGCAGAAATGTTGCTGATTCCCTCCTTGCCCTACACTAGCACCACCTCCACAACTATTTTGGAGGGCCCGACCCCTTGAAGTCACATATTTAAGGAAACATATTTTAAAAAAATAAACTGCTTGTCTCCACAACCAAGAAATTTGAATTTTACAGCACACTTTTTTATGATAAAATCGAAGTCATCTTACACAAATGTAAATCACACACCAAAAACATTTTTACTCCTAAAAATTAAATAAACAGCCATTATAACTGCATAAATACGTAAACAGCAACAGAATAAAAGCATAATGGTGCTCTCACTGTAAAATGCATGCTATAATGAAACAATCTTAATAGTCCAGTTAAAATAATAATAATAATAATAATAATTTATTATTTGTACCCCGCCCATCTGACCGGGTCCCCCCAGCCACTCTGGGCGGCCTCCAAAAAACACTAAAATACATTGAAATATTACAGATTAAAAACTTCCCTTAAAAGTGAGCAGAGGGCAAGGCAACAGAACTTTATAAGTCCTCTCTCCTGTTCCCACCAAACACATATCTGTTGGCAAAAGGACGATGGAGAAGCACTTAGAAAATATTGAGTAGGTTCATATGTGATTTTGTGCTGAGAGATTAACAGAAATATGGAGTCTGTAAACTCACAACAGACCACTTTCATCTCAGGGACACAGGTGGCGCTGTGGTGTAAACCACTGAGCCTTGGGCTTGCTGATCGGAAGGTCGGCAGTTCGAATCCCCGCGACGGAGTGAGCTGCCGTTGTTTGGTCCCAGCTCCTGCCAACCTAGCAGCTCGTAAGCACGTTAAAGTGCAAGTAGATAAATAGGTACCACTCCAGCGGGAAGGTAAACAGCGTTTCCGTGCACTGCTCTGGTTTCGCCAGAAGCGGCTTAGTCATGCTGGCCACATGACCCAGAAAAACTGTCTGCAGACAAATGTTGGCTCCCTCAGCCAGTAAAGTGAGATGAGTGCCGCAACCCCAGAGTTGTCTGCGACTGGACTGTCAGGGGTCCTTTACCTTTACCTTTTTATGGAGTCTGTAAACTCACAACAGACCATTTTTATCTCAAAGAGGCAGAATACTATCAACAATACTTCATAATACTATCAAGCCCATGGTTCTCCTATAATTCAAACTGCCCTAAACAATATTTTATAAAACATTCCACTATGTACTGAAGTAACACAAAAACAAAAATCCATTACCTGGCATATAAGTTTGTCTAATTTATTGAGAAACTGTTTGCTGCATTTGTGAGAAATGCCACCAGAAAAATCAGTTTCCAAGAACTGTTCCAATGCTTGGAAGTCATTTTTTCTTGTAGCATCATCTATACATTTTTCCAGCTGCCAGAATGGGGAAAAAACACACAAATAGTACTACTTAATACTTCAGTTACATTGAGCAGAGAGACAAATCTTATGCAAATCTGTATTTTAAATCAATCTTTTAATTAGGACTAAAATGCTTTCCTAGCTTTTTAAAAAATAAAAGAGGTATAGTGCTAAAATATTAGAAAGATGTTAATGTTAACAGCAATGACTGGAAAGGGGGGAACATTCCATTATGCAAGCAGAAATCCTTGCGCTGAAGGGATGCTCAAGTAGTACTACACTGGACACAACTCAAAGTTTCCATGCTCACAAGGGCTTCGCCATTCAAATCAATGGAAGAGATAGCTGTAAAAGGCATGTACAGGCAATGCAGCCCCTTTCTTTGAAATCAAAGGAGGGAAGTATCATGTAGAAGCTCTACAGGTATGTATGCATTTGTACATGTTCCTTAGGAACTAGAAATCAATTACCTGTTCCTGAATCAAAGATACTTGGAAGATATATAGTCGTTTGGGTAGCCATGTGTTTATTCAATTACACTGCAGTAGTTTCACTAGTTTTATTATTTTATGCACATTCAAAGCAGAGTGTTGGTGGTGAGCTAAACATCAAATAAATCAATTTTCTGGATTGAACAAACTCTTTGGGGTCTGGATTGAACAAAATATAATAATTTATAATAATAATAATTTATTATTTTTACCCCGCCCATCTGGCCGAGTTTCCTCAGCCACTCTGGGCGGTTTCCAGTCAAATGTTAAAACAATACAGCATTAAATATTAAAAACTTCCCTAAACAGGGCTGCCTTCAGATGTCTTTTAAAAATAGGATAGCTGCTTATTTCCTTGACATCTGCTGGAAGGGTGTTCCACAGGGAGGGCGCCACTACCGAGAAGGCCCTCTGTCTGGTTCCCTGTAACCTCACTTCTCGCAATGAGGGAACCGCCAGAAGGCCCTCGGCGCTGGATCTCAGTGTCCAGGCTGAACGGTGGGGGTGGAGACGCTCCTTCAGGTATACAGGACCGAGGCTGTTTAGGGCTTTAAAGGTCAGCACCAACACTTTGAATTGTGCTCGGAAACGTACTGGGAGCCAATGTAGTTCTCTCAGGACTGGTGTTATGTGGTCCCAGCGGCCACTCCCAGCCACCAGTCTAGCCGCCGCATTCTGGATTAATTGCAGTTTTCGGGTCACCTTCAAAGGTAGCCCCACGTAGAGTGCATTGCAGTAGTCCAAGCGGGAGATAACTAGAGCATGCACCACTCTTGCGAGACAGTCTGCAGGCAGGTAGGGTCTCAGCCTGCGTACCAGATGGAGCTGGTAGACAGCCGTCCTGGACACAGAATTAATCTGCGCCTCCATGGACAGCTGTGAGTCCAAAATGACTCCCAGGCTGCGCACCAAAAAAACCATTCTCGGGAATAAAAATGTATAAGGCCTGTGCAGACCATTAAAAACAAACAAATACTTATGTGCGTAAAACTATTATTTGGTAATGTAAAAAGCTACGCTGTTAAAACAAAAACAACTCAGAACAGATACAGAGCACCACATACCTGTCCTTCCCGCCTTCGAACAGGCATTTTGACAGTTTCATATACTTAACCTGAGAGGCAAAAAATTGAGAAAATGCACATTTTAATTAATATAAAAGCTAATTTTAATTAATATATACACTACACATTAATATATTAATATATACACTGCACATTTTAATTAATATAAAAGCTAATTTTAATTAATATATACACTACAGCTGTGAAAAGTTACATTTTCTCAGTAATATTAAAAACACAAAAATGTACAAGTAAACAGATTATTAAAATGATGTGTTCTTTAAGATTATCTGTGGCAATCAAAACCCATTTCTGCTTCAAAATCTGACTCTGCATCTACTTTACATTAGTATTGATTCGTTTTATGTAGTAGCGTTATAAGCCCTATTGAACACAGTTAACTTCTTCCAAGTATACATGCAAACATTGCAAGTTACGCAACACAATTTTCACCATTTAATATTTGAACTGGTGTATCTGCCTACTATAACAGTTGTCCTTGAGAATGGTTCAGAAGCTTCAACTGATGAAGAATGCCTGCTTGCTAAAGGCAAAAATAGATAAAAACATTAATATACAATGACTTCTCCAACAGTTTCTGGTACATTTCAATGTGTTAATAAATCCCTACAGTCCCGGTCCAGCATACCTTAGGGATTTGAACACTTCCATTCTTTAAGATCAGCACCCATCAAATTTGGTAGATTGATGCTGCAGGTCTTTTTCAGTAATGCTACAACTTCTTAGCAAAAGGTCAGCCAAAGTCTCAGTGTGCAGTTACTTAAAAACTCTGTGACTAACCTTATGCCAGATATTAAAGAGCAGTTCCACATTCAACAAACTAGTCGTGTTTACTAGGGCATGTACCGTTTCCCCTTTTTTAATACGTAGTCATAAAGTAAGCCATGGCATGGTTTTTTTTACCTTTGTGAGAAGTAAGACGTACCCCAAAAGTAAGCCATGGTGCCGCCATTGTTCCCGTCACCTCCTCAGCCCCTCCTGCGTGCGCAGGGAGCCAGCGAACCAGTGAGAGGCACGGGGGGAAAACGCGCCTCTTGCGGAGTTCTGCCCCGCCTGCTTAGCGCGCAGGGAGAGGCGCGGGGGGGGGACGCCTCTTCCTGCCCTGCCTGTTCTCCGTGCGCAGGGAGCCAGCGAACCAGCGAGAGGCGCGGGGGGAAACGCGCCTCTTGCGGAGTTCTGCCTCGCCTGCTCAGCGCGCAGGGGGAGGCTGTACCGTACCATACTGACATAATAAAAATAAGACATCCCCCGAAAATAAGCCACCCTGTGTTTTTCTGAGGAAAAAAAAATTATAAGACGGTGTCTTAAAAGGGGGGAAAGACGGTACCACCATTGTGTTTAGACCCCCATTTTCCAAGAAGGGACATACTTGATTATCAGCTGAAGCTCGGTATGAGCTGCTGTCACAGTCTTAGCCTAGCTATCCAGTAGGCACACATCCAGAAGCACTCCCAAGAAGTGAACATGATGATTTAGTGAGACCACTCCACTGGAATTAGGACTGCCATGGTTTATTATAATGTTGTTAGGCTGATTTCAAGTTAAAAATAGTGCATTTACTTAAGTCCCATTGATTTCACACTAAGCACACCTGACAGAGCAATTCAAATCTCCTTTGCACCAGGCCTTGGGGGGTGGGGGTGGGGGCAAAAGCATTCCTCCACCCAGCCTGCTGGCTGTTGGATTCAATCTGCAGTTAGACCAGCATCACTTCACTGCCATAGCGGTCCTCCTTCCACCTGTTATCAGGCTCAATTGCAGTGCTAGTGCCAGGCTACAGAAGCAGTCTCACTGCCCCTTCCATCTGACATGCATAGGAAGGCTGCAGATACAGAAGCGGCCCTATCACTCCATAAAACCATGCCAGGCTAGGGAGCTTGGTTAGGATTAGATCCAACCCAATACCATTAGGCTTATTAGCCAATGTATGTAATTTTGAACTTTTGGAGTGACAATCATTCCTTTTTTCTTGCACAGGCAATAAAAATGTACAAACTGTAACCTCCCTCAGTTGCATCCCAAACCATGTTTGTTTATATGTTTTGAATGAACAATGGAAAAATTGCCCTGGAGTTTACATGCTTATTTATTTATTTTCATTCTGGGATAACTCAGTTCCTACAGTAAAAAACATTATATTGATGGTCTTCTTTTATAGGGCTGACAAAGTTTGAAATTGTCCCTAGCTGTACCTTTAATGATGGTGCAGTGTGCAGAAACTAGTACAGTAAGTGATAATGCTTAGCCCTGTGTAGTGAAAAATTTCATATTCTGATTGCTTCAGAAGGTCAGCATGCTTTTAAAGGCACAGGAACAAGACAGGTATGACTAGGCAAGATCCAGCAATCTAAGCCCTTTGAAGGCTTTTTTTATCATTTCTTTGGCAGTTGCCTAGCAGCAGTAATTATCAAAGCAACTACAACCATGTTACAGCAGTATGAAAAAGCTGCTGTATGCTGCATAATTGCCAGTAAGGATTTCGGGTAACAAGGGTGAGTTTTACAGTAGATAAGCTGGGGTTAACACTTGCCTGGATAAATGCAGTTTAAGCTAAAACTCTCAATAGGAGCAGTTTCTTGTCTCCATGAAGTTCAAGTGGACCAAAATACTCAAGGAAGACTTGTAAAATGAATGACTTATTTTTAACTGTTGGTATAAACTCCCTTAGGCAAATGCCACCCACTGTCCCCGTCCTTCCCTTGCAGGCTGACAAGAAACTCGTTTTATGGCATTTCCCCGTCGATTTCTTGGAGCGATCCAATTTAAGACACCTTTTCACTCCTGCTGAGTCCAACGGGCTTAAAGCCCTACGATTTCGATTACCGGGTTTTTTAAACACTTGCAAACGGGAGTCCGTTTTCGTGTTTCTATCCCCAATGTGGAAACCGGTGGGTAAAATAAGCCAAAGGGAACAGCAGTTAAAAAGAAAAGCGAGGCGAGTGAGGCAAATACAAAATTTCCACGAAAATTAGCTAGATTTCTCTCAAAAGGAAAAGGAAACCAACGATCTAGCAAGATCACTCCCAATAAATCCGAAGTGGGAACGGGGGGGGGGAGGGGTATATCAAAACACGAGGGTTGCATCCGGCGTTAGCCATACGCATAGCTGTCAACTTTCGGATTTGAAAATAGGGGATTTTTCCAAACTTTTGGATTTGAAAATAAGGGATGCCGCGAGGGCGGTACAATGGCACCAAGTAGCCTCACCACCCTGCGCTCCAGAGGCTGCGCGCGAACGGGTGAGCGAAAGAGCGAGCGCATAGACAGCAGGCAGGCTGTCTGTCTGGTTGGGCGTGAGGGTCTGGCTGCACAAGGCATGCAAGCTCCGCCCCCAGTCAGTCTCAGACTCCTTATTGGCAGCCGAGCAACGCAGCTGAGGAGCCTCCCTGGCCGGCAGGGAGAGGAGCTGCTTCCTTTGAAATCCGGGAAATTTAAGGGATATCAACAATCCGGGATAGCAGCGGGAAACGGCATTGGAATGAAGGAGTTTCCCGCAAAAAAAGGGAGGCTTGACAGCTATGCATACGTGAGGCAGGCACGCTGAAACCAAGAGACGTGACTAACTTAGGCCCGTTCATTTCCGTGGGCCTGCTCTACTCAGCGGCTCTACCCGGTTACCTGGCCAGCGCCCTCAGGCGAGAGTGGCCCTTACGCCGCGGCAGCGAGGAAAGGGCGGCTTAGGCGCTTCCCTCACACGACGCCAGAAGGAAGCCGCCAAGACGCGCCGCCGTCCCGCCAGCCAATCACCTTTCCGGAGCAATACGCCCGCCTCGAGGAACCCTGGCAGCCAATCGCTTTAAGCCGTGCTGAGGTGGAAGGCGAGACCACTCAGAGGCGGGCCGGGGAGGGGGCGGGGCGAGGAAATCCTCTCTCCCAAGTCCAAGGCCCCGCCCCACGTAGTCACGCTCGCTTCTTCCTCCACCTCGCCGAGCGCCTCTTCCTTCTAGCGTGACGAGCGTGACTGATAACGGTCGTTGTCAACCGCTGTTTCTCGCCCCTCCCCTGTTCGCTCCAGAGGTTGCCGCGATCGTCGCTTGCAACTGCTAAAGCTCTGTTAATTACTTGCGCAAATGTCGAGCGCTTAATTTACTGTACAGTATTTTTATTTTTCTCCCCCGCCCCCGCGAACGCACAAACTGCCACGACCATCTTTGTGGTCTCTTGAGTAGTTTTCCCTTCTTTACAGTATCCCCTCAAGTGCTTTTCAATTCACCTCAGTATTTTCATAACGCCCTCGCTTCTTTGGACTTCATGATAAATGGCGCTAGTTAACAGTTATTGTTATTGGTAGCAATGGCACCAGTCATAGTAAATAAATACGGCTTCCATTTTTTAAGGTGTGGGGAGAATTCACCAAATGGCTTTCAAGTTCTTAAATCCTTAAATTATAGCACTGTTGTGCTTAAAACAAAAATGTGCACAGCTGAGAAACGAGCACATTTTGGGAGAGCACGTGGCTCGCTGAAACGCTGCTTCATATTCTAAAAACGTAGAAAAATAAGCGCTGAGGTAAATATTGTCCCCAGACTAAAAAGAGGCAAAACATCCAGGAACAACAACCCTAGGGCCGTTTTATTCAAATCAGTATGTGGATTTTCTAAGTATGCCACTTCAAGCACTGTTCTACTTGTACTAACATTTTTAATAAGCGAATAGGAAATAGTTTTGAAATACCTTGTGAGGAAAATTTGCAAGCACCACCAGATGTCACTGTAACGTAAGAAAATATGGGCAACCTATACAGTACACTGCAGCTTTTAAGTACATTTGAGGAACATTTCACCCCTCAAAGAATCCTGGGTGCTGTAGTTTGTTAAGGGTTGCTGGGAATTGTAATTCTGTGAGGGGTAAACTACAGTACCCAGGATTCTTTGAGGGGAGGGGAATGCAATTTGAATGTGCTTTAAAGCTATAGCATATAGGTTAAGTCCCTTGCCAGATTGTGCAGGAAAAGAAAAGCAGTTTGCATCGGCAGCTGTGCAAGGACATGGAAATGCAAGGGGCCAAAAGGCTTTCAGTTAAATTCATTGTATGAATTAAATTTGCAGTCCTAACGCCTCATCCCCAGCCCCCTCTTACTCAAGAGGGGCTTTGTGGCGTTACATGCATTATTTCACGACACAGTAATTCAGTTTTACTAGTACCTGTAAACCAGGGGTTAAACGAACCCCTTCCCAGCCCTGGAGCACGGGGAGTGTTAGTGTGACACAACTACACCGCTGCAGCCGACACACTGACATGTTGCAACAAAAACAGCCATTTCCCTTTATTCCCCCCCCCCCAACACAACAGGAGGATAAGCCTATTTTAAGATGGGGCCTGACTGCAGGCATCATCACAAATCAAAGGGAGCTTTTTCTTCAGAACTATCTGTTTAAAATGTGCACCTACATGCAGACTTAACTGATTAAATGCCATACAATTAATCAACTTTCTTTAGTTGGGTGATGGGCCCAGATATCTACTTATTTAGGCAGAATGTACTATGTAGTTGATTATTGTTATCCTTCCCATTTTTTAAACAATAATTTTTGAATAGTTGAAAATGCTTTGGGCTCTGGGATAGGGGTGGTCAGTTCACTGACATCACAGCTTGCTTGGTACCAGGTACCCTGAACCCTCCACCATGTTATACATCTGCGCAAGCTGTTGTCATGCTTGCAACAAAACAGAGAAAGCGCATCTGTAAATATTGTCTTTGCTACTAGTGGTGCCTGCTGCCTGTTGGAACAGTAGGGCAGGAGACCAGCAGTCCATGAAGCCACTTTAACATATTGGGGAAATGTTGTACCTATGATTCATATATATTAGTTATGTCATAAGTTAGTCCTTTAGGTGACAATCTATTTGGGGGGTGGAAACATATTTGGCAAACAGACCACACCGACTTTTGGCTGGAATTAGATGCAGCTGTTGCTTTCAGATTTTGCAAGAGTAACAAGGGACAGTTAAACAAAAAGTTTTCATGAAGACAGATCCCAAAGCCTTGCACAAAGTAAGTTTATTTGATTTTGTTTTTTGACAGAAAAAGCTGATATTTATTGAATCTGACTGGAGCATGCTTGAGGATACGGGGGCGGGGGAATGATATTTGTAACAATATCGTATGACCTTCAGACAAGAACACAGATGAGTGATACGGTTCAAGGCTAGGTCTGACTTGAAAGAAAACACCTGCAAAGTTCAAAAATAAATAAATACACCAATCAGTTTTCAGCCATTCCTGAGAACGTGGCATCTTACAATGGAAGTACAACAAATAAATCCCGTTTCATTACTTATTTTAAGGACATTTGAATGTGACTCCTTTCCATGCTTTCAGATCGTAGAGTTATGGTCAAAAGCACCAGAGCAGGGGGGAACGAATACATAGTTCAGTATCATTGTACAAATTCAACCAATAAAAGGTTGGTTTAAGTATGCACACAACTTGCTTTTTAAACTTCCAATTAAATCCCACCTGAAGATAAACTGAAGGTATACATACACATTTATTATCAATGTCTTCTGCTGAAGAACGTTCTGTGGAAGAAGTCAGGACGACGTTTTCAACTGCCTCCCCATAACCTTATTCTGCTTTTCAGATCCCCATATGTGTTCTGATGCATACAGAGATTTCATGTGCATGGGTCCTCCCCATTCAATCCAGAGGAGGGTGCTGCTTTGCAGGCATGAAATGATGCTTCTACAGCCCTGGTTTTCCACTAAACCAAATGCAGTAGCCCTTGAGGACCAGAGAGTGGTCCTCCAATCCATGTGTCCACCAATCTCCCGATACCATGGTTTAACTATACTGTGGCCATTTTAAATGTGATGTACCGTAACACCTAGTTCTGAATCAGTACTTCCCTAAATTGGATTTATCATGTTCCTATCCCCTTAAAACCTGAAAAAAAGCCTGACCATCTGTTGGAAGCACTGTAGACATTCAACTCTGGCCTTTCCAAAACAGCTGTAGAGCAAAGTATTGCCTTTGGTAAGTTTTACCTGTTTTAAGCAGATTAAATGATATTTTCGGTGCTTTGGGGCAAAGAGAGGACTAGAAATAGAAGTCAATGAATGAACTAAGCACCGGGATAAGTGTAGGGCTGTTTCAAAAAATCTTAGTGGTGCATCCATTACTAGTTCTGCATAACTTGTAGCAGAACTTACGCATGTCACACTGTGCTGCCTTTCTCCTCTCCTATTCCATGCCTTCAGCTGTCATTGGCATTTGGTAACAAAATGTAGAACAGCATGACATCACAATTTGAGTTAAGTTCTACTGTACTATATATTATGGAGGGAGAGACCCTGATGCATGATGATCATTTGTAGCAGCAGCTGCATGCTTACTATGAAGTCTTGCTCAGACCTGAAGATGTGATCATACAGTCTTTGTGCCACATTGGAAGTACAGGTCAAGCTCCTGCCCACAGATTTGGTGCATGGTGGGAGAAGAGAGAAGTTATGTTGTGCAAGCGGAAATCCTTTCACAGACTAAGCAGGTTAGTTTTATACGACCCAGAGCATCAAAGGATTGGGTTTCTCTTGTGACTGTAATGCTTTTGTGCATGAGGTTGCTGCTGCTATGTCAAACATCAGCTATGCTGATCCTTATTCAAATTATGTGCAAAATCATCAGGATCTTTCACTTCCAAGTATACACTTAGTTTTGCTGGAAGGACCCTTAAAATCCTAATGTTTTCAGCTCCCAACCCAGAGTGGAAAATGGTCAGCCATCACCGAGGCCGAGAAAAATTATGGAGCTCAGAGATGTTTTGACTTTGCATAGATAAAGCTTGCTGGCTCAGTTTTAAGCCGACAAAAACTTTGGAAGGAAAACACTGCCACAAACACAATGGCAGGAACTGCAAACTTGCTGCTAAACAAGGCAAAAGGCTTGATCGGGTTCTCTTTGTTTGCTTGTTCCAGGATTACGCAGGAGCAAATCCTTCAAAGACAAATGAAATAATTAGTTTTTTCTTAAAACTTTCTGCATTCGAAAATAACCAACCCTTTGACTGAAAACCAACAGAAGACCCTTTGCTGTAGTGAAAATACTTTCTGCTGGTATAAGATCAAAGATGATGAACTCTTGGAATGTGCGGCTTGAGCAATCTAGCCACGAATATTCCTCTGAGGATGCCAGACTTCCTCCACAAGCTACTAAGAGTATATCAGTGTCAACTTCACAATATAGCTCTAGTGCATATGGCACCACGTGCTTTTGTCTTTAGGAGAGAAGGCCCTGTCATCCACCTTACTGTGTGTTCCTAATGCAGGGAAATTCTACCCCAGCATCTTTGGAATAGTACTTGGATAGTGTGTTCTAGATTCACTATCTGGCTTATGATCTACCCTTACCGTGTAAACTCTTATCCTGTTTGAGCAGGGTCTATTTAGCTACCGGTAGGTCTCCCACAGACCTGTCTGTATTCCTTTCATTTCATTTCAGTCTCCCCCTCAGTCTGATCAGCTGACAAATCTTAGAATCATAGAGTTGGAAGAGACCACAAGAGCCATCCAGTCCAACCCCCTGCCAAGCAGGAAACACCATCAAAACATTCCTGACAGGTGGCTGTCAAGCCTCTGCTTAAAGACCTCCAAAGAAGGAGACTCCACCACACTCCTTGGCAGCAAATTCCACTGTCGAACAGCTCTTACTGTCAGGAAGTTCTTTGTAATGTTTAGGTGGAATCTTCTTTCTTGTACCGGTAGTTTGAATCCATTGCTCCGTGTCCTCTTCTCTGGAGCAGCAGAAAACAACCTTTCTCCCTCCTCTATATGACATCCTTTTATATATTTGAACATGGCTATCATATCACCCCTTAACCTTCTCTTCTCCAGGCTAAACATACCCAGCTCCCTAAGCCGTTCCTCATAAGCCATCTTCAATGGCGCCATCTCTTCACCCTGCCGTGCAACTTCCCTCATGGCTCTATCGTAGGAATATATGAAGATGCCTCATCTACAGTTGGGCCATTGGTACATCTAGCTCAGTATTGTCTACACTGACTGGCAGTGGCTCTCCAGGGTTTCAGGCAGGAGTTTCCCAGCCCTACCTGGAGATGCTGTGGATTGAATGAGGGACCTTCTGCATGCAAAGTAGATGCTCTACCACTCAGCTGTGGCCTGACAGTCATGGTTACATATTCATCACCCCCAAGGTTCTTCTCATACGACTGTCCCCAAAACGATGCGTTCCCATTCTATTTGAAGCTTCCCTGATTAAAGCAAATAAATCTCTGTTTCTCCAAATGTAGCAAGTCTGCAGTATCATTTTAAACAGGGGAGAAATTCCCATGAGTTTTCTGCATGTATTGGTGCTTATAAATGCATCCCTGTGCGGTAAAATCAAGATGCAATTATGGCAATGGTAAGCTTGTTTGGAAACAAGCATGTGTCATTTTTAATATCTGATGTTTTACTACAGTTTTATAATTTGTTGGAAGCCACTCAGAGTGGCTGGGGCAACCCAGTCAGATGGGCAGCGTAAGAATAATAAATTGCTGCTGCTGCTGTTGTTGTTTCCTTACGAGCATATCACTATTTCACCGCATGACAGCACACTTTGAAGTAACCTTGGGAAAACAGCAAGGTCCTCCCACCTCACAACAGCATTTTCTTGTAAAAAAAAGCTCAACAGAAAGGAAAAGGGTTATTGCCTGGCCACTTCAGAACCAGATATTTCAAATCAGTGTAGGAACAAGATCGGGTGGGCTTTGAGCAGGTTTTTATCGGTGTATCGTGAAAAGCAAGACCCTTTTCCCACTGGCCCCTGCAGTGGGAGTCACCACAAGGGATGGGGCACTGAGCTTCCTGGATTGTGTTGATTGGGGAGGGGTGAACCAGACCTCTGACACCAAGTCCAATCACAATGCATGGCAAGGGAATCAGGGAGGAGCACATTTCTTCCTTCTCCACAGCACTTGAACTGCTATTCTAGCTCTTTGCCACACAGAAAGGATTGCCAAGCCCCACAGCAACAAGAACAGCAAACTCTGCTACAGCAGCGTTATTTAAATTTACATGGTGTTTGCTTCGTGCCATTTGCCCTTAGCTTCTTATCCGCTGAACCTTTTTTGGCAGGAACGTAATTACCAGCATTCCCATTCTTTTTGGGATTTGGGCAGGCGTGGGCTGGCAGCCCCTTGAGAGGGGCAGCTGAACCGTGGAAGGAAGAGGGTTGCTTGGGTGGCCTGAGGTTGCCAGCTCCCTGGATCATAGAGCTACTCTCAGGAGGATGCTTACTGACCAACTGCTGCTTGGTGGTAGGCCGCTTTTTGGCTTCGCTTCGTGCTTCACAAGGTCGCCTGGGGCGAGCTGAGAAGCCACACATTGCTTCAGCTGTTCTCAACTGACCTTCATAGGGAACAACCTGGCTAGGTCCTTCACCATGCAACTCTCTTCTGTGACCCTGCTGGCTGGCGAGGACTCTTGGTAAACCTTCGTGGACAGTCAGTTGTTTCTGTGGAAAAGGACTGTGCAACGGTTTGTTTTTGCCAGGGCTTTTTAAGGTCCGGAGGCCACCGGGAGCAGTCTGAGGCCTTCCCTTAGCCGCCTTCCCCTTCTCAGCCTGTATCGTCTGCATCTGCAGCCACTCCAGCTCCAAAAGCCGGTCGACGTACTTCTCAAGCGTCCCCGCCGGCTCTGGCCGAGGTTCTGATTTGCATTCCGTGTTGACGAATGCCACCAGCCCTTTCAAGTCCCATGTGTTGAAAGGGGGCGGCAGGAAGTCCGGGTAATAGTAATCGGGCTGCTTGAATTTTGCGTCAAAGAGGTGTTCGAAGCACAGAGGGTCAATCTCCTCCGCTCTCAGGTTGAGCTCCGGCGGGGTGCAAGGCGAAGGGGGAATGGGGATTCTCTCCGAGTCGGAAAGGTCACTGGCGCTGTCCTGATCAGAATCGTCTTTCATGATCCGCATGGATTCGAAGTCAAGAAACATCGCGTCAGCAGAGACGCTTTGATATCCAGGGCTGTAGGGGTCTGCTTCAGCTGAATGCCCTCCAGAGTTTCTCTCTAAATTGCCTTTTTGCTTGCAACAAAAACTCTGAGTCAGCCCATCTTCTGCTCCGCTGGAATCACTCCAGGAAGCATCCTTAAACACAGAAGGGATTTTGCTCCATCCAGCCTCGTAATACTTTCTGACCAGAGGCTCCTTTTTTAACCTTGGCGCTTTGTACGAAGAAGTGCAAACATTTGTTGTTCTAGGCAGGAAAATAAATAATATTTAGTCAGTCTTTTTTGTTTTTTAAAAAGTAAGGCAAGTCATTGCCACAAACGTATGATTGCAAACCAAGCACGAAAGGAGAAAAGACAAAATGTACAAAGACATAAAGATGGTGATATGAACGAGCTAGTTATAAAAATGTTTTATAAAGCAGAGACAGGGAAGCTGCAACCCTCCAGATGTTCTTCCCATCACTACCAGCCATCATATCTAACAATAAAGGATGATGGGTATGGGTATGATTCAGCCACATCTGGAGAGTCACAGGTTCTCCATACCTCTTATCAAGCATCTTAATGGCATTTCATATTGGGTGGTCTTTATTAAAAGGCATTGCAATGGTCTGTAAAAGATTGCTTCTATTTTCCCCCCTGGTTGCCACTGTAAACAGTGCTACTGTTTAGACAGCCTACTTACCCACATCGAGGTAGAAAACTGCTTGAATATCTGTAAACCCCGATAGAGCAGTATGAAAACCTGATGTGGGAGCTTTATACAGTGGAAAGCATGAAAGGAAACAGGATATACTTTCTTTGCATTTTGGACACGTATATCAAAAATGAACACTCCGGTATATCTGCCATCTGAAGCAGCAGGGGAAGCAAAATCTCATAAATGTTTTCATAAAGGCAGGATATTAAAGGCTCACCTTGATAAAGTGATACCAGTCCAGGCACTGAGTATTCTGTACTCTTCCTACATCTGATAAGAAATCAGCTGCAAAAATCTTCAATTTACAAGGCAATCCGATACTCAGAAGTAAGCCCCATTAAATTCCCCGGTAAGTGGGTATAGCATGGAGCCAAAATGTTGCCCTCCAGCTCATAGAATTGTAGAGTTGGAAGGGACCCTGTGGGTCATCTAGTCCACCCCGCTTCAATGCAGGAACCCTGAAGTAGGACTTACTGAAATTCCCTCGTCTGCACAGCTCATATGGTTGAAAAACTGTCCCTTGCCTCAACTAGCCTACTTACCTGTAAAACAGGGATGAGAAACATATGGCCCTCCAGATGCTGGACCACAACTCCCATAATCCATGACCATTTATCATGCATTGGCTAGGGCTGAATGGAGTTGAAGCTCATCATAATCTTGGACAGAACGTATTGTCAAACATACTGCTCTGCTTTCCTTTGGACCACATCGGTGAGGCAGAGAGGAGGGTCTTATCTTCTGGGCAGCCCAGGACCTCCATACACACTTCCCAGGCTTGTGCCCTGAGGTCACCTTGGTGCTGATAACACAGCGGTTTGACTTCACCCCTGCAGATGCACTCCATTGTCTCTCAGGACAGACGGATGACAATGACAACAACAGCAACAACCTAACGGTATGATCCTAAGCATGTTGACTCAATAGTAAGCCCCACCGAGTTACATGGAACTTACGCCCAAGGAAGCGTGCATAGACTTGCAGCTTTTTCTGACATCAGAGCAAAAGACTTCTGTTCAACTTACTCAAGAAAGCCGCTTCTAATCTGTTTGGAACACAGCTCAACATCTCAGTGGCGTAGCTAGCTGCTTGGGCTCCCGGGGCGGCAAATGCTGCCATTTCGGGCAGCGCGGAGCCTTCAGGTGTCCAGGCCTTACGGTAAGTGCCGCCTCCTGGGTGAGTAGCACCTACTGTGCTCCGTCCGCCCAACCGCCCTAGGTATGCCTCTGCAACATCTTTCTGCTCAGCTGAGTTTAACCAGACTGCAGCATATTAAACAATATTTCTAATGATTTACATCTTTTTATAAACAGTATGGCTAATGCATGTCAATTTGGATCTAAAATTAAATGCTGGCAATTATATTGAAGAAGGAAAAGCAGATGTGAATGAAAACCGATGAGCACTTCTTCTTCGTTCTGAAGAAATCAACACCATTCAATACGTTTCAGCTAAGCTGCATGTTTGCAATTGTGAACATGTGCGTTGTCTGGATATGTGTTCCAAAAAAAACCTTCCTATTTCAGGAGCTTGTCTAGTTAGCATAAACATTGAATAAGAAAAAAACCTGCACCCGACAACTTTTTACCATGTGATGAAATAAAATGCATGATTAAGGAAAAATAAAGGTGGCATGATTGCCTTTTCAAATATGGATCTAGTCCACGGCTGCTTCCGAAGTATTGTGGTCAGGGTGGATAATAATGATTTAAAAAAAATAAATCAGATTTTTTTATTTAAATCAGATTTTATTGATTTAAATCAGATTTTTAAAAAAAAATTAAATCAGATTTTTAAAATAAAATGCTTTTGGAGGAAAAATCTTTCTAAAGATAGTTTTCTATTTAAGTTACATTATAGTCCAAAGGCTATTCATCAGGAAATAAGGATTTGTTTTAAGTTTTTCATGTGTGCTAAAACTCAGTCTAAGTTGTTGTTTTTTTAAATCGTTTAACCACATCAGTTAACAAACATGGACACATATGCTATAATGTTATTGTTTTAGTTTAAATTGTTATTAAGCTAATGATTATTTTTCTCCTTCCAATAAAGTACAGCAGAAAAGTTGTCATAAACAATAATTTCATAATTACCTGTCTTTGTATTTCTAACAGTATAACCAAATCTGTACTTTTTATATAACTGTAAAAACTACTCTGAAAATTTATTATTCAAAAAATGAAACCTTCATCTGGTTGCAAATATTAAGATTATACCAGCAAGAATGAGACTTTCTGTAAAAACATGATTTAAATCAAGTCTTACTGACTAGTGATTTAAATCGTGATTTAAATTGATTTGATTTAAATCAAATCCACCCTGATTGTGGTGGTCTTCCCCAAGCTCAAAGCTTGTATTACACATACAAATGTGGTCCAGGTTTTGTGTTCTTTGATAGCTTCTTCCCCAACATTCCATGCTTCAGTTCCTCTGTCCTTCCCTGCAAACCAACCCACCAACCCAAGGCCACTTACAATTGTTTTTATCTGACACAAGTTCATCTGCACATCAAGCTCCCAGCATTGACCATCCATAAGTGGCAAAAGGTGAACAAAAATCACCAGCTCAAGCATATTGCCCAACCAGTCAGTAGTTTGGAATAAACATCCATGTCCTATTCCCAGAACCTTTCAAAACTTGATCATACCAACAGTTGTGTTTCTACCTATGCAGTCTTCATTCGAGCATGCAATGGGCTTGTATACCACATATATACAATGCCAAGAGAACTTTACCTGTTTTGTTGGAGATTTTCACAAAGTGGGTTTTTTTCTTTGTAGTGAAGAGTTGTCTGCTTGTGTTCTGTTGAATAACAGGAAGTCTAAGAAAAATCGAGTAATGTATAGTTATAACTAGCAGGAAAACCACAGCGTATGTCTGCAAAAAATAAAATAAAATAAAAATTGCTGCCATGAAGCGTAAGAAACTTTACCTTTTCAGTAGTGGCTGAAATATTTTTGCCAAGTCTGCTGGGAGAAGGTCTTATATGTGGTGGCGATTTCTTGATATCCTTGGCACTTGGATGGCTCTTTTCTCCACTGGAACTAGTAATGATTAAAAAGGACTATTTTCAAAGGGGTTTAATTTTTTTAAAAAAACAACAGAATAATTTTTTCTGTTTGCAGACATTTCTACCCCATTATAGAAATCTCTTCTAATTCTCCTGCAGTTGTTATTCCTGTGTGATTACTCCTATGAAATTTTAAACGTGCCATTTCCATTAGCTGAAATCCATTACTGCATCTGCTTTACTTAAGTGTGTGTTTTGGGCATGGACACTTATAAAGGACATTACCCACAGAAGAATGGCAACTTGTGATTTCTAACATCAATTTTTTAAAAAATGAAATACTTTTTAGATTAGAAGGAAAGATAGCTATTGTCACATTTTAGAGAGCTAGAACTTAGGCTTTCCAGGTTGGCAGATACTGGCATCTACCTTACAATCAATTTGTTTAAAAATGAATCACCTGTGTTATGTTGTATCTGGTATGATTTATAAAGTTTCTGGGCCCATACTCTCAGATGGTACCTATGCCTTTAACTAAAGATCTGGTCCACTCCAGATGCTGTTAAACGACAACTCCCATAATCTCTGACCACAGGTTATCCCCACTGGGCCTGATGGGAGTTGGAATTCAACAAAATCTGAAGGGCCACAGCTTCCCCATCCCTGCTTTAACTTCTCCAAGGCACCCAATGAGGACCCAAATGAGGACTCAGTCAAGAGCAGGCTTCCTCAACCTCAGCCCTCCAGATGTTTTGAGACTACAATTCCCATCATCCCTGACCAGTTGTCCTACTAGAATAGAATAGAATAGAATATTTTAATAATAGAATAGAATAGAATATTTTTATTGTCATTGTCCCCTTCAGGGACAACGAAATTATTTGGCTGCTCCATCCACCCAGATAGGGCACTCCACTCAAAAACAAAACAACTACAAAAACACTGATTAAAACCATACACACTGATTAAAACCATACACACTAATTAAAACATAACTGGTAAGAGTAGATGACTTCAAAGTCCAGGCTTCCCATTCAAGGCTGTGATTGCTCTGGAGAAGAAGCTGTTTCTAAGACGGCTTGTTCTTGTTGTCATCGTCCTGTATCTCCGTCCCGATGGCAAAAGTTCAAATAGACGGTGACCAGGATGCGATGGATCTTTCACTATGTCCAGTGCCTTTCTGTGGCACCTCATGGCATAAATCTGCTCTAAGGTGGAGAGCGAGCAGCCAACAATGCTCTCTGCTGCCTTAACAACTCTGTCCAACCCCATCCTGTCCTTAATAGTACAGCTTCCGTACCACACACATAAGCCATAAGTGAGCACGCTCTCAATGGCACAGTGATAGAAGGCAAGCAGCAGCTTCTGTGGAAGATGGTTTTTCCTTAAAACTCTCAGGAAGTACAGTCTCTGCTGCGCCTTCTTCACAAGCCCCCTTATGTTTGCACTCCAGGACAGATCCTCCTGTATTTCAATGCCCAGAAATCTGAACATTGTTACCCTCTCCACACAGATTCCATCAATCAAAAGTGGTTGGACATCGTTCTTCTTTCTCCTGAAGTCCACCACAAGCTCCTTTGTTTTCTTTGTATTTATGAGCAAGTTGTTAGCTCTGCACCACTTCGTCAGCTGCTACTAGCTAGGGATCATGGGAGTTGTAGGCCAAGAACATCTGGAGGGCCGAGGTTGAGGAAGCCTGGTCAAGAGTTACCCTTCTACAACTTTCCCACAGCTCTTAGCCATTCCTCCACTGCCTGGGTCTTAAAGGAGCGAGAGGTTCCAGCGACTGCATTCTGTTTCGCTGGTTTGGAACACTGAAAATACAGGTGCCATTTCTGGGTTAGGACCTCAGAAGTCTCAGGAAGGACCTGAATGGTCTGTGGTTCAGCTCTCTGGTTTCTGCATTCTGTTTAGGAACTGTGTTGCCTCCTGCTCCCATTTCCTCGGCTCTCTCTGTGCTGCAACCTTGCCAGCCATTCTGGGAACCTACTAATGTTTAGGCAAGAAACCAAGCAAATGGAGGGCAATCATCCATATTTCTGATAACCAGATGGACTTCCTTGATCCAGCAACTACCCACAGGCTTCTCTCTGGCTTGTGACAATGTGCCACCCCCATATGCGGTCTCTGGCTGTAAATTGCTGTAAATCTAAGGACAACCTATCCTTTTTGTTTCTCTTGACTCATTGGACTAGGTTGCCAGCATATAAATGCGGGGGGGGGGGGAAGGTGGTGGTGTTTAGACAGCCAGTGGAAACAGATCCCTTATTGTGTTCACAGGTGTTAAGTACTTCTTCCACCATTCGATGCTGCCTGTGTTAAGAGACAAGGAAGGAAGGGGATTTTACAGGAGATGTTCATGATATCATAGAGTTGGAAGGGACCCTGAGGAACATCTTGTCCAACCCCCTGCAATGCAGGAATATATGCAGTTATCCCTTATGGGGATCGAACCTGCAACCTTGGCATTATCAGCACTCTAACCAACTAATCTAATCCACGAGGAATCAAATGCTGGTGTTCCAATAACACTGGCTACCAAAGCAGTGAGTAACTATCATGCGCCATACACTTCGCTATCTCTTGTGGGATGTGAGGATATTTGAAATACGTGCTCCGCGTTCCCACCACCAAAACAAAACAAAAACCCGAGTAAATCGTATCTGTTGCATTAATGTGCACTTTAATGACAGGATACTAAAACGTGATGTCATAGGGTGCAAAATTCAATTACAGAATTCCCTGCCCAAAGACATCTTGGTGGTCACTAGCTTTGAAGTGGCTTTAATATGAGATTAGACAAATTCACAAAGGATATGGCTATCAATGACTATCTGTGAAGTTAAGTGCAGTATACTTAACATGAAGTATACTCCATGTTCACATGCAGTATACTGGGGACAATCAATCCTGGAGGGCTGTTCCCTTCACATCCTTGTAGACTTCCTGGAGGGATCTACTCAGGCACTGCTGGACTGGATTAGACCCTTGGTCTTATCCAGCACAGCTACTCTTCCCTACTTATATTCTTTAACTTTACTAGCCCTTTTGAGTCTTGAACCCCATATTGCAGTTTGCTACTTGAAATAAATGTCGGCTCTCCGTTCTCATGCAGTTTGTGGTCGCAGGCTGAATTTAGAGCAGCTACGCACACAGAAAATGGCAGCAAGATTTAGGTCAGTATATAGTTACCCTCCCCCACTCCTACACTTTGAAAAGAAGCCATGGAACAAAAATCGTCACAACAACAAAAGTTCACAACGCTGGTGGATTGAAAACAACCTGGGGTGAAACAGCACCAGTGGGCACCTGCGTATTTGAAAGCTAACAAGGTGTGATAGTGTCTTACCTGAATTATAAACCAGGGAGTTCACCCACCCCTTCAAAAACAACAACACACAATCCGATATGTGTCTGCTCAGAAGTAAGCCCCATTGTACTACAGTAAATGAAACTTACTCCCAGGTATATTCGATTGCAGACTTGGCTATCTGTATCCCTGTTCCAAAACAAGCATGGTACCTAAACAACAACATACGCACATTCAAGTGCGATGTCAGAATGATATCAAATTTATTCTGAATTATAAGCGCATAATGCAGTGTATGTCTTATATATATAGATCAGTTCATCTTGATACCGGCTTATATCCATGACATATTTTACATAAAGGGGCCATATTTGAGCTTTTGCCACAGTATTGGTTTGCGACACAAGGAAAGCAAACTTGCAACAGCTATTTGCATAGATGTGGAACAATAAATTTAAAAACGTTGTTGGGGGGGGGAGGGGAGATGCATTCTAGCCTAGCTCTTTCCCTGAACTTCATCAACCAGCCGCCGATCTGCATGCATCATTTCATTAAAAAGCGACGCGTCTGCATGCACAGACTGCTTCCAGAACGAGAAAAGGAAGAGAGATCCTTACGTTACCATTCCTTTTCCTTCGAGGATCTCATGGGCCGGAGCTTCGTTTTGCAGGCTCCCTGCGCGCAGCGGAAAGGGATACTCTCGGATGCCCGGTCCCATTATATGCGAATGGCTGCTTTGGGGTTGTCGTTGTCGCTGCGATTGCTTTTACATCGGCTGATGCGCGATTCTACACCTTGCAGAATCAGATCCTCTCTCCAGCATCCTTTGGTGCGCCCAAGGCAGAGCAAGGAAGCGAAGGGACGCGGGGTATCTTTCCACTTCGCAGCCTCCGGTTGCTGCAGTAAACAAACCCCATGCATTCCTCCCCGGCGCTCTGTCTGTCTCTCCACGTGACTTCCCTTATCATATCAGTGAGATTTAATCAGCCTTCTCACCCCCGTGGTATCAGAGTCCTCGGCGCGCGCGCGCGCACACACACACGAGCCCGGACTTTGCACAAGAGGCAGCTGCATTATTTATCTAGCCGCGTCTGCAGATCCTTGCAAAGCCGTCATCGCCTGGATATGGAAGCAGAACATTGCCCCCCTCCACCAAATCCCCAGTGCTGGGTAGGTGGGCCATTGAAGTCGCAAGGCATTGTGGTCTCCCGGAGGGACTTCCCTGTGCGGAGGGAAGAGACCATCTGGAGGGATGCAAAAACGTATAATTGCTTTATTATTATTTTGCGATCGTCCGAGAGAGGATGAGATGGGGGAGAGGTCTGAAAGATGGAGAGCCCCATCCCAAGGGAAGAAGGGAGGAAACGGCTTTGGAAAGGCAAATGAGAAGACCGCATTCATTCATTCATTCATTTAGTATACCACCCTATACCCGCAGGTCTCCGAAAGCGTGATGGCATCAAGGCAGCCGCATCCCTGGTTTCTGCTTGTGAGCCAAAATAAAACCGCTTCCTTCTCATCCTGGAGCCTACCTGTAAATTGTTGGTAAAGCTTCAGGAGTAGGAGTTGGGTGGGTGTGTCAATGTTGCAGGAGCAGGGAAACCCCCCAAGGGGTGAAGATACACCCGCCCCCATGTGAACAGCAGTGTGCCAACGGAGAAACGGCATCACTGCATTTTAAGGTACTAATGTGAACATACCCTAAGAGTTATGGAGAGCTCAAAACCTTTCACTCTCTTTTGAGACCTTTTATTTGGCCTAATAAAGTCATTGCTCCAGTCCAAATTCTGTAATTTTTCATTTCATTTTAATGCTTCCTTTCTCCTCCACGGGCAGGGTGTCCATTCCTTTGAGTGAAGGACAACCTTCCTTGTAGGTTTCTAAGCAGAGTGGCCATCTGTCATGGATGCATTATCTGAGATTCGTCTATTGCAGGCGGTTGGACTAGATGACCCTCGGCGACCTCTCCAACTCTACAGTACCTAGTCCCAAGTCTGGTTTAAAGATGGGCCTTTTAGCGATGGGCAGGAACAGCCTTAAATATACCCACCCACATTTAGCATCTAGTCCTCTGACTGTAATGTTAGTTCCACCCTCCAGTCATTTTCTGGGGAGGGAGGACACAACTATTTCACTCCTTGCCTTACTGAAAGATTAAGAAAGAACATATTTTGTTTTGGAAAAACTTGCTCCATGCCAAAGTGCCATGCGACTCTAACATTTTGTTTTGTTTTGTTTTCCTATAAAATGAATAAAATAGATTTAAAAAAAAAACAAATTTTAGGGGTATGTTGGGCCAAATAAAGCCCAGAAGGTTAAAAGGCTGTTTAGTAGAGGGAAAAATAAAGATAACCACTTGGTGGCAGCAGCGAACCTAAACAAGAAGGGGCGGATTCGTATGGCTGGTTTTCTTGTTAGGAACCGAGCGATTGCTTTTAAGAAACGATAATAATAATAATAATAATAATGATGATGATGATGATGATGATGGCCACTGATGCTACAATGTCAAAGGTAAACCAGGGAGAGTAGGCAACACAAGCAGGAGGTTTTAGGGGTTAGCTGACCGACGGTGCATTCCGAAAGATGTTTCCTGGTAAATAAGTCCGTTGAGCTAAATAGGTAGCGCACAATCCCAGGCAAGGGCACATAGGAGTGCAGTCCGAGGATGGGGCACGTGTGGCCCCGCGGTTGCCCTTCGACTCCAATTCCCATCAGCCACGGCCAACGGCCAGGGATGATGGGGGTTGTAGTTCAAGCAAATGCCGAGAAGCTCCTCATCATCCGCACAAGGCGGAGGTGGCGGCGATGGAGTTTCCCTTTCAGTTTTCTTGGAATTCGCGCCACAGCAGAGAGACATGCACGACCACCTCCATAGGACCCTCGTCTCCGCATTTCGTTGCCAAGACCTCCACGTTCACGTGCGTGAGAAAGGAGGGATTACTCTCGGGCGTGCTGACTGGGGCTTGATGGGAGTTGTAGTCCAAAACGCCTTGCTGCCGTGCATCCTGATCTCACACCCCCAGGCTCCTGTTCCGTTTGCCAGGCAATGCAATTTTTGTTTTGTAAAATGTCTCTCTCTGTTACATCAAGGGTCCAGCCAGTAGTGTTACGATAGTGTCTTTATTCATAGCAGCAGGTAAGTCACAGCACACGAACAGAACAGTAACAGAACTCACACATCCCCAGCTCTCCTGCTATATATAAGCACCTGGGATAGCCAAGCCCATCCAGGTGCAACTAATTAAAAGCAATCCCTCCCAATAACCAGTTCCTGACTACTCCAGTGTTGTGCCTCTACTTCAGTACACAACACTCTCCAGCCATTTCCTCTCCTTTGCTCCACCTTGTTTTTTTCCCTTTACGCTTCCTCTCTGCGCGGTGCATGGTCCACCCCACTATTCCCCGTGCTGCTTTTGCTTTTGCTTTCTTGCATTTTTGACCCCCATCCCCTCCCCGCCTCCCAGGGAGGAAGGGCAGGAGGAAGGGCACCGCCGGCTTCCCTCGCTGCTCGCGCGCAGCCGCGGGCCGATTCCTTGCGCGCACGCGGAGCCGAGGGGCGGGCGCCCGGGCGAGCGGCGTGGCCGCGGCAGCTGCCAATTGCAATGTCCGGGCGGGCCCTGGCGTCACAGAGGGCGTGCTCCCGCTTCCCCGGTTGCAAAGCGGCCACATCTCTCTCTTTTCCCCTTTTTTTACGTCGGAATCAGCTGGGCGGCCGCAGAGAGCGACGAGATCCGCTAGCAACCGCCTGCCTGCCTGCGTCGCTTGGACAGCTTACTCGCTGGGTGTGCGCCCCTGCCTGGTGCGGAGCGAAAACCTGCCGACCCCCGTGCAATCCACGCCAGGGGCTCGCGGGGCCGGGGGCAGCCAGCGCGCAGTTGGATGTGGGGTGCAGAGTCGCCAAACACGGACTCCGCCTCCAGCCGGAGCCCCCATCCATCTTCCAGCAGCAACGCCATCCCAGCCGACAGCCTCCAGGCTCCCATCCCTGGAGGAGGCGGCCTGCGGACTCCCTCCAGCTTGTCCGACAGCCTCGACTCCCTCTCTGCGAAGCCCAACAGCCTCCAAGCCCCTTCCAGCCCAGGGAGCGCTCGGGGCTCCTCCAGTATCCAGAGCGACAGCCTCGATTCCCTCGCAGGCTACCCGGACAGTTGGGCATCTTTCAGCCACCTGCAAGACAGCCTCAACCAGGGTGACAGCCTCGACTCTCTCAACGTCTACCGCAGCAGCCTCCGGCCTGTCTTCAGCCTCTGCGACAGCCTCGACACGCCCAGCGTCCAGAGAGACAGCCTCCAGTCGGTGACCAGCGTTTGCGACAGCACCCAGGCCTCCAGCATCCAGTGCGACAGCCTCGACTCGCCCTGCAGCCTGTGTGATAGCCTCGAGACGCCTGTCACTCAGCATCATTGCCCTGGGTCCTTCAGTGTCTGAAGGCTAAAAGGCCGGGCCAGGCTCCCCATCACTAAGTGCCATCTCCCCAGAAGCCGCTAACTGCTCCTTAAAAAGCAACCACTTGCTGCCATGTCTCGGCAGAAGCTGTCGGCAGGAGGGTCGCTGCCCGCTCAAGCCGCTCAGCCGCCCGAGCACATGGTGCCGAGGGCCCCGCGGAGGACTCCCAGCTACCTCTCCGACCTCTACCAGAACATGCTGCGGGAAGAAGAGGCCCGGAGCACGGAGAGGAGGCGGTACCAGCATGGCGGCAGCAGCACCAGCCTCCGGGGTGCCTCCGTCTCCGAGGAGATGCAGCAGAGGCATCCTCAGAGTGCGGCGGCGGCAAACTGTGACCCGCACCTTAGGCCCATCATGCGCCGCCGGGCCAGGTCCTTGCCCAGCTCTCCGGAGAGGAGGAGGAGTATGATGGCGCCGTGCCACGTCCCGGGGTGCAGCACCCGCCGGAACAAAGTCCGCTTTGCCGACGCTCTGGGCCTGGACCTGGCCGAGGTGAAAGTGTTCCAGGTCGGGGAAGATCCGTCCATCCCTCTGCACGTTCTCTCCAGGCTGTCCATCAATTCCGACCTTTGCTGCAGCAGGCTGGACCTGGAGTTCACCATGCAGTGCCTGGTGCCCGACTTCCGGCAGCCTGCGGACTGCGAGGACTTCCACAGCCGCCTGCAGCGGCAGCTGGTGTGCCTGGAGCGGGTGACCAGCTCAGATCTGGGTCTGAACGGCACCGTCCAAGTGGTCAACCTGGCCTTTGAGAAGCAGGTGGCTGTGAGATACACCTTCAACCGTTGGAGGGGTCAGCACGAAGTCAGTGCCCAGTGGCACAGCAGCGTTCCCGGGAAGGAGGGGCAGGCCCAGGCGGATGTCTTCGCTTTCTTCCTTCCCGTGGCGCCCTTCCTCCTCCAGCTGAGCTCAGTGGTTGAGTTTGCAGTACTGTACCGAGTCAACGGGCAGGAGTACTGGGATAACAACCGAGGGGAGAACTTCGCCCTCACCTGTCGGAGTCACCCACTCAAGATGCCCAGGGAATGTGAAGAGAGCTGGATTCACTTCATCTAAGCAAAGCGAGGAGATGGAAAGAGCTATTTGCAGTTCTCCGGCCCTTGTCCTCCTTTGGCATTTCTCCCCTTCCAGAGGCACCAAAGAATGGCACAGATCCTTCGAAATAAAAGAGTAACAAGTGATCGTCACAAAAGCTATTTATAGAAGAGAGTTAAAGGATAAAGGGCTATAGCCTACACTGAGTTGCAACCAAATGAGTAAATCACTGCGGAAAAGACCCTGTCGGGAGATCCAAGCCAATTTCTTTTATTGCTTTGAATCAACTCTTGCAGCAGACTATGAAATATATATTAGGGTATTTTCAATCAATCATACAAATTATTTTTTTCACTTTTTGACACTGGCTATCGTTTTGCACTTCAGTCAATGCACTTTTGCACTTTTTTGTCTTGTAAGTATTGCTCTTGCTGCTTCACAGCAGAAAAATGTCTGCACTGGTCAAAGACACTGCAGGGTCTTGGCTGCAAAAGGGATGTTAATAAATACAACTGATGTTTAAATAGAAATATATTTTTTACATTGTATTTTATTACGCACACCTGACAGTGTCCCTATATTGGGCGTTTTGAGTTCCTAAAAAGGATTATTTGGAAGAGGACCGCTTGTTGCGAAAGAAAGACAAACTGCGGTTTTGGTTTTGCTGGAAAATTCCTCCATTTTAAAGTCGGAACATATTTGTAGGAAGGAACAACAGCCTATGCAGAGCTGCTTCTTTCCTTGCTTGCTTTAGTTCGCAGAACAGTTTTGCACTTTTGTAATATATGCCATCAGAGGGTAATGGAATACTGATCAAATCCTTATCATGCAGTATTGCTGGAATATAAGATATAGGAATGCGGTTCATCTATACAGCTAAGACAGCCAATATTTGTAA
This sequence comes from Darevskia mixta, assembly GCA_034641385.1. NCBI lineage: Eukaryota > Metazoa > Chordata > Lepidosauria > Squamata > Lacertidae > Darevskia > Darevskia mixta. The sequence goes on from JAWWNH010000029.1 coordinate 63,013,764, forward strand.
AAGAGAAATAAGGCTGAACTTTACAAAAGTAAAACGTTCTCTGAAATGCTTAGATAAAACGCAGATGATGACATCGCAGTTGCTGATAAACTGCAGTTGGATATTAGGAATGTTTCGATTCAGGATATATGTATGCGCTTAGGCTGCAAGAGGCCTTGGGTTCAAATTCCAAACAAGCCATGGTGTTTTGCCCTTGAATGCAGGATTATTCCCCCACCCTCCCCCCAAGAAATATTGTCAGAAGGGTGGTTGATCTGGATCAATAAGCATGGGGGGCACAGGAAGAGTCTGCTGTCCATCTGCCGCCATGCTAAGGTCCACCCCAGTGCCTCAAATGCTGCCCATTTGTGGTAGTGGGAAACCTTACATTTGGGGGCAGAACTCTGTTGGGCTGCACACACCCCATACATATAAAGCATGTGTCTTTCTCCAACGAATCCTGGGAACCGTAGCTTGTTAAGGGCGCTGGGAATTGTAGCTCTGTGAAGGAGAAACTACAAATACTCGGCTTCTTTGAGGGAAAGCCGTGCGTATGATGTTCAGTTCTACGGGTTCCTTTGGAAAGGTGCTGAGAGAGAACTTCTGTATGCATTTCCAGTAGGAATGTATAAAGTTAAAAGCTGTGATTGAGGATGGAATCGCATGTTCATGTGCCATGTTTCTGCTGCAGCTTATATACGTGTGTGTTAGGGCGATTTCTGGACCTACCATAGGTTTAGGCACCTATATGTGCTGTTAATAGCGAGCTACTTCGAGAAGCTCGCCATTACTGACAATGCTAATGATGATGATTAAGATAGATCTGCATTTCTGTGCATGGTAGGACTAAGCGTAGCCCTCAGCTGAAGATGTGGCATGAACATATGAGCCCCGACACTGGAACATGTCATAAATCAAATATCTAATATTAACTAGGCCACACCTGAGCACTGAGTATCAGTGCAAATGATATCTGGGGAAACCAAAACCTCACTCCCCTATTTTGCCTTGTATTGTTGTAGCTGTATGCGAAGCAGCATTGTAGCAACATGGATAGCTCAGTCGGTTAGATCATGGCGCTGATAATGCCAAGGTTGTAGGTTTGATCCCCCGTAAGGGTCAGCTGTATATTCCTACATTGCAGGGGGTTGGGCTAGATCAGGGGTTTCCCAAACTTGGGTCTTTGGCTGTTTTGGGACTACAACTCCCATCATTCCTAGCTAGCAGGATCAGGGGTCAGGGATAATGGGAAGTGTAGTCCGAAAACAGCTGGAGACCCAGGTTTGGGGTGATCTTCATGGTCCCTTCCAACTCTTATGATTCTGAGTTGGCCACTTGGTCATTTATTTAGCAGTGTTTACACTGACTGGCTTGGGCTCTCCAGGGTTTTGGGCGTTGTCCTAGCTGTCCTTGAACCTGGGACCTTCTGTGTGAAAAAGATGGGCTCTGCACTGAGTTTTGGGAGCATGTTCACTTTGTTCCTACATGACGAAGGTCCTTGGTTTCAAGTTTCCTGTATTTTGGAATGGGCCTGGGCCTTGGGAAATCTGAGGGCAGCTATAAGGCAGTGCATTCCAGGCATGCATAACCTCATGGAGGCTGGAAGGGATCCCAGAGACCCAGAGTAGAAACTCATCTCAGCTGTACATTGGCTTCCGTGCGGGAGGTTTCCTCAAGGGGCCATCTTTCAGATATCGGAGCTCCTTTGAAGGGTCTGGCTGGCATTAAAGGAGCGTGGAGTAGTGGAAAATCTATTCTTTATTGGTGACTAAACCAACAAGCACGTTCGTTTGTCTTGTTTATGAAGTAAGCAGTAAGCAGATTGTGGAGATTTTAAATCTAATGGAGTTTCCCTGCTGAGTTCAGTAGAAGTTCAGCAAACTCGCCATGTGTGGGTCCTTATGCAAACACCATCCCTGTAGAGAGGAAGCTTGGGGGAAGCCTGAGGCTTACAGAAGTACAAAAAAATCTTTATGGAAAAAACCGATAGTGGGATGGGAAGCACAGACCACTGACAACTGAGCATCCTCTGTGAGCATAAAACGCTGATCAAATAGTTGTTGTTTTTTTTAAAAAAATCAAAGTATGGGGTGAAGCAGAATGGAATGGAATAGATCAGGGGGCGGCAACGTTTACCGGCCATGGGCCGGATCATTTCCATGGAGTTCGTCCGTGGGCCGGACATGCTCAGCGTGATGCTGGAAATCGCGTTTCCGGCTCCGGAAATCGCTTCTGCGCATGTCCAGACGCTGAAAATCGTGCCTGCGCAGAAGCAATTTTCAGTGTCTGGACATGCACAGACATGGTTTCTGATATCTGCGCATGCGCAGATGCCATTTCCGGCACCACTCGGCAAGTCGCCGCACCGCGCTGCGCTGCTCAAGCGCAGCTCAAGCGCAGCACGCGGAAGACTTGCCGAGTGGGCGGCTTGGTTTGCAGGCGGTTCGTGGACCGGTAAAACGGCCTTCGTGGGCCACATCCGGCCCATGGAATAGATCATATCATAGAAGAGGACCTGGCTGGCTGGTGCCCTGACCTGGAGCAATCCACAGTGGAACATATTTTGTTGCAGGTTTCACCAGAACACCTCGAGTATGCAAATAAATAATAATTAAGATGTCCATACGGTATTGTAAGGGACCCAGGTGGCACTGTGGGTTAAACCACAGAGCCTAGGGCTTGCTGATCAGAAGGTCGGCGGTTCGAATCCCTGCGACGGGGTGACCTCCCATTGCTCGGCCCCAGCTCCTGCCCACCTAGCAGTTTGAAAGCACGTCAGAGTGCAAGTAGATAAATAGGTACCGCTCTGGCGGGAAGGTAAACGGCGTTTCCGTGCGCTGCACTGGTTCACCAGAAGCGGCTTTGTCATGCTGGCCACATGACCCGGAAGCTGTACGCCGGCTCCCTCGGCCAATAAAGCGAGATGAGCGCCGCAACCCCAGAGTCGGACAAGACTGGACCTAATGTTCAGGGGTCCCTTTATCCTTTACCTATGGTATTATACTCGTGACTCTTACGCTGTGATTGCATAAGGTTTTCTGCTTCATGTGGTGGCTGTTGGGTATTTTTAAAAGCACGATTGCCTATCCAAGCTCTTGAAAGAGGGTTGTTTATGATAGCAGGGAAGATGCACTGTTGTAAGATCCAAACACACCTGCACACTGCACTGTGACTGTTGGTTGGATGATTGCTTACTGTGGGTCTGCATGGCCACAACACCAATCCTTGTGCCATTCCGTGCAATGCTATGCTGTGTTTGGGGAAGTTCAGTGTCCTTGCGGCCTTTTTTGTTTTACTCCCCTTTTTATCAGAGCATCACAACAAAGAAGTGCTGCCCAGCCCAGCACTGAAGGAGTAAACCAGGGCTGGTGCTGTAAATAAGAACATGTGGGTTACATTCCTGTATCATGTAGTCTGGAGTTTTGTTCCCTTCAGCCTAATGCCCCTGGAAGATAAAAGTCATAAGCATGGCATGAAGGTCATAGTTATCGTCCCCTGTTGTTGTCTCCAGCGCTTGGTACTCAAAAAGGAGCATATTGCCTCGGGGTGCAGTCCTTTGAATTAACAGCTCTCAACAAAATAGCACTTTAAAAATAAAGATTGGTGCCATGACAGAGACCCTGGGGAAAATTAAGAAGCTGGGGGACCGCAGTTTGGTTTCCCTATGCCAACTAAGCTCACATGGTCTTGCAGACCTTTACAAAGATGTCTTGGGAAACTCCTAAATGCCAGGGTTCATCACGAAAATGTGTATTTGCATGCCACGCAAAAGGGAGGAAAAGTCACCTCAGGGTGATTTTTACTATGCAAAATATACATTTTGCGTAGTAAAATTTATATTTCTTAATTAGGAGTCTCTAGAAGTTTGTGTATGATTTCTGTGTGGTTTCTTTCTTAGGGAATAATTTCTTCTACCTGGTTAGGAGGAAAGGGTTAACTGAGTAGCACAACTTCTAGGGCTTACAGAATATGGGGGAGGCATTGCATTTTTCTCTACACTGTGATGTGTAAATGGGGAAAGCAAGAGCAAAAACTTTACTGAACTACTTGATTATAAAAAAGAGTTTGGATTTGATATCCCGCTTTATCACTACCCGAAGGAGTCTCAAAGCAGCTAACAATCTCCTTTCCCTTTCTCCCCCACAACAAACACTCTGTGAGGTGAGTGGGGCTGAGAGACCTCAAAGAAGTGTGACTAGCCCAAGGTCACCCAGCAGCTGCATGTGGAGGAGCGGAGACGCGAACCCGGTTCCCCAGATTACGAGTCCACCGCTCTTAACCACTACACCACACTGGCTCTCAAAGTTGCAATCCTAGGCACACTTACCTGAGAGTAGGTCCCATTACTCAACGGGACATGCTTCTGAGTTGACATGTATAGGATCGTCCTGTAAATGTCTCAGAAATATACTTGCATATATTACATCAGTTGTTGCAACCCAGCATCTATTGAACATTCATGCTTTATTTACACAAATTTAATAGGGAGGTTGTATAACATTGGCTGTTTCTGGAGCATTCTGTTTTGGGTTTTTTTTGGGGGGGGCGTTTATATGACATTGTGACAAGCAATTGTTATCCCATACTTCTCAGGGCATTGCTTTCCTTACTGCAAAAGATCTGATTTGGGGAGGGGATTGTGTTTGTTGTGCAAAAGTGCCAGATCACTTTTTATTGTGCAACCTGAATTTGCCAGTATACCACTGAATTGCACCAACAAAATAGTGACACCCTGGAAAGAAAAAAAAACCAAGGTGATTTGTGCAAATGTCTATTGTTTGTGTGGCCACTGCCGTTTTTACAGACTAATTTTCCTGATAGATGCTGAGCTGTATTTTATTTTATATAGGGCAGCAAAGGTGCATCCAGGAAAAGCATGGAAGACAAATATTCTCTGAGAAACAGGCATCTAAAGTAGTGCTAAAAAAAACCCATTGCAGCGTACGCGCTGCTAACTGCCTCTATTAGGGGCCGAACCTCTGCCAAATGGTGGCATATGTCAACCCCTAGTGTTAGTGGAGGCTTCGGACTGCATTAACACTGCCAGAATATGCTAAGCCAAGATTCTGTTTAAAGGTTAGGTCAGGTATTTTGCACTGGCTAAGGGGAGAGTGACACGAGAAATCTGGCTTAAGTCTGCAGGGAGAAGAATTTGCTCATGCAAAGTCCCATAATTAAGGCCTCTAATATGCAAGTCATACTATCAGTCCCTATACTGCCAGTGCCTCTGGAGAAGTACAAATCAGTAAATCATTCTCATTAAGCCTTCAGTGTAACATTACAGACCATGTTGGATAGGGATGGCTAGCGATCATTTTCATTAGATGCGCAAAATAGCATTTGTTGAAGTGTTGCTGTGATATGTGTGGACATTAGTCACCGTTTCCATCTATTGTGGGTGCCAGAGCACCACGCTCCCCCTTTCCCTTCTGCTAAATTGCTTCTCCTCCCCAATTTCCAAATCAGCTGCATTCGCCCCATCTGAAAAGTTGAGACATCAAATCTGAATTCTGCCTGATTTGGCCTTGCAGCTTTTACTTCCATCGTGCAAAGGCAGTTTTGTCATCTTTTGCATACAGTTCTCAGGGCAGTCAATATATTGGATTTGCATTGTCTCCTCTACCCATGTTAAGATTTATGTTTCATTGATGATTTGTCATGTTTAAAAGCACTTTAAAAAAAGATGCTGTATTTACAATATTTGTCCAGCAACTGAATGTCTTTCAGCACACAATATGTTTGAGATTCGGTTTTGGGAATGATATATACAGAAAGTATTGTTGGATCGGATCCAGACTAGATCATACTTAAAATAGACCCTTTCAGTGGATCTACTCTAACTATGACTAAATCTGGATCCAAGTAACTTGAGAAGAAAGAATTGTTAATACCTATAATACCATACAGGAATAAAATTAATTGCAGGTTTAAACTTAAATGCACTAAGTCAGCTATCTTTTTTAAAGAAAATCTTGTAGTATTCTTTCATGGCTATTACATATCATGTGTTACGTTTGACCACTTTTGCAAAACATGCTTATATTCGATTAAATGCATTTTTCAGAGTGGCATGTAATTCTTTGTGATGCTTTCATTTAGCATACATGCTCATTATTGCTTTCATAGAGCGGAAATGCTGAATGCCTTAACGCAGGACAGTCGCGGGTGAATTTTGAGGTATAAAATTTGAAAATCTACAACTAGGGGCCGTTGCTGCTGGTGGTTTTGCTCGCCAGCCCTGCCAAACCCTGCCCCCCTCCCTTGACCCCTCACCAACCCCTGCTCTTCACCAGTCCCCACCCTTTCCCCTTGTCCCCTTGCCTTAAAACCCCGGCCCCACCTTAAAGCTCATTCAGTCATTGCCTAGGTGAGCCACAGAGGAACAACAACCACCTGGGTACCTGTTCCTCTGTGCCTCACCTGGGCTGCTCATCTGCCTGGGCTGCCCACCCGCTGTTCTGTTGTCACCTTACAGCAGTGGTGTCCAAACTTTTTTCAAAGAGGGCCAGATTTGATGAAGTGAAGGGCTGTGAGGGCCGACCAAAGGGCCGACCAAAGTTGTTAACCTTTTTTTAGGATTGAAGTTGTTGAGCTTTTTTTTAGGATTTTACCCCAGGAAATACCGGTAAACTGCTGCAGGGGCCGGATTAAACCGACCGGCGGGCCGGATTAGGCCCCCGAAATGGACTTTGGACATGCCTGCATTACAGCTTGCATGGCTGCCCGTTGGCTGCCTATTGCCTTTTCCTGCAAACCGCAGCATGGCAACGTTCTTATGCAGATAGGTAGAAATGTTTATTGAGTAATTCAGGGGGCACTTGGCAAAGTCCTTTGCAATTGGTTTCACTCTTGCATGAAGTTCATCTTTTCAAGCAGCCACTTGGAACACGGCTATATTTTAATTGAAGCAGCCCATCTGTAGAATGGGAAAAGAATAATGAGTTATGTAGCACATCAATGTGCCTAACTTGTCTATGCCACAGGCTGAAATTGTAGAGTCCTTAAAGTGGTCGAAGACATGTTAATCCTAAACTGACATGAGGTGTGTGTGTGTGTGTGTCCAAAATCTGCAAACGTTTTTGCACCCAATGAGAAAAGCCCTGGATTTCTAGCCATTTTGGGGCACACAAAAGTGTTTACAGGACGCTGTTGCTGAGGTAACCAGACCAATGCTAACCGTCTTCCTTTGTGGAACTGGCTAGCATTGAAACCACCAGTGCATCATGGGAAAAAGAAGTGTTGCTGTGGCAATGCCTTCCCTTCCCCCACAAGACTGAGGGAAATAGAATGGGTTTTTTTGTTTTGGTTTTTTTTGTTTTTTGCTTTGGGTGACATTACCGTACTAGATAACTAGTCAGATTTGGCTAGCCACTGTGGGAACAAAATGATGGACTACATAGGCTTTTGGTCTGCTCCAGCAGAGTTCTTCTTGTGTTCTTGGACTTAGAATCATAGAGTTGGAAGGGAATCTTAAGGATCATTTAGTCCAACCCCTTGCAATGCAGGGATATGCAACCTCACGGGGTTGTTGTGCGAATAAAATGAGAGAACCATATATGCCACTTTGAGGTGTTTTGTGTGTGTAAACTTCTTGAATTAAAGCTTTTGAAATTGGCATGGTAAACTGGGTGCACCATTTTAGTCAAGTACATGTTTAAATCAAGTTAAGGGCAAAGCAAAAAACAAAACAAAATACCCTTACACTGGGCTGAGGAGGTTTTGAGTTCAGTGGAAGCATCCCTTCGCTTGGCTTTCCCAGCTGGGCTGGCCTCCCACCAGCCTCTGCTGATGCTGTGACCTAAGCGCCACTACACTTACGTTTAGTGCTCACCTGCCCCTTCCTCTTGCTGGACACGTGGCCAAGTGAAAGGCTCTCTGGTGCTTTTCTTGACAGGAAAGCCCCAAAGTAGTGAGGCCCAAAGTGGAGCCAGCTTGAGAGGTCTGGAGGGTGTGTCACCCTCCGGACCTCTCGAGCTGGCTCCACTTTGGGCCTCACTACTTTGGGGTAGTGAGAACAGGGCCTTCTCTGCAGTGGCTCCCCCTCTGTGGAATGCTCTCCCCAGGAAAGTTCGCCTGGCACCTTCATTATACACCTTTAGGGGCCAGGCAGGGATTCGAACTGCCGGCCTTCCGATCGGCAAGCCCCTAGGCTCTGTGGTTTAGACCACAGCGCCACCCGCGTCCCTTAACCTGCCTTTACAGTACACTATATCTTTAAAGCACATTCGAATCACATTCTTTCCCTCAAAGAATTCTGGGCACTGAAGTTTACCCCTCACAGTTATCATTCCCAGCAACCCTTAACAAACTACAGCGCCCAGGATTCTTTGAGGGGCAAAATGTTCTCCGAATGTGTTTAAAAGCTGCGGTGTACTGTATGGGCAGCCTAGGTTTGTATAGTTAGTTACCTTCCTTTTCTTATTACACTATTTATTTTTTATTCCTTTTCTTATGTTACAGTGACATCTGGTGGTGCTTGTAAAATTTCCTCACAATGCTAATCCTTCCTATTCCTTTTTAAAAAGCATGTTAGTACAAGCGGAACAGTGCTTGAAATGGCATACTTAGAAAATCCTTATACTGATTTGAATAAAGTGACACCAGGGTTCTCACTACTGGAGAATTTCCTTTTTTCTTTCTCAGTCTGTAGGGACAACAGTGTTTTACCTCAACACTTATAATTCTACATCCCTTTATATGTGCAAGCTGTATCTCAGTAAACCACACATGCTTACCCCCTAATGAGTTCCTGTTTCTCACATGCACACGTATTTTTAAAAATAATGTTATAATTTGGGAAGAATGTCATAGAATCATAGAACTGTAGTGTTGGAGGGACCCATGGGCTATATATGGGGCCATGGACACTGAGATCCAGCGCTGAGGGCCTTCTGGCGGTTCCCTCACTGCGAGAAGCAAAGCTACAGGGAACCAGGCAGAGGGCCTTCTCGGTAGTGGCGCCTGCCCTGTGGAACGCCCTCCCATCAAAGGTTAAAAGGATAAACAATTACATGACATTTAGAAAACACCTGAAGGCAGCCCTGTTCAGGGAAGTTTTTAATCTGTGATGTGTTAATGTATTTTAATGTTTGCTGGAAGCCGCCCAGAGTGGCTGGGGAGACCCAGCCAGATGGGCAGGGTACAAATAATAAATTATTATTATTATTATTATTATTATTATTATTATTATTATTATTATTATTATATATTCCAACCCCCTACAATGCAAGAAACTCAATGAGATAATCCATGACAAATGGCCATCCAACCTCTGCTTAAAAACATCCGAGGAAGGAGAATCCACCACCTCTCACAGCCCCTGTTGAACAGCTCTTACTGTCAGAAAGGTCTTCTTGAGTTTTAGTCTGAATCTCCTTTCTTGGAACTTGAAGCCATTAGTTCGAGTCCTACTCTTTGGAGCAGGAGAAAACAAGCGTGCTGCATCCTCCGTGTGATAAGCCCTTGAGATATTTGAAGATGGCTTTGATGAAGCCTGCAAAAATTAGTCGATCAAGATATCAGCTTCAGAAGTAACGAAGATCAGTTACAAAGGCATTCACTGGGCATAACGGCTAAAAAAAGAAAAGGGGGTTTTATGGAGGAGACTCTAAGTCTATCCTGCTAAGAACTTGAAGGCAATTTTGGGGTTGGTGACTGCTGGGGATCCAGGAAATTCCCGATGAGCGGTTATGTGCTATCCAATGGTGGAAACTTAAGTGGGAAGAATATTCTGAGGCCCCAGCATGCAACAAAGTATGCTGCCGTCACTAATTTAGATGCTGAGAAATGTAGCTTGGTGAGTGACAGTCAGCTATTAATTCCATCGCTTGCTGGATTAAGGGCTGGCTCTACTCTTAGGCAAATGAGCCAACTGGGTTAAGAAACAGATGCCTCCACTGAAGGACAGAGCTATGTTTGCCTTGCACCATCTAAAGTGTGTTAAAGTGGAGCAGAGTATGCTGTCCCCAGGGGCAATGGGTAACATCACCCAAATGTATTTTGTTTTTTTCAGGGAACTTGTGGAGTACAGTGTATGTAATCAGAAGATGTGGGGATCAGGTTCTCAGATGTGAGAACACAAAATGCCTTTGTCTTTAGTTCTCAAGAAGCAAATGCATGCAGTCTCAACACTGAACTATGTATGATGCTTGAATAACCCACAGTTTGTTTTACATTTAGTGTACATAATGTTCAAGCCTTCCCATAAGACAGCTTGTATGCTGCAGAAGTTGAACCAGTTAAACAAGACACACAAGGATTTGCTTACTGCACACAACAAACAATAACACTCCTTAAATAATTCTGTGATTTCACCTTGCAAAGGCACAACATTCAGCCCTTCTTGGAAGCGGTTATACATGGTTGGGGAATGTGCGGCCCTTCAGATATTGTTAGACTACAACACCCATCATCAATGTCCAACAACATCTGGGTTTGGGCTAGCTGACAATTTAATAGGTCCCATATTCAGATTGTTAGGACCTTGGAAAATTGCTTCAAGTCCATCATCATCAACAGTGCAGTGCAGTAATTCTCCAAGAAGGCACTCAGAACAGGGAGAAAACTTTATGAAAGGCAATGCTTCCAGGGTCTGCCTGGGCACAAATAAAAATAAGTGAAACTAAGCTGATGTAACTGCTTTCCCCCTACCTCAAATTTATACTGAGAGCTTTCTGGATCTATTTTATTTTAAAGTTAAAACAAGAGCATCAGATTCAGTACAAGCCAAGATACTTATTTAGTTAATTGTGCAGAAGGGAGAACTGTAAGATGTGCAGATTCTCTTATTGCTATCCCAGTAGGATAAGGAAATTGCACATGGTGACTTTACTGCAGCTATTAATGACACAAGTAATTTGCCCCATATTTAATCTAGTGATTTAAAAGACATATTTGGATACAGTTTCAGTGAAAGAGTTGCATCTCTCAGCCAAGGGTGAAGGAATTATATACTGATGTTCCTTAGTGCACTGAAAATCTAGAAGTCTGTTTCAAGGCACGTTTTCCTACTCTCTTGATAAGGGATTTGTTTGAGCCACACACAGCATTCTGATCTTGGGTAATCTAAGGGTCACTGTGTTTCTCCCAGTCTGTGGACTCTACCTGCCAGATGACCATTTATAACAGGATGGCAGATTAGGGAGGCAAGAGAGCCCTTGGGCTTTTAGGTGGGCCGTCATTCAGCTCACTCCAACAACCTCTGGTTAACATCTTGAACACGTGAACAAATCAAAGGCTAAAGCTAATTCAGGGACTGTTTTCATTCCTGAAGCAGTTGACAGTCTATATAAACAGAAACAAATCCCACAACCCAAGCAGTTGTAAGTCTGTCTGGGATAGAAGCATCTGAAATGGCAAACACTGATATAGTGGAAACAAAATAAAAAAATTCCTTCCAGTAGCACCTTAGAGACCAACTAAGTTTGTTATTGGTATGAGCTTTTGCGTGCATGCACACTTCTTCAGATACCTGAAGATATAGTGGAGGTGCTTTTTCCCTTTCCTGACACAGGTCAAGGAAACTTTAAAAACAAAAGCAAAACAAAAACACCTCACAGTTCTCCATTCAACACAACACTTCCAACAGCCTCTTAATCGTCTGCTGCAAAAAGAAATTGGCTTGCTGGAGAAAGCTGTGACTGGCTAGCCCACACACTGAACAGTAATCGTTCTATTAAGTAGCAAGGATACATGGCAAAATTTTGCTGCATGTTCCATCCCCCCCCCCCTTTTAAGTTAAGCACATCCCTTCTTCTATATTTCACTTTTTGCTATGTTGCACAAGTTCATCTCCTGGCTTCTTTGTTCCTTGAGCTGCGTTATGTCTGTAACATTATGTTCCAGTACAACTGAGGAGCAGCAAAACACTGGGCAGAACAGTTAAAGCAATTCTCAATCAAAACAGGTGGTTATCAGATGAGTTCTCACAAAGAGGCAGAAGAAATAGCATCTTTGTAGCATCTCTAGGATTTCCGCATCAAAATATTGCAGCAGCTGCTTGTGTTCGTGATATATGAAGCTTGCGAACGGCTGGGCTGCAGCCAGTTTTCAACTCTTCTCTTTTTTCACATAAGTGGACGGAATTTGCAGGCAAATTAGTCCCTCCAGAATGGATTTAATCAGATTCATCTAGGGGTTTTCATTCAGGAAAACTCAATTTTATTTGTTTGTAAAAGAATAAAAGAAAATGTCTCCTAACTTTTTTATTTTCAGCAGGAACTGGCAGGAAAAGCAAGCTGTTGGAAAGCCGGGTCCCTCAGTGAGAAATATGCCAAAGTTCAGATCCGTGGGCTATAGTGCTAGGCAATTTTATCTTCATTATATAAAAACACCTGGTAAAGCCACAGGTTCCCCCCCTTCCTTTTTCCTTGGAACTCCATGCCATGGAGAGGAAAAGAGAGTTTTAAAAATTGCTAAGAAAAAGAACGGTTGAGCATAGGAAGCTACATTATACTGAGTCTGACCACTGATTCATCTATCTCAGTATTGTCTACACAGACTGGCAGCAGCTCTCCGGGGTTTCAAGCAAAATATACATACATCTAGAGGCTTAGTTTGGTCAGAATCAAGTACACACTTCCAGAGTTAACACTAAATATGTTACTTCTGGTAAATGAGCCACCATAGCTGTTTAGAGGGCCGTAAAAATTTGTGTCCCAGGCTTTTTAAACTCATCTACCCATCTGAAACCACAGGGGCACATTGGTGGCCAGATGTGAAATATACTGGCATTGTTTTCAACTCTCCTTCCCCACTAAATAGTAGAGCCAACCTTGTTCTTGGTTCACAATTCCACTTTGCACATGTGAGCAGGGCTGGCGCGTCCATTTAGGCGAACTAGACAATTGCCTAGGGCGCCAAAATGGAGGGGGCGCTGGCCAGCCTGCCCCCCGCCGCCCCCCGCCACTGCCCAGTGCCGCCCCAACCAGCGGCGGAGCAAGCAGGTTGGGGCAAAAACCACGGCGGCGAGGGTGCCAAAATGGAGGGGGCGCTGGCCAGCCTGCCCCCCGCCGCCCGCCGCCGCCCCAACCAGCGGCGGAGCAAGCAAACCGTGGCGGCGGGGGGCGCCTGGCAGGGCAGGGGGCGGAGCACCGCTCCGCAACGTGTGTCATACGTAATGACGTCACGTGGCCCGCCCCCTCGCCTAGGGCGCTAAAATTGCCAGCACCGGTCCTGCATGTGAGGGCTCACAATCCACTCCAAATAGGAAACTCGGCCTAGAACCATTCTCCCTGGTATTACGCCAAGTGTATGTGAAATAGCTGCCCTATCTCTTCTCAAAGACAGATGCATTGCTCATGTTTGGACATTATCTCACTAATGCCAGGGCAGCAGTTTACGGAATCTGGCAGCAACATGCTGTACCGTCCTGCCAGGGTGTCCTTAAGACTCCATCTCAAGCTCATTGCTCACCTTCCCATAAGACAACCACAACTGTGCAAGCACAACTTACCAGGTGATTGATTTTGAAAAGGAAGGAAGAAACATTAGCTAACTTCGATTTCTAGATAATTTGCTGTAGCAAGTCAGGAGAAACACTTGAAGTTTCTTTGGGGGGGGAAGCTAGTGGGTGAAAGGCATATTTGGAGAGAGCCAGGTTAAACAAATGCGGGCTGTTCAGAACAGGAAGTTTGCTGCCAGAAAGCTCGTCCCTGAGGCCTGGGGCACAACCTGAGGTGTTTTGGCTCACTTGCAATACATGCAAGTAAAAAGGTCTTGACTTTCAGGTGTGTGTATCACTGCTCTGTCCACCTGCTGAGCAGATTGTTCCTCAGGCACCGGAAGCAGATCCTGCAAGAGATTTATCTCAGGGTTCTTCCTAAAGGGATATGATATACCGTCCAAATAAAACTTCCAGCCTGAGCCCTTACAGGAAATCTGCACATGCCCAGGCACATTAATCCCTGGTATTTGACAAAGCAACCGCAGAACAACTTTGAACAGTTCTGCTCACAGACTTGTCATCATGATGGCAAAAGACTTAGATAATTCCACTCTTCCTACACACAGAAAGCCTACATGTTGATTTTTTTATGTTATCCTCACCCACTTGAATCTCCTAAGGATTTCTACAGGACATCATGAAATCATTGATAATGTCAACAGCAGTTTACGAAACCACTTTTTCTCAGACGTGTGGCAACATAGGAGCAAAATGGAAAAAGTTTGCCACAGGAGTGGATGATCGTGTAGCCATTATAAATGAATGAATTAATTAATTAATTAGGTTTACCATAGGTCTTTATTAAGGACCTCTGAAGGGACTCATAGCAAAGGACTTCTATATAGGTAAAGAACATACAACTGTCAAACTTCAAACATAAATCAGGATTGTAGATAAGAGATATACCGTAATTTACACTAAGTGCTATAAAACTACTAAAACAGAGCACCATCCTCCCAAAGTTCTTCCTTTCAGATTAAGAGAAATGCAAATTTAGGAGGATAGCCATGCTGCAGTTCTTTTACAGTTCTTTTACATCTTTTCTTGTTATCTGAAGAAGTGTGCATGCACACAAAAGCTCATACCAATAGCAAACTTAGTTGCTCTCTAAGGTGCTACTGGAAGGAATTTATTTTATTTTTTATTTTGTTTTGTTTCTTTTACATTGTTTCAGAAAGTGTGCATTGGGTAGATTTGCCTTTAAATGGAAACTGAATCAAATTTCACCCTAATCACTATGCACATGATGAGTACAAAGCACTTCAAGAGAATAATAAACAAATCCACATGGGCACCTAAAGGCCTTTCTTCTCAGTGTTTGCCTATAACCTAGATGGGCAGCATGTTTTCTATTTGTGGCTTGGATCCTCCCTGTCCACTTTCAATCAAGGTCAAATCTTCTGTAGGGACCGCAATTAATGCTTGTTCCAACCAGAAACATGTGTCTTTCTAATCCTGATAGATCCAAAGTCTCAACCAAGCAATTTGAGTGGTTTGACAGTACCATAAAGACTAGGGAACGTAAGTATTAATAGTGGTGATCCCCAAGAACCAGGACGGTTTCAAAACAGTCCCATTTTTCCAAATGACGTTTGATCTTTTCAATTGCTCTGCTCCAGCTTAAGTTAAACAATGTTGATAGGTCTCATTTCAGCTTCATGCCTCAGCATTTAATGGAGTTGTCTGAGCAGTCAAAGCCCAGTTTGCTACAGACTCCAGAATGAGCTTCAGCTGAAAGATTTATTACTGACCATTCTGACTTTTCCTGACCCAGCTATTGGGCTGCAGCAATCCATTACATGGTAAAGATTGAGTTAAGGAGAGTAAGGGCTGCTCTAATGACAGCCTTGCACCATCTGCAAACAAAGATAGGTTATCTTGGCTTTGACCTACCCTAATTCCCCTAAAGTTTATTGTCTCTGAAAGAAATAGTTAAGGCAAAATAATGATTTAGGCCTGTTTGGTGTAGGAGTCTGTGTGGTGGTCTTGCACCTGGGAGACAAGGGTTCAAATCCCCACTTGGACTACTCACTTTCTCTCGACCTAACTTACCTCACAGGGTTGCTAGGAGGGAAAGGGGAGGAGGAGGAAAGGGGGATATATAAAAGTAATAGTAAATAAATTAAAAGAACAGAAGTGACAGTGGACAATCACCTCTTGCCCACCTGGTCAGTGAAATTGTTCGGCTTACTTATGAACTGACCAATGAATGCCCTTTCTGTAGGAGTTCAATGTCCGTAAATTAGTCCAGTTTCTAAACTGTGTGCCAACAGTGAATGCTTCTAAACTTTAAAACAGACAGCACACAGGAGATTGTGATTGTCTTAGCCCCCTCCTCTTTTTATAGTTTAAAGTAGCTGGGGAAGGAGTCCAGCTTTGGGGGAAAGCTCCCCCTTCTGCCTGTGTCATTTCCTCAGTAAAGATACCAGTCTGTTTCCCATCACGGGACAGATACCAGCTTGGGAGGGCTACTTAGATCTGAGAAACAGGGTTGTGCTGGAGGGGAAAGGGTTAAAACTTCTCCCTGTGTCATGGCCCCAAGCTGATTCAGTCTTCCTTCCTCCACCTGCTTTTAACTGGGGGGGAAACATGCAGGAAATTAGGAGCAAATGTGACTTAAAACACTGGGGCAGGGTGGGGTGGGGGGCTGAGCTGGCTGCATTTTAAGCCCCTAATGTGTACATACCCCAAGATCTCTTCCTCTAAATGTCAAAGCAACTTATAAGATCTCAGAGAAACCGCTTACCTGTGAAGGTAGGCGATCTTTGCCTACTCTTTGATTAATTCTTCTAAAATAATTCATCTGTTCTAACCTTCCTTGGGTACTATTAAGATTTAGTAAGTGGTGTTTAGAACGGGCACTGAAGCATCATTCAACCATCCCTGTTTCTCTTGCTTGGAAGATGGATGAGCCAGTCTCTTCCTCTCTCTTATGCTTCCAATTTTGTACTGCTAAGGAACACTTGGATCTTGAAACGCAGGTGGCCAGCGGAGCTCATTTTTGGTACACACATGGCTGGCGATGAGAGCTGGGTGCATTCCCAGGAGAAGCACAACGCGTAGCTCAGGCTTAAGTGTGAGAGTGGCTCGGTGGTGAAGGAACAAAAGGCAATCTGTGCGTCCTCAGAGATTCTCTTGCTTGGTAAAGATTCCCCGCCACCCTCGCAGTCCTTATGTTTACGAGATTTTAATCTCCCCGGGGTTTATCAAGTTATTGTGATAGTTAAGTATTAGTTGACTATTGGTTATTAGGTGATTATTTGAGGAAGATGGCATTTTTATTACTGTCCTATTGTCTCTTGCTGTTTGTTTGTGTCAGTGGATTGAAAAAAGTGCCCGGAAGATAAAATATTCAAGTCTTTTCCTTCTTCTTTAAGTGGGTGTAGCTGGTGTTCAAATGAGCCTGGAGGAGGTGGGGCCAGCCAAGATCAACAATACCTGTGAAAGGCACATATATTCTCTCCCTCCGCCGGTTTGTGGAATTCCTGGTCGAAGACCTTGAGAGTGCTTTGTCCACACACTTCTCTCCATAGGAAGTTTTCTCGGGCTGCTGCAGCAGCACTTCGGGGCTTCGGAGGCGCACCTTCCTGCGGCCAACAGGCGGGTGCAGAGAAGCCCAGAGGATCGCCCCCTTTGCCAGAAGCCGCAGCGTCGCCTCCCCAGCCACGAGCCCCGCGACAATGCCGCTGAGACGCGCCTTTTCCCCCGGAGCTGCGCTTTTCCTCCTGACGGTAGGGATGGAGAGGGGCCATGGGTGGTGGGGGTTTGGCAGGCGAAGGGGGGATCGGAGTAGGGGCCTCCGGAGGCTCCACGCTTTGCCTTGTCCAGGCCAAGGAGGAGATCATGCAACAGCGTCCTGGGATTCCAAGATCCCCGTCTCCTTGGAAACCGCCAGGTAGCATCATCTGCTTCTTAAAAATAATCTTTCTCCCTAGCGCGCACGGTGCTGAACTCCGGGACGCGCTCTGCCCCAGTGCCTATTTCTCCTCGGGGTCAGGTGAAAGCCACATGCATACAAACGTATATACAATTTTATTTCCCCAGGCTTTTTCTAGTGCTTTTAAGCTCCTTTGGACTGCTGTTGGTCCCCATGGCATATCCAAATTAACTTAATTTGCTCATTTATTCGTCTATTTTAAATATATACTCTTAAAAAACTGCAGGTTATTACAATAATCCTGCCAATGTTCTTATTTGTTGTTTGTAAATATTCAACAAACCATTTCCATTCTTTTATAAAAAGTTATATTGATTTCTTATTTTTCCGGTAAGTTTCGCCATTTCTGCATATTCCATAAGTTTTTGTATCCATTCTTCTTTTGCTGGGACTACTACTTCCTTTCCATTTTTGAGCAAGTAACATTCTTGCCACTGTAGTTGCAGGTCCAGTCGCGGATGACTCTGGGGTTGCGCGCTCATCTCGCTCTATAGGCCGAGGGAGCCGGCGTTTGTCCGCAGACAGCTTCCGGGTCATGTGGCCAGCATGACTAAGCTGCTTCTGGCGAACCAGAGCAGCACACGGAAACACCGTTTACCTTCCCGCTGGAGCGATACCTAATTATCTACTTGCACTTTGACGTGCTTTCGAACTGCTAGGTGGGCAGGAGCTGGGACTGAGCAACGGGAGCTCACCCCATCGCAGGGATTTGAACTGCCGACCTTCTGATCGGCAAGCTCTAGGCTCTGTGGTTTAGACCACAGCGCCACCCTCGTCGGTTGTCTCAATGTTACAACAAGAATAATGCTGAGGGGGGGGGTATTGGGTTGTTGTTTTTATTATGTATTTTGTGGTTTTATATCTTGATCTTATTCTGTGACCTGCCCTGAGACCCCCAGGTATAGAGCAGTATATAAATTCAATAAATAAATAAATCTAGGCACACATGCTGGGGAATGTGTCCTCCTGAACTCAATGGGGCTTGCTACTGTCCACAGGATAGCACAGTAACAAACCCTTCTTTGGCACCAAGAACTTTTAAGGTATTGGAAAGCGAAGTAGCCAACAAGCTAATAGCGATTCTGCATTCTTTTGTGGGGTAGGACAGATCCTCGCAGGACTCTGGTGTTCCGTCATGCTGTTGTTTGCTCTGCTTCCAGCTTGGCACCAGGCATTATGAAAACTTAAATGCCTGAGGTTTCAGTGGCGTAACAGCATCAACATTCTGTAAAATAAACTATTCCTTTAAATATGTCTTGAGAGAAGGAGATTGTACAACTTTGCAGTGCAACATGTTCCACTGTCTTATCAGAATGGATTCCCCCCCCACTGTGGTACAGTTCAGTCATAAACTGTTAGAACCTAATGAATTGCCTTTATTTTTATGTAGCTGGCTGCCCGTTTTTCTTCTTTTTCCTCTTCTGATATTAGTTTATCCCACACTCCTTCCAGAGAGATCAGGACTACATGCATAGTTCCCCTCAAATTTACAATAAGTCTTCAAGATAGGTTGGGCTAAGTTGGAGACAGCAAACATTCCAAGGAGAGATCAACAAGTTTGTTTCAGAAATGTGAATAAAGGACTCTCTGACCCAAGTCTGACATTTTGTCTACAGTTATTCGCAGCCCAAAGGGAACTGGCTAGAATAGTCAACCAGGTGGATTTCAATCTCTCTTCCAACCTTTTATTATTTTATTTACAAATAATTCTACCTGAAGGAAACTTCATTTTGTCCCAAATTCCACTTTAAGAAGAATTCTCCAACACCCCACCTCAGAAGATATGTAAAGCGCTCATTAACTTCTAGAGCCATTTTCTTAAGGATTAGTAGTTTGGGGTTCTTTTGAAACCCTGCTGATAATTTATTGATGCAATCTCTGGATCATGTTTCCAGCACTGAGCAGCCCCTCCAAGCTTTTGTGGCAAAAGGATTGCTATTGTTTTTGTTACAAGAGATGAAGGCTTTGTTTTTGTTGTTGTTGTTTAGTCGTGTCCGACTCTTTGTGACCCCATGGACCAGAGCACGCCAGGCACTCCTGTCTTCCACTGCTTCCCACAGTTTGGTCAGACTCATGTTGGTAGCTTTGAGAACACTGTCCAACCATCTCGTCCTCTGTCGTCCCCTTCTCCTTGTGCCCTCCATCTTTCCCAGCATCAGGGTCTTTTCCAGGGAGTCTTCTCTTCTCATGAGGTGGCCAAAGTATTGGAGCCTCAGCTTCAGGATCTGTCCTTCCAGTGAGCACTCCGGGCTGATTTCCTTAAGAATGGAGAGGTTTGATCTTCTTGCAGTCCATGGGACTCTCAAGAGTCTCCTCCAGCACCATAATTCAAAAGCATCAATTCTTCGGTAATCAGCCTTCTTTATGGTCCAGCTCTCACTTCCGTACATTACTACTGGGAAAACCATAGCTTTAACTATATGGACCTTTGTCGGCAAGGTGATGTCTTGCCGCATTTTAAGATGCTGTCTAGGTTTGTCATTGCTTTTCTCCCAAGAAGCAGGCGTCTTCTAATTTCATGACTGCTGTCGCCATCTGCAGCGATCATGGAACCCAAGAAAGTAAGATCACTCACTGCCTCCATTTCTTCCCCTTCTATTTGCCAGGAGGTGATGGGACCAGTGGCCATGATCTTAGTTGTTTTTATGTTGAGCTTCAGACCATATTTTGCGCTCTCCTCTTTCACCCTCATTAAAAGGTTCTTTAATTCCTCCTCACTTTCTGCCATCAAGGTTGTGTCATCAGCATATCTGAGGTTGTTGATATTTCTTCTGGCAATCTTAATTCCGGCTTGGGATTCATCCAGTCCAGCCTTTCGCATGATGAATTCTGCATATAAGTTAAATAATCAGGGAGACAATATACAGCCTTGTCGTACTCCTTTCCTAATTTTGAACCAATCAGTTATTCCGTATCCAGTTCTAGCTGTAGCTTCTTGCCCCACATAGAGATTTCTCAGGAGACGGATGAGGTGATCAGGCACTCCCATTTCTTTAAGAACTTGCCATAGTTTGCTGTGGTCGACACTTGTTTTTGTTACAAGAGATTAAGTGCATGCCTGCTGCAAAAAGGAAAACTGAGGAACTGTTCCAAAACATGCCCTAATAGTCAACAGAAAGTTAATATAACTGAAGTGTGATATGCCTCAGTTAATGTGAATAGCACATTTTATTTCGTAATTCCTAGGCTGATCTTCTTTCTTGGTTGAGGGAAGAAAAGGATACAGGCATCAGTGAGACTAAAAAAGGTAAAGGTGAAGGACCCCTGACCGTTAAGTCCAGTCGCGGACGACTCTGGGGTTGCGGCGCTCATCGTTTTACTGGCCGAGTGAGCCGGCGTTTGTCTGCAGACAGTTTTTCTGGGTCATGTGCCAACATGACTAAGCTGCTTCTGGCAAAACCAGAGCAGCGCACGGAAATGCCGTTTACCTTCCCGCCGGAGCAGTACCTATTTATCTACTTGCACTTTGACGTGCTAGAACTTGGTTTAAACACTTATCCTTGAATGCAAATACTTCCCTTCTGTTGTTTTTTCAAGTTTACTCTTTCTTCATTTTCATCCCTCTGACATTATTTCAGTTTGAATGAACTCTGTATTCTAGCTGCCATGTAGGTGTGTGAAGGCAGATGACTTCAAGGATTTGTTTTTTTTCATAAATGTTTGGATTGATAAATTGAAAATATCCCTTGGCTACAGTTCCCAAAGATGGTTGGGTTTATATTCCTCCTTAGCCACAAACTTGGTAGCTGACCTTAAGCAAGTTACTGGCTGCATTCAGACATTGTGCTAAACGATGGTTTGGTGTGTCCTGTGTGGAACATTAGGTGAAAGAAGCATGTGTTTATTTACCATGCTAGGCATTGCTTTTCATTTCTGATGTCACTGAAAACATTAAGGAGTTTTTCCATATTTCAGTCATTCCCAGGAACACCTGTATCAAAACATCCCTGGCTACCTCTTTTCTAAGCTGAAAATATCCTGTGTTTTGCTTATCTTATCAGTTTGTTTGGGAAGTGATCATCTCAGTCTTCCAAGAACTGCTGCACTAGTATATCATAGTATTTGCATATGTTTGTTCAAGTATTGTCTCATCTGCCTTGAGTTAGCATTGCCTTCTCCATGCAAATACTCCAAGCTTGCAGTATCAGTAGCCAGCGCAAACATCTGAGAGGGTTACTGGGTTGGGCAAGGCTGGGTTGGAACATCCTTGGATTGTAGAATCTGAACAAGAGAAAAGTGGGGTTTTTTTTAGCCTGAACGTACATTGTGTCTGCAACTGCTACATTGGCATAAAATTACAGATGTTGGTTAATGAAACCAAAATTTGATTGAGTCTAGACTTCAGAAGTCAGTTGTGTATTTCCATTACTTATAAGTGCTGGTTGTGATCCAGCCAAAGTTGAGCATTTTACATTCCTGCTGAAATCATAGGTGTACTTACCATTGTCTGAATTGTACCCGTTCTTACAGATGGTGGAAAAACCTTGTTGATACTGAATTTTCTTATGCATCAATATCTAGGAATAATACTTTTTATACTGCTGTTCAATATACAGTTATCAGGGTAGTGTACGGCTGTTAAAAATAAAATAAGAATGCACCAGAACACTACCGGTAGCAAAATTGCAAAGGTGCAGGGTAAAAGCAGTAGTAAACATTCATGATTCAAATTCCTGCACGTGGCAAATGTCTGGGGAAATAAAAAGGTTTTCATATGGTGCTGAAAAGTGATTAAGGATGGCAATCCTATACCTGCTTACATGGAAGTAAGACCCATCAAATTCAGTAGGGTTTACTTCTGGATACCATGTATAGGATTATTCTGTGATGTAGGTGGCAGGTGAGCCTATCTGGGGTGAGACTTCTGTAAGTGGGGTTTCACAAAAGAGCAGGTCTTCTCCCTGTTGGCCACTTGACTCATCTCAAATAGCAGGGAAAGACAAGCAGCTGCAGCTCTGAATACGGTCTCAGTGCCCAGGGAAGTTGGTGTGGAATTAGACATTTCTTCAGGTCCCAAGCTGTGTAGGGCTTTAAAACTCAGAAGCACTCCAGCTCCTTAAGCACAGGTAAGATATAAACCGATGCATGGCCCCAGTCAGTTGCTTTGTGCTTGCATTCCTTACTAACCTTTTGCAATCTGGTGCCCTTCAGATGTTCTTGGACTACAATTCCCATCAGTCACAGCCAACATGGCCTTGCTGGCTGGGGATGATGGGAGTTGTAGTCCAAAACATCTGGAGGGCACCAGGGCATTCTATATTAAATGCATTTTCTGGACAGTCCTTAAACAGGGAAGTCATAGAGGAAGTCCCAGAGGAAGCCTTATTGAGTAATTAACTGTTGAGTAGAGCAGCCCAGAGAAATTTGACGCAGACACCTTGGAGATCAACCATGATATAACAGGTTCAGCAACGTTTCTGTGCTTGGCCAGATACAGTTGATTGCAAATGACAGTTACGTTATAGTTGGGTATAATCCTTAGGAAAACAGCTACAGTTCTGAGTAAGTTTGTTGCATCAAGGCGGATGACACAGAACAGGAAAAGCTAGTGACCTCTACAGAGTTGACTCGTTTTTTGTTCAGTTTTTCAGGTGAACGGAAGGGCAACGTTTGGCATAAATGTTCAGGGCTGGGGTGAATAAAATAGGTTGGTGCTTGTTGGCATTTATTGCCTGGTTGAGGAACATGGGAAGACACGGCCGGGGTGTGGAAAGAGATTATGGGGCATTATAGCATTATAAGCACCCTTGAATTTTGAAGCCTCTGTGGCCACAACAGCCTCAATAACCCAGTGAAAACATCACATTCCTAACAAAGCCAGATATTTAAATGAAAAATCCATACATTGCAGATGTCAAAGTTGCCTGGCTTTTCAGGGTGTGATACTGTGGGTAGCATGACTTTGCCAAGGCAGCATCCTTCTTACTCTTGCCCTTTTCTCTTCCATTAAGGTTCTTGCCATCAGCAGCTTCTACCATGCTCTGGGAGATGACGGCAGTCTAAGGAAGACCATCCACAAGAGAAGCAGCCAGGTGGGGACTCGGTTAAGTTCTCCAGAAGATAACATTACTTTAAAAACCAGATAGACATTATCTGCAAATCTCTTTTTTTTACAATGGCTTGTGTGTCTGGATATGGCTTGTGTGTCTGGAGGAGGATAATTGAATCTGGGTCTATATTTTGATGAGGCTGGACAGATTTTATTCATCTAGTTATGGCATGTGTATGAAAGTCCCACCTCAGGTCAATGAACAAAGGAGGAAGCTTATCTTCTGTTACTGAACTTATCAGTGTGGGGCCGAAGGATATACTTGGAACATTATTTCAAACTCCCTATATTTTAATGTTTGTTTTGAAAAAGAGGCACCTGCTACAGTGATACGCATAGGTGGCTGTAACAGAACGCACTCTTTTCACTCCCAGGATCAGAAGCTGCTCGATGGTCTTCGTCCTTTGCGTCGCACCAAAAGGAGATGGGTTATTACCACCCTAGAACTTGAGGAGGAAGACAAAGGGCCGTTCCCAAAACGTGTCGGAGAGGTAAAAGCCAATGTGTAACGTGTTGGAAAGCCCTGCATATTTATAGTCTAGTATTTTGTGTTTCTGGCTGTGTTCCCCAAGGGCAATTTGCATCTGAGTCACGCCTTCAACAGCTTGTGCCGTGTTACGTTTGCTCATGTGTTGCAGGAAGAACAGTCAAGAACATTGTGTGTGCACCTTAAAGTGTGTGCATGTTGGGAGTTTCTTTTGCCTGAGGGCCATATTTGCCCTTTGTCAACCCTTTGGGGGCCACATGCAGGTGGGGGCATGGTCTAAAGTGGATATAGACACCTTCTATATCCGTACCTTCTATAAGGTATGTTTACATTGCAATGTAGCTGTCAGGGATCTGCCTGCCCCGCCAGTCCAGCTCTGAGTGTTTATAGAGAGCCGCAACCTGTGTTAACAACAGATTCATCTTTGAGTGAAACTGGTAGTCCCGTCTCGGGGGAGGAGCAGTTAGTGGCTGGGAGCCAGGGAGTGCCAGGTGTCCAGGGAGTTAGTGGGAGACCTGGCACCACCCAGCAGACTCACTCGGAGGGGGAAGCATCAGTTCCGGCGCATATATCACGTAGGAGGAGAAGGCGGTAATTTAGGATGCCAAAACTTTGGTGTTGGCACCAAAACAGGAGGGAGGCACTTCCGGATTCTGCTAGTGACTGAGCAGACATGATAAGACTGAGCTCTGCACTGTAAATAGTTTGGCACTGAATAAAAAGACTTAAAGACAAATGGCTTGGCATTTCTATTGAACAACCGATAAGAGAACCTGACAGTAGCCGAAGCAAAATTCCAAGTATGTTGGAAAATGTACTTGGCCAATAAATTATTCCTATTCCTAATCCTAATCCTATTCCTTTTCCTTCTCTGGCCACATCTGCACCCTACATTTAAAGCATTCTGATCACATAGGATCATAGGAACTGTAGTTTAAGGGTGCTGAAAGCTGTTAGGAGACCCCTGTGCTCTGAGTTACAATTTCCAGAGTACCCTGGGAAGAGGAATTGATTGTTAAACTCAGGAAATTGTAGCCCAGTGAGGGGGAAGCCATGACTGCTACATGCAAGGTGCAGATGTGGCTACTCTAGGATGCACATCACATGCCCACAGAGGATGCCCACAGGTTCACAGCTTCCCCACATCTGATCCTTGTAGATAAGCTGAGAAGATGGCTAGTACCCCCTCCCAAATCATTAGATCAATCTAATGCTGGGGAGGGATTGACCCTCATCTCCTAGGTTGGGCAGAGAGGTTTAAGTTTTCCTGCCAAGGTCACAGTGTGGAAGAAAAGCATAACGGCTCTCCTGGACTCTTCATGTCCCATCGCCCCCATGGTTCTTTCCCCTGCCAGCCCCCAGGCAGTGCTGCAGGAGCTGCAGTTTTTAAAATACGAGTGCCTTAGAATTGCTTTTAAATAAATGGAAATTGGGTCAGGGGCTGGCGAATCACCACCTTAAAGATGGCCAAGAGTATCTGGTCCCTGCCCCCCAGAAGAATGTCAGTTGGAGTTACTAAGAAGTCTCCAAACCAAGGAAGACTTGGTTTGGCAAGTCTCTAAGTCCTCACTTTCATGCTTGTCACATGGATGACAGGCCCTATTGATGCTCAATGCAGGAGGAAGCTACAAATGGAAATTTCAAGCCTGTGCATGTTTATAATCTTCTTTAAATATAAGTGTCACTGGCAATGTTTACTTATCTTCTGGGACAAATTTTTGGTCTCCTCCCCACAAAACACACACACACTCTCTGGCACTTTCTTAAAAATATATCTTAGGAGGCAATTTTTAAAAACACTTTAGAAAATTCAGAGTTGTAACGGAGCAAAGAAGTAGAATATATAGTTGCATCTCTTAGTCTGTGCCACTTAAAAATTGCACATACTCATTTTTTAAAAATAGTTTTTATTAAGTTTTCAAGTTATACATCTGAAAATATGCATTTTACACAATACTATATATCCATCGACTTCCCTCCTTCTCCTTCCCATGGTTCATTTCACTTGTCTATCATTCCTGCATATTTTACTGTAACCATTTTAGTCAGCTCCTCATTTAAATCATTGAAATATTAATCACACTGTTGAATTTATCTTAATGCTGCCATTTTCCAAATACCACTCCTCTTTAAATAGATGCTGTTTTTGCTCTCTTTTTCATGTGTTAAACCTGCTGGTTCTGCAAATTCTATCATCTTAAGTTGCCAGCCCTCCTTACTTGAGACCTCCCTCACTTTTACATCTTTGGGCTAACAAAACTCTAGCCACCGTGTTGCATACATAAATATTTTTTTAAAATTTGTAAGTTCTATGCCCAACTTGTATACTTTTGATTTCCCTGTTTCCCCTTATATTGTGAAGTAATATTTCCAATGTCAAAATAAACAACAGTGGAGCTAAAGGGCAGCCTTGTCTATTCCCTTTTCTTATTTGGCATTTGTCTGAGAGATTACTATTTACTAATATACTTGCAGATTGGTCATTATAATTGCATGTACTGTCTTACAATAAAAGGACTGACTGTTCTGTGTCACCAAACTGTACCTCTTGGGATTTTGTTGTTGTTAAAAAAAGCCTTGAGGATTTCATTGCAATTGCATTGGCATCACTAAGACACCTGTGAGATGGCACAAGATTTAAGGCTGGGAACCTTTTCCTTAAGAATCATGCTGCTGCTGCTGATGGTGATAAATATTATTATTATTATTATTATTATTATTATTATTATTATTATTACTATTATTTATTTTATATAGGGCTTTTTAAAAAAAGCACACACAAAAATCTACATTAGGGGTGGATCTACACACAGGAAAAAACCTTCGCTATAAATAAGTCAGAAATTAAATTGTTATAACAAAAGAAGAAGAAAATGCTATGGAAAATCGTTTAGAAATTTTTTCTTGCTCTCTGGTGCCATGTGGTGTTTATTTCTTGACTAGTGTAGCTAAGTCCCTAGGTTTATCAGAATAGTAAAATGTAGAAGAATCTTGCCATTAAAATATTACTCTGCTGATAAGATTAACCTTTAATCAACAGCCTGTTTTGCTTTGTAGCTCTTTAATGATGTATCACACAAGCAAGATATAAATGTGAAATATTTAATCAGTGGACCTGGTGTGGATGAATATCCAGAGCCTGGACTGTTTTCTCTTGAGGATGATGTGCATGGACATGTATCTGTGCACCGTTCCATTGATCGAGAGAGAAACCCTTCTTTCACGGTATTTACTTTACTTTTAACTCTTGTTTCTTTTTAGAAGTACATAGAACACATGAGCAGTCGCTAATTTAATTTTCTTGCTGATTGTCCACTGTTCAGATACGTTTTGATGTTGCGGATAGGACGACTAACGAAATAGTGGATAGATCTTTACTCTTCAATGTTAAAATTAAGGATATAAATGATAATGCACCTGAGTTTTCTAAAAAGGAATTTAACATCACAATGAAAGAAAACCACGACAGAAGTGAGTATCTTGGAGACTGCTGATAGCTTCGCTGTACATCAGGAATAGGCAAACTCAGCCCTCCAGATGTTTTGCGACTACAATTGCCATCATCCCTGACCACTGGTCCTGCTAGCTAGGGATCATGGGAGTTGTAGGCCAAAAACATCTGGAGGGCCTAGTTTGCCTATGCCTGTCATATATAGTCCTTGTCAAGGACAGGGTTGCTCAAACTTTCTACTCCCAGGACCCACTTGAGATGGCTGCAGAATACTGATGCCAACCGGTCACAAAATGATAGAGCAGTGGCAGAACCAGTCACAAAATGGTAGCCAGTGCAGACAGACTTGGGCACAATCAGCTGGCAATTACTGATATCATCTTCTATTGCTATTTAATCCATCTTTGGAAACTGCCAACTTCTTTGGCACGGACAGCATTTTCTTTGTGGCTCAGCTTTCCTTAAGCTAAGTACAGAAATTTGATCTGGAGTTACGGTATTTTGACCCGGTCTTCCCATTTTAGGAAGAATTTGCTGACCCAGAGGATCTAAGTAAAGAAGGCTTTTTATTTTATATTGTTCCTTTTCCCACCCCATGTGCCTCAAGCCTTTTCACTCTTCTCCTATAATTTCTTCTCCCATTTGCCTTCCATCCCTTCTCTGGTCCTTTTACATCCACTTCCTCCTCCTATAGCAGCTTTCATCTTTCTTATGCTCTATCCATCTCATTTATCATCACCATCACGCCCTTTGTCCTACCGTCTAATTTTGCTCAATACCTCCTCTGCCCCTTTCTTTTCAGAAGTGGAAGACTTTCCTTTCTTCTCCACTCCACTTTTGCACCTCTCTGCTTCCCAGCCACCTTTACTCAGGATGGAGTTGCTGGCATTGGTGGAGCTTAAAGTCTAAGGCATGGCTAGGGGTTGCAGCAGGCAAGCGAGAAGGCACTGAGCAGGCTGTGGCAAAAGCTGTTTGCTTTGCTCTTACTTTGGTAACAATTTTGCCCACATGGGGAGATTTCCAAGAGGTGGGCTCTTCTGGGCAACTTATACAAGTGCCAAGAATGGAAGTACAGTCGTACCTCGGAAGTCGAACAGAATCCGTTCCGGAAGTCCGTTTGACTTCCAAAACATTCAGAATTCCCGAAGCGGCTTCCGATTGGCTGCAGGAAGCTCCTGCAGCCAATCGGAACCCGCGGAACCCCCGTCGGACGTTCGGGTTCCAAGGAATGTTCACAAACTGGAACACTCACTTCCAGGCTTGCGGCTTTTGTTCGAGTTGCAAAGCATTGGACTTCCGAGGTACGACTGTATAGTAAAGACACACTATATATCCTTGTTAATCCCTTGCTATAAATGCTACACCTTCCCAACCATAGATGAACCAGTGTTCAATGCCACGGCCTATGACAAGGATGAAGAAGGCACTCCGAATTCTCTAGTGGAGCATTCTCTGGTTTTGCAGACACCTCGTACAAAAGAACCTGTCTTCACCATTGATCCTTCAAGTGGCCTGATTCGTGTCATGGGATGCTCAGATTATCAGGTATAGAACTTGTAAATAAAGCCTGTCTTCTTAAGCTCTGTTCCCCGCCCCCTTTGGGCATGTATTGCCCTAGTATTTCCTCTACAAATTGCCTTTCAGCAGCCTAATATTTGCAAAATATACCCCATGCAAGGCAAACAAATGCAGGGTAAACAAATGGGTCATCAATGTGTCTATAATGCTGGTGTTGGGTCAGGGAGAACTGGCTCAGCCTGATCTACTTAGCAATGAGTCACTGAGTGACCTTTTGCCTTCACCTTGCTCCAGTAGCAGATGGGTGGTGGTGGTGGTGGTGCAGTGGAGCTTACCTGACCACCTGATACCGAGTTGCTGCTTATTGGGTGGAAAAATGGAGGTGCTGGGGTGGTCAGCATGGTACAAATGCACCAGCAGCCTCCTGTTGTTGCATATGCAGTGTGGGGGCTTCCCCATAGCTCTGCCCTTCCCAGTAAACAGCAGTGACTCAACAGTTGGGAGGTCAGGTAAGTGCCACTTCCTAAACATACCATCCATTACTGCTCCGTCCTACATCACTGGTGCTGAGAGAATGAGATGAGGGATGGGGAACATCACCACCATAGGGTCTAAATGCAATATTTATACAGAATTATGGTCCTGTGCAAATTACACCATGGAGCAAAAACATTTGAATTTACCCAAGGCAATGGACCTCAGAACTGATCATAAGTTGTTGCCACACAGCATGCATGGCAAAAAACCAATTGAATAAAGCTAATAGGTATCTTAGGGACGCGGGTGGCGCTGTGGTCTAAAACACAGAGCCTAGGGCTTGCCGATCAGAAGGTCAGCGGTTTGAATCCCCGCGACGGGGTGAGCTCCCGTTGTTTGGTCCCAGCTCCTGCCCACCTAGCAGTTCGAAAGCACGTCAAAGTGCAAGTAGATAAATAGGTACTGCTCCGGCGGGAAGGTAAATGGTGTTTCTGTGTGCTGCTCTGGTTCACCAGAAGCGGCTTAGTCATGCTGGCGACATGACCTGTCTGCGGACAAACGCCGGCTCCCTCGGCCTATAGAGCGAGATGAGCGCACAACCCCAGAGTTGTCCGTGACTGGACCTAACGGTCAGGGGTACCTTTACCTTTACCTTTACCTTTAATAGGTATTTTAGAAGCAGAATCCAAAGTTTCTGGTGGCTAAGTGTGGCCATTTCAGGAAAGCTGGATTCTAACTTGGTCAGTCATACCACGAGCCTTAAGTTTTGCAAATGCAAATTTTGCATGACTTTGGAGTTATTGAATTCACACCAATATCATCTCAGACATATAGAGAGTGACGATGTTTTCATATTTTAATGTTTTCAAGGCGACCTCGGCTTTCAGACTTCTGGTCAAAGCTACAGACCACGGAAATCCACGGCTGTCATCAACAGCAACAATTAATATTGCTCTGGAAGATTCCAACAACAATGCACCATTGCTTGCTAAAGGAACTGTAAGGACGTATTGCTTGAGGGCTATTGTCAGGGTGGGAGAGAGTTTTCCAGGTCCCAGTTATGAAGTCAAAAGATTTGCCTTTTTAAAGGCTCACTTTAAGGGATTATTTTCCATCAGTGCTGACAGCTCTGCAGGTATACAGCTGAACGATGGGGGTGGAGACGCAGCATAACATGTCCCACTTCCGCAATGGGGTTTCCCCCCTGAAATATACTTGGAGTCAAGTGTGAATTTCATGCTTTTTATTCAGCTCATAGTAGCAGGGAATGAATCTTTCCCCAAAACGTCTGCTATATATACATTATTTACACAATGGGCCCCACGTGATTGGCTAATTCCGGGCTACTCCTGTAGGCCAATCAGATCGCTGATTCACTTCCACCTGGAGCTGGATTGGGTGGCTCCTGCGGACCAATCAGACTGCTGCATTCTGGATCCTATTGTTCTAGGACCAATCAGACTGCTGCATTTTGGATCCTATTCTAGGATTCAGCTCAGTACATAACACCCCCTGTCTCCTCTTCCTATGCCTCAAAACAGCGCACAGTGGGAAGATAGGGGAAATCATTTCACCAGGCAAGCAGGATTTCCTTGTGCTTATAGAGGAACCTCCTTAGCAGTCCACTCCACCCTGGGTTATGTATCTTGGTCACATTGCAGTGTGACAGAAAATGGGAGGGAATGTTTGGAGCTGTCTTTTGTTCACTGAGATGCCCTATCTGTGTCTTCCAAGCATTATCTGAACATCCCAGAAGGCAAAACAGAACATGGCATCCTCCGCCTCCAGGTGGAAGATAAAGATTCTCCCAACACACCGGCTTGGAGAGCCAAGTATAAGATACTAGGAGGAGATGATACAGAGAACTTCAGCATTGAGACGGATCCTGATACCAATGAAGGGGTTTTAAGCATCACAAAGGTAATGTAGATGGACAAAGCTATTGATAGGATTTGAAGAATTGTTCCAAGCATAGAACTTTTATCAAGATTTGGGTAGCAGCACGCCATCATTTACAACCCCTCCCTACCCTACTGGTTCTTGTGTATAGTTAGTCAGAATTTACTAATGGGAGATTGTGATTTTGTGGTTGCTCTGCGTCTTTTCTTTTCAGCCTTTAGTTTATGACAAACATAACAAGAGGAGACTCGTGATTTCTGTGGAAAACGAAGAGCCCTCCTTTTTCTGTGAAGGCGGTCAGGTGCGGAGTTCTCCAGGCAAGCAAGAAGCATATGTGAACATAAATATCATCGATGAGAACGACGCTCCTCAGTTCCACCCTCCTGTTCTTGTTCTTTGGAAAGAGGAAGGGATGATCCCTGGGAACACGATTGCACATTACACAGCCAAGGATCCAGACACAACGCCACACATCATAAGGTGGGGAAGAACTGCTGGTCATTCTTGTACGCATGTCGCAAATGAACGGGTCTTCCAAAGGAGCTTGCTTAGGGTTCCACTTCAGAGAGAGTGAGGAGGAATAGATTCAAGAACCCAAGAGTACAGGGAGTCATTGAGCATTACACTTTGCCCAATCAAGTGTCCCATGACCGCCATTTTGCCAAGTGTGGTGTAGTGGTTAAGAGTGGTAGACTTGTAATCTGGTGAACCGGGTTTGATTCCCTGCTCCTCCACATGCAGCTGCTGGGTGACCTTGGGCTAGTCACACTTCTCTGAAGTCTCTCAGCCTCACTCACCTCACAGAGTGTTAGATAGATAGATAGATAGATAGATAGATAGATAGATAGATAGATAATTTATTACGGTCAGAGACCAGCTTATCACAGTGTTTGTTGTGGGGGAGGAAGGGAAAGGAGATTGTTAGCCACTTTGAGACTCCCTAGGGTAGTGATAAAGCGGGATATCAAATCCAAACTCTTCTTCTTCTTCCTTTAAGCATGAGTAGACTACCTGTTTGAGTGCTGTGTCAAAACCTTTCTTTCGATTTTTCACATGTTTCATTCCCCTGTGAAATTCGCTTGTTTTTCTGCTTCATTCATGGAGCACTTTAAAAATGTCCTTAACATTAAAAACAAATAAATATGGACCTTGCGTTATTGTTGCGAGGTGACTGTGGGTAGTGTGTATGTGGTCACCATGCTCCCAAATTAAAAGTATCTTTGCAGAACAGTATACTTACCTGGCTGCCTATGCTTCCTGATCTGAAAAAAGTCTCATGGGAGGAGTTACAACATGGGAGCATCAGCATCAGGACGTCTTCCCCTAGGGCAGGCATAGGCAAACTCCAGCCCTCCAGATGTTTGGGACTACAATTCCCAGCATCCCTGACCACTGGTCCTGTTAGCTAGGGATGATGGGAATTGTAGTCCCAAACATCTGGAGGGCCGGAGTTTGCCTATGCCTGCCCTAGGGTATCATAGAAGTGGGAGATACTGGGGAGAATGGTTGCCACGTGACTGAGATTGGTGCACACCCTGATTTTGGTTTCTGTAGCAATTGCAGTGTTTTTACTTTTTAAAGAAGTTTTCTTTTTAAGAAAATGATAAACTGCTGTCTGGTGCATGGCAGACAGCCTCCCTGCCTTCCATCTCTTATAGGAAAGCCCAGCTGAGGAAACCCTGGGGTTTTTAGGAGGCATAGCACCCAAGAAGGCTGCAGAATGCAGACTGCTGGAGAATGGATGCATGTTTGTTTTTCACCTAATACTATGCTATTCATCTTGCTGTCTGCTGTTTAACATAGTTTACACAATTATTTCTGCCCTATTATTTATTTATTTAATTAATTGGTATACCGCCCGTCACCCAAAGATAATAGCGCAGTTCACAACATAGAAATACAAAATGGGGACTTGCGTACTTCACAAATTTAAAATAAGAACATTTTCACGCCAAACATTTCAATGTAAAGGAAATGTCAAAACCATGGGGGGGGGGAACCCACCAAAAACTATGTATTGGTTGTAAGATTAAATAAAGACCCCAAGAATTACCTATGTGAGCGAATAGCCACTGCATTTGCTAGATTGAGTTCTGTGCTGAACCTGGGACAAAAACGCGAGTTGCAACAAGTTTTGCTCCTGCTTCAAGCCGAATTCCCTGACACCGCTACTCGCAAAACCCTCGAGCCATTTTGGAAAGTAATGTAAATGCAACAAAAGCCTTCCACTCCCCCATGAGAATTTTACAGACACTCTTCCTTCCACCTGACTTTTTTTTTTAATGAGTGCAGTTTCTTTTTCTTTTCACTGTTGGAGAATGGTAGGAAAAGGAAGTGGAAGGAAATGTTCAGCACAGCACTAAGTATACCCTTGATTTCCAGTTCTTTGGAGGGTTGGAAAGCAAACCCTGCATGACAGCTACTCTGGAGCCTTCATCGCTCATTTAAAAATAAAACATTTGATTTCCTCTTTAAGGTACAAAGTAGCTTCTGACCCAGGTGGTTGGGTGACTGTTGACGAACATTCGGGAACCGTGACGAATGTGAAAACACTAGATAGAGAATCTCCCCACGTGAACAACAGCGTATACACCATTGTGATTCATGCCATTGATGACAGTAAGTTGCTTCTCATACCATAATGGTGCAAGATGCAAAGTATCCCGAGGCAGCTCTGGTTTAGCACTCAACACTCAACTTTGAATATTTCTGGGCAGAAAATGAAAGCAACAGAATTATCCTGTGATGTCCAAAAATATGTTGAGAAGCTGTCTTAAAAATGCTTCCCAGTCATAAAGCCAGTGTGAACTCTGACCTAGATGATCCTTTCTTCCCTTGAGAGTTTGCAAAACAGGTCCAGCTTGAATGATGTGGATGACCTGACATTTGCAACAGAGAAATATAGTGTGGGAAGTGTTTGCTGAGGAGGTCAGATGCCGAAAGCCAATGGGTGAAATCCATTTCTCATTGTGTGCGTTCCTTCCTGCTCTGTAATATTTGCTCTTACTTTTTTTAGCATTGTGCTCATTTGTCCCCCCCCCTTAGGTGTTCCACCACTAACTGGCACAGGCACTATCCAGCTTCACCTGTCTGACCTCAATGACAACGCTCCCATGTTAGTTACACCTTTGCTGGTGGTCTGCAATGGAAAAGAAAAAGGCCCATTCCTTGTAAAAGCAGAAGACAAAGACTCTGATCCCTATGCAGAGCCCTTTACATTCCAGCTAGTGGAGACCAATGGGAATGTGCAAGACTCTTGGAGACTGGGACAGAGCTTTGGTAAGCTACCCTCCTACTGCCACATAGGGATTTCCCCTGTTCTGCCCTGTACAGTAGTAACTTGGTTCTCGAACGGCTTAGTTGTCGAACAAATCGGCTCCCGAACGCCGCAAACCCAGAAGTGTGTGTTTCGGTTTGTGAATGTTTTTCGGAAGCCAAACGTCCGACACAGCTTCCGCTTGAGTGCAGGAAACTCCTGCAGCCAATTGGAAGCTGCGCCATGGTTTTTGAATGGTTTAGGGCAGGCATAGGCAAACTCCGGCCCTCCAGATGTTTGGGACTACAATTCCCATCATCCCTGACCACTGTTTCTGTTAGCTAGGGATGATGGGAATTGTAGTCCCAAACATCTGGAGGGCCGGAGTTTGCCTATGCCTGGTTTAGGGAGTCAAACGGACTCCTGGAACGGATTAAGTTCGAGAACCAAGGTACCACTGTACCCTTCACACGCAGAACTCTCTAGTATCTCATATACTAAATTATGCAAATTGCATTGTCATTACATTATTCCATCCCATTCATTTCAGTGTAAGGAAAACTCAATGCAAATGGGTTTTTTTCTTGTACTGTATATGATTTTGATTTTCTGTACATCGCTTTGACAGTCTTCAGACTAATAAAGCTATAGGAGACATTTTTTAAACAAACAGAGTTCAAGTAAGGGAGGAGACAAATGTTTCTGGCCTTTCAGCAGGGATGATGGGGGCTGCAGGACATCTCCATCTCCTCTTCGACTATAAGCCTGATAGAATGGCAGGTGCTGTTAGATGTGGATTTCCACCTCCATGCTCTGGCTTTTTCCTGACACCACAGGTTAATAAGCTACCTATAAATGATAAGAGAAAGCATTTCCTCTGAAGTTTTCAAAGAAGGCTGGACAGCTAACCAAAGAATTGCCTAGAGGATTTGCAAGCAACCATTCCATTGTTAAGAATCTAAAAATGATTTAAATCTGGTTAATAATAATTGGAAGGGTTCAGCCTGCTCATCCTTGTCTGCATCATCACTATTGTCTCATTACCAGCATGGTATTATTATGCAGTGGTACCTCGGGTTACATATGCTTCAGGTTACAGACGCTTCAGGTTACAGACTCTGCTAAGATAAGATAATTTATTTATTGTCATTGCACAAGTACAAGCACAACACTATACAAGTGCAACAAAATTGCATGCCATCCCGTAAAAACCAGAAAGAAAAAGAAAAAAACAGCACAAAACACACCCACACCCACACCCACACACCCATACCCATCACAGCTCTCCAAGGTCATATTATCTGGTTACAGCATTTAAGATGGTTATAGCTCTTGGGTAGAAACTGTTCTTCAATCTATTTGTTCTTGATCTAATTGTTCTATATCTTTTACCCGAAGGCAGTGGTGCAAAGAGACTATATCCTGGATGAGATGGATCCTTTAAAATATTGTTTACCTTTTTAAGGCAATGAGAACTGTATAGTTCTTCCAGAGATGGGAGACCAATAAAATTTTGGGCTGTGGTTATGACCTTCTGAAGTACCTTCTTCTTCTCCCTGGCTGTGCTGCTGGAGAACCAAGCACAAATACAGTATATAAGAATGCTCTCTATGGAGCCTCGGTAGAAGGACACCAGCAGTCTCTCACTCAGATTGTTCTTCTTTAAAAGTCTGAGGAAATAAATTCTCTGCTGGGCCTTCTTTACCAGAGCAGTAGTATTTGCGCTCCAAGTCATGCTAACCCAGAAATATTACCTCGGGTTAAGGACTTTGCTTCAGGATGAGAACAGAAATCGGGCGGTGCAGCGGCAGGCCCCATTAGCTAAAGTGGTGCTTCAGGTTAAGAACGAACGAATGAAATAAGTACGTAACCAGAGGTACCACTGTAATTAGCAAAAAGAAATAATGTAAGTATTCTCCCTCTCCTCCTCCCCCCACTTTAGATGACTCAGTCGAGCTGTTTATGTTGAAAAGCCTCCCTTTAGGCAATTACGCAGTGCCGCTCCACATTTTCGACAGGCAGGGGTTTTCTATGGAACAGACCCTCCATGTCGGTGTGTGTTCCTGCCGGGATGGGATCCCATGTGAGCAGGAGCTGAGACTGGCTTCCATGTCGGTGGGTCTTGGAGGAGGAGCAGTCGCTGCAATCGTGGCTGGGTTCCTGTTACTGATTTGTGAGTGATGTCGTAAATTTTACCTTTTGCTTACTGGCAGAAATAACGTACTGAATGTAAACATGTTATCTTTGTTAGTCAGTGACTGATTTTTTTTAGTGGGTGCTCTATTTCAATTCAAAGTGCCTGCACACATAGATTAGTAGGGTGAGCTGCTTCTTCATGGGATTAAACCACCGAGCCTCTTGGGCTTGCTGATCGGAAGGTTGGCAGTTCGAATTCCCGCGACGGGGTGAGCTCCCGTTGCTCTGTCCCAGCTCCTGCCAACCTAGCAGTTCAAAAGCACACCAGTGCAAGTAGATAAATAGGTACTGCTGTGGCAGAAAGGTAAACGGCATTTCCATGAGCTCTGGTTTCCATCATGGTGTCCTGTTGCGCCAGAAGCGGTTTAGTCATGCTGGCCACATGACCCAGAAAGCTGTCTGTGCACAAATGCCAGCTCCCTCGGCCTGAAAAGTGAGATGAATGCCGCACCCCATAGTTGCCTTTGACTGGACTTAACCATCCATGGGTCTTTTACCTTTGACCTATTGAATTAATTAATTCAGGCAATTTCTATATGCTTAAGATAGATCTCTAAGCAGTGTACAACAAACTAAGCGGGAGGTGGAGGGGATCCTAGGATGGATTTTCCCTCCCACTCATCCAAGCAAGTGTTAAAGCTCATCCTTTGTTTTTCTTTTCCTTGTTACGCAGTGGGCATATCTCTCCTACTTTGGTGTTCCTCAACACCAGAATCGAAGAAAAGCCATCCCTTCATTCCGTACGAAGAAGGCAACCAGACTCTGATCCACTACAATGAGGAGAGCCAACAAGCTTTGTCTCAGGTGACAAATAATACCGCTATCCATTGTGTGGTTAGATGGGAAACAGCACAGGGCTCTTGCCGTTGTGTAGAAGAGGGAGCTGCTGCAACAGTAGCTTTCAATTCAGATATTAAAGATGTAGGGGCTCTTCCGCCTTTTGCATCTGCCCACCTTGTACTCTCTCCCTATGATGTTCCAGGGGCAATGCTATTGGGTTTCCTGTACAATCATCATACACATGTGAGATTCATTAAGCCGAATGGAATTTATTCCTATTGAGTTGTATAAGATGGTAGTCTTTGATTCTTTGGGACCAGAGAGCAGTGGATACTTGGAGGGCCTTTGTAACATCTGCTTTCTTTGCATATATACAAGCAGGCCATGTGGGCAAGCAGGCAGGCAGCAGATCCCCAGAGAACATTTGTGCCGACCTTTTCCAGGCAGGCACCCACAATTTTCATAGTTCCAGCTAGATCCTTGTATTGCTCTCTGTCCATTCAGAACAGCTGCTTCACACCCAACCAACGTGTAATAATGCATTTGATTTTGACTTAATGTCCCCTTTAGGATACACCCGATATGGGAGATCCTGCTACATCATCCGCAGTCTATGCACAAATTTCCAAAGAGAAACCACAAACAATTAAGGTAACCACAGAACTCCTTTATGGCTTTATTGAATGTATATTTAAGGGGCCTGTAATGGAACAGTCCAGTTTCCTTGCCTGGTGTTGCTCTCGTTTGTCCTCCCTCCTTCCCTTTCTGTTGGGTATTAGGAGAGAAATTTATTTGTTTGCTTTTAAAGGTGAACTTGCCTAACTCACACTTTCCCTAACAATATATAAACTATAAGGAAGACATCCTTCAAAATTCACACTTCTCTGAATTTTGCAATGCAGTTCTTAGGCCAAGTAATGGGTACAAAAATGCATATACTAGGGCACAATTTTGCTTAAAAATACATACCTTGCTGAAAACGACATACCAAAATGTATGCTATGGGGAAATTGCATCCATAAATGTGTCTGCTATTTTAGGATACATTTCCACTCAAATGCTCAAATGTACACGAGGGCTTTTACAGAAAAAAAATCGCAGACGGATGTGGTCGTGTGGAGAACTGAATTTAAGATTGGGAAAATGAGAAACACTGAGTAACTGCAGATCCACCCATCTCTAGCATAGTGTGCATATTGGAGTAAATGGAAAGCTATACGGGGGTCTCTGCCTTGCTGAAAGATCACTGTTCTGACCCTCAAACTCGGCTTATTCAGCAAAGGTCTCTACTCTTGTAGGCTATTCTTAGAGGCACTTGTGTAGGTGAGTGGGAGTCTGTATCAAGAAGGGCCTCCTGATCATGTGGAAGATCCTATACAAAAATTATTATTATTATTTTATTTATACCCCGCCCATCTGGCTGGGCTTCCCCAGCCACTCTGGGCGGTTTCCAACAAAATATTAAAATACAATAATCCATCAAACATTAAAAGCGTCCCTAAACAAGACTGCCTTCAGATGTCTTCTAAAAGTCTGGTAGTTGTTGTTCTCTTTGACATCTGGTGGGAGGGCATTCCACAGGGCGGGTGCCACTACGGAGAAGGCCCTCTGCCTGGTTCTCTGTAACTTGGCTTCTCGCAGTGAGGGAACCGCAAGAAGGCCCTCGGTGCTGGACCTCAGTGTCTGGGTAGATCGATGGGAGGCTCCTTCAGCTATTGGCTCCCCCTTCAGACCAGCTCACAGAGGTTGGGGTGGCGCTCAGCAGGCCATTAATGCCAGAGGCAGGGATTGACCTGGAGGTATTTCATGGCCTAGGACAGTGATTTGGAACTACAACTCCCATCATCCCTAGCTAACAGGACCAGTGGTCAGGGATGATGGGAGTTGTAGTCCTAAAACATCTGGAGTGTCAAGGTTAGCCATCACTGGCCTAGGATGTTGTCCAAGGCAATCACTCAGGGCTGAAACCTACCTTGTATGTGTAGGGATTGAGCTCTTTCAAATTGTCCTTATATGCTTGTTTCTTTATTGTCCGGTGCTTTTAATGTCTTGATATTGGCTTGCATCCCATGCTGCACCAGCAGGGCTTTGCTGACACAAATGGAGTTTTGTTTCCTTTCTTTTCCCCACGTGCCTCAAAAATCTACTCTGGAAGGTTTCCAACCACCTGGAGCTGATTTTGAGGGTGGAGTGGAGGAGACAGGAGAAGGAGGGAAATGAGACTCCATTGCACATGTGGAAGTCTTGTTATGTCAGCAGAGCCACAGCATTGGACAGGGGCCAGTCATTTGTTTTGGCATTTTATTTCTCAGAGGCCAACTGGAGTGAGCACCTCACATTCACGGACATCTAGTCAAGTACCCTATGAACAAAGTCCACTTGTGAGTAAAATGAATGATGGTATGCAGTAGTTCACAGGTGCTAGATTTTGTAGTTGCTTTCAGTTTGCAATCATTTATCATCGTCACCATCACCATTTTATTTGTATGCCGCCTGTCAGGGATCTGCCTCCCTCTGCCAGTCCAGCCCTCAGTGTTTATAGGGAGCAACCACCTGTTCTGACTACTGACTCATCTGTGAGCGAAACCAGCAGTTCCTCGGGGGAGAAGCAGTTGGTGGCTGGGAGGGAAGGAGTGCCAGGGCTCGAGAGATATAGAGACAGGCCTGGCACCAACCAGCAGGGTCGGGCGGAGGGGGAGCTGTCAGGTCCGGCGCAGAGATTACGTAGGAGGAAAAGGCGTTTCTGGCTGCCAAGACTGCTCTGTTGGCGCCAAAATCGCAGGGGGGCACTTCCGGATTCTGCTAGTGAGTGATCAGACATGATATGATTCAGCTCTGCACTGTATATAATGAGCACTGATTAAACTACTAAAAGACAGATGGCTTGGCTCCCTTATTGAACGACCGATGAGGAGGAGGAGGACCTGACACCGCCTTTCCATAGTTAAAACAATGCTCAATTATCAACATAACAAAAGTCATAAACAATAAATAAAACACTTTTTATATACGTAGTTTGTTATCATTCAGAATATTGCTCAAGGTGGCTGACAATAAAAGGGAAATTTATCAAACTAGAGTAAAACACAATAAGCATATTAAAATACATCATAAAAATTACGCAGCACAGAGATGAACAGCCCTTACAGCAAATAGGAGCACTTGTCATAGCCTCAAGCAGCAGAAAGGTTTGTAGCAATTGTGACTTTCATCTGCTCCCAGAAAATTACCAATATTCTACGACCACCACTGCAAAGTTGGGGGCAGGGATTTTGAATTGAAATGGGCTTCTAAAAGTCCTTTGCAGGCAAGGTCACCTGACAACATTGTGGCGTTGGGTAATTGACAGCTGGGCGGCTCCACACACTTGCCGTACTTGGCTCACTAAGGGCTGAGGGAGATGAGAATCTGACCCACTGGGCAAAAAAGGGTTCTCCACTCCTGTTCTGTTCCATCTGTCCACACACCAGAGGACAATGTGTGTTTTATGTGGCAATCATGTTTGCCACATGTTTGTACGCTAGTGCTCTTACTGCTGCAGGACTTGAGAGAGCGAGAGAGGTTTTATAGTGAACTATCCTGAGGCTTTCTGCAGTTTGATCTCCTAATGTGTTTCAAATATTCTGATTTTAAGGAGAGTGGTTTTAGCAAGATGCATGGAAATACATGGACTGCAATTGTATTTTTATAAGCTAAGCTTCATTTTCTTTTAAAGGATGACCATAGAATGACCCAAGCAAAGCTAACAGTGCAGAAGGACCATCCTGGTGGAAGTATAACCTCACCCCCAACCATCCCAGAATATTTCCAAATGATCCCTTGCTGGCATCAGGTTAGATAAATCACAACAGGATCCACCCCCACCCCACCCCGCTTTTTATCTCTAATAACTCAAGATGTGTCACGTTACAAAAAATTGCCATCTGTAGATTTCATAGTTTCCCCTTATATTTGAAGAAATTATGGATGGAATGTAAGTAAGTGATGGCTCTAAAATTCATTTTCTCTGCTTCAGAAGACAACCTTGCTCCCCCAAAGCAGTAAGACACACTGGAAGAACCCACATGACTGGATGCTGGAAACATTGGATGAAATCTTAAATCAAGTGAGAAACAGGAAGAGGTTGATCAGTTCCCCTTCTCCAAGAGCTATGAAATGCCTCCAGTGGGATGGGTTTCAATAATGGCTCAAATTTGCTTTTGTTAATGCAGAAGCCCAAAGATCTTCTCCTGCCACCAAATTATTTTAAATTGGGGAGGGTAGAACATAAATCTAGCGAGCTCCTGAAAAGATACTCTGTTACTGAGCTGTTGTCCTTCTCCATGAATATGCTGCAGATAACAAAGATTTATTTCATTAAGCAGGGCTGGGGAACCTTTGGCCAGGGGCGGAGGAAGCCTCCTCGCTACCCGGGGCGGCGAACGGAGGCACCCCCTGGGGGCGGGGCATCGTGACGTTGCGATGTCATGATGGACTTTGTATGCACACTCCGTCGCTGCTCCCACAGCGACATGCCGCGCAAAAAGCAGCAGGGGTGGGACAGCCCCACGAGCCGCCGATTGCGCGGGGCAGCCCCATAGCAGCGCCGGCGGGTGGGCCCCGGACGAGCTGCAGGGCGGAGCTGCCTCACTTCATGGTTTGCTCGGGGCCCGCCGGCGGGGCGGGGCCGGCCCATGTGTCACCCCCTCCCCTGGAACCCTGGGTGCACTGTCCCCGCCCCCTCACGACACCACTGCCATTGGCTCTCCAGGCCTGTTTTGAACTCCAGTTCCCATCAGCCCCAGCTATAGCATGGCCAATGGTCAGGAATGATGGGAGTTGTAATCCAGCAATGTCTAGAGGGCCACAAATTTCTCATCCATGTAGTAGAGGCAGAAAGGTGCTCTTGTTTAGC
This sequence comes from Darevskia mixta, assembly GCA_034641385.1. Classification (NCBI taxonomy): domain Eukaryota; kingdom Metazoa; phylum Chordata; class Lepidosauria; order Squamata; family Lacertidae; genus Darevskia; species Darevskia mixta. The sequence goes on from JAWWNH010000029.1 coordinate 63,056,131, forward strand.
TATCTAAACGCTCTTTTGCTCACTTTCTCTCCTCAGAAACTTAACCACATCGCCGACCTAGAGGACAATGGGGTCTCTTACGCTCCTCATGTTTATGCAGAAGAAGGAATTTTGGAGAAAAATGAATCTTTTCTCTCCCTACCAGTTGTGGATGATAACAGCCTACCTCCTGATTTCTTGGCTACTTTGGGGCCTAAGTTCACCACTCTTGACAAAATCTGCAGCAAGTGATTCCTTTAAAGCTGCCCTATGAGCAGCTGGGAATCCTCCCAGTTTCGTTTGAAATTGAACTATAGATATGGCGTTCATAAAGGGATTTTTGCCAGCATTCATTCTGCTGAATTTTTATACTTGTATAAATGGATTCTCTCTCTTATTTTGCAATAAATACAATGTTTTTAAATCTTGATGTTGCATTGTGGAAAATGTTGTGCTTCCCATTGTCTTATCCAGAAAAATAACACGAAAGCTTAAGCTACCCTAAGCCAATTTTCCTCAACTTGGTGCTTTCCTGATGTTTTGGACTACAATTTCTACCATGTGTGTTGGCTGAGGGAAGCTGTAGTCTAAAATGTCTGGAGGACACCATGTTGCGGGGAAGGCTGCCTTTGGCTCTAAGCATGTGTGGTAGACAGTGGGATTGGGATGCTGTCCCACCAACTTGTCTGCTCTCGGCCAGCCCTGGCTGTCACTGAAGGTCCATGTTTATGCCATGTTGCTGAAGCCAGCAGCATAACAAACATGGTTATTGGGTTGCACCAGGCAGCCATCAGGTCTCTGAGGATTGCAAAATTCATTAGAAAGAAGGCTTTTAAAAAGAAGAGGAAGACACTGTGATGCAAAGTCTACAAAGTGCAGACATAGGAGTGTTGGACGTTCCTCTCTTCCCCCGCCGTCCAACCCCTTGATCATTATCCATGCCCTTGATCCTTTTCTCTAAACCAGGGATGGGGAGCCTGTGACCTTCCACATGATGCCAGACTACAAATCCCATCAGCCACAACCAACATGGCCAATGGTCAGGGATAATTGGAGCTGTAGATCAACGTGTGGAAGGCCACAGGTTCCCCATCGCTGATGTAAGCAATGTATAATTGTAGTGGGGTTGACTCCATGTTCACAACAAGCCTACAATGGAGACAGAAGAACAACGACAACAACTCTACAATTCTGAAACCTTCAATGGGTTACAGCAACAAAAAGGATTTTATGTTGTTGCTAAAGGCTGCAGGAGGCAGTGGAAGACAGGAGTGCCTGGCGTGCTTTGGTCCATGGGGTCACGAAGAGTCGGACACGACTAAATGACTAAACAACAAAAAAGGCTAGCACCCAAAGGCTTGGTTGTTAAGAATATAAGAGAATATGAATAAGACTGAGCAGAGAATATCTGTCTATGGTCAGTAGCTGCAGAGTTGTGGAAGGCTGAGGTCCTCTGCTAGTAGGGTTGCCAGACCCCCCAGGGCTGACCTGAAGTCTCCAAATTTGCTTGGCTGCCCCAAGGTGGTTGGGAGAGGGCTTGAATCTCAGTAGACAGGCCTGCCTTTATTTTTATTTTTTTAAATTAAAGACTGTGCAGGCTTGCAAGCTTCAGCCAAGCAGACTGTTACATAGGCTCTCTGCGGGCTCTTAATTATCTGTGGCCTTGAATGGGTGGAATGTTTTAATCCTGTCTTTTATTAGTTTTGTATTTTTCTGTTTTGCCTGCTTCAATGAATGGACTCGTTTATATTTGGCAAGTTGCTTTGAGTTACCGTGGTAAAAAAAGGCAACCAATAACTTTAAATAAATAAAAAATACTGTATTTTTCGCTCTATAAGGCGCACCTGACCATAGGACGCACCTAGTTTTTAGAGGGGAAAAGCCCCAATTTTTTGAGGATCAGCTCAAATTTCTGCAGCTTCTTTTGCAAAGGAGAAAAGCGCCATTTTTTGAGGATCAGCTCAAAGTTGTTGAGCTTACTTTGCAAAGGGAAAAAACCCTGTTTTAACTCAGTTCTGCAGCTTCAGGAAGCCATTTCTACAGTTTCCAGACAGATAATCCAATCAGCCAGTCACATGTCGCTGGGGAAACAGCCTCCCTCTGCAAGGGGCGGGGTTGGAATCTCTCTCCCTTATCTCTCTCCCCGATTGCTTGCTGATCAGCTGATCAGCGGGCTTCCTTTCAACACCCCCTTCTCTCTCTTTTTTTTAAAAAAAGCATGATCTGCTTTTGCCCCTGGGCAGTTCAGCTCCAGGGACCACACATTCGCTCCATAAGATGCACAGATATTTCCCCTTACTTTTTAGGAGGAAAAAAGTGCGTCTTATGGAGCAAAAAATACGGCAATTACCGGTAATAATATTCCATGACCTTGTGGATCCCTTCAGATATTCCAAGCACTGTTAAGCTACCAGCTATCACAACATCCTACAAATTCTGAAAGACAGAGAATGAATGAATGAATTCAAAGGCAGTTGAATTAATGAGACACTTTAAAAGAACGCTCCATACTTCAGTCCTGCTTGAGTTCATTTTTTGTGTGTCAAAAACTATCCCTCAGCTAGCTTTCCTTCACTTCCTGTGTTTTGCTTATCTTGACAACTTGTGTGGTGAGGTTTCTGGATCACTTCATCCCAAACCTCTAAAAACAGCTGTGCTAAGGCAGTATGGGATGGGATCTGCATATTTGTGTGCATGTAATATGTAGTCTTGTCAGCTTTCTGTTGGTACATTCCCAGAGTACGGAATGTGCTTGCAAGATACTTTGGCTCTCAGTGGAGTCAAGCACATTGTGTACAGAGTCATTTCCTTCCACAAAATAAATTGCAATAAAATCACATTTAAATAAAGGTGATTTCCTCCCACTTAAAGGATCCATGCATTTGCCTTGGGTTCAGTTTATTTTTTATTTTTATTTTTTGGGTTCAGTTTAGAAGGGTTGGAAGAACCAAGGAGCAGAAACGATTATTTATGTATACAATGACAGCAGTGCAGATACTACTGGCCCAGAGATGGAAAGAAGATAAAGTCCATTAACTTCATCTGCCATTCTTCTCTGGTAGGGACTTTATCTTCTTTCCATCTCTGGGCCAGTAACATCCGTGCAGCTGTGCTCACATAAATAAATAGTCTTTTCAGCACCTAGAATTCCTAAAAGGAAGGCTTCAGGGTTGTTGTTTTTTTAACAAAGGTTATTTGAAACATTTTTTTCCAACTCTGGAGCATCTAAAAAGGTTCAGGGAATATGTGAGGAACAAGCTGGAATAGCTAGGCTTCTAAGAGAAGCGGCTCTACACAGAAATGAAAGATTAAGCCTCATTGGGTCGGGGCCAAGGAAGGAATGCTTGCATCCTAGGTTTTACACCAGATACCTTCCTCGACAAGAAAGCATGGAAGTCCTAAGTTTAAGCCTGCCAAGGCTAACAGCATGGAAGCCAAGCACCCAGGAAGAGAAGGGTTACCAAAGGACACAATGGTGAGAGCAACCTGGGATACAGGTGGAAGCAGGGAGATTATGATACTGGGCTTGATTAAGGATCCCTTTACACAGGCAGGAGGTTTGATGTGTCTCTGAAGTGCTTCCAACTGTGGAAACCTACAGTAGGGAGTCTGGATCCATTCCAAAGTTTAATGTGTGCTTCAGTTCCATAATAGCTTGAAGCGACACATTTTGGCTCATGCGGCAGATATTTTTATTCCTGGGCTATGGCTATCAGTCTTTTGTGCTGGTGCAATCCAGCTGTGCTTCTCACATCCGTTGCCAATCAGTATGTGCATCTTGACTAACTTGCTATCTGCCCTCAAGAGGGACCGAAAAATAGAGTCCATTAATCTCAAGTGGGCTGAGAAACAAGGAACATCTGTTCCTACTTTTCCAGTGGTGCCTGCATCCAGGGAGCTGGGAGTGATGAGTTTAGTGCTCACCACTAGATACCCACTCTGGAAACAAGCTATTTTAGAGGTTTTTGAGAGACACAGTATTATATACAGTGGCAGGACTGGTACTGGCAATTTTGGCACCCTAGGCGAGGGGGCGGGCCACATGACGTCATTGTGTATGACGCACATTGCACAGCGGTGCCCTGCCCCCTGGCCGGCCGGGCGCCCCCTGCCGCCGTGGTTTGCTTGCTCCGCCGCTGGTTGGGGTGGCGGCGGGCGGCGGGGGACAGGCTGGCCAGCGCCCCCTCCATTTTGGCGCACTCGCCGCCGCGGTTTTCGCCCCAACCTGCTTGCTCCGCCGCTGGTGGGGGTGGCACCGGGCGGCGGCGGGGGACAGGGGACAGGCTGGCCCGCGCCCCCTCCATTTTGACGCCCTAGGCAGTTGCCTAGTTCGCCTAAATGGACGCGCTGGCCCTGTATAGTGGTACCTCGGGTTAAGTACTTAATTCGTTCCGGAGGTCCGTTCTTAACCTGAAGCGTACTTAACCTGAAGCACCACTTTAGCTAATGGGACCTCCGGCTGCCGCTGCGCCGCCAGAGCACGATTTCTGTTCTTAGTAGAGTTCTTAACCTGAAGCGTACTTAACCCGAGGTACCACTGTAATTGGAAGGAATATCAGAAGGCAGAATGACTACCTAAACATGCACATTCCTGGAGCTAACCCAGGCGTGGGTTTCGTGAAGAGCCATAGTTCTGTGGTGGAAGATCTGCTTTGCATTCAGGAAGTCCCAGGTTCAGTCCCCAGCATCACTAGCTAGGACTGGGAAAGATTCCTGCCTGAAACCCCAGACAGAAGATGCCAGTCAGTGTTGACAATACTGAGGTAGACAGAACTGCAGCCTGACTCAGTATAAGGCAGCTTCCTATGTCTCCAGAAAACAAACTCAGTCAGGTAGAGCATGAGACTCTTCATCTCAACATCATGGGTTTGAGCCCCACGTTGGGCAAAAGATTCCTGCATTGTACAGGGTTTTATTATAAAATGACATTACCACACACCTCTTCAGATTTCAATAGAACATACCTAGATGCTTCTGGTGGTGTGCACTATTGACAATATGCTTTGTTTTCATGATTCTCCTCACTGGGGCTGACGATGGAATCTTCTTAGATGCATTTGAAGAAGAGAAGAGTTTTGGATTTGATATCCCGCTTTATCACTACCCGAAGAAGTTTCAAAGTGGCTAACATTCTCCTTTCCCTTCCTCCCCCACAACAAACACTCTGTGAGATGAGTGAGGCTGAGAGACTTCAGAGAAGTGTGACTAACCCAAGGTCACCCAGCAGCTGCATGTGGAGGAGCGGAGGTGCGAACCCGGTTCCCCAGATTACGAGTCTACCACTCTTAACCACTACACCACACTGGCATTGGCATTTGTTTGAATACTGCATCTGAGGGCGGGAAGAGATATTGAGAGGGGTGTCAGCTTATAGCTCCATCCTGGAAATTAAAAATAAATGCCCTGGGGTGGGACTTATTGTTCCAATCCAAAATATTTAAAAGCTTTTTTTAATATATACCAAGACTGTTGCTACGTTCTTCCGATTGTTGTCCAGATATAATGGAGGTTGTGGGTTGGCCTCGTACATCTGTGGGGAGCATAACACAGGCATGCTTCAACACTCAAATATTAATATAAAATACCGAAGCCTATTATTGGTTCAAAACATGATTGAAATCTGCAAAGACTTATATCATTGCCTAGCACAAGCCTAGGCAAACTCGGCCTTCCAGCTGTTTTGGGACTACAATTCCCATCATCCCTGACCACTGGTCCTGTTAGCTAGGGATGATGGGAGTTGTAGTCCCAAAACATTTGGAGGGCCTAGTTTGCCTATGCCTGGCCTAGCAGGTCAGCAGTGATCCTGTTTAGGGTTCCAGCAGCAGCTTGGTGGGGCCATGACACTCACCTGACCTCTGGTCAATCCCATCTCTGTTGCTTATCAGGAGGTGAGGCAGCAGAGAGCTTTGTGTAGTGCAAACACGCTGGCAGAGCCAACATGGTGCACCTGACAGTACATTTGCCCTGCGCCAGCCCCCCACCTCGCCTCTCCCCCTCTCCTTCCCCGTAAGCAGCGGCTATGTGACCAACAGGATGTCAGGTGAGCAGCGCCTGTTGGGGCATGTGCAGAGAGCCCATTCAGCACACCAACAGACTGTGCAAATGGAAAACCCAGAATGGGGGCGTCAAATAAAGATGCCAGACAGTCTGGGTAAGGTCAGTTCCTTTACGGACAGGTAGTCTGAAGTTCGAAAGCACGTCAAAGTGCAAGTAGATAAATAGGTACCACTGCAGCGGGAAGGTAAACTGCATTTCTGTGTGCTGCTCTGGTTCGCCAGAAGCGGCTTAGTCATGCTGGCCACATGACCCGGAAGCTGTACACCGGCTCCCTCGGCCAATAAAGCGAGATGAGCGCCGCAACCCCAGAGTCGGACACGACTGGACCTAATGGTCAGGGGTCCCTTTACCTTACCTTTAGTCTGAAGGATAATGCAGTTCCTCAGCTTAGCACTTACATACGTACATAAAGTAATCCTACCCCAGTCTGTCCTAAGAGACAGCTTGCAGCAAAAGTCAGAAAAGGTCCTTCCAGCAACATACTCCTTGCAGCATGCCAGCAATGATTTGGTTCTAGCCAAGGGGCAGGACCCAAGGCAAACTTGCTCCAAACACAAGGGCATTTCTATTTTAAATTGTGCTGACTCACTCCCACAAGTTTGCTGACTCACACTTAACCAGCTGCAGGCGCAGGTGCAAGGCAAACAGACCTGAATTAACCTTTCCTTGTCCTTTTTCTCTGCATGCATAAACCCACACGCAGTAACAGTGCTGTTCTAGTCAGTCATGCTCACCTCCATAGGAAGAAAGGGTCTGAAGCTGGGCATTTCATAATCTGTTAGAGGGAAGATTTGCCCTGCTCTTCCTCTAGGGCAGGCTTCCTCAACCTCGGCCCTCCAGATGTTTTTGGCCTACAATTCCCATGATCCCTAGCTAGCAGGACCAGTGGTCAGGGATGATGGGAATTGTAGTCTCAAAAACATCTGGAGGGCCAAAGTTGAGGAAGCCTGCTCTAGGGAGTTCAGGGAAGCCCATCTTTATGTTTAATCAATTAATGGCATGTATACTTAATCTCAGATATATGCCACAGAGATTTGCAAGGTTAAAATGAAATTCAAAAACAAACGTTAACACAGCCCAACAAACTGGAGCACAACCAGTAAGACCAGGGGTCAGCAACCTTTTTCAGCTGTGGGCCGGTCCACCATCCCTCAGGCCATGTTGGGGGCTGGACTATATTTTTTTGGGGAAATGAACGAATTCCTATGCCCCACAAATAATCCAGAGATGCATTTTAAATAAAAGGACACATTCTACTCATGTAAAAACATGCTGATTCCCGAACCGTCTGTGGGCCGGATTGAGAAGGCGATTGGGCCGCATCTGGCCCACGGGCCCTAGGTTGCCTACCCCTGAGTAAGACAAACAGTGTAACAAAGCTATAGAAAAGGGAGGAGTACAGCACCCCATTCCGTTTGAGTTGGCAGAAGAGTATTTTCATGGATGGGGACCCGGACTTGAGTCCCTGGCTCTCTAAAATGCTGTCAGCTGCCATGTTAGCTTTCTCTCAATGGTCTGTTATGAAGAGCATTTGGGGGAAAGATGGCAACCGTCACACACACAGACGAGATGCTCAATATCTTTCTTAAGCTTCAGCTGCCCTCCAAAATGCACAAGAGGAAAGGTGGTTTTTGTCTCCTCTTCCATCTCCATTTTTGGTGTGGAGGTGCTCTTTCCTTCAGCATTAGCAATTACCTTCTAGCTATGGCTGTGATCTCGGGGTGTGTGTGTGTGTGTGTGTGTGTGTGTGTGTGTGTGTGTGTGTGACTGGCCTTTACATGCACCTAGGGATGAGGAATAAATGTTATTCAGTTTGCATTTAAAGGCCAACCTAACTCATCCACACTTTCCGATACAATTTGCAAACTGAAAACGCAGCCATGCTTTGAAATTTGCACTCTTCCAAATTTTACTATGCGGTCCTCCAGCCAAGTAATATCTACAGAAATGCATTGTTTTAAAAAAAAGTTTATTAAATTATTATTTTATTTTAATCGAATACCCACCCTTCACCCTAAGGAAATTGCTGTATACTCAGTCAGTCCATTGGTCCACATCCAGTTCAGCATTATCAATAATGACTGGCACTGACAGGCACCGACTTTCCAGAGTTCCAGGCAAGAGTGCTCCCTACCAGCAGATGCCAGGGATGGAAACTGCGACTGACATGTATTATCTCCATAGCTGTCAACTTTCGGATTTGAAAATAAGGATTTTTTACAAACCTTCGGATTTGAAAATAAGGGTATGCCACGAGGGCGGTGCAATGGCACCAAGTAGCCTCGCCACCCTGCGCTCCAGGGGCTGCGCGGGAACGGTGTGAGCGAAAGAGCGAGCGCGTAGATGGCAGGCAGGCTGGCTGGCTGGCTGGGCGTGAGGGTCTGGCTGCACAAGGCATGCAGGCTCCGCCCCCAGTTGGTCTCAGACTCCTTATTAGCAGCCGAGCAACGCAGCTGAGGAGCCTCCCTGGCCGGCAGGGAGGGAGAGGAGCTGCTTCCTTTGAAATCCGGGAAATTTAAGGGATATCAACAATCCGGGATAGCAGCGGGAAACGGCATTGGAATAAGGGAGTTTCCCGCAAAAGAAGGGAGTGTTGACAGCTATGATTCTCTCTGATAGAATTGTATGTGTTCCATTCAGAAGTCCTCTGGTTTGATTCCTGGCACCTGCAGTCTGGCCTTGAACTGCAGCATTTCCCCATAGGACATAGTAACCAAGAGGCACTTCATAATGGTAGGCCGTATCCTGCCACTGGAATCTAAAGGACAAAACCCATTTGCTTGCCTTCTTATCTAGCTGGACACATCTTTCTGAGCCTCCATAACCATTTTTGTGTGCGTTTGTGTGTGTTTTGCTGCCACCTCCTGGTGGGACTCAGAGCTGATCCGAGAAGCATTTGGAGAATACACTCACTTATGCAACGCCATTTTTAAAGATAAATATCATATTTCGGGTGTCTTGCAAAGGCTGCACTGCTTAATGAGGTGCAGTAAAGGCACCAATATGCCTCTCGATACCAGTTGCTGGGAATCACAGGTGGGCAGTGAGCTGTTGATCTCAGTTCCCGCTTGCAGGATTTTTATAAGTAACTGGTTTGCAGTTCTGTAGGTAACTGTGTGAACAGGATGCTTGACTAGATGGGCTTTCGGCCTGATCCAGCTGCTTGTTTCCTTATAAAATTATGGAACAACCCCCCCTTACACTCTAATGGGTTCAATGAATTCAAATGGTAAGAAATGGAATTTTGATCAAGAACTTTTCAGGAGACATTTTGAAGCCAAGGCTAGATGGCCCCCTGTCAGGGAGCACATTTCCCTGCATCAGCAAAGTGCTTGAACTAGATGACCTTTGAGGTACCTGCCTAATCTATAATTCTACCATTCTGGCTGCCCTGGGGTTTGCAGAATTTGTTGCCTCCTTGGGCCTGGCGGAACTCCATTAACAAGCCTCCGTAAGCTTTGAAAAGCAATAGAGAGCCATCTCAGTAGGCCAGGATCAAACATCTGTGAAGCTGATAGGAAGCTGCAGTTAGTAACTTCCAGATGATTTGCATGAAGCATATCTAAGGAGCCCATCGTCACGAACTTCCGCAAAAATTGGGTCAGGGGCTCTGGTGCCAGGGCAATCATCCAACCAGCCAACACAAACGCAAGCGTCGCAACCAAGGATTTTCCTAGTGTTATCCATTGGAAAGGACTGTAGCAATGCCGGTTTGTGACTGCCAGCCTGATCATGCTCAATCCTATACTTTGGGTTTGGATCTAGAGTTGCACATCTAGCTCACAACACAGACCACAATTGACCAGCTGTCCTAGGTGTGGGGCTGAACCACCCTGCCTGTCAGCTATCCAATCAGCTTGCAATTATTGGCCAAGATAGAAGAAGAAGAAGAGTTTGGATTTGATATCCCGCTTTATCACTACCCAAAGGAGTCTCAAAGCGGCTAACATTCTCCTTTCCCTTCCTCCCCCACAACAAACACTCTGTGAGGTGAGTGGGGCTGAGAGACTTCAAAGAAGTGTGACTACCCCAAGGTCACCCAGCAGCTGCATGTGGAGGAGCGGAGACGCGAACTCGGTTCACCAGATTATGAGTCTACCGCTCTTAACCACTACAACCACTGGCTTATAAGGAAGCTGCCTTATACTGAATTTGACCATTACTCCATCCAACTCTGTTTTGTGTACATACCAACTGGCATTGGCTTTCCAGGAGTTCAGATGGGACATTCCCAGCTGTGAAATGGCCTGAGGAAGACTGAGAGTGGTGGAAACACTGAAATTAATGGACCTAACTTAACCTTTAAATTCAATGGGTCTACTATGAGTAAAACTTAGCTGGATGCCACCCTGAGTGGGGCTGCTGTGGTGGTGGTCCTGAGGAATGACAAGACTCCAGTGACTACCAGACACAGGAGCCAAGGCAGCAAACTCGAACTGGGAAGACAGCAAACTTTGCCAGGCATGGAAAGCTCTTGTGCCTGACTTGATGGAAACAGAACAACTTGGCATCTTCTGCAGTGGGGTCATCGCCAAGGGGTGCATGGTTTAAAAGATTCACTCCCTGGCCCAGCTCAGAACAAACTAAGATCTTAAATTGGAGAAAAATGATGCTTCCAGACTAGGGATGTTGGAGGAATCCATGGGAAATGGACTATCAAGTAGATTTCCTTCTGTCTGAAGCCTGCCATCATGCCAAGCCACTTTTTCTCCTTTTACTGTTCCTCCTTTCTTGCTGTACTCAAACTTCTCCCTCTTGCATTCTTCCAACACATCATATGAGGAAGATAAAGTATGCAGAGTCCTCAAACTTCTGCCATTGTTTCAAGCTACCACTGTTCCTCTCTTAGTGTCCCTCCCTTCTCACTCCAAGACATGGCCGCTGCCGTTATACAACCTACCTTCACTCCCCTTGCCCTACCCCTCCTTGACTACATGCAAATCCAGGATTGTGAATCAGTAGTAGAAATCCTCCGATGGGGGTTGCCCAATCACATTCTTGCCTTTCTTTTATATACGGAGAAATGAGGTGAGACAAAGACAGGGGACTCAACTGCCTGGTGATAAAAAAAAAACTAGCACTACTGGGACTCCCTCTGGCTTCTGCACAGCAGGAAAGGACCAGGAGGTTCACAGTCTTCTCTCTGGCTGGGAGCACTTAATTGAAATACTGTAGCCCTTCAAAGACACTTAGCAAACCTGCCAGCCAGGAAAGTGTTTCGTTAATGCAGAGTTTGAGCGAAACCGTACTTTCTCCATCCGTCTGCCACACGCATGCCGCTTTTGCTGCCAACCCGCTATGTCTGTGCAAATACACACAAATAGTGCTGCTGTATTGATAAAGAAAGATCACTTCTAGCACACACAAAGCTGCTGTGGCGATCACACAGAGCCCCAATGTAGCAGTGGCCCAAAGGGCCCCAATTAATGTGATAATGTGAACCCCTATAAATCCTTGAATATGCTTCTATAGAGACGTTATGATAACCTGTTGCTTTAAAGAAACTGATGATTTGGCAAAAGAGGCCTTCCCTACTGGAAAGTACAGCAAATACGTCAAACACACAAAGATGCCCTTCATAAGCTAGAACATAAGTTGATACATGCACAAAGAGCTAACACAGGTTCCCAACACGCGTACTAACAAAATGTAACAGATCTCTGATACTTGACAATGCTTATTGCGCCTGCGTATTAAATTAGGTAATGGACATGCGTAAACTAATATGAGGTAATGATGAACTGTATTGGTTAATTTGAAATCCTTTGTCTGAAATGTAATAAATACCCCTGCCTGGACCTTTGGGCGGGGTTGCAGATTTGGGAATGATTCCGCTGTAACCTATTGCTTTGCAATAAACAATAAATGGACTCCTAGCTCCTAAAGTCTCTGAGTTTTATTGGCGTAGCTCAGAAGATAGGCCTTTCCGGCCAATGCAACACCCGGACGTTTGACCGTCTATTGACCCTGTGCCACCACTTTTCTGTCTTGCTGCCGCAAACCAGGCCCCTACCGGGTAACACACGGAGTCCAGTCAGAGTTAACTCGAACAAAAACTTGTGTTTATTTAGTGTAGTTTAACAGCATATGGTTTCATAACATCCACAAGATGACAGTTCTTTAATTGTCTTATTTGTTCCTAACTCAACTGAACTACTGCCTCTTTCCTCACTGACTAACTGACTCTCAACTGCCAACCACCCACCCACTTCAAACCTCCCTCAGAACCTCCACCCAACAACCAACTGCAACTCCCCCCAACTTCCCCAGAGTGGGCTTTTATATTCCCTCTGACTCCACCTTCCCTCTCCCTCTGGGTTCTGATTGGGTAACCTGTTTAACTGTTTCCCTTCCAGCACTCCCATATGCTAACCTCACCTACCGGTATCGTCACAGCTGCTAGGAAGAATTTTGTTTTGATGATGCATTTCCCCCCCAACCAGAGATGGACAACCTGTGTGCTATCTCACTGCAGTGGGGGCTGTGGAAAAGGCAGTGGTGCCAGTACTTGGCCTGGCATGAGTTTGCCTGGGCTTACCAGCATGATGCTGATTGCCACAACACCATTTCTTTCTTTCTTTCTTTCTTTCTTTCTTTCTTTCTTTCTTTCTTTCTTTCTTTCTTTCTTTTATTATTAATTATAGCCATGAGACAGCCGGTCAGGCATATTACATTGCTATCGATGCTCATTTTATTATACATGCAGGTCTCGCTTACCAAACACAATGCGTTCCCTGGAAATCATTCTTTAGGTGAGCGGTCGCATAACAAGCGGACAGTTTCCATCGATTCCTATGTGAAAATTTCAAATGCATTCCAGACCATGGATTGGATTAGGGAAAATTGCTTTGCTGTGTATATTTCATAAGGACTTACAAAAAAGCACAAACTGATGTGAAATGCCCTGAACTGAACTGAAGACTGGATATAGGTCTGTTATAAGTTGTTATTTTTTTTGGGGGGGGGGTCAATCTGGATCGTACCCTGGGTCCCTTTCAGTTCTTGGGATCCTATATCTGTGAGGGTAGAATGCAAGCGGTGAAGAGTCAATGCTGCTGCAGGACTATCGGTCATTTGCGTGGCAAATATTTATAGTTTGTGAATATACTCCTGTATTAGTTATAAATGAAATTTACACAACAGCAACCCGTGCATGTAATAAGAAAATAGATCCTGGACTTCTTCAATAGTTGCAGCCAAGTGTGCGAAAACATTAACAGCTACAATGCTATAAATTCAGACCATTCTACAAATGAGCCAGAAGATGGCAGACATTATCTTGGAATGAATGAATGAGGTGTTGGTAGTGGAAGAGTGGTTATTTTGCTCAAGTTCAAAGTATTGCTGTTTGTATACTTCTAAACAATATTCATTCCAAAGCACTTTACCTGTGTTGGTTTCATCCAGTGCCCATTGTGCTCCTGCCTCCAGAGATAACTTTGCAGGGGGGGGGTGAGGGGGGGTTCCTGAGATTGCTTGCATGTTTGTACACCTTGCTGAGAAATGTATCAGAGGTGTAGAACGAATGGATGATGGATGGATGGGTGGATGGATGAATGAATGAATGAATGGGGAGAAAAAGAAAGAGAGAACGGGTTCATGACCATGGCCAACATGATGTGGCCCCAGCCACTTGCTCCCAGGTCCACTGGGTTTGTCCAGGAAAGGCTGGGAATACCCCTTGCCCCAAACCCTGGAGAGCCACTACTGGTTACTGTAGACAGCGCTGAACTATATGGACCAATGGTCTGACTCTGTATAAGGCAGCTTCCTATATTTCCCAGATGGAGAATAAATAATGGTCATTCTAGGATGATCTAGGACAGTGATGGCTAACCTTGACACTCCAGATGTTTTGGGACTACAACTCCCATCATCCCTGACCACTGGTCCTGTTAGCTAGGGATGATGGGAGTTGTAGTTCCAAAACATCTGGAGTGTCAAGGTTAGCCATCACTGATCTAGGAGTTGGTTCTGCGGCTCCACATTCTTGCCCTTCCAGTTGGGTGCGGGAATTGTCTTTCTAAACAACAGCAATTTCACTTTATGCACCCTACTTTCTGGAGCCGTAGGGCAAAAGAGAAGGAGGAGAGGGATCATGTTATCTTCACAGTGTGGGATCTAAGCCAAGCTGGGCAGTCAGCTGTATGCTTTAATATCCCCTCCCCTTGCCATCTAAACTTTTGCTATCCCTTACAATCCCTTGTGTCTGATTTTGGCCTTCCTTTTTGGAACGTGGTCAGTGCTTAGAAACATAACGGCTGCGGCACAGACAGGCGGCAAACCTCTCTGCTCAGCTTTGCCGAGGCGACTCAATCCTGACTTGCAGCAAATGTGCTAATCCACTCCCATAGTCCTCTGCTTAGGCACATCCTGCCAGTGTTGGTGAACCACAGCAAATTGCAAAAGAAGCTAGGAGAAGGCCCACTGAGCTCATTTTCACTGGTGGCTTAAACAGGATTGGAACCCTCATCCCTGAGGAGGTGTTTGTTTAATTGGCTCTCCCAGCTCCCGGCTTCTCATTTCCTGAGCAGCAGACACAGGCCGCTGAACTCTTGACTCGGCAGAGCTTAATCCAGGCCACATGCTGTAGACTACGCAAGTGGGTGGATTGCCACGCTGCTGTTACCTATGGCTTAGAAGCATACGGAATGCTGCAAACAGGAGGTCTTTATTCCAATGTTGCTTTTCCAATAATATCCAAACAGCTAGACTGAAGCAGAACTGGAGTAGGGGGGAAGAGATATTTTAATATAAAGCAGAACACCACTGGGTTTGCTTATGGAGCCCATCTGTGGTTCTAGTAGGGCTCAGCCTCCTTGCACCATGTGAAATGAGATATTATGAATGCATTTGCACTGATGTCTTTTGCTGGAAAAGAGTCTCGCTGCTGCTTTTCTTTTTTACATACCCAGGAAAGCCACAAATAGGTGATTTTCCACTCATGATGTGTGGCTCGAATATGGGTCGCTGCAGATAAGTGTCCTAAGCAGGCGTCAGGTTTGAGAATATTGTCCTCGTTGGATCTACACAAAGAAAAACAAAGTGAAGCAAATCCTCTCCCTGGCAATGAGATGTGTAAGTCGATATGCTTGCGAGCCATGTGTGGATAACAACAACATGTGTGTGCCAACAAATGGGAAGCTGGAAGTATCCATGGAAATAAAGGGTATCTCTCTCACACACACCCTCAGTGCTAGCTGCTTTAAAAACCACAGCCACTTGCCACAAAGATACAGAGGAGCAAAGGCCACGTGAAAGCCTGTATGGGCCTACTCCCAGGTACTTCCAAATAAGTGAGGACAAGATGGCGGACTTGGCAGGCCAGGCTACTAGTCCATCTACCAAACAACGGAAAGGCCATGATAAGGCAGCAACAGGTAGACTCATGGAGGACAACTCTGTCAATGGCTGTTGACCGTCTTGATGCATCAGTCCACCTCTGGATCAGGCCACTGGCCTTATGAGGTCCAGCACTCTGTTCTAACAGTGGCCAAACAGATATGTATTGGAAGGAGAGGAGCATAAGAGCGCTCTCCCTTCCCAGGGTTCTCAGCAACTGGTATTCAGAATCAACTGCCTCCAACATTGGGTTAGTAGACATGGACAGCTTTATCATCCATGGATTTGCCCAGTCCTTTATTAAAGCCATTCAAGCTGGTAGCCACCAGTGCTTTTTTTCTGGGGTGACGCAGGGGTATGCATACCCCTAAACCTTTTGTGAATCTAACGAGAGAAGAAACTAAAAATCTTATTTTTTTTAGTTTCTTCTCTAGCATGGTAAATCGTCAGTTCCGTTGCTACCCCCGATGGGTGGCCTCATTTCCTGTCATGGTGTTTCCTGAGTCTCAGACAGAAGCGAGCGTTTAATGTGTGAAGTAGGAGTTGGAATCTAGCATGGTGATTGGTCAGTTTCGTTGTTGCCACCTCCAATGGCAGCTTCCTTTCATTTCCTGGTGCTTTTCTTGAGTCAAAATGAGAGTACCCCTAAAAAGTTTTTAAGAAAAAAAGCAATGGTAGCCACCATGAGTAAAACCCATAGTTTCACTATGGGGTGTGTGGAATAGTGATGATGATATGAAGTAGTGCTTTCTTTTGTTTGTCTTGAGTCTTCCAATACTCACCTTCATTGGATGCCCACAAGTTCTAGTGGACAAATTTAATGATATTTGGAATTTGTTTTTATAAATACCATATTAGATTAAGGTCTGTTTAACTACAATAACAAGCCCCCCCCCTTGTAATATACACAATATCTTTTGTTCTGTTTTGTTTTCTACATGGGTACTGTTTCTTGTTTCTTCTTTTGTGTGTGTCTTAATCTGTGCACTTGTGATTTTGTACTTTTTATTTTTTCAATAAAGAATATAAAATAAAAAGTTACAGTGTTAACTCTATCCAGTTTCTCCATGACATGTATACTTTCAGGCATTTCTGTCATGTCACCTCTTAGTCACTTTTCCTCTAAACTAAAAAGTCCGAAATGTTGCAACTTTTCCTCATTGGAGAGTTGCCACACCCCTTTGTTCATTTTGGTTGCCCTTTCCCAAACCAGTTCTAACTCTACAATAACCTTTTTGGGGCAAGGTGACCAGAACCTTACAGAGTATTCCACCACAGGTTTGTAGAATGGCAGCATGATATTGGCAGTATTATTTTCAATTGCTTTCCTAAAGGTCCCTAGCATAGAATTGAAGTTGGAAGGGATCCTGAGAGTCATCTAGTCCAACCCCTGCAATGCATGAATCTCAGCTAGAGCATCCATGACAGATGGCCATCCAACCTCTGCTTAAATACCTCCAAGGAAGGAGCATGGAATTCACCTTTCCAAAATTGACTCCCCCTCCCTTTAAAAAAACAGCACCAGGACTCAGCTTGCTTGCACACGTTCACTTTTCTCATAGTCTGAAAATGAACATAAACAGAACCCTTTCTAGCCCAGAATCCTAGCCAACCAGGCGCCTCCAGGAAACTGCCCAGTGAATTTGTGGCCAGCGTGAGGCTCCTTACCCACGATGCACTGCTCACTCTCTAGTCAAGGCAGGCAACTGATGCTGGGGTCAGAGAGAAGCCCGCCTGTCTCTTAGCAACCGCACACCCCTCTTCGGGGAGGCTTCCTGACGGACGGATGTGTGCTGTGCAAATGTGAGATGGAAGTATTGATTTTAGGTGTTCGTGGAATATTAATGTTTATGAATCAAATAAAACCAAGCACAGAGATTTCACTCCCACCCCCCTTTCCAAATGAGCTGAATAAATATTAAGAATGTGGGTTTTCTTTTTAAAGACCTAAAAACACCTGATTTGATTTGTTCTCCTACAGAACGGGATGCGGGTGGCGCTGCGGGTTAAACCACAAAACCTAGGGCTTGCTGATCAGAAGGTCGGCGGTTCGAATCCCCACAACGGGGTGAGCTCCCGTTGCTCGGTCCCTGCTCCTGCCAACCTAGCAGTTCGAAAGCATGAAGTGCAAGTAGATAAATAGGTACCACTCCGACGGGAAGGTAAACAGCGTTTCCGTGCGCTGCTCTGGTTCGCCAGAAGCGGCTTAGTCATGCTGGCCACATGACCCGGAAGCTGTACGCCGGCTCCCTCAGCCAGTAAAGCGAGATGAGCGCTGCAACCCCAGAGTCGTCCGCGACTGGACTTAACTGTCAGGGGTCTCTTTACCCTTTACCTACAGAAGAGCAGCAATTGCTGCTGCGGGGAAGGGGTGAGTGACCTGTTTGTTACAACTGGGTGGGGTTCAGAAAAATCTCTTAATGAGAAGATGCCTTCCAAGTGTCCTGATTTTCCAGTGACAATCCCGGAATGATGAATGCCATCCTGACTTCTGATTTGATCCCGGAATGCCACTGAGCCATGGGGAGAAGAATGAGCCGGCACTTGTCCTGTTCGATTGTGGTGGCAGTGGAGGCTCCAAGGGGGCACCCCCACTGCCTCTCCATGACTTGCTGCTTCCGGCCTCCTCCCTTGGGCAGCTCGTAGTGGTTGCTGGAAAACAGGAGAGGAGGAGGAGAGGCTACCACCGCTGAGGCCCTGCTCTGTGTGATGCACCAGCTCTGAGGGGTGTGCAGAGGGCAGGGCCACCCCGGGCAGGAAGAAAGAGGGAGTGGAGAGGAGCACAAGGAGTTTTGCTGGGTTTTTTTTAAAATTACTTTGTGCTTCTGTGCCCAATCTTGCCGCTTTCTAAAATTCGTTTATTGGTGTGTATTTTTCTTTTGGTAAGTCTGCCAAAGAATAAGACAAAATACAATCGGGATTAAGGGGGTTTCCTGGACAAGATAAACAAATTTAATAAACAACAGCAACAATAATGAGGAGGATCAAATCAGTGCTGTCCTATAGTTCTAGTGACTTCAGCGCCCTTTGGCTTCCCTGTGGATGGAATTTAATCCTTTCTGAATAGCGTCCGAAGGCCCCTGCAGAGTTCAAGGGCAGTTCATCTGCCTCACATATTGAGAAAGAGTTGCAGCGCTATTAACAGCCCTTTAGCTTCAAGCAAACTATTTCTGTATCATCTGAGAACAAGATGACCTGAGGGAAAGGGGAAAAAAGTGTGTTGTCTGTTGCTACGGAGATACTCTATTTGAAAAGATGAGGACATGGAATCGTGCACAGAGCTGGAGAGTTAACACTGTTTTGACCCCTAATGTTTTTATTCTAATTGCCCAAGACCTAACATGCTAAGCTTTGAGTCACACAGACTTTTGCTTTCAGTCATTAGGCACATCCCAGCACTAAAGCTATGGCAACCCCCCCCCCCCGCCCACGGGATGTTCCCAAATTCTGTGATGCCGTTCTCTGACCCCGAGTTGTGTCCAAAAATGTGAACATTAGGGGAATTCATATTCAGTGGAATCTCACCCCTCCCAATGCATTATATTGCTTACCTATGTATTATTATGTTAATATGCTGCCTTTTCTCCAAAGTAGCATTCCCGGTTCTCTTCTCATTTTATCCTCACAACAACCCTGTGAAGTAGGTTAGGCTGAAGGACAATGTCTGGCCCAAGGTCACCCAGTGAGTTTCATGGCTGAGTGGGGATTTCAACTCTGGTTTCCAGCACTTTAACCATTACACCACACATTCACAAAAACTGTTTGTTAAGAATTATATATTAGGCAAGATTGCATGCCCAAAATGTATTAGGACAGTGGTGGCTAACCTTGGCACTCCAGATGTTTTGGGACTACAACTCCCATCATCCCTGACCACTGGCCCTGTTAGCTAGGGATGATGGGAGTTGTAGTTCCAAAACATCTGGAGTGCCAAGGTTAGCCACCACTGTATTAGGAGATAAATCCTGATAATATTTTTTGGGGGTGAGGTCTTTTTAATTAAAAAAAAATTGCAAACAGATGCAGAAATGTTGAGAACAGAATTTAGGATTCGGGAAACGAGAAACAAAAACTGTTCCTAGGATTGAAGTTTGAATGTAAAATATACCTTCCAGAAATGCATTGTGTCACTAAAATGAACTTTCCTCCATTTGTGCCCCCTCTCAAATATCCCCCCCCTGCTGCCACCACTGCACTGCTGATTACTATATGCATGACCATGGGAGGGGAGGAGAAGACAGTTGGGATTTCTGACTCCCTTCTTTCCCAAGAAGGGTCAAAATGCTGGATCGAACCGTGACTCATCCCTAAGTGGCCACAAACTTTCAGCCTTTGTTCCCTTGGCATATAGAAGGATTGCAGCTGAGTCATCTTTGCATGCAGAAGGTCCCAGGTCCAGTTCCTGCAATCTCCAGGTGTGGTGGGAAATAAAAAACCCTTCCTGAATGGGTCCTGAATGGGGTAACTGTGCCCCTGAAGGACCAGGTGTGCAGCCTGTCCATGGAGGCGCAGGTTAATTCTGTGTCCAGGGCGGCTGTATACCAGCTCTATCTGGTACCCTACCTGCCCGCAGACTGTCTCACCAGAGTGGTGCATGCTCTGGTTATCTCCTGCTTGGACTACTGCAATGCGCTCTACGTGGGGCTACCTTTGAAGGTGACCCGGAAACTGCAATTAATCCAGAATGCGGTGGCTAGACTGGTGACAGGGAGTGGCCGCTGGGACCACATAACACCGGTCCTGAGAGAACTACATTGGCTCCCAGTATGTTTCCGAGCACAATTCAAAGTGTTGGTGCTGACCTTTAAAGCCCTAAACGGCCTCGGTCCTGTATACCTGAAGGAGCGCCCCCACCGTTCAGCCCGGACACTGAGATCCAGCGCCGAGGGCTTTCTGGCAGTTCCCTCACTACGAGAAGCAAAGCTACAGGGAACCAGGCAGAGGGCCTTCTTGGTAGTGGTGCCTGCCCTGTGGAACGCCCTCCCATCAGAGGTTAAAAGGATCAACAACTACATGACATTTAGAAAACACCTGAAGGCAGCCCTGTTCAGGGAAGTTTTTAATCTGTGATGTGTTAATGTATTTTAATGTTTGCTGGAAGCCGCCCAGAGTGGCTGGGGAGACCCAGCCAGATGGGCGGGGTACAAATAAATTATTATTATTATTATTCCTGAAAACAATGGCATACTCTCCAAGTGCCCCGATTTTCCAGGGACAGTCTCAGAATTATGAAAGCCAACCCGGCTTCTGATTTGATGCTGGAATGTCCCTATTTCCCCTGCCAGTGCCTAGCTCAGGCAGGAGGATGAGCCAACACTTGTCCCGAGTGCCGATGGCGGCGGCAGTGCTGGCTGCAAGGGAGGACCCTGAAGCCTTTCCATGGCCTCCCCATGGCTGCCACTCTTGGCCTCCTCCCTTGGGCAGCTTGTAGCAGCTGCTGGAGAGCAGGCAAGGAGGAGGAGAGGCTGTTGCCACACAGTCCCGTGTGATGCGCCAGCTCTGAGAGGCAGGCAGAGGGCAGGGTTGCCCCAGGTGGGAAGAAAGTGGGAATGGAGCAGAGTGCGAGGATGGTCAAGGATGATGGGAGTTGTAGTTTGGGACATGTTCCTCACCCCTGTCTTAAATATGCTACGGAATATAAGCCTAAAGCAATCTAACAGACTCCTGTTGGGAGTTGAAAATCGGTGCAGATGCCATTATCGCGTCAGAATCTGCGGGTTGCTGAGGAATTTGTGAGCAACTGCTAAAACACTCCATCTCCTGTGTTTTGCTAAATTCTCCCGTAAATGGTGTACAATTGTTTTGACATTTCAAACTGCAGAAAGTTATGCTGGGTAGTTGCTGGGTCTTTTTTTTTTTGTCCTGTGCTGAATTATCTGTTTTTCCAAATCCATTTACATTTTTTAAAGAATAATTCCCTAGGATTTGAAATTATTTCTGAATGCAGGAGGCAAGGGGGATAAAAAAACTAAATAGTTATCTTCTTCTAGCAGGAGAGGGTGCCGTGGCCCCACCATCGGAATGAGACTAGGTTACAGCAGGTGGAGAAGCACAAAGGAGAGGAAAGGAGAGCAGAAGGCACAATAGGTTGACTGGCTTCTTGACGTTTGAATTATAGCAATTATCCTCCCACACTATTATCACTCTGCAGCTCAGTCCTGCCACCCTTATTCACATAACTCCAAAACGAAGGTGGCTCTGAGTGGTGGATTCCCCCACCCCTTGCCTGGCTGAGAAATCCAGGATTAGAATCTCCCTATGTTTTGGGGCCCCTACAGAGGATGAAAGTGGTTTTTATGTGTGATATAATTGGATTTGTAGGACCAGCATGCAGCCGGGAGCACTTGAGGGCAGAGATTCTTTCACATACTCCATTGGCTGGGCGAATGCCGGATTTGAGGGGAGTCCAGGCAAAGGACCCTTCCTATCTAATGAGCTCTGCTGGACTTATATCACAGGGGTGTGTGGGCAGACAGTTTTGCTTTTGGCCGTGTTCTTATTTTTTCCAGTCTGCAGGCCCTCACAAAAAAAGTCATTAGCATGTTGTCTGAATATGCACATTTTTTCCCCTAAGCAATTTTTCCTAACATACACATTTTTGGGGGCAAGTATTATTCTTTAACATAATACATTTTAGTTTGTTATTTTCATGAATATATGCATTTTTTTGGTATACACTTCCCCCCAATAAATGCATTTCTGCACACTTTTTCTTGGTCTACCGCTAGAGGCATAGCAAGCCCAGCTGGTACCCGGGGCGGATTTTTTTTTGTCACCCCCCACCACTTTAATTTTTTTTTTTTAATTAAAAAGTGTCACCCCCCTCTGATGGTGCCACTTTGTGAGGTGTGGGGGGTTGTGTGTGTGTGTGTGTGTCTATTATCTCTTTTTTTCCAATAAAGTTAAAATAAAAAATAATAATTAAAAAATGATAAAAAATTTAAAAAATTAGAAAAAAATAAAAAGTGTCACCCCCCTCTGATGGTGCCACTTTGTGAGGTGTGGGGGGTTGTGTGTGTGTGTGTCTATTATCTCTTTTTTCAATGCAGTTAAAATTAAAAAAAAAAAATTTTTTTAAGTGTCACCCCCCTCTGGGGTGGAACCCGGGGCGGCCCGCCCCCCTCGCTTCCCCTTGTATGCCCCTGTCTACCGCAAAATTCAGAGAAGTGCAAATTTCAAAGGTTGACTGTGTTTCAGCTCATATTGTCTTTTGGAATGTGTGAATTACATACAGGTAGGTAGGTCCACATTGACATGCAAATCAAACTGCATTTCTCTGCCTGCCCTAGTGGTGGGCAGAAGTGACAATTCAAACAGCACCAGGTAGCTGGAGAGACTACCATTTCAATTCTCCTGAATTCTCTTGCATTGCATCGTGGGAAATTAAAATGGGAGCTAGACCTGATCGGTGGATAGGATTATCCAGAATGAAACCCCCACCTCCACATGCCAGTATAGAGACTCCAGCCCAGAGTCCTCCTTGAGAAGGACACCTAAAGTATTCTGAGTTAAATTCAAATGTTATTGCAAAAAATACTGTATATGCACCAGACTCACATTTCAGCTAACAAAATACAAGTAAAGCCCATTTTTTGACTATGTTAAGAAATCTCATACTGTAGATTCATATTAGCACACATTGACTGCAGTGTCTGTGTGTTTTGGCTCAAGTCACAGAGGGGGGAAAAAGACAAGGCAGAGACAAGACTAAAATAATGAATGTGAATGGTTAACATCATCACCTCAACAGTCAATCAATGAGACAGAAGCTAAAATGAATACACGTTTCAGCAGTAAGACAGTTCAGATTAGACATCAATGATGATGGTAGCTAAATAAATTGTATCAAAAACAATGTTGTGAAAAGCGATGGAAGTTGAACCCAACAGATCAGGGTCCAGGCAAATCTTATGTTTGTAGTCTTTCATGTTTTAAATGTCTGTCCTGTGAGCTTCAGATGAAGGGCAGCACAGCGGTAGCTCGGTTTAAGAACAGCCCTGTTTACGAACTATTCGGTATAAGAACTCCGCAAAACCGGAAGTAGTGTTAGCGAACTTTACCTCGGTGTAAGAATGGAATCCGAATGGTGGAAGGGCACCGGTGGTGGGAGGCCTCCTTAGGGAAAGTGCGCCTCGATTTAAGAACGGCTTCGGTATAAGAACGGACCTCCAGAACAAATTAAGTTCGTAAACCGAGGTACCACTGTATACAAATTTAATTAATAAATATATAATGATTTTCTAGATCCATTTCAATCGGGTTTTGGCACATAAACTGATTTGGTTGACCTCTGTTGGGAGAGAGACTGGGAAATGTCTGAATTCTCCCCGACCTCTCGGCAACTTTTGTAACCACCACCCATGGTATCCTTCTGGAACGGCTGTCTGAGTTAGGAGTGAGCGGCTCCACTTTGCAGTGGTTTCGGTCTTACTTGGACGATGGTTTCCAGAGAGTGATGCTTTTCAGCCCCATGGAGCCTTCCATGTGGGGTTCCTCGGTGTTCAATTTCTCCCCCTATGCTATTTAATATCGACATGAAACCACTGAGTAGGGTCATCCAGAATACGTTGTCAGCAATATGCCAATGACACACAGCTCTACTTCTCTTTTACATCTGCAGGTGTGGCAGTGGAAGTGGTGGACCAGTGTCTTGCCTCGGTAATGGACTGGATGAGAGCCAATAACCTATGGCCTTTTAAACTGTGTGTTGTGGTGGTGGTGGGGAGGAGTTACTGTTTTAGTCTGTTAATATGGTCTATATTTTTGTGATTTTATATTGCAAACCACCCTGTGATCTTCGGATAAAGACCCCGTTCCGGGGTCGCGCTGCGTAACCCGGGCGTGAGTAACATGAACGCACGAAACCCCCCCCGAAGTTCATGGTTTTTTGCGCTTCTGCGCGGAACGCTTCTGTGTACCCGTGCATACCAGCACGTCGCACACGCTCCGTGGCGGACTTCCAGGTTGCGGAGGTCCGCAACTCGAATGTACGCAACACGGAGCGTACGCAACACAAGGTATGACTGTATAGAAATTTAATAAAATTAATGATGATGATGATGATGATGATGATAGATAATACCAGTTACTGGCAACTACAGGAGGGGAGAGTTGCTCTTGTGCTCATCTTCTGCTTGCTGGTTTCCCCCAGGCATCTAAACCACTGAGCCTCTTGGGCTTGCTGATCAGAAGGTTGGCGGTTCAAATCCCCAAAACAGGCTGAGCTCCCATTGCTCTGTCCCAGCTCCTGCCAACCTAGCAGTTCGAAAGTATGCCAGTGCAAGTAGAGAAATAGGTACTGCTGGGGTGGGGAGGTAAACGGCAATTCCGAGTGGTTTTTGTGCGGAAGGGACCAGGAAATAAATTATATGACAGCTGGAACCAAAGGGCAAACTCTTTGCAGCTTGGCCACTTCCCCCACTCCTTTCCTCCTTTTATTGTAGCCTTCGTTACTCATGTGAAGACTTGGGCAATTTTCAGCACCATTTATCAAAAAAATGGGGGTGGGGTGGGGGAATCTGCTGTTGGGTTCCCCCCCCTTTGGTATTGTTAATGGGAACTGCACAGATAATGGTCCACTGGAAATTTACTTCTAGAGTGCGATTTCAATTTAGCAGGTGGACCGAGGCTACAATCAGTGGCAACAGAGTTTCCTTCCTCCAGGAAAATTTGGAGGTCATCACTCGAGTCTTTGGTGTTGAATATATGATTGCATTATGTTCCCCAACAACAACAAAAGTGGAAAATAGGTTAGGAAATTGCAGGGTAAAGGAGCTAATGCATAACCCATTATAATGCTCGACTGCTGTACAGCCGAATGCCTCCTGTTTAATTATGAGGTGGTGAAATCAGCACAGTGTAGTGACATTAATCACTGAAGTAGTGGAGCATTTTTACTTGAAAAGGAGAAATTCCTCTTACGGGTAGATTAACCTTCACCTCCACGTCCTCCTTCAAATTCAAAATAATCTATGGCAGGGTTGGGGAGCTTTTGGGTCTTCCAGATGTTGCTGGCCTGCAACTCCCAGCATCCCTGACTATTGGCCATGCTGACTCGGGATGATGGGAGCAAGAGCCCAGCAATATCCGGAGCACTACAGTTGCCCCATCATCACCCTCTGGGTTAACAGAGGAAGAGACTGCTAACCTTTGGTCTGGGTTCTTGTTTCAGCCAGACCACAGAACCTGTGTAGTGTGATGATTGGAGCAGGGGTTGGCAAGGTTTACCGGCCATGGGCCGGATCACTCCCACGGAGTGTGCTTGGTGGGGACGCTGGACAGGGCCTTCTTGGTTGCTGCACCCAGACTGGGGAATGGCCTTGGTTCATTCTTTGTTGACTTTCCAATGCTTAGTAAAGCCCATTCTTTTCATAGGTCTCTTCTCTTATCAGTTTAGTTATCCCCCTCCACCCTTGTTTGCTGTGGGCGAGACTGCTTGCTCGCTGGTTATTTCTGCTCCTGCTTTTCTGCCGTTTCTGATTTCACTGCTGCTATTAGTGTTTTGTTTTACGAGACTCTTTTTATTGCATTGATTGATTGTTTTACATTTTTGTCGCTGTTGTTGCGCCATGCCTTGAGGGCCCTTTTCTCGAGAGGAGAAAGGGTAGCCTATATGTTTTCATTATATGAATAAATTGCATAAACATAAATGCACATGGCATTTTTAGTATTTCTTAGAGGGAGAAATGACAAGCCCCCGACCCCCAACGCGATTAGAATCTAAATCTGACCGTGTGGCAGGCAAGAGAAGGAGAGTGTGAGTCCAGGGTCGCAGGAGATGGATGTGAGTCCATGCAGCTACATTCTGGCTCTGTTCAGGACTGTAAAATCACACAATGGAGATCACGTGAGAAGCAGGGGAGAGGAATGAGCCAGTTCATCCCACCCTCTCGACTGCATCTGTGCCTGGCTGCAGGTTCTAAATTGCAGAGTGGTAATTGACCCAGGTGGCGCTGTGGGTTAAACCACAGAGCCTAGGGCTTGCTGATCAGAAGGTCGGCGGTTCGAATCCCTGCAATGGGGTGAGCTCCCGTTGCTCGGTCCCAGCTCCTGCCAACCTAGCAGTTCAAAAGCACGTCAAAGTGCAAGTAGATCAATAGGAACTGATCTGGTGGGATGGTAAACGGCGTTTCCGTGTGCTGCTCTGGTTCGCCAGAAGCGGCTTTGTCATGCTGGCCACATGACCTGGAAGCTGTACGCCGGCTCTCGGCCAATAAAGCGAGATGAGCGCCGCAACCCCAGAGTCGGACACGACTGGACCTAATGGTCAGGCGTCCCTTTACCTTTACCTTAATTGTGGGTTATCTGGTGGTTAAGTTTAAAGGAATAAAATGACAATTCCCTGTGTTGGTAGACTGCAGGAGCTCTGTATTTTGAAGCTATAAGTTAAGAACAGAATCCGGTGAGACAGCAGATTTGCCTTGCTACATCTGGATGCCTAGCGTTAAGTTGTGGGGAAAATGGACGAAGGACACAGCTCTTTAGATCAGCAGCTCCTTGTGTCTCACAAAACAGGGTAGCTCAGGCATCTCCAAACTTCGGCCCTCCAGATGTTTTGGACTACAATTCCCATCATCCCTGACCACTGGTCCTGTTACCTAGGGATCATGGGAGTTGTAGGCCAAAACATCTGGAGTGCCGCAGTTTGGGGATGCCTGGTGCAGCTGGTTGCCTTATATAATACTAAGTAACTTGTAACAGTAACAAATTCCAACTAACTAACCAACCAATGAACAGCAGTTCTCAACCCTTTATTTGCATACTGGTGGCCCTGAGTGAGAACTGCAGCCAATCTTAATACATAACACCTAGATCTAGGTTTAGGGCAAATATTATCTTGGTAAGAGAGCTGCAGCCGATATTTAAAATCACAAAACATGCAGCAAAGTAAAGTGTGGAAATATAGGCCTGTTAGACCTGTAAAATATCCCCTTTTAAGTTTCTTTCCAAAGCTTCCCCTTTCTTCCCCTTTAGCACAGAAAAGTCCACATAGCTTGGTAAGCTGGGAAAAAATGTTTTTACTTACAAACTTGTTAAGGTTCATGTGCTTTTCCATGCAGCAGTCAGAAAACACAGGCGGCAAAACTTAGTTTACAAAAGTTGGCAAAGTGTTCCTTAATTATTGATCTAGAGAAACAAAAACAGCTCGTTACTGAGGTCTGCCTCTGTTGACTGGCATTGGCTCTCCAGGGTTTTGGACAGAATTAATTTCCAGCCCTTCCTGCAGATTCCTGAGACTGGGACATTCTGCATACCAAGCAGACGTCCCAACATCACTTTCCCAATTGTGTGAAAGACTGAAAGCTCAGTCGTAGAGTAGCGGATGCTGACAGTCACCCAAAAGTCATTGCCAGTGTTTGCCAGTCTGTGTCTGGAAAAGGGAAAAAATATATACATACAACATTCATGGCATTCGGCTGAGGTTGTTAACAATCGCTGAATTTAGGATATTTACGGTAACACATATATCGATCGGTATTACAAGGGGTTTGCAATATTCCATCAAGGTGAAATAATTCAGGCAGAAAGAGCATACAGATGCAGCGCTACAAGCCAAGGATGCAATTGTGTTTATGCAGCACGCTATTGCTGTAATGTGAACATTATTCAAGTCAGGAACAGCCTTGTGCTGAGTCTTTTGAAATGAAACCTCTGGGACGCTAAAAGGGCTAAAGGGCGGCGGTTAGTTGTACTATGGCATCAATCAGTAGCTTTGCATTGCAGTTTTCTCACTTGTGAGATTGAAATAATAATAATAAAAAGGACCTTCATCTCGTTTTCCAGGTCGGTGGCAATGCCGGCTGTCCAGCAGGTGGCGCTCCTTACCTTGAAGATGCAAATCTCTTTTCCATTACAGGAAACCAAGGCGGTTTGTCTCAACTCTTGCAAAATTAACAGCTCCAAACAGGTAAATCATAAAAGCTCGGATCAATTTAATTAGTGTCCTGTCAACATGGGCAGCCACCCTTTTTGATCTATGCCCATATGCTGGGATCTGACATGTTTTCCATAGTTATTCAAAGGCGTGGATTGCTAGGAACCTGAGCATCTGCCTGTCCTCCTACTGATCTCTTAACTTGCAAGGCTGGTGGCTATGAGCAGTCAAGGCCAGTTTGCAGGCCCTTTTCCTTTTATATATGAACGGTCCTGACATATCTCTACTTGCTTACAATGGGGATGGGGAACCACAATTCGAATACAGCTCTCTATCAGGCTCTCGGGACTCTCCCCAGGCCACGCTCCTTACCGACGCTGCTCTGCGCCTTCCCCAAATGGCTCCTACGTCTATGGCTTGAAGCATTATGTTACTGAAGACCAGTTGCTGGGGAGCACAAGTGCTGTTCTCTTGTCATGCTTACGAGCTTCCATAATAATAATAATAATAATTTATTATTTGTACCCTGCCCATCTGGCTGGGTCCCCCCAGCTACTCTGGGCGGCTTCCAACAAATATTAAAATACATCAAAATCACAAGTTAACATAGACATCTGGTTAGCCACAGTGAGAAACTGGAATAGAGGGGCCTTTGGCCTGATCCAGATTACGGCCTTATGTTCTTAAACTGACAGTATTATATTTGTTGTCTTTGTCCATGGAGTTTTCTTGGCAGGGATACTGGAGTGGTTTGCCAGTTCCTGCTCCATCAATTATATAATATCAATTCTTAAGGAAATCAGCCCTGAGTGCTCAGATCCTGAAGCTGAGGCTCCAATACTTTGGCCACCTCATGAGAAGTGAAAACTCCCTGGAAAAGACCCTGATGTTGGGAAAGATTGATGGCACAAGGAGAAGGGGACGACAGAGGACGAGATTGTTGGACAGTGTTCTTGAAGCTACCAACATGAGTCTGACCAAACTGCGGGAGGCAGTGGAAGACAGGAGTGCCTGGCGTGCTCTGGTCCATGGGGTCACGAAGAGTCGGACACGACTAAATGACTAAACAACAACAACAACAACAACAACAACAACAACAACAACAACAACAATTATATTTGTGGGGTGGGAGGGGAGAGGATGTTCAGTCTTCCTGGCTCCCTTGCTTCCCACAAATTATCTATCCAAAAGCATGACTGGGGACACTTTGACACCTGATGGCTCTTCTCAGCCAACACCTCATTCTGTGGCACTGCGGACCAGGACCCACAAAGAGCAGGTGAGGCGGTCAACTTGTTTGGAGGATAACAACAACAGCAACAAGATCACAAGATCTCAGTGCGGTTCACAAGATAAAAATGCAAGAATATAAGAATATACCACTTCACATTGCAGGGGGAGGTGTATTTGCAGACTGTATCGCTGGAGGCTAGGTATGTGTGTTTGGGGGGAAATGATGTGGGACAACAGAAGAAGAAGAAGAAGAAGAAGAAGAAGAAGAAGAAGAAGAAGAAGAAGAAGAGTTTGGATTTGATATCCCGCTTTATCACTACCTGAAGGAGTCTCAAAGCGGCTAACATTCTCCTTTCCCTTCCTCCCCCACAACAAACACTCTGTGAGGTGAGTGGGGCTGAGAGACTTCATAGAAGTGTGACTAGCCCAAGGTCACCCAGCAGCTGCATGTGGAGGAGCGGAGATGCGAACCCGGTTCACCAGATTACGAGTCCACCGCTCTTAACCACTACACCACACAGGACTGAAAGTTTCTACACTGGGGGAAAAATCTATTATACCTGTATATGTGGCATGTCAGAAATAGAGTTAGGTAAGAATCCTTCTCATGGATATCTATTTTCTATGTGCAGAGAAATTTTCTTTTTGATATGGAAGAGCATTCAGTCATGATGTAACCTCCCTTCCCTCCATCTGAAGTGGTATGGTCCACAATCAGGTCTTCTCTATATATTCCAGACTCGATCTACTCTGTACATTGTAATGACTCTGTCTGCTGCTACTTTGATCACTGTAGGACTGCTTGGGTCCTTATATTCTTCAGGACCACCTGAGTCCTTATATCTCAGCAGAACCACTCAGATAATCTAGAAGAGCTCTGCTAGCTGCCCTCCATGTTACAGAGACCCATCTGCTGTACTCTGGAACTTGGACATTTAGTGATTCTGGTCCCATGTTGCAGCGGTGGAGCAAGCCGATTAGGTGCCTGGGGTGGCGTGCGTGCCCTGAGCCCGGGGCGGGGCCAGCCACCCATGGGGGCGGGGCCAGCCGGGGCAGGACACTCCGCAGGGCCTCCGAGGAGTCTGCCTGCCTCCTCCCACTCAGCCACCCTACAGCTGGGGGGGGGGAGGAGGTGGGGGGCAGACCGTTTGGGGCAGTGCGGAGAGATGCGGAGAGACACATGGCTCGGGTGTGCTGCAGTCCCCGTGGTGAGTGCCGCCTGGTATTTTGTCACCCCCCTCAGTGGTGACACCCGGGGTGAACCGCCCCCACTGCCCCCTTTCCACCCCTGCCATGTTGTTCCAGCAGAGATGCAACAGACACCATCACATTTGGCTTTCATGCATCTCTTGGAGACCTTTTTATGCTGACAGCGCTATGCAGTTGTTTCAAATATTCTTGATTTCAGTATTGGTTTTTGTACTTTTAAAAAGGTGCTGTAAGTTTCACTGCATTGTTGTACGCTGTCCCGATAGACTGGCAGTCTATACATAAATAAACAGTGGGTGTTTGGTGGCTAGGATGTTCGGCAACCAGAGCTCCCCACTGCGCTCCCTCTCTTCCTCCTGCAACACAAATTCTAATCCATCCTTGGCCAGAGGCTACTGAAAAGCTATGGTGGGAAAGGGGTTTATTTACATCGCCACTAGACGTTGTGGAATATCACAGAAACATAGAATTGTAGAGTTGGAAGGGCCCTCCAGGATCATCTAGTGCAGGGGTGGCCAACTCCCAAGAGACTGTGATCTACTCACAGAGTTAAAAACTGGCAGTGATCTACCCCCTTTTGGGGGTTCAGGTCAAAGTTGTTGAGCTTTTTTTTTAGGAAGGAGGAGGGCCCATTTTTCAGGGAGGTAAAATGTTGAGCTTTTTTAAGGGGAGTCAATGATCTACTAGTGATCTACCGCAGACATCCAGTGATGTACCAGTAGATCATGATCTACCTGTTGGACATGCCTGATCTAGTGAGTCCAACCACCTGAAATGCATGTGGTCATTCTTGATCATTGGCCATGCTGCATGCGGCTGATAGAATTTATAGTCCAACAACACTTTGAGAGCACCTGGTGGGAGATGTCTGGTCTATAGAAGATCATTTCTTTCCCCCTTTATCTTTTTTTTGTTTAAATCCTCCTCTAAACAAACAAACAAGAGCACATTATTGTTGTAGAATTTTGAGTGGAATCTGCCTGTCAAAATAATGAAAGTGAGAAAGCCTTTCTTTTTTTTTTAAACCAGAGAGGTATATCATAATAATCGGAGCGTTATAGATGTCCCCTGTGCCTAAAGTGCTTTATCACAGCAATAAGTGCAGAAACATCAGCCGGAATGGCAGTCTACGTTGCTTCTCAAATCGCTCCATATACAACGATGCTGTTATAATACTGGGCAGGAAATCGCACCTCTGGCAAATCATAAATTCTCTCCAGGAGCCATTCAGTTTTGTTACTCCCAATCTTTCAGGTTCTTTGTTGCTTTAAATGTTGCCCTTGGAAAAAATAATACATTTCAGGGGAGGCGGCAGGGCTCTTTTCTAGACAGATGCAAGACACGGAGAGTCCCGTAATTGCCAGGGCTGCGTGTGTTCTATGCATCTGCAAAGACCTTTCATCGCATTCTTGTGTGTGTGTGTGTGTGTGTGTTATTTAGGGATGGAGGAATCGGTCAATTTTTGTTCTCTCTGTTTGTTTCCCTTCTAATTTCCTAAGGTTTTTTTTTTTGGGTGGTGGTGTGGGACACAAGAAACCACCAACTGTATTATAAACACCCAAAGTCAAGGCACTACCAACTTAAGTATAGTTCTCCATCGCTTCACATCACTTTGTGATGTGCTTGCATGAAAAATTGCAAGCTTTTTAGTGCAGATTTATCCCAACGTGCACGTTTTTTAATGCTATTTCCCCTGACATACATGTTTGCAAGCACCGTCCCTCAGACCATGTGGTGGGCCAGACTATATTTTGGGGGGGGGGGGAAATGAACGAATTCCTATGCCCCACAAACAACCCAGAGATGCATTTTTTATAAAAGCACACATTCTACTCATGTAAAAACATGCTGATTCCCGGACCGTCCATGGGCCGGATTGAGAAGGCGATTGGGCCGCATCCGGGCCTTAGGTTGCTTACCCCTGATTTAAGGCATGCCAGGGGAGAGGAGAGGTCGGAATTCCCATTGCACAGCTAAAATCCATTGACCTAATGGAACTGCTTTTTACCCCTGTGTGGTAGAGCTTTAAAAAATTGCTGTTCACTTCAGAAATGGGATTGAATGGGTCAAGAGCAGTGATTGGTGTTCCTTCCACAGAATGGACTGGGAATAAGCTGTCCCTCCCTGTTTTTGCTATGATATAGTGGAGCTCTTATGTTCTGAATGATACATTTGATGTGGGAGTTCTTGAGGGACAGAAAGTTGGGGACGCAGGACATTGCCTTACACTGGGTGGATGTGGACCATGAGGGAAGTATGTGCAATGGATGAGACTCCATCCCCCCACCCCCCCCACTCCACAAAACCTCCGCCAGCTTGTGCCGCCGTAAAATGCTCAGCCGCGTTAGGAATCCAAAGTCTTGAAAACTTCGTTTGGAACAAGCAGGGGCCGTGTTATTTTATTTCCTTGCATTCTAGATGAGAGGAAAGTAATTTTTAAAACCAGAACGTAGCATGGGGTGGGCGCTCTCGTGATACAGCTCAGTGAGGCATAAAGTGCTCAGCCTTGGCAGGGGAAGAGCCTGCGCTTGGCAGATGGTGTGTCCTTGTGCAGAAATAGAATTTGAGGTTTATGCTGCGGTTGTAAATAAACAGGCCTCCTAAATGGGACCGTAAAAAGGAGCAAAAGCATTATTGCCCAGAAAGAATAAGGATATGGAAATGGGGCAATAAGATCTCCCTTTATATATGTACACACACATAAGTAAATTCAGGATATACTTACGGCCAGATTTTAGTGGTGCGGAAAGCACTTGCGCATTTATCTACTTGTGCTGGGTAATTTATAATTCTCAGTTGCATTTCTGTTTGTGTGTTTCTGCTTGAAGTGCCTTTTCTTTCCTTTATCTTACATCTCTCTTTCCACATTGAAACATAGGAAGTCGCCTTGTAGTCAGAACGTTGTTCCATCTACCTTAATATTGTCTGCACTGACTAGCAGTGGCTGTCCAGGGTTGCAGGCAGGATCTGTCCTGGCCCTAGCTGGACATGCTGTCTTAGTAGGCATGGGCATTATTTTAGAAAGCTTTTATTGTGAGTGTGTGCCATTCTGGTGGGGTGGGAAGCGCTTGGCTTGCAAAGGTGGCTTAAAAATCATTGAGGCAAACAAATAAAATGGTTTTAGGGGGAACATAAAACACAAAAGGCTCAACAAAGCCAGTATCCTGCTCCCACAGTGGCCAACTAGATGCCTATGGGAAACCCACAAGCACTGGCGCCAACTCAGGGGGCCCTGGGCACCCACAAAACTTTTGCTGTGGGTGCCAGCCTCCCTCCCTGTAACCAGATAATATGACCTTGGAGAACTGTGAAGGGTGTGTGTGTGTGTGCATGTGTGGCTTTTTTTGGTGTGTTTTTTTTTCTTTTTCTTTCTGGTTTTTACGGGATGGCATGCAATTTCGTTGCACTTGTATAGCGTTGTGCTTGTACTTGTGCAATGACAATAAATAAATAAATAAAATAAATAAATTAAAAAAATTATCCCTCCGCTGCCCCACCAACTCATCACCTGGCCTTTGCTCCCCCCGGTCACCATCACATTTTTTTAGGGGAGGAGCATGGTGTGAGAGTGCAGCACCCAAAATAGCTGCCATGATCTCACATGAAAAAAACAGGATGTCCCATTTTTTCCCAGGGCATTGGGGAGGTTCACAATCACACAACAGCAGTGGGAGAGGTGGGTGATGCTCTCTCGGGTTTTCGTTTTTGTTCTGGTATGTGTTGTACTCTGCTGTGTTTGTGGTGTGCAAATGCAAGCACAGACCGTCCAGGTGTCCCTATTTTCCATGAACAGCCCAGGATTTTCAGACGCTGTCCTGGTTTCTGATTTGATCCCGGAATGTCCTGCTTCTCCTTAGGACATCCTTAGGAGAAATGTTGGAGGGTATAATAGGACGTCCCTATTTTCACTGAAGGCTATGGAATAAGACGTCCCTCTTTTCATCAGAGAAATGTTGGAGGATATGGAATAGGATGTCCCTATTTTCATCAGAGAAATGTTGGAGGGTATGCAAGCATGTAGAAGCATGTAGGGATGACCACATCCACCTTTGGGTGTATCCACTTTTTGGCCCTGCCAATCATTGCTATGGGGCCTCTGGAAGGTGCAAGGTGAGAGATGCATCTGAGAGATTCTGTGGAAAGCCAAAAGGGTTTTGAGTAGACTACCAGGCATGTCCAAAGTCTGTTTCGGGGGCCTAATCCGGCCCGCCGGTTGGTTTGATCTGCCCTCTGTGGCAGTTGATCTCCTGGGGTAAAATCCTAAAAAAACCTCAACTTCCATCCTAAAAAAAGGCTAACAACTTTGGTCGGCCCTCACGGCCCTTCACTTCATCAAATCTGGCCGTCTTTGAAAAAAGTTTGGACACCACTGGAACCTAATTTGTTGGGTGAATTGGTCAATTTCCAGTACTGATCCCTTTTACATGTGTTCACCCATATGTCTAGTCCATCCCATTTCAGCACTAATCCGCAATTACAAAATAATCCTAGCCGTCATTTGCATTTAAATGTGTACCTCAGACTATTTTGTCTCAAGATGTGTTCCTTAATGTATTTTCACTCAAAGCACAACTTTCAAAACAGATGCAGGCGATTTTATTTTTTGTAGCCAAGAGCTGTGGCAAAATGAGGAATGAATACAAAGTTGTTTCCATCCAATGCTCTAGAAAGTGGGTGGCACATCCTTGTCCGCACTCAAAGATTCACCTTGTTGGGACTGGATGAACATGGATCCAAAGTGTATCTGCATTGGCCTGCATTCCCAGAAGTCTGCTTCTGCGTACAGATCTCACTTGCTAGATTTGGATGGTTTTCTGTTAACTCTCTTCCATTTCCTATTCTCCGAGACCAATGTGGGACCATCGGCCTATACCGGTCTTCTCAGCTGGATGGTCATTGATCCAAAAAACGATACCACCAAGCTCAGAGGTGCATCACAGAAGAGATGCTAATTGGCTGAAGCAAACTTTAACGGAGAGATTCTGCAGCTATGAAGAATGAGCACTCACACTATATTGTGGGTGCCTTTTGCAGGATCGCGTGCGGTGCTACAGTTCCCAGGGAACTTGCTAGCAGAAGGGGGCTGGCCTGCTTCTCAGTGTATTATTCAGAGGTTCACGCCCAGCCTCAGCTTTAAGTTTAGTTTCCTGGGAAGTAGGGCCAGACCCATTATATATAGGGGGAGGAGACGGTAGTAGCCAGGCAGATGGCTCTGGAGATTCACCCTCCCTACCCTCCCTTTGTTAATGTTTCTTGTTTACAGGTTAACTTTTTCTTCCTGTTTAGCGGGCGTCTGCTACAGTCTTTGACTGGTTGCTGTTGAAAGACCGGGAAGAAATTTTCCTGCATTGGCAGGTTTTGTCTTCCCCTTAGCAATTCGTCACAACTTTGGCGGTTGTGGCCTTGGGTGGAATCCTTTAGTCTTTTCTTCCCTACAATGGGGGTGGTGAAGTGGTGACTCACCCCTCTGCGGTGGCGATTCCAGGGTCCCCTCTTAAGGGGGTTTCATAAATGGGTGTCACTGGCCATACACTGAAAGCTTGTCAGGGAACTACCCTGCGTGCGGGGATATGGGCTCAACTACCTGCCTACACTTACATCTTGCAGAGCACCCTCATATCCCATTTACCCTGATGAGCCCCAGTTCCCCCCAGCTGGGGGGCTGGAAGGGATACACGCCCAAGGCCTAAGCCAAGGTCTTCCTACATTCAGAAGTTTAATAAAGTTGTGGCCAAATTTTTATTTCATAACGCTGTCAGAGTCTTTATTTCCTTTCCCACGTTCCAGTGTGGTGTAGTGGTTAAGAGTGGTAGACTCGTAATCTGGTGAACTGGGTTCGCGTCTCCGCTCCTCCACATGCAGCTGCTGGGTGACCTTGGGCTAGTCACACTTCTCTGAAGTCTCTCAGCCCCACTCACCTCACAGAGTGTTTGTTGTGAGGGAAGAAGGGAAAGGAGAATGTGAGCCGCTCTGAGACTCCTTCGGGTAGTGATAAAGCGGGATATCAAATCCAAACTCTTCTTCCTCTTCTTCCCTAGGGGCTGGGATTGTCACGCCTGGTCACGCAAATAAGGATTATTCAGAATCTAGAGTTTGTTGATAGTTTTCAAAAGGAGAGAAAATTTATGGGAGACCCAACTGTAGTCACACAAATGACAGAGTAAACTTGTTGTTTGTTGTATCGGAGGACAAGACTAGAACATAGGGAGTCAGAGCATTGATCTATCTAGCTCATATTTGTCTTCACTGACAATTTCAGGCAGGGGGTCTCTCCCAGGCCTACCTGGCAATGCTAGGAGTTGAACCTGGGACCTTCTGCATGCAAAGCATATGCTACACCTCTGAGCTATGGCCCTTCCTGAACCAATGGGTGCAAACTGCAAGGAAGTAGAGTTCAGGTAAACATCATATGGAACATCCCAATGTCAAAAGGTGCATGAAAGTAGAACCAACTGCCTTTGGAGGTGGTGGGTTCTGCTTTCCTGGAGATGTTTAAAGAGGCTAGACTGATATCTCAGGGACGCTGCAGCTGTATCCTGCATTGCAGATCCTGCGCCGAGCAGGATATTGAACTGGATGACCTCTAAAGACCCTTTTAGCTATGCAATTATGTGAACATTAGGGCTGTGCATGCCCCCTCACCCTGATGTATTTTAATATCTGTTGGAGGCTGCCCAGAGTGGCTGGGGAGACCCGGCCAGATGGGCGGGGTACAAAAAAATATTATTATTATTATTATTATTATTATTATTATTATTATTATTTGATTCAGGGCCCAATCTGGCCCTTTGGAGGGACCCCAATCTGAACGGGGCCCAATCCAGAAATGATGACCCAGCCCAGATCTGGACCCCCTTTCACAGCTCTCTACCCCCCTTTTGGACAGAGAAACGACTCGGCCTCTGTACTCCATGCTCTGGGTAACCTCCAGACTGGATGGTCGCAATGAGCTCTATGCGTCTCAGCGATTTCTCTCCACCTCGGCGAACCGAAAAGACCAGAAGCCTCCGTGAGGCGCATTGTGTGAGGTAGGTGGGCAGAGAGATGAAGGCAAACAACAGCATAACATGCGTTGGGAGAGAGGAAGAGACATTAAAGGGGCAGGCTGAGCTGATAGCCTTTCTAGTTCTCTTCAGGAGGGGCCTTTCATGTATGCACCTGCTGTGGCTCGCATGCCTTTGTTTTTGAGAAGCCTGTGCCAAGGAGGATTGGGTAGAAAGTTTACTCAGAATGTATGAGCCACTGATGTCTCCGGAAAACAGAACACAAAGGGCTTTCTCTCTCCTTTCTTTTCCCAGGTGGAGATAGTGATCTTTCCTTAGGCCATTAAAAACACATGATGCTTGCTACAAGGGACCCTTAAAATCTCACACAGATGGCTCTACAGAATTCCGCCCATAGCAAAATCTGCCTAACAGAAGAGTCTCTTTT
Organism: Darevskia mixta; assembly: GCA_034641385.1. Taxonomy (NCBI): domain Eukaryota; kingdom Metazoa; phylum Chordata; class Lepidosauria; order Squamata; family Lacertidae; genus Darevskia; species Darevskia mixta. The sequence continues at coordinate 63,094,259 of JAWWNH010000029.1, forward strand.
GGGCTTCCTTGGGATGTGATGGGGCACATCTGAAAGCAACTATGGTCACATTCACATATCACTTTAAACAGTCACGGCTTCTCAAAGGATTCTGGGAGCTGTAGTTTGTTAAGGGCGCTGAGAGTTGCTAGAAGGTCCCCTGTTCGTCTGACAGAGTTGCAATCCCAAGAGTGGTTTAACAATCAATCCCTCCTCACAGGAACACCATTTTGGTTTCTCTGTTTCTCATTCTTCCCATCTTAAATTCAGTTCTCCACGTTTCTTGCAGGAGTTTGCCGTTTAAATACTCACAGAAATTCATCAAGAGTTTTGTGTAAATTCCTCCTAGCGAACATGCTTTTGTATGCAGTTTTGAGGCCGTATTTTTGGAGGCTGTTTTCCCTGATACGTTGCATTTTTAATGCTACTTGGATCATTTTTATGCATCTTCCCCCCTATGTTGGAGAACTGTATCACACTATTTGGAGAAGTGAGAATTTCAAAGAATGACTGTGTTTCACTTCAGGTATCGGTACGAGAACTGCGGATTATATTGCAAACAAAATAGAATTTCATCCCCAACCCCTCCTGGAGATGCTGGGATTGAACCTGGCGACCCTTTTGCATGCAAAGCCTCTTGAGCTGACCAACACATGGTTTTATCTGGACTCTCCACTGCCTCTGTGGAGATTCATGAGTATCACCTGGCATGGAACTAAGACACAACCTTTAAGCTTCTTTCCTCCATACAGGCATGAGCGAACCCCCCCCCCCCCGGCTGCATCCCCCCTGCCAAAATAGATTTGCCAAATGAGATTTCCCCATTTCACACAAGTTGCCTCCGCCACATCTTGCGGAAAGCCAGAGCTGCAGCCTGTGTGGCTTTCATGAATGAGTGATGGCCAAGCCCCGTCGCTCTGAGAAAGTATTACTCACCCAAAGTATTTACATTCCAGCTTGGACTGTCAGGAAGATGAACAGTGGGTTTAGTTGCTTGGCTGGCTTTTGTGTGTTCTCTCTCCCTCCCCGGTGATATTGTCTGTCTATCATCTATCTATCTATCTATCTATCTATCTATCTATCTATCTATCTATCTATCTATCATCTATCTATTATCTATCTATCTATCTATCTATCTATCATCTATCATTAGAATAAAATGCAAAATATATTGGATAATTACACAGCAGGCACCAAAACATGTCAGTTAACATGCTCCATCTTAGTGACATTTCTGTAGCTTGGACCAAAGACTGCCTTTAAGCCAAAGGCAGGGTACATGTGCACCTCCAAAATGTTGTTGGGCACTAATAATAATAATAATAATAATAATAATAATAATAATAATAATAATAATTTATTATTTCTACCCCGCCCATCTGGCTGGGTTTCCCCAGCCACTCTGGGCGGCTTTCAACAGAGCATTAAAATACAATAATCTATAAAACATTAAAAGCCTCCCTAAACAGGGCTGCCTTCAGATGTCTTCTAAAGGTCTGGTAATTGTTGTTCTCTTTGACATCTGAAGGGAGGGCGTTCCACAGGGCGGGTGCCACTACCGAGAAGGCCCTCTGCCTGGTTCCCTGTAACTTGGCTTCACGCAGCGAGGGAACTGCCAGAAGGCCCTCGGCACTGGACCTCAGTGTCCGGGCTGACCGATGGGGGTGGAGACGCTCCTTCAGGTATACTGGACCGAAGCCATTTAAACCAACTCCCACCAGCCCCAACTGGCATGACCAGTGGGGGTCAGACACAATTTGGTTTGTAGTCCTGCTTTTTCTTGTTGTTGTTTAGTCGTTTAGTCATGTCCGACTCTTCGTGACCCCATGGACCAGAGCACGCCAGGCACTCCTGTCTTCCACTGCCTCCCGCAGTTTGGTCAGACTCATGTTGGTAGCTTCAAGAACACTGTCCAACCATCTCGTCCTCTGTCGTCCCCTTCTCCTTGTGCCCTCCATCTTTCCCAACACGAGGGTCTTTTCTAGGGAGTCTTCTCTTCTCATGAGGTGGCCAAAGTATTGGAGCCTCAGCTTCAGGATCTGTCCTTCCAGTGAGCACTCCGGGCTGATTTCCTTCAGAATGGATAGGTTTGATCTTCTTGCAGTCCATGGGACTCTCCAGAGTCTCCTCCAGCACCATAATTCAAAAGCATCAATTCTTCGGCGATCAGCCTTCTTTATGGTCCAGCTCTCACTTTATGGTCCAGCTCTCACTTTGCTTTTTCTTAGGATGTCCCATTTCATCAGATAAATGTTGGAGGGTATGGTGGGATGTCCCTATTTTCATTAGAGGGTATGGAGTTATGCAGCCCCCCAAGCCAAGGAGATAAATAACTATACATTCTTTAGAAGATGTCTGAAGGCAGCCCTGTTCAATGTTTTATTGTGTTTTCACATGTGTTGGAAGCCGCCCACAGTGGATGGGGCAATCCAGTCAGATGGGTGGGGTATGAATATTATTGTTGTGATTGTTATTTTTCATCAGAGAAATGTTGGAGGGTATGCTCTACTGTTTCATGGGCAGCCCTGACCTCACTGCTGCTGCACTTCAGCAGTGGCCAGGGTCTGCTGCAAATATGCCAGCTGGGTGGATATTTGGGGCTGGGGGCTGATGTGTGGGGCCATGGACTTCAGCCCTAGCTGCCCTGCTTCTCTTGATAAATTCTACCAAGCTGGGGTGGCCTCCTAGGTAAGAGAACAAGGTCCTTCTCTCTATCGGTAGGTGCAGGCCTTGATCAGCTACAGAGCAGTGACTGTGAATGGCAGCTCACAGTGTGAAGATCTGCCTCACCTTGCTGGGGAAGTTCTTCTTTTCAAGTCTCAGCAGTTCACGGCACACAAGTTGAACAAGGATGGCATTTGATCCTCTCTTGCTCTAGATACACTAGTCCTCCCCTTGCTGAGTTTCATTCCGGCTGCCCCGGTTAAGCATCTTTGTGTCAACGGCCACACCTCTCTTTTGTCCTTTGCTGGGAAGGTCCCGCTCTTGCTAGGCAAAGTACAAAAATCACACACGAAGTGATAAAAGCCATCCCTATCTATCTATATCTAGTCACAGGAGCCAGAATGTTCCCCCATGGAGTGTAAAGGAAAGTCCACCCTTGCTAATTTAGTGAGTTGTAGCAAGGCAGCATGAGATGGGATGAAAGAGCTGGGATTCAACTCTGGGTTGAATCTAGCTAAGTTTTACTCAGGGAAGACCTGCTGACATTAATTGACCTAAGTTGGTTCATTACAACCCTCTCTTTTTTCTCTAAGAGCATCTGCTGAAATGTTCCCTGTTATTAATTAGAAAAATGGTATCGATTGCCAACGAGAGACATAATTTGACTTTCCCGTGACAATATCTATCTATTCCTCTGTCTGTCTCTATCTGTCTTTGACTCTGTCTGTCTTGGTTCTCCCTCCCTCCCTCTCATTCTAAGCCTGTCTTTTCCTTCAGAACCACTTTTCCAGCGCAATCTACAGGTATAAGAAATAACAACTGAAAATTGAGAATCGGGGCCCTAGAGTCTCTTATGACAATGGCTAACTGGGCTTCGATCCCTCTTGAATTATACCGCTTAGTCAGTGGGACATTTTCCAGGGCAATACAGATGATGCAAACTCAAGTAGGCTGGTAAATATTAGTTGTCTATGCTCCTTCACAGCGTTGTTGGAAGTTTCCCATCAGTTACTGTAGGGTTGCCATATGTCTTCTTTATCCAGGAGAAGTCCTTGTTTTCATGATGAGAGTCGTCACAGAGATCCATAGTTAAATGTTAGGGTAAAGGTAAAGGCACCCCTGACCGTTAGGTCCAGTCATGGACGACTCTGGGGTTGTGGTGCTCATCTTGCTTTACTGGCCGAGGGAGCCGGCGTACAGCTTCTGGGTCATGTGGCCAGCATGACTAAGCTGCTTCTGGTGAACCAGAGCAGTGCACGAAAACACCGTTTACCTTCCTGCTGGAGCGGTACCTATTTATCTACTTGCACTTTGACGTGGGCAGGAGCTGGGACCGAATAATGGGAGCTCACCCCATCGTGGGGATTCGAACCGCCGACTTTCTGATTGGCAAGCCCTAGGCTCTGTGGTTTAACCCACAGCGCCACCTGCATCCCATAGTTAAAAGTAGAAGTCAGCAAATGGGTCTTCTTTTTTGCTCTTCAAAATATGGCAAATATAATTTGCTCTATTCTCTTATCCCTTAGATAAACTGCTGCCTTATCTTATTGCTTCTGTTCAACGATTATTTATAACACAGTTGTTGCCCATTCTGGTGTCCTTCAGAAGATACCAAACTCTTACACATCATATCTGTTTGACTGGAGCAGTATCCAGTCACATACATTGTGCATTAAAACTGTTGGAAAGTCTGACGAGATCAGAGGCAACCCAGGTTAAATGGATTCCCTATTATTTTGAATCCAGACTTCGCCCCCTGGAATGAGAGGGCACCTTCAGCCTGTGGAAGGCTTGTGATCCATGGAGAGATCCCACAAGCCAAGCAGGGGAGGAGACATAGAATTGTAGAGTTGGAAGGTACCCCAAGGGTCATCTGGTCCAACCCCCTGCAATGGTGCTTGAAAATCTGCTATGGAGAGTTGGTGGACCCTCCAGAACAGTGTAGGAAGTGTCACTGGAGATGAAGAGGGGAAGGAGAAATCAGAAGTGTCCTGAGTGGTTGTGGAAGCAAACTAACTCAGTGGCAAACCCATCACTCCCCTGGGGCAGAGCTGCCCACCTGGGAACCACTGATCTATCTGCAGTTCGACAGACCACTCTTCTTCCCAGGCTGAGAGGGGGAATGGCAAAAACAGGTTATTTATTGGGACAGAGTGATTTTTGCAGCTGTTGTTAGAGTTGCAAAACAATGAAGCATGGGATGGAGCAATGGGGAAATTTCTGAAACAACAATGGGATATCAGCTTCGCCCGAGGCATGATGAATAACAGCAACAACCGGGGGAAAGAAAGACAATGTCTTACAAGGGCAGGAAGAAACACCACAGACAGAAAAATTGCCACACACAGGAAGAACAAGGATATAGTTTGAGTTCCTCACTTGTAGTTTGATAAGTCTTTTAATGTGTCAACACGAATGGAAGTTATTAATATCGCAGTTGTTGTATAAGGGATTATTATTATGACCGGAATGTAATGGAAATTAGTAAGATTTTGGAACGCAGAAATAAAGCAAATAATCAAGCCATCAATTTTAGCACATGGGGGGCCACCTTATCTCAATTATATAATTTGGTATTTGAACTATTGGTATTAATAATTGTATTATAAATTGGTATTGTTATAATGAGGCTATTATTGGATTGTAATTGAAAACTAATAAAAATTATTTTAAAAAGAGTATTAAAACAATTAAGCAGGTGGAGGCAGACAAAATTAATAACAATAACAAAAACAACAATAACAATAACAATACATTATCACAGGCTTAGGACAATCAATTCAAACATTTCTTCTTTTCAAAAAAACAGGATAAAATGGTAGTTATACCAAAGTGTGGAATCATAGGGTTGTATCCCACATTAATCATCCTCTGAGTTGACCCACTGAAATGAATGGACATCATTAACTTAGGCCTGTTCATTTCAGTGGATTTTCTCTAAGGGTGACCAACAGGTTTGAGTATTGAAGCCACGGTGTGTTTATCCGCCCAACTTGATAACATCAGGTTTTATTGAAATGATAAAGACTTAAAACATCTCTCCGAAAGGAGAAATATTTTTTTGTCACCTGCAAAGAACACCACATTTCTTTGTTGTCAAAGGGAAACAGAACTGTGTGGGTGTTTCTCCCCCTCTCTGTGGATGTTTACAAACATTTGCACAATGTCAGAAATAATTAGACAATAATGGTTTACCGGGAGTCCCGGTAGAAACAGTGCATGCAAAATGTAGATCAAAGAACTTCTGTTCCCATCATGTAATTCCAGGTAAATTTCCTCTGAAGAGGGAAGGGGAACCCACCAGACTGAATAGTAATAATAATAATATTAAGGGGGGAAATGTTTGGTCCTTTCTGATGGATGTCAACAAATGTTTGGGGATAAAAGTGCTTGGGTTAGGTTATTTATTTTGCTTGTGTAAAACTAGGGTGGGGAACTGGTTCCAGTTGGTGGGCCAGATCGTTGCCTACCCCTCCCTTCTGGCCAAATTTGACAAGTGGACAGGGACACCCACCAACTGTCAATCACCTGACATCATTATGGGATCAAGTGACAACTTCAAGGGGCTGGTTGGTGCTGAGAGCAAGTTCTTTTGATGACTTCTCTCTCTTTGCTGGAGGGGCTTGTATCCAAACCATGCCTGCTAACAGACTCTGAAGGTGATGTCATGGACTGGTTGGATGCAGAGGAATGATGGGAAGAACCAACTGGGGAACCGCCAAGGGAAGAAGGTTCAGAGCCTGGGGATTGGTGGTGGGACAATGATGAGTGGTCAGAGGGAGAAGACTGGGAAGAGGAGGTGTCAGAAGCTGAAGAGGTAACAGGGCTTAGTGAGCTGGGAGACTCTGTGGCAGAGAGAAGTCCAGAATCAGAGGCAGAAGCTGAAGCAGGACAGGAGGGAGGCCAAGAGACAGAGATGAGTCAGGCTGGTGAAGAGTCACGGGTGTCTTCGCCTCCTGCTGTGACAAGCTCTCCTCCCCACTGACTCCCAGAACCAGAAGAGGCATGAAATGGGTGGAGCAAAGGTAGGCTGCATGCAGGCACAGTCTCCGATTGCTTGGGGAAAGCCCTGGAAAGGAGGAGACATAGATCGCTGTGGGGAGGTGGTGACCTTTAGTCTTGGCAACTGATTTCATGGGGTGAGACCTACCAGGGATGAGATACTGTGTTCATTTGGCCTGACACTCAGCCAAGTCTGAGTTACTAGGCTGGGGGAGAAATTGAGTTTGGTTTACATTTATGTGTCAACCTACCTAAATTAGCACTTCCCGCAATCCCACTCAGAAAATCTCTCGAGCACAGGAATAGGCCAACATGGTTCCCACCAGATGTTGCTGAAGTCCAGCTTACATCAGCACCAGCTGTTCTGGCTAATGGCCAGGTATAGATGGGAGTTGCAGTCCAACAATATCTGAAGGGAACCGCACTGGCCATCCCTGACCTAGATACTTGATGGATCATCTTCTGCCATTCATATGGGCTCTAGCAGTTGGGAGTGGGAGGAGTAGGAGTGAGAGCGATGACTTAAGGAAAAAGGCAGTGAGCTAACTAGTGGCATTTCTTTTCTCCGCAGTATGACAAGAAAGTCTCCTCTAGCTTTCTTTGCCTATAAGTGCAGAATTCTTAACACTTCGCTCTTGACTGTTCTTCGCATGTCGAGTGTAACTTGCATGCAGGCTCTCAGAAGGAAGAAGAAAAGAAAACTTCCATCTCCCGTCCCAAGAGGACTGCCCAGGATCTTTTGGGAGAAGCATTATATTTCTATTCAGATTCCCTCCGGATGATGAAATCCCAAATTGAGCTGTGCACAATTGACTCATCTGCACTGGCCTCGAATTTGGGGAGTGAATTAAATTCCTTCCTGAGCGACCTCACTAGGACGCCAGATTAAAACTCACCACCCTGTGACTTCAAGTCTGTCAATCTTTCTGGCGTTAGAAAACTTGACTGGTAATATTTGCGGAGGTTTATTAACAGTCACTCTCACTCTCGTATAGATTATAAAGCTCTTATTAATTCTCATGCAATAACTGCTTTGTAAAACCCAGTCTGGCAAATCATAAGGAAGATGATTAATTCAGTGAGCAAAAGTGCTTAAACATGGCAGAATAAATCTATACACTTCTTGTAGGCTGATCTCGGAATAGGCTTTTAATAAAGGTATTAGGTAAATCAGTATTTGATGCAGAAGACGCAGCAGCAGCAGATGAAAAACAAACAAACAAACAAACAAACAGGTTAACACAGGGCTGTTTTAATTAGGTTTGCGTTAAATTTTCTCCTGTGGACATTCATTAAAAGTAACATCCAGAGGACCTAAAATGTTTCCTTAAGAGCCACAAAAACTCACTTAGGACAGGGTTCACCTAACAAGTCCTGTCAGCACAAGCCTACAAAAGAACTTCCGATTCTGCAATGAATTGATGACCATTTTTGAATTCTTCACTCATAGGATCCTAGGAACTGTAGTTTTGTGAAAGTACTGACCATTCTCTGCCTCTGCATGAATCTGGAATTGCTAGGACATATTGGCTGGGACCTATAAAAAACAAAAGAAGTACTGACTGATAACTTGAAGCCCTAAGACATTCAAAAAAGCAACCAATTTACTCTGCTCAAAGCAAGACCACTGCAAACATTTCTAGGATACTCCAGAAAGCACCTCTCTCCAAATGAACTGGCCATAGGAATGAATGGGCAAATCTACCTATTTTTATTTATCTCAGTTCCTGATTTTCCCAATCTTAATCTGCATCAGTTTTAAATAGTCCTCATGGACACTCTTAAGCATTTTATGTGACTTTCTTGTAATGTGCAGGTTTGTGTGATTTTTGCCTAATATACACATTTTTGAAGTGCATGCTATTTTTTGTAATATGCACATTTTTATTCACACTTTACCCCCGCATATGTATTTTTGTACACGTTCCTTGGCTGGAGAACTGCATCGCAAAATTCGGAGCGGTGCAAATTTCAAAGGCTTGCTATGCTTCGGTGTTTATGTCATTTCGCAATCTGCAAATTTGGTAGCTTCGCCTTTAAATGGGAACCGAATCAAATTTATTCCCCATTCCTAGCTGCAGGACATGAGCACACCACAAACAAACTGAGGTGGTAGCATTGATTCAGCCATTGCTATTTGGTCAATGTCTGTGGTGCTCTTTGCAGGATTAGGAATAATCGTTTATTTGGAAGGTTTGCTGCTCAGCTATAGGCTACCATGTTTGTTTTCCCAATGAGAAATGTTTAGCCGAGTCTTCAGTTGCCATCCTCTTGTGAACAATTAGCAGATGCAGGATTTAATACAAGTGTTACATCATTTTTTATGAGCGCACCAACTTATTTGCAATTAAGTTTAGATTGCGTAATAAAATGCGGTGACATTTTAGCCTAGAGTTTATGTCCCAGTAAAAGACTTTGAATGTTATTTCCATAAGACTTGATGTGGCACCTAAAAGATAAATCCTTTTGTTTCAGCCTGGACAGGTGAAAACATAGGCACACAGGCAACCAAGTAGAAGGAAATGCTGGCCAGTGAGCAATAATTTAAAACTGGGATGCAAGATTGATTCTACCATTGCATCTTAGGTCTTGTAGGCATCTCGCCCTGCTCCTTCTACCGGTATAATGTCACAGAAAGCAGTAGGATGGGCAAAAGAAGTGAGGATCAGGAGTTATGCAGGAAGACCTGACTGACACTGACATCCTAGGATCAGTGAATTGGGGGAGGGTCTCGTAAGGCATCTAATCCAACCCAATACAGGAGATACAAGAGAGCTCAATACAGGAGATTTAGAGCTAAAGCAAGGATGGGGGAAGTGGTGGTCCTCCATACATTGTTGGACTTCAATTTCCATCTGCCCTGGCCAGTTGGGCCAATGGTTGAGCTGATGGGACTTTGTAGCGTAGCAACATCTGGACGGCCACAGGTTCTCCACCCCTGAGTTAGAGCATCCACAATAGATGGGAGTCCAACATCTGCTTGGAGGCATCCACCTCCCTCTACTTACTGGGTTCCATTGTTGAACTGCTTTTTCCACCAAGACGTTTCTCCTAATGCACAGCAGCTGTTGAGCAGGGTTGGTGTTCTTGAGCGGGAGGTACTCCTAGTCTTTGGAGGGGGGTGGGGAAGGAGATGCCACGTCTCTTCCCTCCACCCTTCTCCCAGCTATATGTTCAATTGGGGTTTTCAAACCCTAATTAAACATTAACCCAACCCCTGAACTTATTCAAAGGTAGAGTGGTGGTCTCCTGGTCAACCCAGCATGGGTCAACATGATGCTCCCTGGCTTGGAGCCACAGAGTGGATTCGGAAGGGGACAGCATACAGTACTAATGATCACAGCTCAAGGATGCATTCCTGTCAGGTGAAATCAGTAGAGGAGAGCACAGAGAAGGAACAGTGAGGAGTGTGGCCTGTGGAGGGAGGGACAAGCCTGGGCAGAATCCCAAGGACCAGCAAGAGAGGTCTGGAAGTCCAAATCCAGCCCCTGGACATGAAGTTTCCCACCTCTGAAGTAAAGGTCAGAGGTGGATTCAGCAACAGCTTCAGTTCCAGTGGCAGCGGAGCCTTAGGGACGCTGCTGAGGATGCCGCAACTATGATTTACAATGGAGAGCGAGAGCTGGAGGGGCACCAAATTTTGACATTAAACTGAAATTTGAGACCAGCAAGATTCACAACTGTACAGGCATATCTCAAAAGTATTTTGCAGCCTTCACAATCCAGCAGCCCGCCTGTGCAAGGACTCTCTGTGCAAATAAAGGTAAAGGTAAAGGAACCCCTGACCATTAGGTCCAGTCGTGGACGACTCAGGTTGCGGTGCTCATCTCGCTTTACTGGCCGAGGGAGCCGGCGTACAGCTTCTGGGTCATGTGGCCAGCATGACTAAGCCGCTTCTGGCGAACCAGAGCAGCGCACGGAAACGCCGTTTACCTTCCCGCTGCAGTGGTACCTATTTATCTACTTGCACTTTGACGTGCTTTCGAACTGCTAGGTTGGCAGGAGCTGGGACCGAGCAACGGGAGCTCACCCCGTCGCGGGGATTTGAACCGCCAACCTTCTGATCGGCAAGCCCTAGGCTCTGTGGTTTAACCCACAGCGCCACCCGCGTCCCATCTCTGTGCAAATACGTACCTGCTATAGGAGATCTCCAGTCACACATGCAGCACTGCGTCTTGAGCCAGACCTCTGAAGTCCTGCCTTCCTTTCTCCTGTCTGCAAGTTGTGTTGGTTTTATTTGTCAGCGCCGTATTGTTCTGCTGTTCCGAAAAATCCTCCCACTTCAGATAGCCAGGTGAAGGCTAAATCTTAACGTTTTATTTATGCACCTTCAAAAAACAAGAGAGAGTTCTGCAAAGGCTGATAGACAAGGATGGATTGAAGTCAAAGCCTAGGCAAAGAAAATCTCTCCCTTCTCTGTTTAAAAGTAAAAGCGACATTCCAGCTGAGAATTCATCTTCAAAAGAGGTCTTCACTTCCTCCCTCCCTCCCTCTTCTTTTTAATGAAAAGGGGGAGCAAAATGCACTTTAAAGCACCATTTTTGAGAGATGTTCAAACATTCAGCATTCTCTAACATGGAGGCTAGATTAACCAGCATTAACAAAACAGTGTGAAATCTTCTAAAGCTGAGTTACTTTTCTTTAAAACCTCAATGATTCTGGGCTCAGAAAAAGCATATATATCTTAAAATATGCCGGAAGTTTCTTTCTCCCTCCTTTCCCCTTTTTTGTTCTTTATCATATGCTGCAACCAGCACATTAGAAGAGTGCTGTTCAGAGTTCCCCCAGAAACTATTGGCATTGATCTAATGTTATGGGGGAGGAGAAGGAGGATCGCACTAGCTGGTTTTGCTCACAACCTTTTGTATGAACAGAGCTCTGTGCATGCACAATAGAAAATGTCATTAATTTTCTCTGAATATAAATATAAAAGAAAATTGTTTCCAAGCTATGCCATCTGACCGGCATATATTCATTGAAGCAATAAATATATCATATCCCCCGCCCCCCCAAAAAGTGCTGGAGGTGCAAAAAGCAGAACGAAACATATTACCGCATGTGGTGGACATGTCGTTAAGCACAAAAATACAGGGAAGTGATTATTAGAATAATAGCAAAAAAATACCGAAACACAAAATTCCCTTGGATCAAGCCATGATATTGCTGAACTGTGTATCACCTCTCATAAAGGAAGGCCATAACAAACTCATATCTTATCTGTTAACAGCTGCTAGAATGTTAATGGCTCAAAACTGGAAAGTTACATTACTACCTCCATGGAGAGAATGGCTTAATGAAGTTTGGGATTAGGCTATAATGGGGAAAATAACATTTTATATAAATAGATTATGGGGATAGTGGTTGCCCCTTATGCAATATTGTTAGGGAAACAATTGCCTCCTGTGAAAGCAAAACCCAAGCAGGTTTTTATTTTAGAAGAAATATTGCAATTTTATGTTAAGTCATCCCAGGGTGTGGCCTCTGTCGCATGCCAACAGCTTTTAGGAGCCACAGATGAGAGCTGAGTGCAGGGTAGGGACCAAAGGTGGACAAACTACCCCAGAATGAGCACCACCTGTCCCCCACTGAGGTACCACCTCTCTCCTAACACTTCATGTGTGCCTCCTTCCAGCCAAGCTGGTGCCTGATGGATTGCTCTGCTTCCCTTTAGACCACAATGGTGAGACCGCGAGAGGGGTCTTGTTATCTGGGCATCCCTGGACCTCCATACACACTGCCCAGACTTGTGCTCTGGAGAGATCACTTTTGTGCATCAATGCATCAAAAGCATCCTTGGAGGCAGAAGTTAAGGAGAAGAAGAAGAGTTTGGATTTGATATCCCGCTTTATCACTACCCGAAGGAGTCTCAAAGCGGCTAACATTCTCCTTTCCCTTCCTCCCCCACAACAAACACTCTGTGAGGTGAGTGGAGCTGAGAGACTTCAAAGAAGTGTGACTAGCCCAAGGTCACCCAGCAGCTGCATGTGGAGGAGCGGAGACGCGAACCCGGTTCTCCAGATTATGAGTCTACTGCTCTTAACCACTACACCACACTGGCTGAGTTGTTCTGAGGATAAAATAGAGAGTGGGCCACAAAATTAAACATGACATTGATGATGATGATGATGATGATGATGATGATGATGAAACACTGCATCATCATCAACATTCCTACCCTGGACCAAACCTCCAGAACTTTTGTTTTGTTTTGTTTGTTCTTGTTTGCTTTGCTTTGTGGGTGATGGCACTAAGCAGTCTTCACCAACCTGAATGTTTTGGACTTCAATTCCCACCAGGCCCAGCCGGCGCGCATTCCATAGCAGATATAAAGGCTTGTTTGCAATCTGTTTTGAGGAGAAACCAAACACTGAGTTATTTTATCTGTTGCTGTTGTGCTCCCTGACTTGGAATAATACATTGCAGGGATTTCCACACACACACACACACACACACACACACACACACACACACACACCCTCCTGACACCACACTGTGAATTGTATGAGCACATGAGTAAATTTTAAAAAGTGATGGCTATAAACAGCTCTTCCTGCATTTCATCCTCATGCAATATTTATCAAGGGAAGAGAGAAAGGGACAGGAGCAGGAGCTGAACTTTTATGATGTAATTACTTTGGGTTTTGACAAAATCCATTCAACGGCCTTCAGGTGAGCATCAGTTTGGAAGGGAGCTGTGTGAATTGCAGTTGTCATGTGCCATGTTTAATGGAGCCTTAATGTACATTAAACATAATAGCTGGGATGGTGACTTGCAGAGGCTGTATTATTTAGTAAAATGCCATACAAAGGAACACAGGAAAGTGCCTCTGGTCCCTCCTAGTCACTGCTGCCTGTAGTGTCTAGCAGTGGGTCTCCTGGGCTATAAGCAGGCACATAGAATTGTAGAGTTGGAAGGTACCATGAGGATCATCTAGTCCAACCCCCTGCAATGAAGGAGTCTTTTGTCCAATGTGGGGCTTGAACCCACGACATTGGGCGTCATGCTCTACCAACAGAGCTATGTGCTAGCTCTTCCTGGAAATTAACCTGGGGCCTTTTCCAATGCAAAACATGCCCCATGCAAGGAGAGTTGCTGGCTCATGTGACTCTGTTCAGATGCTTTCAGCATGATCTACATCTTAAGACTCTTCTGATTCAGTAAAGGTAAAGGTACCCCTGACCGTTAGTTCCAGTCGCGGACGACTCTGGGGTTGCAGCACTCATCTCGCTCTATAGGCCGAGGGAGCCAGTATTTGTCCGCAGACAGCTTCTGGGTCATGTGGCCAGCATGCCTAAGCCGCTTCTGGCGAACCAGAGCAGCACATGGAAATGCTGTTTACCTTCCCGCCGGAGTGATACCTGTTTATCTACTTGCACTTAAACGTACTTTCGAACTGCTAGGTTGGCAGGAGCTGGGACCGAGCAACGGGTTCCTTCCAACTTTTTGATCCTGCATCCTGAAAGAAGGGAAGTACCTAAAACTGGGACTGAGCTGAAACAGGGTAATGGTGCTTTTCACTCCCCGCAAAAAGGATTTTCCTTTTCAAAAATTGTTTTGAGATTGTGAAGGCTGCAAATAGAGGCAAAGGTGATTTCCCATTTAAAGTAACAGCAGGAAGCTTTGCCTTTACTCCTAATTAGCTCTGTGACTCTGAATTGGCTTTGTAGCCACTACCAGTCAGCAAACAGCAGCCCTTGCATGCATGGCTTACCCATTCCATACCCTCCAACATTTCTCTGATAACAACCTTACTATTTATACCCCACACATCTTACTGGGTTGCCCCAGCCACTCTGGGAAGCTTCCAACATATATAAAAAAGTAATAAAACATTAAACATTAAACAAAACTTCCCTATACAGGATTGCCTTCAGACGGCTTGAGGGTCGGATAACTCCATACCCTCCAACATTTCTCCAATGAAAGTAGGGACATCCTAAAGAAAAGGGGACATTCCAGGATCAAATCAGAAACTGGGATGGCTTCTCTAAATCAGGGCCATCCCTGGAAAATAGGGACACTTGGAGGGTCTGCCATTCGTTTCAATGGATGGAGCCAATTTGCTTTTGGACCCATTTCTTCATGTGGACTGAGTCATGGAGACGAATAAAGTGAAGTCTTTTTGCATTATTATGCTGCTTTGGGGCCATATTGGGAAGAACCAATAGATTCAGAATTGAAAGCACGGTTAAGCTCCATCAAAAAAGTGAACAAGGTAATTTCTGTTGCAGCATTAAATTAGCCCTGGTGCTTGTTTTATTTTTACGACTCCATGTTTTTTTATTTCCCCCATTCTTTGCAAATAAGCAGCGATAAAGAAAGATTGGCTGATAAAACCTTTCTCCTTAATATTTTGCATATGCGGCATACTATAGGTCACATTCTCAATGTGCCAAAATAAAATTTCCTCCCCTTAACGACCTCTCCCTTATTGGTTATTATGGGAGGGAGAATTTGAAAATGAAGTGGCTTCCAGATGGAGCGTGCACATTAACATTTAATATTTACGATGCGGAAAGGCCACAGTGCAAAAACTCTCAACTTCCTACAAGCTGTGAGCAAAGCCAAAGGCAAAGGATGGGGCTGGGTGTTCCAGTGGGGGGCATATATGTTTGTTGGTAAATGAATGAGCAAAATGAAGAGGACATGGAAATGGAAGCTAGATGCAGTGGCAGATAGCGGCATATGCCAGGAGCTCTGGTTGGTTGCACCAGTGCTGATTACTGGGAGGCAGAGGGGAGAGTGGTGAGGCAGCAGCGAGGTCAGCATAGTGCAAACACACCAGGAGTTAATCTTGTGCTCCTGCCAGTGCGTTCACACCATGCTGACCTCACCCCTGCCCAGGGGCGGATTTACTGTGAAACTTAAGCTTCATGGCCGCTAATCCTGGAAAGGCCCCACAAGCAACTTTAGTCCACATTGCTTAAAAGTTTTGCTTTGAAAGGTGTAAAAACGTTTCCCTAATTTTTATCATAGAATAGTTGGAAGGGGCCACAAGTGTCATCCAGTTCAACCTCCTGCAATTCACAAATATTTTGCCCCACGTGGGGTTCGAACCCATGACTAAGACTTTCATGCTCTACCAAATGAGCTATAACTTGAAAACTATAAAGCACAGGGAATTTTTATTCACACCAGTGACTTTGGCATGTGAAATGATCAAGTACAGCAATTTTAATCGAAATCCGAGATGTAGTAGCCAGTTTAAAAATATATACCCGTATTTTCCGGCATATAAGACGACTGGGCGTATAAGATGACCCCCAACTTTTCCAGTTAAAATATAGAGTTTGGGATATACTCACCGTATAAGAAATACGACCCGGCGTATAAGACGACCCCTGACTTTTGAGAAGATTTTCCTGGGTTAAAAAGTAGTCTTATACGCAGGAAAATATTGTATGTGGTGATCTGTCTTGGAACAACCCCATTGAAGAAGATAACAAGTGGTTACCCAGACCTTATTGCTGGTTGTGAAGGGGCCCCCATTACAGTTCAAGCTTCAGGGCCCCCCACATGCTAAAGTGGGTCCCATGATACGGCTTGAAGTCTAAATGCAAGTTGGAAGCAATAAAAGATTTCCATCACAGTGATAAAATATTGTATTTTGCAAAATGGGTGAGAAAATGTATCTCCTCTTTTTTTTGGCAATTTTATGCTTTTAAAACTGTTTTTAATCTTGCATTTTAAATTGTTGTAACCAACCCAGGGACCTTAGGACAAGCATAGGCAAACTCGGCCCTCCAGATGTTTTGGGACTACAACTCCCATCATCCCTGACCACTAGCCCTGTTAGCTAGGGATGATGGGAGTTGTAGTCCCAAAAGATCTGGAGGGCCAAGTTTGCCTATGCCTGCCTTAGGATGAAGGGTGGATAATACAATACAATACAATGCAATGCAATGCAATACAATACAATACAATACAATACAATACAATACAATACAATACAATACAATACAATACAATACAATACAATACAATTTGCACTCCCCAAGCCTGACATTCCCCACCCTTGCATTAAATATATGATTTTGACACCACAAAGCCTACAGCTGACCAGCTAATGGACTGCACAGTTGGGACTATCCAGACTAATAATGGTTCAAATATTTTGGTTACAGACCTACTGGAGGCTCGATTCCTGATCAGGTAAATAATGAAATGAAGACATTATTTTTCTATTCATACTGCAGCACCGTCCTAATTAATACTGAATCCCTTGGTGGAAAACAACAACCACCACCTTGTGAACAGTTGAAAAGAATGCAAAAGGACAAAGCAGCGTTTTGTAAGGTCTGCATATCAGTATTATGCTGCCTCTAGTTTCTCCTTCCTTAGAAGCCGGTTGTTTGAAGCATAATACTTGTGATCATTTATTTACACGGACTCTGCCCAGGAGAAAGCATTTGTAGGTGTTTAGTATGCGATCCAGATTTTGACAAGCGATTGTCAGTCAGTTGCATTTTGCAGCCACGTTAGGCATATGGCAAAATGTTTATTGTGTCAAAAGCTATGTCGTATTCACTAGGACATTGTAATTCCATAATGAAGTGCTTATCATCCTAGCCTACTCATGGATGATACATTAGTGGCACACGTACAACAATGCTGTCCTAGATTGGGTTTTTTTAAGGACTCTCAGGCGGTTACAAGTCGCTACTGTTCTTCCCACCAGAAATGGAGCAGAAATAGCCTTAGGGCCATTCCACCCCACGTTATGTTGTAGGAAACCTGTCCTGAGCACACCCACCCAAGCCAAGGAAGGCACATGTCAAATAGGTAAAGGTAAAGGGACCCCTGACCATAAGGTCCAGTCACGGACGACTCTGGGGTTGCAGCGTTCATCTCGCTTTATTGGCCAAGGGAGCCTGTGTACAGCTTCCAGGTCATGTGGCCAGCATGACTAAGCCGCTTCTGGCGAACCAGAGCAGTGCACCGAAACACCGTTTACCTTCCCACCGGAGCGGTACCTATTTATCTACTTGCACTTTGACGTGCTTTCGAACTGCTAGGTTGGCAGGAGCTAGGACCGAGCAACGGGAGCTCACCCCGTCGCGGGGATTCGAACCGCCGACCTTCTGATCGGCAAGCCCTAGGCTCTGTGGTTTAGACCACAGTGCCACCCACATCCCTACATGTCTAATAGTAATCCTTTATTGTCAAAAGCGCACACTTAACAGCAGCTCCTAAGATGCCCTGGATTCACAAACACAAACATGCTTCCAGCCTCTAGGCAGCTATTCCCAACTACGGGGTAGTTGCAGCAACAGTGGACCCACTCCCTCACACCAGTGACGGGGTGCACACATACAACCTGAGACTTCTCCTACATGGAAGCAGTCATGGCTCTTCCCTCTTCAAGCCCCTCCTGGTTCTCAGAGACAGACTGGTGGGAGATGTTGGGGATTTGACCACCCCACTCCTCACCTGAACAGCCCCTTCTTCTGCATCTGACACATCCTGCACCCACACATCTGGCTGCTCCGACCCGCCCTGGCTCCTGCCTCTGGAGTGGCACCAAACTCCATAAATAGCTGCTCCCCTCCTCTGGGTCAGTCCCCATATATATTCCAGAGAAGGCAATTAGAAAGCAGCTCAGAATAGCATAGAAATCAGAATCCAAGAACACTGTGATGAGGATGGACACTAGAAAATACAAATGACCCTTGATGTGAGATCAGTACTAGACAGGATGCTGGGGACAGAAGCCAAGACTCGGAGTGCAAAACAAGCAGATCAAGAATCAAGTTGTGACTTTAAAGAGAACAAAGGTCCCCTTGAAGAGACAAGACAAGGAACAGGAGAGCTTGCGGAGGATCCCAAGAACAAAGTCTACTTCTCCACAGGGCGCGTTCCAGAGATCAATCACAAGTAAAAGACAAACAAATAAAAAACCCATGCTTGTTGCACAAATCCAGAAGCCATCTTTATGAAAGAACATCTAGCAATGTGTTGTGATATGTGAAGCTTGGCAGCCCGAGTCTGATGCACATTTCCTTGCCATATTTGGGTGAAATTGCCTTCATTTAGCCACTCACTTATCTTAAGACCCTTTGTCCTAATCTTTCCAGGTACAGCCCCCCAACCTGCCGTGCCGAGATGCAAATTCCACTCTAGTTCCACGGTGAAGTCCCAACAGATCCACCAGCAGGTTGAGTGTTAAGCCCATTTCGATTGGCTTTCAAGAAGAGAGCAATTAGGTTGGGGATTGATGCAATTTCTTTTCTATGCTAAATTTAATCCAACAAAAGTGGCGTTTTCTATCATCTCCCTTCAAGAGGACAGCTCGCCAATGGAAGTGGCAGAGCTTCCTGCCTTGAGTTTCAGCTGTTATCCCTTGAGTGCTGAGTTAAGCCTTTGAAGAAGATTGCAAGAGGCCGTTTCCTCTTTCAGGCACCAGGCAGCCCTTTTGGAAAGTGATATTCCATTGATTTATCTAAACAGCTTGCCACGAATGAGGACTGTCTGAGACGCCGTGCACTTAAAAGCGGAGGTGTTTGCAGGAAGAAAGAGGATCCAATTAAAGGTGTCATGAAGTTAATGAAAATAACAGAGCAATGTTGATTGCTGTACTTTCTGATACTTTCAAGCCGGCCATTAGTGGAGCTCATAAAGCTCTCATCAGTGCCTTGGTGCCTAAATTCACCTACACATCCTTCAGCTAATTTCATGATTTAATGAAAACGTCTATAATTGTGTGCTTTATAATACACCGTAGTTTATTAACTCTGGGCTGTGTCAGACCCTTGATGGGCATAATTGGACTGATTCTCAAGGCAGTAAGATACCCTGTGAATATATTTTGTTATTTTTAGTCCGATCCATACTAGGGGCTTGAAGCAGCTAACAATATTTCACATTCCAGGGTTGGTTCCAGATTCCAGGGTGCCCTTTGGGCAAGATGCTCTCACGACTTGAACCAATGTCTTCAAGATACAAGAAAAGAGGTTCCGACTTAACATAAAGCAGAACTTTCTGACAGTCAGAGCTGTTATGACAGTGAAATGCACTTCCTCTGAAGGTGGTAGACTCTCCTTCGTTGGAATTTTTAAGCAGAGGTTAGATGGTAACCCATCACATATGCTTTAGTTGAGATTCCTGCATTGCAGAGGGTTGGAACCTGGGCATCCTTTCCAACCCTACAATTCTATGAAATTGGTATGAACAGCAATATTGACTTCAATCAGCTGCTTTCTCTTCTCCTCACAACACATTTAGTACCTGAACATTTGCCCTGAATTCAGGAAGATCCACAAAACCATATTTTTGCCCACAATGTAAATGTGCGTCATTTTCTTAAAAGAATAAACCACTTTTAAATTATATTTAGGTGCCTTATGCTTTTGGGTTTCTGGAACAGTCTCTTTCTAATTTCCCGCTCTGATAAGTCCTTGTCATGCCATCTCCTAGCCATGAAATGAGTCATGTTGTATGCTGATACCAATGGGCATGATGTATCATAGCAACAGCCACTAGTGTGGAAAATTCAGTGTGTGTGTGTGTGTGTGTGTGTGTGTGTGTGTGAATGAGAGAGAGAGAGAGACGGCGACAACACTTGACAAGTTCTGTAACAATTCCCATGCAGAACTCTCAGGGAACACTTGACTAATATTTAAAAAGTATTTAAATGGTATTTAAGCACTGCTCACCACATGACGTCAAAGGCAAAATCTTAATTTAAAACCAGAATGGCTTCAATCTTGCAATATGAGTCAATGGTAGCTCTTGTTCCCCTTAGATTTGGGGTCTCAAGTGCACTGGGGGTACACCTGGTAGACCAGGAATCAAGCTTGAGTCCTGTGATATTTCCACACGGTCAGGACCATTGTGGTAGAAGGTGAACACAGAAGAAGTTATCTTATTCTAAGTCATACCATTGGTCCATGTAGCTTAGTACTGTCTACATCAGGGGTGTTGCTTGACTCCCGCTCCCAGAAGCCTCAGCTAGCATGACCAATGGGAGTTGTGGTCCTAAAACATCTGGGTCCACCACTTTCCAGTGTGAGAGCCGGTGTGGTGTAGTGCTTAAGAGCGGTAGACTCATAATCTGGTGAACCGGATTTGCGTCTCCGCTCCTCCACATGCAGCTGCTGGGTGACCTTGGGCTAGTCACACTTCTTTGAAGTCTCTCAGCCCCACTCACCTCACAGAGTGTTTGTTGTGGGGGAGGGAGGGAAAGGAGAATGTTAGCCGCTTTGAGACTCCTTTGGGTAGTGATAAAGCGGGATATCAAATCCAAACTCTTCTTCTTCTTCTTCTTCTTCTTCTTCTTCTTCTTCTTCTTCCTCAACCTTGTGC
Source organism: Darevskia mixta (assembly GCA_034641385.1). Classification (NCBI taxonomy): domain Eukaryota; kingdom Metazoa; phylum Chordata; class Lepidosauria; order Squamata; family Lacertidae; genus Darevskia; species Darevskia mixta. The sequence continues at coordinate 63,115,206 of JAWWNH010000029.1, forward strand.
CCTTCAGATATTTTGGACTACAACTCCCATCAGCCCCAGTCAGCATTGCCAGTGGTCAGTGCTTATGGGAGTGGTAGTCCGAAACACATGGAGGATACCAGGTTGAGAAAGACTGGTATTGACCGACTGTTGGTGGCTCACAGGGTTTCAGGCAGGGGTCTTTCCCAGACCTGTGTGGGCAGTGGCAGAGAGTATGCTACTGCCACCCAGGATGCATGTACAGGGTGCACCACCAAGGAGGTTGTGGCGCAGAGGGAGCGAAGTGACATGGGGGCCGCACTCGGGAGCCACAGCCTAGGCTAGGAGAAGAGTGGGGAAGCTTCCACTGGCCCTGCTGCTCATCTCTGCCTCTGGGTCAGACCTGACCCAGGACTGGAGCTGTGGCTGGCTGGCGGTGTTGGATCATTGTGCGAGGAAGCTGTCTCTGCAATGCCCTATCACGCTGGAGTCAGACTCCAATGAGGGAGCCTGTCGTGGGGGCACCTGATCGTGCCCCCTCAAAAAAATGCACCTGGGGCCACGCACCCCAGCACTCCACGCTATGTCACTGTGTGGTGTGTCAGAAACTGAATCTGGGACCTTCTATATACGGAATTTCCCTTCGCCTTTGCTCCAACATTTGCATCAGCAATAGCCCTTCCATTTTTCTGCAAGACAGATGGGTGTGGGTAGGTGTCTGGGGCTGAGAGAGAGTAGCATGCCTATGGCTGTTGTGTGATCGAGAGTTGACCTGCAGATGCCTTGTTTCTGAGCTCTAAAGCCCTTTCAAAATCTGATGCTGGCTACGGGCAAAGCATTTATCCAGATAAATGTTCCATGTGGCCTCTGTCTCATTTGAATATGCTCACGACATGCATCAGCCCATATGTTAACAGCACCATTAGCAAAACCTACCGGCAAACTCTATCATGGATGGTCTGCGCTGCCAGCTTGCTGATATCGCATGTATGAGGACCAGTTAAGAGCATTTGACCGAAACGGAATTCTTAGAAAGTTCAAGTGCCTAGGCCAGTGTCAAATTTAAATCAGGCCCAAGAGTGTGGCGCTGGAATGTCGCCAGTTCAAATTTTGCCTTCGCCGTCATTATGTTTAAATTGGGTCGTGGCCACTTACGGTGCACCGGATCTCTACAAATAACACAATCTTCTCTTTTACCCCCTCCTGCAGTGTCTCTTGCAGCAAGTTTTAATCACTCATTTAGAGCTGGTATTGCCTTTCCATAATTAAATTAAGCAGAGTGTCTGCACCATTATGCTATCTGAAGTGCTTAATATACTCCGAGCTGCGAGCTGATAGACCTTTGGCTTCCATCTGCATTCACAGCACACTTTCTTTTCCTGGAGCATTGCTAATTGTATAAACAAGGCAAATCTAATCTCGCCGCTCTGTGTTTGCATGAGAGATGGGCAAACTGTTGCCTTGCAGTAAATAAGTGAAAATAAATATAATAATTTGGCTCGGCCAAAGGTTTTATCCCCACTAAAGGCATAGATAAGGTGAGAGAATATTCAAAAGGAACTAAAGCTACCTAATCTGTTTGCTGAGTGTCTTTTACTGCCGTGTGAGTCCTGATCTTACAGATTAGTTTATGCCAGGGATGAAGAACATTTTCCAGCTTCCACATTCCAGTTGCTGGAAATCACAGCGTGGCAGAACCGGATGCTGGACTAGGTGGGGCATTGGCCCGATCCAGCAGGCTCTTCTTATGGTAGGTGGGGTCACAGGAAACATAGGCAGAGCAATGGCTGTGACTCATTAATTTTTACAGTAGTCTACATTCCAGCCAAAGGATGCGGGTGGCGCTGTGGGTTAAACCACAGAGCCTAGGGCTTGCCGATCAGAAGGTCGGCGGTTCGAATCCCCGCGACGGGGTGAGCTCCCGTTGCTCGGTCCCTGCTCCTGCCAACCTAGCAGTTCGAAAGCACGTCAAAGTGCAAGTAGATAAATAGGTACCACTGCAGCGGGAAGGTAAACGGCATTTCCTTGCGTGGCTCTGGTTCGCCAGAAGCGGCTTAGTCATGCTGGCCACATGACCCGGAAGCTGTACGCCAGCTCCCTCAGCCAATAATGTGAGATGAGCGCCGCAACCCCAGAGTCGGTCATGACTGGACCTAATGGTCAGGGGTCCCTTTACCTTTACTTTTTACCTTTAGGCACTGGCCCACTTCTCAGGAAAATATGTTTCCACCTTTACTTTTTGGTCCATGCCATCTCTCTTGTGCCATAACAAGTAATTTCTATGTCTGAGACAGTTTCCAAACCCCTTGCACTTACTTGCCCATCCACAAGGTTCAACAGGACTGCCAACAGGATTTCTAGAACCAGAACATTACATCTGAATTGGGCCCTTCACCCCGCTCACAAGAGAGGGCATAGATTTGCATAAGCTTTGTGTCATATGCAAACTGGCATCCTCTTCTGTCACTGGGATGGAGGTCCCAATAGTAAACCCAAAGGCGACAAACAAGTAACCTGATGAATGGCAGACAGAAAGCCAGCAGGTGCAGCTTTCCCAGCAATTGTTTTTCCATAGTAGAAAAGACTTAACCTACTGAATTTCTGCCTGCCACACAGCTGTTAAAGGCACATGAGCCCTGTTCTTCCCCAGTGCCAATCCTAAATCATGAAAGAATTCATGTTTCTTGAGTTGTAAACCAGTTATGCTGCTGTAGGCCTTTCATCAACTGATCTTAGGCTGGCAATACTACATTCAGCGCCAGACCAGGGGTGGTATTTCAGATGCCCAGGAGGCGGCGGTGGTGCTTAAAAGAGATTTAAGATTTACAGCCATCGAGGTTCAGATGCCCATGCTTGGATAAATTCAAGATCAAATTGCTAAAAAGCATGCTGTGTGCTCTTAGAGCGTTTGCTATGGTTACTTATTTCTACCTCATCATAACTGCAGAACAGGTCAAACAGTTACCCCTTTCTTTCTTTTGATGAAAAAAGGATTCGAGTCTTTCCCATGTAATACCCATTTAAGAATGCATACAAGCAGCAACCACCCACGTCCAACAATTCCTGTTTTTATTTATTTATTTTTGCTCAGGAAAGCAATTCATCACCTCTCCCCAGCCCCCCATGTTGATGTCACAATCAACTGAACTGCTTGCCCATTGCGTTTCCATAAAACGCTCACACACCACATACATGAGACAAGATAACAGCACTGGACTCCAGTGTGGTGTAGTGGTTAAGAGCGGTAGACCTGTAATCTGGTGAACCAGGTTCGCGTCTCCGCTCCTCCACATGCAGCTGCTGGGTGACCTTGGGCTAGTCACACTTCTCTGAAGTCTCTCAGCCCCACTCACCCCACAGAGTGTTTGTTGTGGGGGAGGAAGGGAAAGGAGAATGTGAGCCATTTTGAGACTCCTTCGGGTAGTGATAAAGCGGGATATCAAATCCAAACTCTTCTTCTTCTTCCACTGCTGTGTTGTTGCACATTGCTCTCTCTCAGCTTTGCCTCCGGCAGGGTTGCCATACTCCCAAAAGTGAAAATCCGGACAGAGTTGTTGTTGTTGTTGTGTGTGTTTTTTGTTTTGCATTTTTGTATAAAATTAGCCCAACTTGCCATACCTCCGGGTATTCCCAGACATTTTGCTGGTTCAGCAAAAATCTGCCCAGACGCCATTTTTCTGAGCATTTTAGGGAAAAACCAAACATATGGCAACTCTATAGGATAGCAACCCTGGGCTACTTTGCAGGGCTGATTCAACTCATGCTCAGTCACAGCACCCCCTGTGTAGTATAGTGAAGTGGCTATACTCATTATGGTTTTTATGTACATTTTAAACTAATATCCTTTTTAATATTTTGCATGTCATTAAAATAAGAAATTATTAGAATTAAAATTAGAAATTAGAAATAGCATGAACTTGTCTTCACATTTGGGTGGACATTTCTGGTCACAGTGACATTAATTTTTTTTATCATAAATATGATAAGAGTGAACCCCATTTCTCCAGTAGGTTGGAAGCCAAAACGACATCACCCATGCAGAAGTATCGCCAGGATCCGGGAAACCCAAGGTTAGCAGAAGTTCTTTCCCCAAAGACTTTATATATATAAAATCCTAATGAGTTGGGAGACCCCCTGCAATCATCCTGGCGAGAACTGGGCATGCTCTGTCAGCACAGAATGTTGGCTGACTGTTGGAGGGGGTGGGAAACATGGAAGATTGAGGGAGGGGAGTGAAGTGGAATGCAATGCAATGGAGTGTACTGGGGAAAGGCATGGCTGGCTGGCACCCTGAGCAGGAATGCTTCACATTGCAATATTTTGTGGCCAGTAGGGCTGACATACATCCAGATTTTCCCTTCGAAAATGGCATCTGGGCTCCACAACTTTGCCCCCCCTAAAAGCTCAAGAACTTTTGTGTCCGGATTTTCACTTCTTGAAATATGGCAACCCTAGTGGCCAGTCTCACTTGTTATTTTAAACTACATGCCACACTGAATTGTGGGTGGGTTCCCACAAGGTAAGACACAGTGATAACAACAAGGACCTTTATTGAACTAACAGAACTGGGCAACAGGGGCAAAGCAACTGCTTATGTACATTTCTGAAGGCCCGGACCACTCCCACTCTCAATGTGATTGGCTGTCTAAACTCCCAAATTGCGAATCATAACTCAGAGTTTAAGGGCCAATGGCAGTGGCCCAAATTCTGAAATGTTCTGTGATTGGATATCATGTATCAAATCAGAACACAGGGGCTCAGAATCCTGAGTCCAGACTCAAACTCAGGCAAACACAGACCACTGAATACACAACACATACAATACTAGATAACTATGTGGCCCTTATCAGGATATCCCTGCATTTTGGGGGCCCCTTTCATAGACCCTGGTCACATTGCTGATATTTGTGATAGGCTATGCACAACTAGTTGTCATATTTAAGGCCACTGAAAAAAATAGAAAGTAACCTCTCTTTTGGGGTAACTAATTGAATATGTGTTGCATATCTTCTCTAGAATCTGATATTGTACTTCCAACTTATGGATCAAGTTATTTACTGTGAAAATAAATATTATTGAGTGTTCTATCTTTCTCTCTTACTCCCCCCCCCCAAACTTTCTGAGTACAGACCATAGGAATCGGAAAACATCTTAAGAAAGCTGAATAAGCAACTTTTTTTCTGGGGCGTTTCAAAATAGATTGTTTCATGGTAGCCTGGATGAAATTAATTTATTTGATTAATTTATTTAGAGGCTGCTTGTCAAAGAAACTGTAAGACAGACAATCCCTTTATGGCTCTGTAGAATAATTGAGTGTATCCCAATTTGAAATGCTCATAAGAGGCTTAAGGAATCAATTTTCCCATACTATTATTGTTACTCCAGTGAGAGACTTTAATTAACACCACTTGAAATAATTTGAGACAAAAGGTGGAAAAGATCAGCTCCCAGAGATGCGGGGATGGTGCAAACTTTCAGGAGCCCTGGGCTCTATCCGAAAAGGGAGCCATGAAATGAAATGAAATAGACTTTCTTGAAAAGAAAAGAGGGGAAAAAAACACATTCTGGGTTTTTCTTGCCTTAAGCTGAATGGGAGCACAATTTAGCTGAGGAACAGAAAGGGAAGGATCAGACAAGAGACACACAAGCAGCCTGTGTTTCTTTTGTATTTTGCATTGTGAGCACAGAATGGGGAACCTGTGATTTTCCAAGAGTTGGTGGACCACAACTCCCATCATCCTTGACCATTGGCCATGCTGGCTCAGTAGTGGGGAGCTGATGGGAGTTGGAGTCCAACATCATCTGGGGTCTCACAAATCCCCATCCATAGCTGTCAACCCTCCTTTTTTTTGCGGGAAACTCCCTTATTCCAATGCCGTTTCCCGCTGCTATCCCGGATTGTTGATATCCCTTAAATTTCCTGGATTTCAAAGGAAGCAGCTCCTCTCCCTCCCTGCCGGCCAGGGAGGCTCCTCAGCTGCATTGCTCGGCTGCCAATAAGGAGTCTGAGACCGACTGGGGGCGGAGCTTGCATGCCTTGTGCAGCCAGACCCTCACGCCCGTCTACGCGCTCGCTCTTTCACTCACCCGTTCGCGCGCAGCCTCTGGAGTGCAGGGTGGCGAGGCTACTTGGTGCCATTGCACCGCCCTCGCGGCATCCCTTATTTTCAAATCCGAAAGTTTTGGAAAATCCCTTATTTTCAAATCCGAAAGTTTTGGAAAATCCCTTATTTTCAAATCCGAAAGTTGACAGCTATGTCCCCATCACTGTGTTAGCTCTACTTTGCATTTAACATGCCAGTTTTCTTAAATGCAAAGAGCATTGGCTGGGGTGATGGCTGCATAATTAGCAGGCTTGCAGGGTGGGGGAATTTAACCCTTTCTTCCACTGCTGTGATCCTCAGGAGAATCTCTCCTCTGATGGGGCTATTTAGAGTGGGAAATCCCACTGTGGTGGAGCAACGGAGCAAATGGGAATGAGCGATGGATTTCTAGGTATGCATAGGGAATGAGCAAATGGGAATGAGCGATGGATTTCTAGGTATGCATAGAATTAAGTCCCTGGGTGCCCCAGTTTCTTAGGACACATTGTTAACTAGAAAGGATACATCAAAATGTTCCATTGTTGAATTCTAGTCGTTTAGCTTGTTGAGTTGTATCTGCTCTTCATTTCTTCTACTCCCTGATTAAAGTCAGTGGAGGCTGGTCCATTAGGACAACCAGGGTCTAACCCTAACAAGTGAAATGTCAAACTTTTTTTTTGTTTTCTTCCAAATCTCAAAGCCACACTCTTCCCTGTCCCACATATCACCCCATAATCCGTTTTAATTTAGAGAGGCTCAGAGACATTTCTGTCAATCTACTGTTCTCAGCCAAACTCAGTCCAAAAGTCTTGCTGTGGCCAGGAGATTCCCTTCATCCGTCTTCAGGCATAGAAACAGTGTAACAGAAAGTGGTACGTTAATCTTGCTACTGGCTCAGAGTCCTGGTTGTGCAGTTCCTCCTCCCTATCTCCTGTTTTCATGATCCAGCCATATTAGCAGGCCATATTTTCTGGCAGACCCAGGAGCTGATGCATCTGTTCTGAGCATGCTCATAGCTGTTTCCTTGAATCATTAGAATTGGAGCGTTGGCAAGGACTCCAGGGGTCAACACCCTGTAATGCAGGAATCTCAACTGAAGCATCCATGACAGATGGCCACCCAACCTCTGCCTAAAAAAACCTCCAAACCACCACCTCCTGAGGGAGTCCGTTCCACTGTTGAACAGCTCTTACCATCAGAAAGTCCTTCTTGAGGTTTAGTTGGAATCTCCTTTCTTGTAACTTGGAGCCATTGGTTTGGGTCCTATCCTCCGGAGGAGGAGAAAACAAGCTTTCTCCATCTTCCATGAGACAGCCCTTGAGATATTTGAAGATGGCTATCATATCTCCTCTCAGTCTCCTCTTTCCCAGTCTAAACTTACATTGAAAGCCATACCTACAGAACAGCAAAGCTCAGGGCCCAGCTTGCTTGACTAGCCTTCTTTGATTCCTTATTACTTGCCTTACTATTTGTGCGAGTCATTGTGAGTGTCTTGTTCGTAAAATAAATGCTTGTTTTTTGTTGCTTACTTATATCTGAAGGCAGCCCTGTTTAGGGAAGCTGTTAATGTTTAATAGACTATTGTATTTTAATATTCTGTTGGAAGCCGCCCAGAGTGGCTGGGGAAACCCAGCCAGATGGGTGGGGTATAAATAATAAATTATTATTATTATTATTATTATTATTATTATTATTATTATTATTATTATTCCCTTTTAAAATAGATGGGGATAATTGGGGTGACAAATTGTTAATTTTTTTTTTTAAAGTTTGGCCACATTTCCTGTAGCAGTTCACCCCAATTAAAAAGCTGGTGGGATTAAGATAGTAGGATAATTATGCTAAGAGGGAAGGGAAGAAAATTAAAAAGAAAAGAAGACTGGGAGGCAGGCTTTCTTTCTTCAAAGGCATGCTAGGACATGTGCATCTTTAGGGCCAGCAATAGATACTGTGTACCCGGCAACTTTTTAGGTTCAACCTGGACTAGAACTGCTCTAGGGTTTGGTGAATACATAGACTGGATTCCTTAACATTACTAGCTGTTAGTTCTAGAGCCACTTGCTAGATGTTGCTTTCTCCTTGGCAATCCGATAAAAGAAGAGCAATATATGGTGAATTGTGAAACTTCCTGCATTTTGCCATAGAATCATAGAATTGTTGGACCTGGAATTGTTGCCAGGGGCGTCTTGCCCATAGAGGCAAGTGGTGCAGGGCGCCAGGGCACCAAGTTTGCGCCAAGTTCTGGAGGGCGCCTGGGAAGAGGCGGAGGCTGGGCGTGGCACCTCCTGGCATCACCTCACTGCCCTTGCCCGCCGCGCCGAAGCAGCGCCGCACCCGGAGCCTCCACCTGCTGTGGCCACTGAATCACGGGCGCCAGCGCCTGGAGCCTCCGCCTTTTCCCCACCGGAGGAGCTGCCCTCCAGCTGCTGCCCGCCTCCTCCAGCCCCGCAAAGCTGCCGGCAGCACTGTAAAAAGGTGAAACCGGGGGGGGGGGGTGGGCACTGGAGGGATCTTTGAACCACGGCGCCAGATATCCTTAAGACGGCCCTGATTGTTCTAGAGTTGGAAGGGACCATGTGGGTCATGTAGTCCAACTCCCTGCAATGCAGGAATCTTTTGCCCAACATGGGGCTTGAACCCATGACCCTGGGATTAAGAGTCTCATGTTCTACTGACTGAGATATGCCAATGAGGACTTTATATCATCAAAGTCTTCCTTTACAAGCTCATTAAGGGTGACTGGAGTGCCACATTTCCAAATGCAGAGACAATTCCCCTCCTCCTCCTCCTCCTCCTCCTCCTCCTCCTCCTCCTTCTTCTAAAAAAATGCAACTGGTGAAAGATCGTTCAACACCCTTAAAGGAGGCAAAAATTACTTACATTCTACTATGTCTCAAGAGCGTTTAATGAGTTCAACAATTTTAGCAATTGAAAGTTTCTGCACTGCAAGCTGTAAATTGTGACAAGTTAATCGGCGTTTTCGTGTGAATGAAATGTGGAAGAGAACTCTTGTAAATTTATGAATATCTGTGAATATTTTAAGAAAATATTTGAATTTAAATAATGTTCTTTTTGGAACGAAGAGAACTGTTTCCTTATTACCTCTCTCTATACACATATATCGTATTTGCTCGAGTCTAATGTGCCATCAAATCTAAGGTGCACCTCAATTTCCAGAGCCTTGAAACAAAAAAAGAGTATTTGTTGGCCAAGGTAAATGTGCCATTGAATCTAATGCACACCTTAATTTTCGCAACATGATTTAGCCAAAAAATGTGAGCATTAGATTCGCAAAAATACAGTAATTAATTAGAAACCTATTGTATTGTTTCATAATATAATAGTAAAATAATCCATGTTATTACCCATTTAGCTCTGTCAATATTTTTTTACATAGTCACATTTATTTAGTTGAATGATTAGGGCTGCACACAGGACTCCACAGCCCATAAACCCACCACTGATGGCAGTTTCCCCTCTCTGTGAAAATAGTAGACATGAAGGAGGGACTTTTCTCAGGGCTACAGCAGGGAGAAAAGAGTTAACTTTCCCTTCTGTACCAACTGTGTTGCTGATAATGGTAGCCACACCCCAGCTGATGCCATGTGCAAAGGCACACTAGTTTCCCGCTTTATTTCAGAACCAGGGAACCTTTTTCAGTTTGAGGGCCACATTCCCTTATTAGGAAGCTTTGTCATGCCAGTGGTGGGTGGGGCGATGGATATGACTTTACTCCTGTGCAACAGTATGCATACTGTTGCCACACAAATCCAGAGGTTTCTACTAGCAGGGCCGGCCCTCCCATGAGGTGAAGTGAGGCAGTCGCCTCGGGCGGCCGGCTCTGGAGAGTTGGAAGGGGCACCTGCCACTTTACAGACTACATTCCCCACAGTTTTGTTTTGCAGGAAGTTGAGCCCATTTGGAGGACTACAGGAGGGAGAAATGAACTGGGTTAAATTAGTCTGCGGGGGAAATAGTCCAAGTGAGCCTCCAGGGTGATAGGGTCAACCTGTATGGTATCTCAAATTTTAAACTTTTAGGTTCTCACATGTCTGTTTAATTTAATTTTAAGTCTTAAGCTGTTTGCTGTAAATTGTTTTAAATGCATATTTTACTTTTGTGAAAGCCTTTTGAGCTGGTTTATAACCGTAATAAACAAAAGAATGAATGAACTGGGTTTGAAAGAGAAGACTTACCGGGGAAGGGCTTCTTTAAATTCATTGATTGATTTTAGATTATTTATTTATTGAATTAAATCAATACTGGTAATTGCAATTCTCCCTCATGACTGCCAGTGTCATCCCCCACCCACAACTGGGCGAGGGACTTGCTGCTGGTGGGGCTGCTGAGAAGGAAGGAAGGAAGGAAGGAAGGAAGGAAGGAAGGAAGGAAGGAGACAAAGGATTCTTCTAGATGTAGACACTAGCAAGCAAGCATCAAGGCTCTTCTGGCGGTTCCCTCACTGCTAGAAGTGAAGCTACAGGGAACCAGGCAGAGGGCCTTCTTGGTAGTGGCACCCTCCTGGCAGATGTCAAGGAGATGAATAACTATAGAACCTTTAGAAGACATTTGAAGGCAGCCCTGTATAGGGAAGCTTTTTAATGTTTAATGTTTTATTATGTTTTTGTATATCCAGGAAGCCGCCCAGAGTGGCTGGGGCAACCCAATCAGATGGGCTGGGTACAAATAATAATAATATTACTACTATAAGCGAGAGACATGAGCACAGTTCAATTACACACTCCAGCCATGCAAAAGCATGTGGGGAGGGTGCACAGTAGGGCCAGCAGCACTTATGTAACTTTCCTGCTTTAAATATTCAACATCAGGCAGCTCAGTTTGTCCTCATCTCCAAGCCAAGTTTAATTTCTCTTGCTAGTCTCCTCCAAACAAATGCATAATTCCCGTCCTCCAATCTTAATTCTTGGTGAAAGTTGGGGCAAATTGGAAGCGAACAGTCTTTGTCGGTTAACACCTAATGTCTTGGAATAATTTATCAAACAAGGATATCTTGGAAATCAAAAATGCCACATGAGTACAAGCAAGTTAGAAAACGTTGCTTATTTATCTAATAAACTACCCTGGGGCCAACGAGAACATTAGCACTGCACAAACTTTCTGACTTATTCATCATCAGTATTTATTATTAAAACCTTATCTGTTGCAACGTGGTGAATGGTCGCCTTGGGACACAGTGCTGCAAGCTACAACAACAAAATAAAAGTTTATGGGATTTGCATAATATCCTGCAAAGGGTATTAGTTTGGAACAATATGAATCCCCTGGATCAAGCACATAGCCCCTTTGGTGTTTAATGCTGGTAAATATTTAAATAACAGCAAGCTTATATAATTGTAATGGTTCCTCTTCTTTAAACTGGGCAGGATGTAAACATGTTGTAAATCACATATAGTACATGATTTTTTTTTGATTTTTTTTTCTTATGTAAAGCTGATATAAGAATAGGGAGTTCATCTAGAGGGACTTGCTATGTTAGCCCAGTACTTTGAGGAATTTTGTACTCTGGTCCAGTGATAGCAAAGTGGTGGCCTGTGATCTGGAGAGGAACTAAGGATGGGAAAAAAGGGTTTTTTTCCCTTTCAGTTTCTCTGTTTCCCCATTTTAAGTGCAGTTCAACCCATTTTCACATCAGTTTTCAATTAGAAAAAAAAAAATCTGCAGGAAAATGTATGTGTGATTTCATCCACATTTCACATAATGCACAAATGTTTGTACACAATTTTACTGACTATATCCATCTACAGCAAGTCATTTTATCTAATGTGGGTTTTTGTCTGCATTTCACAAAAAATATGCACACCTTCCTCATTTTCTGGTATGATTTTTTGTTTGTTTGGTGAACTGCATCACAACATCCAGAGAGGTGAGAATTTGGAAGGGTAGATGCATGGTCACATGTTGGTTCAGGAAGTGCAAATCTGGTGGGTAAACTAAAATGATTCCACCCCCATCCCTAGCAAGGGCCATAACTCTGTGGCTGGATGTACTTTTCAGTGCCCTCCACCTCCTGTTAAAGAGTCTCATCACCACCACCAGTTTATTTCTATGCCATTTCCTCTCAAAATTAGGCCCAAAGTGGCTCACAACCTATCAGATGAAAAAGAAGAACATTAATTGTTGCGCTGGTAAGAACAACACGACTCGGAGACAGGATGGATGTACGGGAAGGCAACCTCGACTCTTTCGCGAGGGTCCCATTTATTGAGTATCTCACACCACAGTTAATGGTTAACCCCACAGGTAGTCTCAAGGCACCAAATAAGAAAACATCTGCCCCAGTTGTGGCACACAGCACCATGTAAGGAGTTGTTTTTCTGAAAAGTGACACCCCTAAACTCCCCCCATGACTCCGCCATTGCGTACGTGACTATGCTGCATGCTCCCACCACATGCTCTCCTCATGCACCCCTCCTCGTGCTCATCTCGTGCTTCCAGTAACTTTCCACCACCCTCCATTGTTCCTTTGTGTTCCTGATCCGTGTCTGCCATCCTGACGTTACAGTGCAGCGTGGCATGCCAGCGCTACACCTCCCACCTTGGCATGGCATGCCAGTGCCAATCTAATGTGATTCCCACAATTAATCCACCCCCCCCCCATATTAGAAACAAATAGAAATAATCATAATATCAAAATGTGAATAAATACTTGGATGGCAGCTGCCTTGTGGGATATCTTTGAGAGAAGAAAGGGCTAAGGAGTAAACCCTACACAAATCAGGAGTGGAGTCCCTAAGGAGCTTGGATGGCACCTTCGGGCAACTCCAGCAGCCAAGCTGCTGCCAATCGTATTTCTTTGTTTTCCTTTGGACCACATCAGTGAGGCTGAGATGGGGTTCTCGTCATCTGGGCAGCCCAGGACCTCCATACACGTCGCCCAGCGCTGCATCCCAGGGAGGTTGCTCCAGTGCTGTTAACGCAGCGGTTTGACCAGCCCCGGAGGTGCACTCACTTGTGCCTCAACTTGGATGGCGTTAAAAGAGGATTAGACAAATCCATGCAGTATAAAGTTATCAGTGGCTACTATCCACAACAGCCATGTTCTGTGCCTACTCTGCATGCCATTTGCTGGGAATCACAAGTGGGGAGACCAGTTCAGTTTAAGGGCTTCTGGCTGGCTACTGTGTGCTGGACAAGATGGGCCACTGGGTCTTCTTATGTTCTTAATTATTTTGAAAATCATTCCATGCAACACTGTATAATACAATACAAGCAAGCTATCTTAACTGAAAGTAAACAGATGAGAGAATAATGCCAACAGAAAAACAGGTTAGCACCATCATGTTCCAGTCAATGCACCTGTATCTACTCACTGGTGGAGGAAGGGGGAGGTGGGGTGATCCGCCCAAGGTGCCATCTCTGAGGGGGGTGACAAAAAGGCACCCTGTGGGGACTCGCCCAGCCGCCCCCGGGCGCCGTGAGCCGCTGCTATCGCACTGCGGCAGCCGCGTACGGAGGATCCCGCTGACGCCGCTACAGCCACAAGCGGAGGACCCTGTCGCCAACACCATGAGTGGAGGATCCCATCACTGCAGCCTCGAGTGAAGGATCGCGCCCCCCCCGCTGCAGCCGTGGGTGGAGGATCCTGCCGTTGCTGCAGCCGCCAGCAGAGGATTCTGCTGCCGCTCACGCAGAGGATCGCTCCGCCCCCTGTGCGGTGGATGGCCCCACCCCCGCGTGGCGGATGCCCCCGGTGCACTGCATAGCCACCGCTCCGGGCGCCCATGCAGCTTACTGCATCCACTGCTTTGGCTATGAGACTAAATCTTCAAGCATCAAGGAGTCCACCACATCTCTTACCTGGACAACCCTGGTTCTCACCCAGAAGGGCCTTATGGCCACCCCTATCATCACCCCACACTATCCCACCAAGCAACATACATTTGTACAGAATGGGGGCCATGAAAGGTGTCCGGGGGTTTAACGCCCTCACCTTTGCGGTGATTCCCCAAGTGGTGACCAGATAGCTTGCTTAGGTGGCCCAGGCGTCTGAGTTCATGTGAGCTGCATCACATTCTAGGAGTAATATGACTCTTGCCAAATTTTGATAAAGGTGTTAATTTTCACTTGTAGAGCAATAAGCAATGGAACTTGGTGTGTCTTTATTTTTCAATCTCATACATATTCAAGAAAAGCAGTAAAAAATAGTACTGCCAATTTGCTTTAGCGGGGATTTTTCAGGAAGCGACATAGGAAGAAAATATCACCATGGATTGTTCTTTATTCCCATGTGTTTGATGTGCCATATCTTTCTTGAAGTAACACAGATAATTGCAAACAACGAGGGCTGGAACTTGATGGATAACTTTTTTTACCCAATCAATCATATGAGTTTTATATGATTAATAATATACCAGTGCATCTTCTTACGTTTAAAAGCAACATTTCTGAAGCAAAACCACCCTTCCTTTGTTTTTAAATAATGCCCACACTTTTCACAGCAGGTATTCCCTAAGAAAATGCATTTATCCTATGTGCAAAAGAAGACTGCCTGCATCTTTTGAGATTTTTTTTAAAATTAAGATATATATATATATATATATATATATATATATATATATATATATATATATGCCCAAATAATCATGGCACACTTGTAGTCAAATTAAGATTTGGAGTTGTTGTTTTTTAGTCTATTGACCCAACTAATTGACTAAGCATTGCAGCCCAGTATTTTAATCAGCCAACTGAAACAATCTTCAAACAGTTTACTAGTCCTGACATTGACATGTGCTGTACTGATGTTCATGTGTGTCCATTTTACAGGTAATCCAGGCCTCTGAGAAGCAACGGTACTGTGGCATTTTTATTATTATTAAAAAAGCAATGGTTTGTTGGATAGAAGGTGCCTGTTAAATTAACGATAAGAATGAACACTTCAGAGGGAGCCTTAGAGCCACCTGATCCATCAGGCTCTTCTTAATGATCTCCCCTTCTCCACATGAGAGCCCTACAAACAAGTAGCGGTGTGCAAATGCTCAGTGAATCAGGGTGATTTGGGATTATTTTTCTCACAGAGCACAGAAACATTTTATTTTTTAATTGAACTCTCTAGGCATAATGACTTCTCTATGCATCTTCGTGTCCTCATAGGTGGGTTCTAGATATTGCATCTATGGGGAAGGTCCCACATCCCATCCCTTACATCTTCAGTTGATACTGGAAAAGACTCCTACCTAAAACCTTGGAGAGAGGCTGCCAGTCAGGATAGACCTCAACCTGTGTCCATCCACTACATCTGCTCTCTGGGGCTGATGGGAGTTGGAGCTGAGGAACATCTGGAGAGCCAAAGGGTTCCCCACCTCTGGCGTGGACAATATTGCCTCAGTTTAAGTCAGCATCCTATGTTCCTATATTTTAATTTCCCTCCACATTTTTTTTTAAACCAGATTATTTGCTTGAGCAGGACCCTACCAATTCACCTCAAATTCTGCTCTAGGCAAAATCTGGTGATTCAATAAAATGATTATTGAAGTTTAAACAGTTTCTTTTAACGTAGTCTGGAATAAATCTCCATGGAGTAAATAGAATATCTCACCCTTGAAGAGTGATTATGTTTCTTTCAACTCTTGAGAGAGGCCTTTATAATTCATCCATACCTGAGGCACCTATGAGTTATGGGGTCCTTCATACTCTTGAAAGAAACCTAATGCTTGCCCTTCATGGATGAGATCTCCTATATATATTTAAATTGTTAAATTAAAGTTTGCAGGGGTTTTTTGGGGGGCGGAGAAGTTTCCCCCCTCCCTGAGCATGAAATGTAAATGCAGCCACAGGAATTTTTACCCCTCCTTTTGAAACCCGTGTCAATAGATGTTAGTAGCAATACATGACAAACGCAAAATATTACAGAGACGTGAGATCTGTTGTATTCTATGCGAGCTAAAAACTAAGAAAGAGAAATTGCCTTTTCCAATGATCATTCTTGCATTGAGCGTCCTGTTGTCACTCCCTTTGGAATCCCTCCATATTTTTTCATTTTTATGAGCTGATGTGACTTTAATAGGAACTGAGGGATTACGCATGAAAATGTCAGCACCATGCTGATGGTTATGGAAAAGATAGGGGCAAGCCTTACAGGTTGCTCTGACAAATAGCTTATAACAGGCTGGGAAAGGCTCAGGAAATTGTAGAGGGTGCCTGGAACTCTCCTGAGGATCATTGTTAATCTGAACAGAGCACTTTTTGGACTTCCGTGCAACGTCGCTCAGATGTTTTGCTTGAGGAGGAGCTTTCTGAATTTGCTTCGAATTGACAGTTTTAGCAGCTTTATGAAAGCTCCTCCATCTGCCCTTCAAGTTCTTCAGATGTTCTTAGAGGCCATGGAAAACACCCTCTCCAAGGGTGGATAGAGAGCTCTGATCTCAAAGGGGGGGGGGAGGTCTGATGGTTGAGTCCCACTGCCATGGAAACATTGGTGGTCTTTGCCCTGCTGGCTTCAAAGCTCTAAAGTTGGTGGGGTCAAAGCGAGTGTTTGCTGATTGAGGGTGTCCTCGTGGGGATGGACCAGGGAAAAAACTCCAACAACTTTCCAGTTCCTGGACATCACTCCAAGCCAGGAGAAACTACACCATGTGTTTCCCTCACATTGGGAACAATTATAGGATTCTGAGCAGACATGTGTAGGGATGCACTGCCAGTTTTTCCTTTTGGGAGAAATTACTTTGGCAAATCTTAGCCAATCTTCCAGGTAGTCATCCAGTGGGCCAGTTCTTTTGCTTAGAAGAGCCTTCTGAAGTATTTTAAGGAAACATTTTTTTATATAATTTTATTTATAATTTTCAGTTACTGTATATACATTTCAATAGTTTTAGTCATTTTAACATTACGAAACTCGACTTCCTTAAATTTATTTTTTATATATCCTGCATATTCCAAATTAACTTAACTTATTCATTTATTCACCTACTTTATGATCTCATAAAACTGCAGGATTATTATTATAATAATCCTGCCAATGTTCTTAACTGTTTACAGTTTGTTTGTAAATATTCAATAAACCATTTCCATTCTTTTATAAAAAGTTTATCTTTATTTCTTATTTTTCTGGTAAGTTTTGCCATTTCTGCATATTCCATAAGTTTCTGTATCCATTCTTCTTTCATCAGAAGCATTATAAGGAAACACAACAACAACAACAACAACAACAACAACAACAACAACAACAACAACAACAACAACAATGTTTTATTATTATTATTTGTACGCTGCCCATCTGACTGGGTTGCCCCGGCCACTCTGGGCAGCTTCCAACATAGATAAAAACATAATAAAACATCACACATTAAAAACCTTGGGTTTGGAACGTAGCCATAGCAAAACATTTGAGGAGAGCTTGGTGGTGTGGTTTGGAGGTACTGCGTACAGTGGAGTATTTTGAGTGTAGCAAGATTATGGATTTGGTTTTGGTGTGTGGGATGTAGGACTGTTTAATGATGCAACATTGGCAAAACAAGGCCAATGCTTTCATTATTCTCCAGTAAAAAAGGTAAAGGTAAAGGACCCCTGGATGGTTAAGTCCAGTCAAAGGTGCCTATGGAGTTGTGGAGCTCATCTCGCTTCAGGCTGAGGGAGCCGGTGTTTGTCCACAGACAGCTTTCCAGGTCATGTGGCCAGCAGGACTAAACCGCTTCTGGCGCAACGGAACACCGTGACGGAAACCAGAGCGCACGGAATTGCCGTTTATCTTCCCACCAGAGCTGTACCTATTTATTTACTTGCACAGGCGTGCTTTTAAGATAAGATAATTTTATTTGTCATTGCACCAGTACAAGCACACGCTATACCAGTGCAACGAAATTGCAAGCCATCCCGTAAAAAAAGAGGGGGGGGGACACAACCCCCCCCACAAACAAAAGCCACACATACGCACTATGTTCCTATATTTTAATTTCCCTCCACATTTTTTTTTTTAAAAAAACCCAGATTATTTGCTTGAGCAGGACCCTACCAATTCACCTCAAATTTTGAACTGCTACGTTGGCAGGAGCTGGGACAGAGCAATGGGAGCTCACTCCATAGTGTGGATTCAAACTGCAGACCTTCCGATTGGCAAGCCCAAGAGGCTCAGTGGTTTAGACCACAGCGCCACCCACGTCCCCATTACCAAGTGCATCAAACGTGGACATTCAGTCCCTCCCCCATTTCCAAAGACTGAAAAAAGGAAGGCAGAGTCGGGGGGGGGGGACGACGACAATCAAGCGGAAAATTCAATTCAGTTAAAAGTTGCCACATCACCAACATCCACAGTTTGCTCCATTTCCTTGAAAGCAGAGGGCGGATAAGATTATGGGAAGCTGCCTTACACTGAATCAGACCATCTAGCTCAATATTGTCTACACTTACCGGCAGAAGCTGTCTCTCTCCAGAGTTTTGGGTGGGAGGTTCTCTCACAATCCTACGCAGAGGTTCTGGGGATTGAACCTTAGATTTTCTACATGCAAAGCAGATGTTCTACCACTGCTAGAGCTAAGATATTCCCCCTGAGGATCAAATAATTTAAAAAAATGGCTGGATTTAGTTTAGGGCTTGCTGATCAGAAGGTCAGCGGTTTGAATCCCCTCGACGGGGTGAGCTCCCGTTGCTTGGTCCCTGCTCCTGCCATCCTAGCAGTTTGAAAGCACGTCAAAGTGCAAGTAGATAAATAGGTACCGCTCCGGTGGAAAGGTAAATGGCGTTTCCGTGTGCTGCTCTGGTTCGCCAGAAGCGGCTTTGTCATGCTGGCCACATGACCTGGAAGCTGTACCCTGGCTCCCTCGGCCAGTAATGCGAGATGAGCGCCGCAACCCCAGAGTTGGACACGACTGGACCTACTGGTCAGGGGTCCCTTTACCTTTACCTAAGCAGCAGATAAAAGGTAATAGATAACAGAAACAGCACTAAAAATAGGGAGTTATCAGGCAGAGCAGTCACGAGGGCATGGCATGCCAAAGAAGAGCACTATGGGAAATGTGAACCTGGAACTATGTTTGTGAACTAGAACACCCAATGTGCAAAATGGACCGTTCTGCAACAAAAGACAGTTTTTCGGGGGAAACTGGTCTTTCAAAAGAAAAAAAAATTGAAGGTTCCCAAAATGGATCTTTTTGGCAAAAAGGGAGAACTTCATGAATATTTGACAGAGGCCTAATAAAATCCAAGCGCCCTGGCTTAATTAGTTTGTGAAGCAGGTTGCACGTCTTTTGATAATTCCCTCTTGACGACAAGGATAGTAAATTACCATTACTCGGTTAAAGGCATTAATGCTGAAGAAGCATCCAAACAGCCTGTGAAAATGCAGCAAATGAGTTAATGTGTTCTTATGGCAAACTTGAACTAGGTTCAAATCCCAGCTTAGCCAGGGATTTGTTGAGTGGCCTTGGAAGCATTTACTCTTATTCAGCCTCTACTGCTTCCCTGGAACAGAGGAATAATAAAGCCCTACCTCACAGAGCTGCTCTGAAGGATGAATGAAATACAGTTTGTATGTCCCTTTGCATACTAAATCAAGTGTCTGCGTGATTGAAAAAATAATGGTGGTTCCAGAATGGAAAAAGATAGCTGGGTAGCCTTGGAGAGAAATTAACCGCAGTGGTTAGAATGAATTATATAGAGCAGAACTCTTCGGCGTTGGGTCCCCATGTATTGGTTGGACTACAGCTTTCACCAGGAAAGACCCATGGTTGATATAAACTGATACTGAGTAAGGTTTTATTGGTAGCTAAGGGGCAGGCTACACCTTACACCCACCATGTAGAAAGCACCTCAGTTCTGCTTGAAGTCCTGCAGCATCTTCAGAGCACCATGTTGGCTACCCTTATACTAAGCCATTGCTTTTCCTCCTACTTCCACAGAAGAGAGCCCTAGTCGTGATGGGCTTATTCCTTCCATCATTATCTCTCATTTGGGCTAATCTACCCTATTTATTTTATAAAGAATTTTATTGGTTTTACATAAATTTATACATTATAACTTTAACCATTTCAAAACATTAAAATAAAAAAGTTCTTTCGAACCTTCGGACCTCCTCCCCTCCCTCCATGGGTTCCATTTCCAAAGAAAATAAATTCTTTTTTCTTTTTCTGCATCTTTTACTGCTATCTATCTGGTGTATATTCATAGTTTCCAAAGTTCTTTTCACATTACAAGTGTCATTGTATCCCTGCCAATTATTTTAACTCTTTACAGTGGTCTTTTAAGTATGTTGATCTTGATCTTCCTGGCTTCCAATCTTTCCCATCAGTCTCTCCATCTCTGCATATTCCATTAACTTGGTCTGCCATTCTTCTCTGGTTGGCCCTTCTCCCTCCTTCCATCTCTGGGCTAAACGCATTCTCGCTGCTGTTGTTGCGTACATGAACAGTCTCTTATCTACTCTAACCGTTGGGAGGGGAAGGCAAAGGCAAATTTTCCCAGAAGCCTCTGCTTGAATCCCCTCTCATTTTCATTGGGCTGGTTCATGCATGCCTATCACTTGATGACTTAGAAGACATCTCATCACACCAGGCACCATGCTTTTCAGTGGAATCAATGCACACAGCTAGTTGTGAATAGTCAATTATGCTATAACAATCTAACACTGAATCCAACAGTTGGATTGGTTTTGGGGTTTTGCTAATCTGAGAGTAGGGATTCGCCTGTTTTTGATGGAGTTGCACTTCCCTGTCTGTGCATGTGACTGTAGGTGGAATAGTTTGCCATAGTGTGTTAGTCCTTTTCATTAGAAGTGTCATTCATGGGACCTGTACCTTATGCATTCATGCATTGTGCCCCGAAATCTGGGATGGGGAACCTCAATGCCCACCTGCACTACACCTGATGTCATATGTGATGACAGGTGCAGGGCATTAGAGATACGGCTGCCAAGGTACATTTGGGATTCCTAAAGTGTGTTCCTGGTTGTGCATTGGCAAAGGAACGCAGAGAGCTGCAGCCTGACGGATCAGCTGCATGAGAGTTCCCCATGGGGAACTTGCTTATTAACTAAATCCCGTCAGCCAACAGGCAGGATTGCCAAAGCCTTCTGGGTCAGCTTATTGGATGTCACAAAGACATCCTGACTGATTGGTTATAATAATAATAATAATAATAATAATAATAATAATAATAATAATAATAATTTATTATTTATATCCCGCCCATCTGGCCGGGTCTCCCCGGCCACTCTAGGCGGCTTCCAGCATACATTAAAATACATACACATGTTACAGATTAAAAACTTCCCTGAACAGGGCTGTCTTCAGGCATCTTCTAAATGTCAGATAGTTGTTAGTACCTTTGACTTCTGATGGGAGGGCGTTCCACAGGGCGGGCGCCACTACCGAGAAGGCCCTCTGCCTGGTTCCCTGTAGCTTTGCTTCTCGCAATGAGGGAACCGCCAGAAGGCCCTCGGCGCTGGATCTCAGTGTCCGGGCTGAACGGTGGGGGTGGAGACGCTCCTTCAGGTATACAGGACCGAGGCCGTTTAGGGCTTTAAAGGTCAGCACCAACACTTTGAATTGTGCTCGGAAATGTACTGGGAGCCAATGTAGTTCTCTCAGGACCGGTGTTATGTGGTCCCAGCGGCCACTCCCAGTCACCAGTCTAGCCGCCGCATTCTGGATTAATTGCAGTTTCCGCGTCACCTTCAAAGGTAGCCCCACGTAGAGCGCATTGCAGTAGTCCAAGCGGGAGATAACCAGAGCATGCACCACTCTGGCGAGACAGTCTGCGGGCAGGTAGAGTCTCAGCCTGCGTACCAGATGGAGCTGGTAGACAGCCGCCCTGGACACAGAATTAACCTGCGCCTCCATGGACAGCTGTGAGTCCAATATGACTCCCAGGCTGTGCACCTGGTCCTTCAGGGGCACAGTTACCCCATTCAGGACCAGGGAGTCCCCCACACCTGCTCGCCCAGGCTGCTAAGCTCTCTCTCTGCCTTCCATTACCTCAGCTGCATGGGATTCAATGGCGACTACACCGTTCCGGTAACATATAGATGTGCCTGACTTTCAGCAGCGGCTTAAGGGCAGCGATGAGCGCAAAGTGGAAAAAAAGTTCTGAGCTGCCTAATTGAATCCTGAAACGCTATTTTTGATTCCTTAAAGGTGAAGCCTTTGTTAACCCACATCATCCATCCTTCCCTCTATGGTGCGTAATCATTGCTTTCTGGAGCGAGGATCTCTGACCTGTGGGTAGGCTCAGAGGATTTGCAGTGCGATATTTAGAACTTCATACTAATGTCAATTAGCTGGTATGGGGATTTTATGTAAATCTTTATGATTTTTGCCTAATTGAAAACAAGCCTTGCTTTCATTCTGCTCCTGATGAGTTTCAAATGAATCTCAGTTCAATTTCTTTACCATTATGTTATGAGATGGAGATTTTATGGTGTGTTTGTTAAGCTTGCACAGCTAATGAGATAGTACATCCAAATTCCACGTGGGAAAATGTTTTGTGTATGTGTTTCAACACCAGATGGTTGTTGCTTCTCCCCACCCCCGCCCCGCCACCCCCAAAGAAAACAGGCAGGTATCTTATGCTCATATCCTTTGGGGTGCAACATTTATTATGTAGGAACAGAAAAAGAAATATAAGAAAACATTTAGATAAAACTCTGAAGGACAGGCTGCCCAAGAGAAGCATAAAAGGTAAAGGGACCCCTGACCATTAGGTCCAGTCGTGACCGACTCTGGGGTTGCGGCGCTCATCTCGCTTTATTGGCCGAGGGAGCCGGCGTACAGCTTCCGGGTCATGTGGCCAGCATGACTAAGCCGCTTCTGGCGAACCAGAGCAGTGCACGGAAATGCCGTTTACCTTCCCGCCAGAGCGGTACCCATTTATCTACTTGCACTTTGACGTGCTTTCGAACTGCTAGGTGGGCAGGAGCTGGGACTGAGCAACGGGAGCTCACCCCGTCGTGGGGATTCGAACCATTGACCTTCTGATCGGCAAGCCCTAGGCTCTGTGGTTTAGACCACAGCGCCCCCCACATCCCATAATGGTACATATGAAGCATAATGGTACATATTTAATAGGGGTGAAATTCAGTGTCACACTGGATTCTTGCCATTGTATTTAATTTTACGTGTACATCTCACCTTTCTTTCCTCCAAGGTGCTCAGGGTGGCATACATGTTTGCCCCACCCTATTTACACGAGGGATGTTAGGCTAAGAGTGATTGCCTCAGGGTCACCCAATAATCTTTGTGTCTGAGTGAGGATTTGAACCCAGGTCTCCCAGGTCCTGCTCTGCAACTCTTATTGCTCCAACCACACTAGTTCTCCATTGCTTCAAAGGTGGGTCTATCCCTCTTGGGCGAGAGAAAAGAATGAATATGTAGTTTGGTAGTCCCATATTAGGCTGCCCCAAAGCAATCTGATCTTCTGATTGGGCACACATTTAGAGTGTTAGCCAAAATGATGATAATAATAAATTATTTCAGGGTTGGGCTGAAAATAGACTGGGAACTATTGGAAGATCTTTGGGGGGATCTTTGCCGTGAACTGGTAAGGGTTAGCTTTCAATATTTTAACAATAGCAAGAAAACAAATTCTCTGCCATGGGCAACCTTTTGATGATTGCATGTCTCTCAGTGCTCATGCTTATTTATTTAAAGTAATTTATATTCCCCTCTTCTTCCCCTGAGGAGTCAAACCTGCGACTCCCTTTTTTCTCACCTGGAAACATGATTATTAATAGGTTGGTTTTGACAAGGTTCCTTGTGAAATTCTGCTGGGTAGTTTTAATACTGTATGCTGGGATTCCTGATCTGCAATAGCTTAGGTGTAGATTTGTATGTGCATGCGAAGGTTATTATTAATGGGGTGTGGTAAGAAATTGACCTGCCTTAAAGCCACCATTTTGCTTTGCTCCAACTATTTTGAACCTGACTCTTGCTGGGCTTTAAGGTTCTGGTAAAAAATAAAGTAGACCTACAAGCCTGGAATCTTTCAGACTGAGGGCCACTTTGCCTCAGAGACAGACTTATGAGGGCCACATGACAGCAGTGGGGTCAATGGCAAAACTGGGTGGAGCAATAGATGTGATGGTTGCCTTTGTGCAATAGACTACTTTTTAGCCATGTAAAATTCCTGCTCATTGTCACAGGAATTCCAGCCAGGCAAAAATATTCACAGAATGTGTGGGACAGGAAGAAGAAGAAGAGTTTGGATTTGATACCCCTCTTTATGACTACCCTAAGGAGTCTCAAAGCAGCTAACAATCTCCTTTCCCTTTCTCCCCCACAACAAACACTCTGTGAGGTGAGTGGGGCTGAGAGACTTCAAAGAAGTGTGACTAGCCCAAAGTCACCCAGCAGCTGCATGTGGAGGAGTGGGGAAGCGAACCCGGTTCACCAGATTACGAGTCTACCGCTCTTAACCACTACACCACATTGGCTCTAGCACCACACTGGCAGGGGGTGTGGTCTGGGGAGCGTCCCAAGGGCCAGATAGAGGCACCTCAAGGGCCACATTTTGTCCCCAGGCCTGAGTTTCTCCACCCATGGTTTATATGAAGGAAATATAATGGTTAAGAGCCTGAGATACAGAGGAGGTTGGATTCTGGACTGTACCACATCAGACTGCAGGGAGAAGATATTTTTGTTTATATTCCTTCCACAAAAAAGCCTCACTGCATCAATGTAAGCTAGTGCAACAGGAAGTGGATGACACCAAAGCTTTCTCTACCAGCTTCCCCCATGCAACTAGCATTCATGTGTCAGGAATAATTCAAAAATACGATTCCTTCCTTCATAACCTGCTGACACAGTCCAGAAGCCCCTCACCTGAAAAACTGCCTAATTTGGCATAATAGCCCCAAATAGCCCTATTCCATATTCCTCTGAGAAAAATAGCATGTCCCTTCAGTGCACGTCTAAGGTGTTAATGCTTTTGAATTTCCTTTGCCAGCCACGAGGAAAGGTTAACTGGAGTCGCCACAAATTAGTTTGGCCATCTAGAACTCTCCTCGCTGCCATAACCTTTCGGAGCAACTTCCCATAAATTTTAATGTTAAGTGGAACCATTCTGAGGCCAAGCAGGGAGGAAACGAGAGAGGAGGAAGTGAAAGGGTAAAGATGAAATGATTTAATATGACTAGGTAGGAGAAAAGAACATCTACATGACCCAGGTGGGAGCTTGAAATAGAACATCCATCCCCAAGCTTCATAAATCAAAAGCGAGAGACTAGTTGATCAAATGGATCTCTGTACTATTCTTCATTTTATTTACTTGGTCCAACCAATGCATATTTACCTGGGAGTCCGCCCCATGGAACTCAGCGGGATTTGCTTCCACAGACCTGCCCTGAAGTTTGGGTTTAAGGAGGTTCACTTTATTTATTTATTTATTTTTCTTTGCTTAAAGTAATTAATGTTACACTTTCCAGTACAGTGGTCCCTCGACTTACGAATGACCCGACTTACGTAGTTTTCGAGTTACGAGGGATCAAAGCGGCCGCGCGCCTACGAATTTTTTTGACTCCGAAAGGAAGTCACGGCCATTTTAGATGCGGTTTCCTCGACTTACGAAGTTTAGATGGTTTTTTTTTCGACCTACGGATTTTTTCTCCCAATGCATTCCTATGGGGACTCGACTTACGATTTTTTCCGACCTACGGAAGTCCCGTCGGAACGGATTATCTTCGTAAGTCAAGGGACCACTGTATGTAGCTGAATCTAGACACATAAAAAAAAAAAGTTTCAGGAAAACGTGTTGTAAACCTCATAATGGGAAATCACGTTGCCGAATGATGGAACTCTACAGCGCCATCTGGTGTCACAGTGGTATAACCCATTTAAAACGCCTTCCCCCCCTTTTCTTTCTTAGCTGAGTCCAATGTCTCAAAGCCATTCAGAGAAAGAAAACAACAGAGAAGAAGAAGAAGAAGAAGAAGAAGAAGAAGAAGAAGAAGAAGAAGAGTTTGGATTTGATATTCCACTTTATCACTACCCGAAGGAGTCTCAAAGCGGCTAACATTCTCCTTTCCCTTCCTCCCCACAACAAACACTCTGTGAGGTGAGTGGGGCTGAGAGACTTCAAAGAAGTGTGACTAGCCCAAGGTCACCCAGCAGCTGCATGTGGAGGAGAGCAGACGCGAACCCGGTTCCCCAGTCTACCGCTCTTAACCACTATACCACACTGGCTCTCAGTGTGGGATTCAACAGAGTCCAGTCAGTGGAAGCCCTGCGCAAGAACATCCACTTGCATAATAATGGGGCTTCCCACCCTGTGTGACCCCCTCAAATTGGCTCACGGGGGGTGCAGTGTTGGGAGAATCCCTGCAGAAGGAAGAGAAAATGGATTGTTCCTTTTGACAAGCTGAAATACCTACCCCGATGGAACGATCACCTTAGGGCAACATTGAATCCCTCCCATACAGTATACAGAACAATTACAATGTAGTTTGAAACAACGGAAAAGGTAAACTTTAGAGCAACATTTGCAGGGTAGGAGCCTCCTGAATTACCACTTTGCCCTGGCATCTGAAACTTAGCAGGGATGGTGACTGCCTGATTTCTAATGGGAGGGACTTGTGCAAAGTCAGACTCACTGTACAGAAAGTGCAACTCCTTGTTGCCGTGAGTTGTGCTGGTCCACGAGGGAGATCTAACTGTGCTTCTTGTAGATGTTTGGATTGTTCAGGTGGGGTAAGGCAGCTGGTAAGAAATCCTGGGCCTAAGTTGTCCAGGACTTTCCACGCTAAGACAAGAACATTAAACCTGGCCTGATAGCAAAGGGGAAACAAGTGCAGGTGTTTTAACACCAGATGGCAGGATCCTCAAGGACATGCTCTAGGGCAGGGGTGGCCAACTCCCAAGAGACTGCGATCTACTCACAGAGTTAAAAACTGGCAGTGATCTACCCCCTTTTTTTGGGATGCAGGTCAAAGTTGTTGAGCTTTTTTTAGGAAGGAGTTAAAATGTTGAGATTTTTTTTAGGGGAGCCACAGTTGTTCAGCTTCTTTGGGGGGCAATGATCTATCAGTGATCTACTGCAGATGTCCGGTGGTCTACTGGTAGATCACGATCTACCTGTTGGACATGCCTGCTCTAGGGGGAGCTGGCTTAAGGCACCAGGCCTGTTGGCAGGCGAAGTCTGCATTACAGAGATGTCTGCAAACATGGCGTGAAGGCTGGCAGCATCACCCCTTCCGCGTGGTGACCCTGTGAAGATGACTGCAGTGCCTGGAGACAGACAGTCAGGTTATGTATCCATAGCAGTGACCAGAGGAGGAATGACCTCTGGGAGGAGCGCAGAGAGAAGGAACGCCATGATGCATCTACAGCAGCACAACCAGACACCTTCATCTGCCCCAGCTGCAACAAAACATGTCTCTCCCACATCGGTCTCTACAGCCACAGCAGGCACTGTAAACAGCTTGACTTCACCCCCAAAGGCGAACTCCTCCATTGCCTCCTGACACAGACAGATGCCGCCAGATGCTGTCTAATCACAGCATTCTGCATTAGCTGAAGCTTCCAGACCACACCCAGGGCCGGCGCATCCATTTAGGCGAACTAGGCAATTGCCTAGGGTGCCAAAATGGAGGGGGCGCTGGCCAGCCTGCCCCCCGCCGCCGCCTGCCGCCGCCCCAACCAGTGGCGGAGCAAGCAAACCATGGCGGCGGGGGCGGGGGGCGCGCCCGGCCGGGCAGGGGGCAGGGCACCGCTCCGCAATGTGCGTCATACGCAATGACGTCACATGGCCCGCCCCCTCACCTAGGGCGCCAAAATTGCCAGCACCGGTCCTGACCACACCTAAGGGCAGCTCCACATAGAGTGAGTTGCTCTCCTCCTCCTCCTCCTCCTCCTCCTCCTCCTCCTCCTCCTCCTCCTCCTCCTCCTTCATTGAATTTATATACCGTCCTATACCTGGGCTTCTCAGGGCGGTTTACAGAATAAAATCAAGAAATAAAACCACAAAATACATAATAAAAATTTTAAAAAAAACAGCCCAATAGCCCTCCCCCCAAAAACCCCACACATTTTAAAAGGGTGCTCATTCAGTCTTGAGAAACTTTGAGAGAAACTGGGGCTAGGGGAATAAAGCCCATATTGAGTATTGCAAAGGGCTTCCAACGTGAGCATTTCCTATGCTTTATCTGCTCCCTATTTATCAAGAAGACATGCGAGACTTTGCACCCAGTGAATCTGATTTAGTGGTAGGAACAAAAGCACCAGTGGAGAATTCACAGAGCAGCTCTTGAATCGTTCAGCCTTCACCTAAACAATGCACCTTGTGCTTAAATGAGCGTTATTTATTGTAATTTATGGAAATCTCGCAGAGATGTTCCTGGTACAATTGAAAAGCTTGAAATTGTATTCATAGGAGAGTACTTAATTGTGTGGCATCAAAGTGCTATGTTTCAGAACCATTTTCTCCAAGTTTTAAATTAACACCTGTTGAGGCAAGAACTATAGACTGAACGAAGCGGCAAAGTGCTCCAGGAAGGCATTTCATGACATTGGGAAGCTGAGACCCGAACAACTGCGGAAAAGTGTGTTTATCGAGATCCTGCATTATAATATAATAATTGTAGTTATAATTATATAAAATATGTTCACAGGGTAGAAGGGCACTCCTAGGAAGAGCGTGGAAGTGTTTTGTACTCTAAGAAACACGATGCACACAATTCTCCCTTTTAAATACTTGGAATTGAGATAAAATGCAAGGATGTAATAATGATGTTAAAAGCCAGCAAGGAAGCACTGCCTTAGCTACAGACATGACGCTGGAGGTCATGCCTCTGAATACCTGGGGGTCTCAAGTGAGTGTGTTGGGGCAAAGTGCTGTTGCCCTCAGGTCCTGGTTGTGGGATTTCTAATGGCACCTAGTTGGTTATGATGAGAACAGGATGCAGGACTTGATGGGTCTTGGGTCTCATCCTCCGGAGAGCCAGTGTGGTGTAGTGGTTAAGAGCAGTAGACTCGTAATCTGGTGAACCGGGTTCGTGTCTCCGCTCCTCCACATGCAGCTGCTGGGTGACCTTGGGCTAGTCACACTTCTTTGAAGTCTCTCAGCCCCACTCACCTCACAGTGTGTTTGTTGTGGGGGAGGAAGGGAAATGAGATTGTTAGCCACTTGGAGCCTCCTTAGGGTAGTGATAAAGAGGGGTATCAAATCCAAACTCCTCCTCCTCCTCCTCTTCTTTTTCTTCTTACATTCTTAGCTGAACCAGGTTCCAATTACAGCTGAGATGAATTTGCATAGGTTTTGATTATTACACGGAAAGGTGCTTTTCAAACAAGATACTGTTTATTACTTATTGCAACTTTTTTAAAAATCCCATCTTTCCTCCAAAAGTCTCTCCGGAAACTAACAACAGCGAATTAAAACATAACAAATGGTGGAAGGCTATCCCTTTAGCAAGCATTTCTTCTGATATAATTTTTTCCATAGGCAATTTTGCCTAATAAAACAGGTTTTTAATGTTATATTTCATGAATATGTGCATTTTTAAAGCACACTTTCCTCTAATACAGGTGTTTTTGTACTCATTTGTTTTGATCGGGGGACTGCTTTGCAAAATTCAGAGAAGTGTGAATTTCCAAGGATAGCTGCGTTTCGGTTCATATATTGTTCCGAAAAGTACAAATTATGTAGGTTCGCATTAAAATGTGAACAGAGCCAAATTTACACCCCACCCCACCGCTACTTAGCAGTAGCACTGGTTCAAAGCAAGTTGAAAAAGTAACCTAGTGTGCATCTTGCAATCTGTTTTGCACCTCCGAATATCCACAGACCAGTGTCAGATCACTTGTTTATTTAGATACTTGCATATCCTCAAAGGGTCCGCTGCTGCTGCCAGCCACTGCTGTGTTCCTGTGCCCATTTAAAGAGCACAATAATTCTCATGTAGAGATATGTCTGTCAAACAGCAGTTGTGATGATTTAGCTGTCCATGCACATGAGATCTAATCCCAGACTTCCTTCTCTCCTTCATCCATGGCTGAATCTTGCAGTGTTCTGGAAAGATTTGGTCTGAACACTCTTCCTGCTGACGGAAGACAGCTAGGGGCCAGGAAACCTGTGAGGAAAAAGAAGCTGTGGACACTTACCTGGAACAGAAAATAATCACATGCTGATTACACTTTGATGAAGGGAACCAAATTGCCTTTTTGTTACTATGGAGACAGAAGTGACATTTTTAGTACTGTAGAACCAATTTGATCACTCTCTCATGAAGCTAAAGCATACAATTTCTCTGTAAGCAACAAACTCTGGGGCAGTGATGGCCTGGAAGTTTGATGTAGAAGCAAGTTTGTGGACAGCACTAATTGGTTGATGCCTGTGACGTCAACTGGAAACCTCACCCTCAGTTTCCCCCTCCCATAATTCCTAGAGCAGTTCTATACTTTTTTAAAACTAGAGTATTTTGAATAAAAACAGCAACAACATTCTACAACAATGGGAAGGGTGAATGCAGAAATGGGTAAGCATGTATGCGACACTTAAAAACACACAGGGAGGATCATAGGAAGAAATATTGGAAACTGTTGTATGCATTGGCCCATCTTGCTCATTTTGTCTGCAATTATAGGCAGTTTTCAGGCAGGGGGACATTCCAAGTGCTAATTGGATGATTGAGATGTTGTCCTCACCCTGAAAAAGGAAATATGTGAGCTAAATAGAATTAGCATATATCTCTCCTCCCATTCTTTTATAAAATATATATTTAAAAATACAAACATGTAACTCTGAACAACATCATGAATAATATTTCCAAAATTCTTCTTTTCAAAGAAAAGCTATGGTATATAAATAAGGTTGAAACGAAAGGTGAGAAATGTTGGCTCAAAATTTGGGGAAGTGGATGTTGTGATTTTCGTCCAAGCCGAGCAGCAACAGCTGCAGCGAGGACTGGTTTCACTTTTGCCTGTCTCACTGAACCGTGAGAAAGCTGCCTTATCACTTCCTACATGGAATGTTTATGTTTTACTGTACTGTTGTAATTCTAGCCTTTGGCTATACTCTTCTAGCTAGACCTCGAGCTGGAAAGATGCATTATGGCAGCTCTGTCTAAATGAGCTGGCAGCAGAGAATTTTCTCTGCACTATTCCTACAATAAATAGTTGTAGCCTTATTTATGGCTTGTGTGTGTTGCTCTTCATGCTGGGAACAATCACATATGACTGCGCCACCGGACTCTCTGTAGCCAGGGATGTGCGCACATGGCTGTGCTCTGGCTATGGGGCAGTCTCACTAACTGCCTCAGGTGGGGTATATGCTAACAGTGGGGGTGGGCGTTGCCCTGAAATGGCCCCTCAGCTCACCTCTCCCCCCCTTGCACAACTGCTAGTTTCATGGGTGCATATCTTCCAATGATGGCCCTGAAGTCTCCTGGAAATAAGAACACAAGGGCCTGCTGGATCAGGCCAATGGTCCATCTAGTCCAGCACTTTCGTTTTCTCAGCACCCAACCAGATGCCTGTGGAAAGTCTGATAGAGGGACTTCTGTGCAACAGCAATCTCCCCTCCTGCGATTAGCGGTTGACATGGGATGCTAAAGGTAAAGGTAAAGGGACCCCTGACCATTTGGTCCAGTCGTGTCCGACTCTGGGGTTGCAGCGCTCATCTCGCTTTATTGGCCGAGAGCCGGCGTACAGCTTTCGGGTCATGTGGCCAGCATGACTAAGCCGCTTCTGGCGAACCAGAGCAGCGCACGGAAATGCCGTTTACCTTCCCGCCAGAGTGGTACCTATTTATCTACTTGCACTTTGACGTGCTTTCGAACTGCTAGGTGGGCAGGAGCTGGGACCGAGCAACGGGAGCTCACCCCGTCGCAGGGATTCGAACTGCCAACCTTCTGATCAGCAAGCCCTAGGCTCTGTGGTTTAACCCACAGCGCCACCTGGGTCCCTCGACATGGGATGCTACGTGATAACAACAACAACAACAACAACATATTACTTATACCCCGCCCATCTGGCTGGGTTTCCCCAGCCACTCTGAGTGGCTTCCAACAGGAGATTAAAAATACATTAAAACTTTATCTGAAGTTATCTGAAGAAGTGTGCATGCACACGAAAGCTGATACAAAGAACAAACTTAGTTGGTCTCTAAGGTGCTACTGGAAGGAATTTTTTATTTTGTATTAAAACATCAGTCATTTAAAAAAAAACAACTCCTCTAAACAGGGCTGCCTCCAGATGACTTCTAAACGTCGATAGTTGTTTATTCCTTTGACATCTGATGGGGGGGGGGCGTTCCACAGGGTGTTCCATAAGTAGCATCATTCTGACGGGACTTGTGAGGAAGAAAAAGGCCAATCACTAGCCACCC
The DNA here is from genome assembly GCA_034641385.1 of Darevskia mixta. NCBI lineage: Eukaryota > Metazoa > Chordata > Lepidosauria > Squamata > Lacertidae > Darevskia > Darevskia mixta. The sequence goes on from JAWWNH010000029.1 coordinate 63,147,509, forward strand.
AGAAGAACATTAGGGTCATCAGTAGTAAGGCCGACACTTGTTGACCCCCTTCTCTTCCATTTCTGTGTGCCTGAAAATAGCTGGAATGACCCCTCTTTGACGTTTTACTGCTTGTGAAGAGAGCAAAATGAGAGGCCTGGGGGGGGGGTCATACCAGAGCATTACCCTTCATAAAGTCAATAAAATATACCTGAAGGAGTGTCTCCACCCCCGTCGTTCAGCCCGGATACTGAGGTCCAACGCTGAGGGCCTTCTGGTGGTTCCCTCACTGCGAGAAGTGAGGTTACAGGGAACCAGGCAGAGGGCCTTCTCAGTAGTGGCACCCGCCCTGTGGAACACCCTCCCGTCAGATGTCAAGAAGATAAGTAACTATACACTTTTTAGAAGATATCTGAAGGCAGCCCTGTTTAGGGAAGTTTTTAATGTTTGGTGTTTTATCGTGTTTTTAATATTCTGTTTGGAGCTGCCCAGAGTGGCTGGGGAAACCCAGCCAGATGGGTAGGGTATGTATGTATGTATGTATAAATAAATAAATAAATAAAATTATAAAAGAGGGCAATGCTATTCTAAATACGCAATTGTGCCCAACAAAGGGCTCATCTACATTTCCCCTTGTTCCGTGTCAAGAAAGCAGTATCCCAATTGCCCGAGTGGTTTTGCCATTGCCCCTTCGCTTTCCTTGGAAAAAACTACTCTTTAGTGCTAAATTGGACAACCAGCAATCTGCAGAAAACATGATGGCTGTCAGCACTAAAGAGGTGGGTTTTCCTGGGGAAAAGTGGTGGGGCAAACAGGTATGACTAAGCCCAAAGTCCAGTGTTGGCACATCTTGGTTTGTGGCTTGAAATGGGAACGTGCTGCTCCCCTCCCACCACTGCAACCCCCCCATCACAGCACTTACCTGCATTGTGCGTAGGAGAGGTGCTTAGCATCCATCATCTGAGGCAGCTGCCTCGCTTTGCCTCATTTGGCCCTGTTTTAAACAAGCGAAAGATTTGCTGCTGCCATTTATAGGAACAGAGCAGTTGGAATACAGCCTCTCTCAACAACCAGGCCATGTTTTGCAGGAGCTCTAGGAGCAATCTGTGGTATGAAAACAGGAGTATAACAAGTGCATCCCTATTGTACGTGTGTCATGCTTAATGGTACATTGGTCAGATCCAGCAAGGCAGTTCTTGCTTCTTCTCTCGCTGGCAGAAAGAAATTCTTTGCAACCTATAGATGGCACTGTTGCATTTCGCTGCTCGCTGCTTAGACGACCATGCAGGAGTTTTTTAATTGAAAAAGATTAAACTATGCAGCAGGAGTTGCATTCAAGCATTTTTTGATGCTAGTGTCACCCTCTGGATCAAAACTTCCACCCTTTTCTTCCTGCTGAATCTAGATAACTTTGTTGATCTGCTTTAATTCAGGAGGAGGTGGGCGTGGGGGTGGGTGGGTGGGAAGATGATATTTGACTGTGCAATGAAAATCTTTGGGATTTTGCCCTTTAGGATGCTTATCACCCGTACCTCAGAGCAATTGGGGCTCAAGGAAGTGGAATTTCTAATGCACTTTGAAAGAGAAAGGGTTGGTTTTTTTTAACATTGAGATTTCTCTATTTAGATTTTGTGCAGGGGAAAAATAGTTAATCTTATGGCTCTCCAAAAAGCATCAACTGCAATAATTAATTCATAAGGCCTGCATGGAAAGGAATATGTAGAAGCAAATGAGTTTTCAAAGGTGGAGATGCAAAGTCCTCTGCAGTCTCGTGAGCATGGCTAAAGAAAGCCCAAGCTACTACGTGCATTATTAGGTTTCCTATGTGGCTGGGTTGTATAATATGCTAGGTATTGAGATTCTGAGATAAACCCCAAAGCATACATCATCCCTGCAAGTGATATGAAGGCATGGGATGCTGCTCTCCCTGCCTGGGAAATTGTTAACCACACATAAATTAACCTGAACACCATGGATCGGAGAATAAATTCAATAAATAAATAAATCCCAAGCCTGACAATAACACAGCTAGAAAATCTGGCACCAAGGCTGTAATAAATTGGGTAAATTGCTGCAAATTGTGACCATGCACAAGCAATGTCCCTCCCCAAAAGACTTGAAGGCTGAATGTTAGACCGAGCATTGCCTGTGGTTATCTGTGCTAATTCCTGCCCTCCCCACCTTAATAAGATCTCTGGTCAAGTAGACTTTGCAGGAATTTCTGTTGGTGAACATTTCCTGGGTATTCTCTAGATCTGCAAATGTTGGACAGGCACTGGATGTTTAGCACCAACATTTGGCCTCCATTTGACGTGGCTGTATTTGGCATGTAGTTAATCAGAATTTTACAATATTGGACAGCTGACATGCAGCAGCAGCAGCTATTACCTTTGAACCTGCAGCAGTAAACAACATTCGCTAATTTATGGCTCACGAGATTGTTGGGAGGACAAAATGAGATCCTGTTTCTGAACTTCCCAGTACTCCTTGCAGGAAGATATAAATGTGATGAATAAAGACATAAATGGGACACGGGTGGCGCTGTGGTCTAAACCACTGAGCCTCTTGGGCTTGCCAATCAGAAGGTCGGCTGTTCGAATCCCCGCGTTGGGGTGAGCTCCTGTTGCTCAGTCCCTGCTCCTGCCAACCTAGCAGTTTGAAAGCACGTCAAAGTGCAAGTAGATAAATAGGTACCGCTCCAGCGGGAAGATAAACAGTGTTTCTGTGCACTGCTCTGGTTTCGCCAGAAGCGGCCTAGTCATGCTGGCCACATGACCTGGAAGCTGTACGCCGGCTCCCTTGGCCAATAAAGCGAGATGAGTGCCGCAACCCCAGAGTCGTTTGTGACTGGACCTAACTGTCAGGGGTCCCTTTAGGAAATACATAAATTGGTTCAAAGGAGCTGTGTCATTTATATGTGCTGGGGCTCTATAAAAATTAAATGCTAATAGTGCATTACAAGTGTGGTGATGTTATAGTAACTAATATGATATACATAATTATATTTATTCTGTTATGGTGCAATCTAAGCCTCACTAGGGGTCTTGGGAAGTAGCAGATGTGCTCCTCTGCTGGGAGAAAGATACCACAACACAACACAACACATGCCTCTGGAATTCTCTCTGTGGTAGTCTTATCTCAGACACCTGGAAACCACTCCTCCATGGGGCTTAGCAGGGACGGCTATAGGGCAGTGGTACAGAATCTGCCTTGCATACAGGTGGTCATATTTTGAATCCCAGCATCTCCAACTCCAGCTGGGAATGTCCAAAGTCTGAAGCCCTAGAGAGCTGCTGTCAGCTATTCAGGGGTGGCCAACTCCCAAGAGACTGCGATCTACTCACAGAGTTAAAAATTGGCAGTGATCTACCCCATTCAGGTCAAAGTTGTTGAGCTTTTTTTTGGGAGGAGGAAAGCCCCCTATATAGGGAAGCCAAAGTTGTTGAGCTTCTTTGGGGGAACCGATCGTCTACCAGTGATCTACCGCAGACATCCGGTGATCTACCAGTAGATCACGATCTACCTGTTGGACATGCCTGAGCTATATCGACCACTGGTCTAACTCAGAATAAGGAAGAATCCTATGTTCTGTTTTGCCAGGATTCAGCTTCCATTTATGGCCCCTCTTTGGCCACTGGAAATCTCCCAGTATGAAGGCAAAAAAAAAACCCCTATGCCTGTATGATGTGGGCTGGCATGGAAGACAAGGTATGTTGGGGACATGGTAGAGGAATGTTGTGGTGAGGTGTGGACTCACCAGATCCTAGCAAGTCCCTTTGACACGTCAATGGAATAGGAAGAACACTACATTAGCCCTGGACTGGTGCAGTTAATTCCTTTCCACTGTATTCAATGCGAGGGGGAAAGGGAAATGCCAGCCCCATCTCTTGTCCTGTCTGCAGCGAAACGGCAGGGCAATGGATTTGGCAGTTGCATTTCAAGTGGATCTCCCCCATTATAATGTAGGATTGCTCTGCCAAAATACAGTAAGGTAAAGGTAAAGGTACCCCAGACCATTAGGTCCAGTCGTGGACAACTCTGGGGTTGCGGTGCTCATCTCGCTTTACTGCCTGAGGGAGCCGCCGTTTGTCCGCAGACAGCTTCCGGGTCATGTGGCCAGCATGACTAAGCCGCTTCTGGCGAACCAGAGCAGCGCACGGAAACGCTGTTTACCTTCCTGCCAGAGCGGTACCTATTTATTTACTTGCAATTTGACATGCTTTCGAACTGCTAGGTTGGCAGGAGCTGGGACCAAACAATGGGAGCTGGATTATCCCGTCACGGGTATTCGAACCGCCGACCTTCTGGTCGGCAAGCCCTAGGCTCAGTGGTTTAGACCACAGCGCCACCCGCGTCCCATCACCGAAATACAGTAAGTTATATTAAATCTTAAGTGTGTGTTATATTACGTCAAAAACACCTTACAGTTGGAGTGGCACACTATTTTTAATATTAGCTTGACAATAAGGCAGACAATATTTTCAGAAAATCTGAGATCAAAGCGGGGATGGCAATAGCCATTTTGATTCAGGCCGAGGCTAGGCTGTGAAAGAGCAATAGAAATGAAAAATAATATTAAGGCACATATTTTTATTTTCCCTTTCTCCGCACAGACTGCTCCCCCCAAAAGAATGTGATTTAATGGGGCATTCCGGAGAGCAACTGCGCGAGTTCTGGCGGTATTTATGGCATTTATGTGCAATCAGCAAGAATAGGAAGGCGACAATATTAGATCGTCAAGCCAACTTCATCTTCTCTGTGGTGCAGAAAGTCAACACGATCAATGGCGGCAGCTACTCATTTGACATTTTCGGGGGAAATGGCTTCTCAGGGCCTGCTGTACCAGAGAGATAATGAGACATTCACCCTATTGCTGGGAATGGTGATGTGGCCATCAAGTGTTTGTTATATACAACAAACCACAACCCCTAACCTTTGCTATTATATATATATATATATATATATATATATATATATATATATATATATATATATAATCTCCACAGTTTAGACAAAATAATAATTTATCACAGTACAGAACCACAGAATCACAGAATTGTAGAGTTGGAAGGGGCCATGAGGGACCTCTAGTCCTAACAACAACAACAACAACAACAACAAGAGTTTGGATTTGATATCCCGTTTTATCACTACCCGAAGGAGTCTCAAAGCGGCTAACATTCTCCTTTCCCTTCCCCTTCCCCTTCCCTTCCCCCCCCCACAAACACTCTGTGAGGTGAGTGGGGCTGAGAGACTTCAGAGAAGTATGACTAGCCCAAGGTCACCCAGCAGCTGCATGTGGAGGAGCGGAGATGCGAACCCGGTTCCCCAGATTACGAGTCTACCGCTCTTAACCACTACACCACACTGGCTCTCAAAATTAATTTTTAAAAAATTGCTATTATGTACTGTATATGCTGCCCATTGACTGGGTTGCCCCAGCCACTCTGGGTGCCTTTCAGCAAATTATAAAATTGCCATAAAACATCAGACATGAAAAAAATCGCTATACAAGGTTGCCTTCAGATGTCTTCTAAAAGTTGTTCATCTGTGGTTGTTCATCTGTTTAACTTCTGATGGGAGGGCATTCCACAGGGTGTTCTGACCCTCTGCAATGCAGGAATCTTTTGCTCAATGTGGGGCTCGAACCCACAACCCTAAGATTAAGTGTCTCATGCTTTACCGACTGAGAATCATAGGGGTTGTGTCCAACATTAGTCATACTTGGAGTAGAGCGACTGAAATTAATGGACAGGACTTGGAGTAGAGCGACTGAAATTAATGGACAGGACTAATTTAGGTCTCTTCATTTTGATGAGTCTACTTTGAGAGAACGTGGTTGTATGCAACCCATAGAACAGGTACACCCAAAAGTCATCTAGTCCAACCCCCTGCCAAAGCAGAAAAATATATATTGCAGCATCCATAGAATCATAGAATCATAGAGTTGGAAGAGACCACAAGGGCCATCCAGTCCAACCCCCTGCCAAGCAGGAAACACCATCAAAGCATTCCTGACAGGTGGCTGTCAAGCCTCTGCTTAAAGACCTCCAAAGAAGGAGACTCCACCACACTCCTTGGCAGCAAATTCCACTGTCGAACAGCTCTTACTGTCAAGAAATTCTTCCTAATGTTTAGGTGGAATCTTCTTTCTTGTAGTTTGAATCCATTGCTCCGTGTCCGCTTCTCTGGAGCAGCAGAAAACAACCTTTCTCCCTCCTCTATATGACATCCTTTTATATATTTGAACATGGCTATCATATCACCCCTTAACCTTCTCTTCTCCAGGCTAAACATACCCAGCTCCCTAAGCCGTTCCTCATAAAGCATCGTTTCCAGGCCTTTGACCATTTTGGTTGCCCTCCTCTGGACACGTTCCAGCTTGTCAATATCCTTCTTGAACTGTGGTGCCCAGAACTGGACACAGTATTCCAGGTGAGGTCTGACCAGAGCGGAATACAGTGGTACTATTACTTCCCTTGATCTAGATGCTATACTCCTATTGATGCAGCCCAGAATTGCATTGGCTTTTTTAGCTGCTGCATCACACTGTTGACTCATGTCAAGTTTGTGGTCTACCAAGACTCCTAGATCCTTTTCACTTGTACTGTCGAACAGCTCTTACTGTCAGGAAGTTCTTCCTAATGTTTAGGTGGAATCTTCTTTCTTGTAGTTTGAATCCATTGCTCCGTGTCCGCTTCTCTGGAGCAGCAGAAAACAACTTTTTCCCTCCTCTATATGACATCCTTTTATATATTTGAACATGGCTATCATATCACCCCTTAACCTTCTCTTCTCCAGGCTAAACATACCCAGCTCCCTAAGCCGTTCCTCATAAGGCATCGTTTCCAGGCCTTTGACCATTTTGGTTGCCCTCCTCTGGACACTGTGCTGGTCCCATGGAGTATCCAGGAAGCGAGGTCGATGTCCGGTCCGAGGTCGGGGATACGTGAAGGCAGTCCGAATAAACAGAGGCAGGGTCAGGGCAAGGAGTCCGGCGAGGTCAGGAACAGAAGGATAAACAGGGAACCAAGGCAGGTCAAGAGTTCAGGCAGAACAACCGGGCAGGGAGCAAGCAGAACTCTGCAGCAACGATGTTGCTCCTGCAATTTGGGACTGGGACTGGCCGGCTTTATCTGTCCCAAGGCGAAGGGCGGCTCCGATCCCCAGGTGACTCGCCTCTCCTGGCTTGGAGGCGAGCACTCCTCCTGCGAGAACTTAGCTCCCTTCGCCTCTCTGCCCTGAACCTTTGCAGCTCAGGAGAAGCTGGAGGGTTACTGGACCCAGAGGCAACCTCAGCTTCCCCTGACTGGGTGGGGGATGGAGCACCTGTAGGCAGTAAGTCCTCTGTAGCGAACCCCCTTGCTGGACTATGGGTCACCCTAGTAAGATTGTTTATTGGCACTGCAGGTGTACTGGTTTTAACTGCAACCCCTCACACGCTGCCTGCCTGGGTTCGACTTCGGACCGATCCCCTTCCTAATACTACTTTAGGGATCCCGGTAGCACAAGGGTAACCGTCCAATCTAGCGTGTCCCAATATATTCCCTGCTCTGGGCTATTTTGGTGCAAAGCCTTCACTGCCTACAGTCTTGGGATTCTTTTACTTCGAGCCCCCTTCCCACTGTATTCAGCTGCCTAGCCTCGCTAGCAACTCTGTGGCACGCTTTAGACTTTCACCCTCAAGTCACTCCTTCTGGGTATCTCCAGGAAACAAACTATCCCTCGCAGGTCAAGTCCTGTCCCCTCTCAGAGTTCTCCCAGCCTAGAGCCTGTATATATCACGCTGGACTTCCTTAACAGACGATTCCTTCAGGCACGATTGAGAACAGAGATTTTATTGTACTACAAGCATAATGGTTTCAGATATTCTTGGTTATTGAGCTTTGTTTCATTACAGACTTAGTTACTAACAGTTTCATCCACTACAACTAATCCTACCCTAAAAACCTCCCTCTCCGACGATCCACCCAACACTAACCCCCACTCTCCATTAATCCACCCACTCCCCCCTGAGCCAACGGACGTTCCCTCCTTTTAAACCTCAGAAGGTTCCGCCTCCTCAGAGCGAGCTGTCTGTCATTCAGTTCTGCACCTTAACTCATAACATGCCGGGGATAAATTGAACATTCTATCAGCCAACAGGGCTGATTCGCCACATCCTCCATCCCATTAGGAGCCAGATCAACCTCAGCCGAAGCCTGCACCTGAGGATCCAGCACAGGTGAGTCCCCTTGCGACCCAGGCCCCAGCCCTGGCTCTGCTGTTTCTGAGGGCAGTGAATCCTGTGCAGGCTGGGATCCCTCAGGTTCAGCGTCTGAATCTGACTCCCAGGTCATCACAGACACGTTCCAGCTTGTCAATATCCTTCTTGAACTGTGGTGCCCAGAACTGGACACAGTATTCCAGGTGAGGTCTGACCAGAGCGGAATACAGTGGTACTATTACTTCCCTTGATCTAGATGCTATACTCCTATTGATGCAGCCCAGAATTGCATTGGCTTTTTTAGCTGCTGCATCACACTGTTGACTCATGTCAAGTTTGTGGTCTACCAAGACTCCTAGATCCTTTTCACTTGTACTGCTCTCAAGCCAGGTATCACCCATCCTGTATTTGTGCCTTTCATTTTTTTTTGCCCAAGTGTAGTACTTTACATTTCTCCCTGTTAAAATTCATCCTGTTTGCCTTGGCCCAGTTCTCTAATCTGTTAAGGTCATTTTGAAGTGTGATCCTGTCCTCTGGGGTATTAGCCACCCCTCCCAATTTGGTGTCATCTGCAAACTTGATCAGGATGCCCTCAAGCCCATCATCCAAGTCATTGATAAAGATGTTGAATAAGACTGGGCCCAAGACAGAACCCTGTGGCACCCCACTAGTCACTTCTCTCCAGGATGAAGAGGAGCCATTGATGAGCACCCTTTGGGTTCGGTCAGTCAGCCAGTTACAAATCCACTGAATGGTAGCATTGTCTAGCCCGCATTTTACCAGCTTCTTTACAAGAATATCATGGGGCACCTTGTCAAAGGCCTTGCTGAAATCAAGATAGGCTACATCCACAGTGTTCCCTTCGTCTACCAGGCTTGTAATTCTGTCAAAAAATGAGATCAGATTAGTCTGGCATGACTTATTTTTCAGAAACCCATGCTGACTTTTAGTGATCACAGCGTTCCTTTCTAGGTGCTCACAGACCATTTGCTTAATGATCTGCTCTAGAATCTTTCCTGGTATTGATGTCAGGCTGACTGGGCGGTAATTGTTTGGGTCCTCTCTTTTCCCCTTTTTGAAAATAGGGACAACATTTGCCCTCCTCCAGTCTGCTGGGACTTCACCTGTTTTCCAGGAATTCTCAAAGATTACTGCCAGTGGTTCTGAAATCACCTCTGCCAGTTCTTTTAATACTCTGGGATGTAGTTCATCTGGCCCTGGAGACTTGAATACATCTAAACTAGCCAAGTGTTCTTGTACTACTCCTTACTTATTCTGAGCTGTGTTTCCCCTGCTGAATCATCTGCTCCATATTCTTCAGGTCGGGCATTGTTTTCTTTTTTAGAGAAGACTGAGGCAAAGAAGGTATTGAGGAGTTCTGCCCTTTCTGCGTCCCCTGTTCGCATTTCACCTTCTTCTCCTCTAAGTGACCCCACTGTTTCCTTGTTCTTCCTTTTGCTACGGACATACCCATAAAAACCCTTTTTATTGCTTTTAACCTCTCTAGCAAGCCTGAGTTCATTCTGTGCTTTAGCTTTTCTGACTTTGTCTCTACATGTGCTGGCTATTTGTTTGAATTCCTCTCTGGTGGTTTCCCCCCTTTTCCATTTCTTGTACATATCCCTTTTAAATCTTAACTCAGTTAAAATTTCTTTAGATAGCCACCCTGGCTTCTTTAGGCACCTTCCATGTTTTCGTCTCATTGGTACTGCTTGAAGTTGTTCTTTTAATATCTCCCTTTTAACAAACTCCCATCCATCATGAACTCCCTTCCCTTTTAGTATTACTGACCATGGGATCACACCCAGCATTTCCCTAAGTTTTCTGAAGTCGGCTTTCTTAAAGTTTAGAATTTGAGTCTTAGTATGCTTGGTTGCTCCTTTCTGATGTATAATAAACTCCAGAAGAGCATGATCACTCCCACCTAATGATCCTGCCACTTCTACCCCACTAACCAGGTCATCACTATTGGTTAGGACCAGATCTAAAATGGCTGATCCTCTTGTTGCTTCTCCCACTTTCTGGACAATGAAATTGTCTGCAAGGCCAGTGAGGAATCTGTTCGACCTTATGCTCTTGGCTGAGTTTGACATCCAACAAATATCAGGATAGTTGAAATCCCCCATTACTACTATCTCATTTCCTTTTGAATGCTTGGTCATCTGTTCCAGGAAGGCATCATCTGTGTCCTCAGTTTGGCTTGGGGATCTATAGTAAACTCCCACAATGAGATCACTGTTATTTTTCTCTCCCTTAATTTTGACCCAGATACTCTCGATTTGGCTTTGAAGTTTTAAATCATGGATCTCTTCACAGGTATACACATCCCTGACATATAACGCCACTCCTCCTCCTTTCCTGTTTGGTCTATTTCTCTGAAATAGATTGTATCCCTCTATTACTACATTCCAATCATGAGACTCATCCCACCAGGTTTCAGTGATGCCTATTATGTCGTATTTAGTTTGCTGTACCAAGAGCTCAAGTTCATCTTGTTTATTTCCCATGCTCTGTGCATTTGTATACAGACATTGAAAACCATTGATCATTCCCCCTAGTCTCCTACTTAAGGATTTTTTCCTCCCACCACTAGGTCTGTGTGCTGTTTGCTCCATTTGGTCCTTGACTTTTGGATGATCATCTTCAGCATTTGATAGACTCCTACCTTCAGGACCACTGTCTCCCTCCCCCACATAAGTCAGTTTAAAGCCCTCTTGATGAGGTTTTTGAGATTGTTGGCAAAAACATTCCTCCCAACCCTTGTGAGGTGCAGCCCATCACTTGCCAGAAGTCCATCTTCAAGAAACTGCAGACCTTTACAATAGATTCAATTTTGTCTTGAAATATATTGTCAGTTCACATTCAAAAGTGGAGCCTACCAAATTTGTACTTTCTGAAACAATATTTTAAACCAGGGGTCAGCAAACTTTTTCAGCAGGGGACTGGTCCCCTGTCCCTCAGATCTTGTGGGGGGCCGGACTATATTTTTTTTTTGGGGGGGGGGAAATGAACAAATTCCTATGCCCCAAGAACAATTGTGCCCAAAGGCATTATTCGTGTCCCTCCATAGACCATCAATGTTGTCTTGGTTTCAGCCAGACTCTTCTGCCCTGGGATCTTGTCATATATTTCAACCGGCAGAACGTTTGCCTCAGCTCCTGTATCAAGTTTGAATTGCACTTTCAGTCCTCTCAGAGAAATGTCAGCAAACCATCCTGGAGGCTGTACCGCTACAGTGTCCATTTCCTGAGATAACACTCCTATAAACAGGCCGTGTAGATCCAAATCATGAACTTGGCGCCTTCTTTGATCTTTAGCCGCTCCCGTTGTAGGTGCCTTACACATCCTGGCAAAATGATTTTTATTGCCACACTTATGACAAACTTTCCCTAACGCTGGACACCTATAAAACTTATGTGCACTCCCACACTAAGAGCATCCTTTATGACCACCATATTCTTGTCTCTGCCCCAAGCGTGGGTTCACATTCCCCAGAGTCTGTATTGGGACTTCGAAGTTCTCTCTTATCTCTACAGTTTCATCGAGCTGTTTCGCCATAGTAGACATCTCACTGAGCTGGTTTGCCGTTACTTGTTCTATTTGACAAATCTCTACAGCCTTTTCAAGAGTAAGGTCAGACTCCTTTAACAACTTCTGCTGCAACCTCTCCGGTGCACTGAAAACAAGCTTATCTCTGACCAACTCATTAAATGCTGAACCAAACTCACATCTGCCAGCTTTTAATTTAAGTTCAGTTACAAAACGTTCAACAGTGTCCCCCACCTTCCACGAATGATTCCAAAAAGAATACCTTTCAAATATCACATTTTTTCGTGGGGTGCAATACTTCTTAAATTCTTCCAAAACCTCCTCCACAGTCTGTTCTTCGTCCTCAGGAAAACCAAATGTCTCATAAATCCGTAGCGCCTCCTCTCCCACACAGTTCAACAAAACTGCAACCTGCCTCTTTGCCGAGAAGCGTTCAGCTCCAGAAGCCGTCAAATACACCCGAAAAGCTTGCTCCCACCATCTCCAATTCTCTGCCAGGTTCCCTTGGAGCACAAGAGGACACGGGGGTCAAAAAGAATCCCACTTCTAACACCATGTAATGTCTCCGGGAAAACCTTGGACCTCAGCAACGAGGAAGCAACGCTGCCAGACAGTCTTTATCAAACAGCATTCATAGTTTATTAAGGAACGGCGTTCCACACCAAAGGGGAGGAGAACGACAGAGTGAACTGCAGGGAGGGGAACAGGTTCCAACTAAAATACCTGTATCCCGGCTAATAGGATTCAGGTGCACACAATAAAATTCCACAGTTAAAGACACATACATCACACAAATAACCCAGAGACGCATTTTAAATAAAAGCACACATTCTACTCATGTAAAAACACCAGGCAGGCCCCACAAATAACCCAGAGATGCATTTTAAATAAAAGGACACATTCTACTCATGTAAAAACACGCTGATTCACAGACCATCCGCTGGCCGGATTTAGAAGGCAATTGGGCCGGATCCAGCCCCCGGGCCTTAGTTTGCCGACCCATGTTTTAAATTCATGCTTTTCTGAATTTTGCAATGTAGTTCTGCAGTCGAGTAATGTGTAGAAGAATGCACATACTACGGCAATGTGTGTGTGTGTGTGTCACATTCAAAAATTCATTACATGGGGAATTTTTTTTTGCAAATATGTCTATATTAAGCAAAAACTGCATACAAAATTGTGTATAGTGGAAGAAATTTTCACTAAAATGCGGGTGAATTTTCATGAGGACTTCGCAAAAATAAATGGCAAATGGATATGGAAATGTGGAGAACTGAACTTGGTGGGGGAAATGGAGAAATGGAGAGAAACTGAATTTGACAGGTTTGGCTATCCCTATGCCTCTGCTTATTTGGATTGAGTAGAACATTAAGGACATGACCCATGGTTATAATATAGTTAAAAATTTATTAAAGCAAATGTTAGATGCCTTGTACAAATTGTGACCCACAAAATTAATTATGCTGCAACTCTGACCATTATTATCATTCCTCCTTCTTTTCTTGTCATATATATATATGGTTCAACCATTGGCCAGAAGTCAGTTAAATACAATCTATCAATAGCAGAAGGCAGCTTTAAGACCATTTAGCTGTTATAGGCTGGCGGAATATGTGGTATGGGAGGGGCTGGCATTTCTGCTTAAAAATCCTCAGAGTTGCATATTTGCCTGCTGTTATGCATTTAGTCAGAGGAGCTACATTTGCTGCTCAGATTTAAGTATGCTTTTTCAGAATCAGGCTCCAATGAATTCAATGGGAATTACTCCCTAGTAAGCATGCCTAGAATTGCAGATTTAAGCTTTGGAAGCTGCAACTGCCTTTGACTTTTTTTTTTTTGTTAATCTCGTAAGAGAAGTCTTCAACTTTCCTTGAATGATGTTCTCAATCTGTTTTGCCTGAAGACAACCCTGCAATTTTACCTTAAAAAAACACCAGATGTGTGTGTTTGTGTGTGTGTGTGTGTGTGTGTGTGTATATATATATATATATATATATATATATATATATATATATATATATATATATGCTGATGACCTACCTGATTTGCCATAATTGTTTGACTTGAGCCCTTCTTCCAGGAGATTTTTCATCCATTTTAAAGGGAAGACGCAGATAAACTCCTAAAGCTATGCAAAACCCCTCTGAGAGGTTTGTTCTAATCTTTTCTAAAATCTTCTTGAAATTTGCAGCACTAGGCAGGAGGAAGAGAGGCAGCAGCAGAAATGAGAGCTGTTCCAAACACCCTAAAGCTAAAACCTAGAGAGAATAATATGGCATCATTCCTATTAAATGCAATACAAAAAGCTGTCATTCTTCAGACCTGTTGTAACACCTGGAACGTCCTAAACAACAACTGACATTTGTACACTTGGGGAAGGGCTGTAGCTCAGTGGTGGAGCATCCGTTTTGCATGTACAGTGTCCCAAATTAAATCCCTGGCATCTCTCTGTAGGGTTGGGGAAGACCTTGTCCGAAACCCTGGAGAACCTCTGCCAGGCAGTGTAGACAATGCTGAGCTAGATGGAACACTGGCATGACAACATGTAAGGCAGCTTATTCCTATGGATTTCATGTCTGATAGTAGGGTGTAGGTTTTTTTAGCACTTATTGAAGAAGAAGAAGAGTTTGGATTTGATATCCTGCTTTATCACTACCCAAAGGAGTCTCAAAACGGCTAACAATCTCCTTTCCCTTCTTCCCCCACAACAAACACTCTGTGAGGTGAGTGGGGCTGAGAGACTTCAGAGAAGTGTGACTAGCCCAAGGTCACCCAGCAGCTGCATGTGGAGGAGCGGAGACGCGAACCCGGTTCACCAGATTACGAGTCCACCGCTCTTAACCACTACACCACACTGGCTCTCGAATTGAATTGAATTTAGCTGTTCTTGATAACAAATGAAGTGGTCTTCGCAAAGCATTCCCCTCACTTTGAATGGACCAACAATTTTGCCATCTTCTGAAAAACCACCGAAAGACCAGTGATTTCCTTTCTATGCCAGAAATTTCACCAAAAAGAGGTGGAGGGAGAATTGCCCCCCTTTTAGCTCCGCTGTCAGATATGAAGTACCCTTGGATGTGAACTGTTAACTACGAAACAATATTGCAAATCAAACCCCGTCAAATACTGCAATCAAATATACGGTTCTAGCTGCAAATAGTTGGAGGAATCTTTGTCAATAGAGAATGTGCAGCATCAACATTTGCGGAGGGGAATTTTGGGGACCAAATTCATTGTACCTCTTTTAACAAGCTGGATGTGGAAAACGTGGCCAATCATTTTATCTCCTATATCTTCTGCCGATTTCGTCTCCTTGCCCTTTATCACAGAACTGGATGCTACTATAGGAACGGCCTGGAAGGTTGCAGTAAGCAAGGGAGTGGGGGAAACCACTTATGACCAGGCGTACTGCTTTGTGTAAGAGGAATTGTTTTTCCACCAGAGCAAAGCAGTCATTGACTGCAACTTTAGTCTATGCCATCACAGGTACGCATGAATCTTCAGGGCAGAAGCAGCATTCAGTTGTGAAGGCGCAGAAATCAAGTGCAATTTAGTGCAGACGTGCATTTCCATAGCAACTAATGGTTTTCTAAAGTAGCTGAAGGGGCTTCTTCCTGTACAAAGTGCCAACAACGAAAACAAAACACCTGTAAAGAGAATAGGAAGGCGAGGAAATTAGATACTAGCCCACACAAGAAGAAAGTAATAGCCAAATGCAACAATGTTGGTTGTTGTTCTCTAACATGCTTTGTATGTGGAGTATAGATTCACTTTGGGGGAGAGGTTAGATCAATCTTCCCTGTGCTTGTGTGGCTGATCCGAGTTGTAGTCTAAGACACCAGGAGAGGCTTAAAGTTCCTCATAATGCTATTGCTGAGACCCCCTCTCTCAGCCCCATCAAAACCTGTCGTATTGCTCTGCTGTTTCTGGATATTTTTTTCTGAACAGAAATAACTGTGTGCTCCCCTATATCTCCATGTGCACCCAGGAGCTTGTCAAGAAGTGCAGTTGTCCAAAAGGTTGCATCTGGAGGATTAAAAAAAAACACCTTTTAAGTTGTTTTTTTTTTAAAAAAAAAATCTGATATTGCTCTGCTTTAATAAAAACAACCTAGAGTCCTTCAGAACTCTGCAGGCAAGATTCATACATATACCAGTGGAGGACTTTGAGATCTCAAATTTCAGTGGCACCTTGTGTGATGCCCCCTGCGTCCCGCACTCCATTCTACAGCAGTGTTGTGCTCCCCCCTGCAGCATGGTGCCCAATGCGGCTGTGCTGGTTGCACTTCTCTCTGCACCTCTGCAGATAACATATATCATGCTCCCCACCCTAAACTAAAGAGCCCTACATGTTGCAAACATTCTTCATAAAGTAGCTGCTCCTACCCCTTTCTCATTTTGCTTGCCCGATACAGTCATACCTCTAGATACGAACGCTGCGGGTTGCGCTCATCACAGGATACGAATGCGCCGAACCCGGAAGTACCGGAACGGGTTACTTCCAGGTTTGGCGGTTCGCGCATGCGCAGAAGCGCAGAATCACGCTTTGCGCATGCTCAGAAGGCCGAATCGCGCCATGCACATGTGCAGATACGCGTTTCAGGTTGCGTGCTGCTCATGTTGTGAATGGAGCTCCGGAATGGATCCCGTTCGCAACCAGAGGTATGACTATATGTGTGTGTGTGTGTGTGTGTGTGTGTGTGTGTGTGTGTGTTAGAGCTCTGCCATTTTCCCTTCCCCTTCCCCAAATATGCGGAAGAGCGAAAACCAAGCTTATACACCCAGCTGTGTTTCCTGTTGTCCTCTCTGCAAATACCCAGTTGCCTGCATTTATCTAAATGGCTCTCAGGATTCATCATCCACTCTCGAACTGCCCCTGCAAAGAAACAGCAGTCGTACAAGTTGACTTGGGTGAGTTACAGCTATAAATAATTCTGACAAGCAAACAGGCACACCAAAATGAATTGCATCTGATACTAGGTGTCAGCTCGCTGGGTAGTCTACAATCTTTTATGGTCAAAAAAAGAATGATATGAGTACTTTTTTAAAAAAGGGAGGAGAAGGAGGAGGAGGTGGAGAGATGGCAGATAGAGTTTGTGGTTAAGGACAGATATATTAATGCAGCTCAAGTGTTTGGTAGACTAGTTTGATTGCCAGCTGCTAGATTGCTATTCTGGCTCTGTTATTTTCTACTAGCACACTGAGACAAGATTGGAAAATAAAGTGTCTGTGGTTTGGCAGAATCCGCTCTTCCAGTTCTAACCTCCCTCTCAGTTTGGGAATGTACCTAAAACATGCAACTGTAAGGCACCGTTAGAAAGGTGTCTCTGTATGATGTAGAGCCAACCCAATCGGACCCAACTGCATGCAAAGCTCAGCAGGCCAATATTTTTCAGAGCCTCAGCAAAGCAGCATCCTCTCCAAGAGGTGCAGCCTACCATGCCTGGTGAAAGTTCATGCATCTCACCTGTCAGATTGCATAACTTAGTGACAGCCATCCCATCAGGCTGCAGAGCAGAGGAAGAAGAGAAGCTTCTACCTTTTGTCCTGCTCACCACTGACATGAGGCCCCCAGAAAGTCAGCCCTAGGGTAGACAAGGTTTTCCTGCTCCTGTTATGCACACTTACCTGGGAGCAAGTCCCACTGCATGCAATGTGGCTTACTTCTGAGTAGACTTGCAAACAGTTCACTCAGAATTCAGCCCAATTGCTTTTGATGGGCTTTACTTCCTGTGTTTGGATCCGCAGCATTAATTTCTGCTGCTCTTAATCTCCATAACCGCCTTGGTTAGTGGGGGAAGAAAAGTAAGTTTTGGAGATTGCTTGTTTTTATACTTTCTGACACATAATTCCCCATTCTCATGTTGTATCTTACTTTTCCACATCCTGTGAAGAACAAGGCATAAAACATTTATCCCTACCTGTTAAGAAGTAGAGTCTGGGAGGGAGAGAGATAGAGAGAGGGAGAGGGAGAGGGAGAGGGAGAGAAAGAGAGAGAGAGCACAGAGGAGATGAAAGAAATCTAGCAGTTTTCTTCTCCATGGTGTTAACTTGGGGATTATAACACGGGTTTGGTCCCAGTGGTGGGAATTGCACTATTAATGCTCATGACCACATGTTGGAGAACAGAGGGATGGGTTGAGGGTGGCCTGCACACCATTCTGGGGGTTTGCTCTGTGTGAAAGATATTGAGCTGAAAGCACTGCAAAGGGGACTCTAGCCTTCCATGCATTATTCAAATATGTTTCAAGTTAAGGTATAGTCTGAAATGTATCCAAAGTGGGATTCTGCCTTGGCTGTGATTCCAGCCCCAGTTCCACAGGGGATCACACTACAAAGACAGTGCATACTATGAAACCATAAAATGGTATGTCTCATAGATCATTGTTCTGGAAACAACAGAGATTGCATGATGGTTCTCTCCCCCCCCCCCAAGGCCACAGTCACACTGCACACACAGGATAGAAACGGCAACATCTGCACAATGCATTTTAAACAGCACTATACCATTTTAGACTATCATGATTTCCCCCAAGGAATCTTGGGAACTGTAGTTTGTTAAAGGGTCTTGGAGTCGTTTGGAGTTGCCTGTGCTCCTCATAGGGCTACAGTTTATCAATCAGTCTCATACATATGTCCAACATTTCTCCGATGAAAACAGGGACATCCTAAGGAAATACAGGACATTCTGGGATCAAATCAGAAACTGGTATGGCTTCTGTGAATTTGAGACTGTCCTTGGAAAATAAGGACACTTGGAGGGTCTGCAATTTCTGCTGCCAGGGGGCTCCTGGAATTCTAGCTCTGTGAAGGTAGAAGGAATCTCCTAACAACTCTCAGTGCCCAGGATCCTTTGGGAGGAATCGTGACTGTTTCAATTGATTTAAATGTACATGTTGCAGATGTGGCCCAGGAGAGAGAAGGAGGCAGGTGGAAGTCATTCGGAGTCTGCTCCTTCTACAGTCAGAGGTTGCTTGGTTTTGTTTATGGGTTCTCATCCTGCATTTTCTAAACATTGTGAGCTGCATGGAGGATGCCAGTCGAAAAGTGGGATATGCCATTTTGAAACAAATAAATAAGCCAGCACACTTCTCTTGGTTTGTTTTTGGCAAGGCTATAATTATAGAATGGAGATGGGGAGCACTTGAACAGGGGCTGCCTGGAAGAACAGGCAGTCATGGGAACCTTTCTCTCCCCGCACCTCCCTGCAATTTAAAAAAAAAAAAAGATTTTTCTCAGCAGGGCAGTATAATCTTCAGTTGGTTTCCATGCAGTTACATATTATCGAGACAGAACATCCTATGATTAGAGTGTCTGCCTTGTACGGACCTACTTGCTGCCGTATTAGCCACCCTTAGAGCAAAATGCAAACATGTGTCACATTTCTAAATATAACCATTAATTAGCTAACTCGTCCTCCTCGCTGTGCATGACTAGAGGCTTCCAGTAGTCCTCTCGATTGGATGCAAAATGGCAAAAATCATGCCAGTGCTTCCCCCCTGTGCAACTTGCTCTGTCTTCCAGAATCTGTGTGTGACAACAGATGGTGATTTTTAGGTGTTGTAGAAAACCACCCATTCAGAAAAGAGGCGGGATAACCTGATTGACTGGGAAGCTCTTCTGCAAAAAGTCCCTTTGAAGTGAATGGGCAGTATGTGAGTGCCCCTGACTAGGATGGCACATACTGTTATGAGGTTGCTTTCGGATTTTTGTGACTGGGCCTTGAAGCAATGCTGAATTCTAATTTGGGATTGGATTTAGGAATGGGAATAGCTGAGGATACTCAGGTGATATCTCTCAATGGGAGTTAATTGTTGGAAGATTGCTTCTTGATACAGAGACCACTCTGAAAAGTTATGAAATGGCAGAGATCAAGGCTCCATTCATGCTTTCCCTACCTTCAGTTGAGGGCTACCTAATATGTGTGCATGAGAAAACAATAAAAGCTTTTTTTAAGTGTAGAAGAGAAAAGGATGGACATTTTTAAGTCCTTCAGGTAACCTCTCTGCAGATTCAATGGGGCAATAGATTTGCTGCTTGCAGAAGTGCTGTGGACTTTGCCATCATCTATGTTCAACTTGTGCATCTGTAGATAACCAATACAATATTGTTGGTTTTTACCGGTATTTTTGTTAAATAATAAAATAGAGGTATAAAATGGAGAATTCCAGGGATGCCTAAGATCCAGGTTTGGGGCAAGTACTCTTCGATGAGAGATTTAAAATCCCAAAATATGCTGCAAAGTAAAGCATGGAAATATAGACTGTTAGACCTTAAAAATACCCTTTTCCAAGTTGCTTCCAAAGCTCAACTCTTCCCTTAGGATAGATACTGTAGAGACCACTCACTTGTCAAGTTAAAAATGGTTTATTTACAAACTCTTCAAAGGTCAGATTCATGTGTTTTTCCATACAGCAAAAAGAAAACACAGGCAGTAAAGTGGTAAATGTTTCTAAATTATTTGTACAGAAGCACAAAGAAAGCTTGCTTAACCCACACAATCTGAGCTTAGAGCAACCAGTTTACATCTCCTTCCTGGTAGGTTCACATGGTGGAATAGAAGAGAAAAAAGAACTTCATAACCCTTCCTCTCAAGGTGAGGGTGAGCGACCTAGCTAAGCTCAACAGGACAGCTTATTCTATAGCCTTAACCCAATCATGCATTAATTAGACTTAAGCATGTTGGTTATATGAGGCTGATTATCCCACAAATATATCTCTAATTTTGCCCCATTTAATTTTACATGACTGACATGTATACTCCAAAGTCCGTGCCCACTGAATTAAATGGGACTTACTTCCAAGTAAGTGTGGATAAGATAGGAACGAAGTTTCAAGTGTGCAATCAGCTTCCTTTGCAAGCCCTTTCTAAACAGTCTGTTCTTCTGTGCACTTTTCACAAAACCCTGAAACATCTCTGCGTTGAGGTCCCACAGTTTCCTGGAGCTCCTGAGTAGGATACAAATGACAACCATTCAGCTAACATTAGCATGTATAGAAACCAAACACAGGTATTCAAAACCCCATTTGAACCTCATTAAGAATCTCGGCTCTTCTCCAGTGGGGACTAGGCTGTATTTTTTAACAACTCCCTTGGATACTCTCATAGCTTTATGAGCGAACTTTCTGCACATCTACTTCCAAATTCATAGCATGCCTTGGCCTCAGTCTCAGAGCATTGCACAGTAAGATTACTTAGCTGAAGTCCTGCCATTTATAGCCAGAGGAAAGTTCTTTATTAGCTTTAACACTGAGATGTGTTCTTTCATCTTGCATATTCTTTGTTGTCAGGTTCAAAAAAAAGATATGGATGAGCACGGACTATACCCCAGTGACTCAGAGTCTACTGTTGTCTTATTGTTGCTGGTCAATCTTTAAACACACAGTGCCCAATGATATGTGCAGACTCTGCTTCTCTCGAAAGCCAAGTATGTTGTCAAGCTAAGAGTTACTTCACCTTCCTCATTCCCTAAGGAGATACCAATCTAGGTTTGCGCGCTATGAGATTTTCCACACCCTATTACACTTACCTATTAACAGACACATTTGTATGTATTATGGGCTGTAAAGACCAACAGCTTGAGAATGTGCATATCATTTGAGTAATTTGTGACTTTGAGTGTGTGGGTCTCTCTTGTTTCTTTTTACCGGGCTATTATATTCACCTGGCATATGATATAGTGTTGCAGAGTGAGTAAGACCGGCTTGTGAAACGTTAAGTCCCCAGTTCAAATGCCGTCACTGCCATGCCTTTCTGCCCAGGTAGCAAAATATCTTTGGCAGCCCTGAGAGTGTGGAAAGGAGGACAAAGAACATTATGAGGTCACCACAAAAGGTTGTGGCCACCTAGCTGACCACTCTCGAAAACAGCATGGCTGGTCTAGATGGAGCATTGGTCTGATCTATCAGGTTATTTCCTATGTCCTTAAGGGGTGTAAGGAGGCTTCACCTTCCATTCTGTCCTGCATTCATCGCATGCACCACTGTTCCCATTCCACCACAGTCCATCTCCCACCAAAAACTAAGTTCAATGCTGCAAAATGATGTAACTTATGCAATGAATTACATCAGTTATGTTGGATGGAATTCAGCTTCACTCTCTACCAATCCTTCCATCTGCTCAAGCACTGCAGCTTACCTGATGCAACGATCCCCTGTCTCCTCTGCCCACGCACTGCTCTAGGGGGTTCTCCAGACCCCCCCATAGAGCCACTTTTGTGGGGAACAGGAAGTGTGTGGGAGGAGGAGAGGTGGGGGAAAGCCCCATTGTGTGCATGGAAGTCCTTGCACAAGGCTTCCATTGACAGGGATGGTTAGGTGAATCCCACCTACTGCCCTTAAGTTAGCCCACCCCATTCATTTCAATGCAAGGGGAACACAATACAAAGGGGGGGAATGTAACCAGTTATGCATTGTTTGCAGACTGGATGCAACAACAGTGAATACTGTACATATTCACTGGACTGATTTCCATTCCAGACGTGGGACAAAGAAGTGACTGCCAGCGATTTCTGCTCTGTTGGTGGCTCTCCATGCCTGGCCGCTGTTATCCTAGTGAAGGCCCAGAACAAACTGAGAGGTTTATATCTTCACAGGATGCTACTCCCCCTTTCTGGTCATCTGATGGGTCTCAGTGTACATCTAGTTCTTCTCTAGAGTTTTTCCCCTCCCTCCAGCTGCCAGGAAAGCACCCGTTCCTCAACTCTGGACTTTTTCTCAGGCCCAGCACCGACTTTGCTCTTCAGGGGCAGGAGATGAAAGGAGAGACTCCGAGGTCAAGGTGGGGGTCTAGGTGCAGCAGGTGGAATCACCAGGGAGTGCCAGATAAGGTGTATTTGGGAATGGGAACTGGGGTTGCTTACTGTGACGGTGGGCTCTTCATGTTCTCCAGTGGTGTTGGAGGTCCCTACAAAATCCCCAGAGTCATGGTCAGGCTGGATTTTGACAGCAAGCTAAGGGCACTGGATTGGAAGTAGACCAGTGGTGGCCAAACTTGGCCCTCCAGCTGTTTTGGGACTACAATTCCCATCATCCCTGACCACTGGTCCTGTTAGCTAGGGATGATGGGAGTTGTAGTCCAAAAACAGCTAGAGGGCCAAGTTTGGCCACCACTGAAGTAGACTAAGTACCTTGCTCTTACTTCTCAGTGAAATCAGTCGGAAGTCAGGGCATGGCTTGTCAAAAATGTTTTTGTAGGTCATGTGCTGGTCCCGTGGAGTATCCAGGAAGCGAGGTCGATGTCCGGTCCGAGGTCGGAGATACGTGAAGGCAGTCCGAATAAACAGAGGCAGGGTCAGGGCAAGGAGTCCGGCGAGGTCAGGAACAGAAGGATAAACAGGAAACCAAGGCAGGTCAAGAGTTCAGGCAGAACAACCGGGCAGGGAGCAAGCAGAACTCTGCAGCAACGATGTTGCTCCTGCAACTTGGGACTGGGACTGGCCGGCTTTATCTGTCCCAAGGCGAAGGGCGGCTCCGATCCCCAGGTGACTCGCCTCTCCTGGCTTGGAGGCGAGCACTCCTCCTGCGAGAACTTAGCTCCCTTCGCCTCTCTGCCCTGATCCTTTGCAGCTCAGGAGAAGCTGGAGGGTTACTGGACCCAGAGGCAACCTCAGCTTCCCCTGACTGGGTGGGGGATGGAGCACCTGTAGGCAGTAAGTCCTCCATCCCATTAGGAGCCAGATCAACCTCAGCCGAAGCCTGCACCTGAGGATCCAGCACAGGTGAGTCCCCTTGCGACCCAGGCCCCAGCCCTGGCTCTGCTGTTTCTGAGGGCAGTGAATCCTGTGCAGGCTGGGATCCCTCAGGTTCAGCGTCTGAATCTGACTCCCAGGTCATCACAGGTCAAATGGAGAGGCCTTCGCTGGAGGTACCCCAAAACTGAGTTAACTCATGATTACATTTTGCCATTAATTTCATTGGCACTTGAGTTCAACTAACTGAGGTTATAGTCCTATCCCTGCATACCTGGGGGTAAGCCCCACAGAATTTAATGGGACTTCCTTCTGATTAGACACATGGCTGGGCTTGTGCTGGTAGTGGACCCAGCCCATTGGTTTGGCAGCAGTGGTATGCTTAGTTAGCAGTCTGTGTGTGTTTTCCTTCAAAAGCAACTCAGAAGCTTTTGCAATGAGCTATTGTCATGAAAACTGAGAAGTCAAAACACACACAGAGAATTAAGAGGTCTGGATCGCAAACCATATGCATATTTTGTGGGACATTTCACAGTTCGGGCCATCGTGTATCCTGCTATTCATGTTGCTTAAATATCTATATTTCCATTTAAACAACAACTGCAAACCACAGTCGATAAACATAAAACCAATTTCTGTGATTTAATGGTCCCAGAATAAAAGTGAACATAAACACAAGGGTTGGTAACTTTATGGAGAAACGGAATATGGAAAGTGGATGATTTTGTCAAAATTAATAGGAAATAAGGTTTTCCCCATCAGCTGTTTTACTGTGAAATTGCTACTTGAAGTTATTCAACCTGATCTTCATATTTTCTTTGGAAACACATGGTGCCTTCATAAAAGCAAAACAAAATAAGAGTAAAATAAAATAGCAGAGGGCGGGGGAATTCCCACACTTGAGATGAAACGAGGCTGGTCCTAAAATCTCTGTTTCATCAGAAAAACGGGAACTGTTTTCATTTCACACCAACAGACTTTAATAATAATAATAATAATAATAATAATAATAATAATAATAATAATTTATTATTTATACCCCGCCCATCTGACTGGGCTTCCCCAGCCACTCTGGGCAGCTTCCAACAAAATATTAAAATACAATAATTCTTCAATCATTAATAGCTTCTGTAAACAGGGCTGCCTTCAGATGTCTTCTAAAAGTCTGGTAGTTGTTGTTCTCTTTGACATCTGGTGGGAGGGCATTCCACAGGGCAGGGGCCACTACCGAGAAGGCCCTCTGCCTGGTTCCCTGTAACTTGGCTTCTCACAGTGAGGGAACCACCAGAAGGCCCTCAGCTCTGGACCTCAGTGTCCGGGTAGATTGATGGGGGTGGAGACGCTTCTTCAGATATTATGGACCAAGGCCGTTTAGGGCTTTAAAGGTCAGCACCAACACTTTGAATTGTGCTCGGAAATGTACTGGGAGCCAACTTTGAACAAACTGTGGGCATGGACTGTGTGAGGACAAAAAACGCTGTCCGTGTGTTTCTGCACAATTAGCTCTTAGAATAGAATAGTATAGAATATAATATATTTTATTGTCATTGTCCCCTTTGGGGACAACGAAATTACTCGGCTGCTCCATCCACCCAGATAGGGCACTCCACACAAAAACAAAACAACTACAAAAACACTGATTAAAACCATACAGTATGATACAGCATAACAGGTAAGATTAGATGACTTTCAAAGTCCAGGCTTGTCCTCATCATCCTGTATCTCCGTCCCAACGGCAAGAGCTCGAAGAGACGGTGACCAGGATGCGATGGATCTTTTACTATGTCCCACTGGATCCCTTCTGTGGCACCTCATGGCATAAATCTGCTCTAAGGTGGAGAGCGAGCAGCCAACAATGCTCTCTGCTGCCTTAACAACTCTGCACAACCCCATCCTGTCCTGGGTAGTACAGCTTCTGTACCACACACATAAGCCATAAGTGAGCACGCTCTCAATGGCACAGTGATAGATGTCAAAGAGAACAACAACTACCAGACTTTTAGAAGACATCTGAAGGCAGCCCTGTTTAGGGAAGCTTTTAATGTTTGATGAATTATTCCTTGATTGCGTTTCCATAAACTGTGGAAAGTTGACATGTCATGGGCTAAATTCAATATTTAGCATTTTGTGACAGGTCCCTTAGCTACTGCTTGGGAATACTACCATCTCCCACAGTCCTCTTTGCCTTGATCCACCATGTCTCTCTGTGCTTGGCTGTGGATACCAGTTTGGTCTCCATCTATGCATTACTTTATTTATTCAGGCTGACTATCCAGATCCACCCATGTTCAGTGCTTGAATTACAGGGAGCAGCCCCAGCTACTGTTTTTAGAAAGCTCAATGGGGTTCATGGTTTGGGTAAAACTAGGAAGGGACCAGGTGGCGCTGTGGGTTAAACCACAGGCTTGCTGATCAGAAGGTCAGCGGTTCGAATCCCTGCGACGGGGTGAGCTCCCGTTGCTCGGTCCCAGCTCCTGCCCACCTAGCAGTTCGAAAGCATGTTAAAGTGCAAGTAGATAAATAGGGACCGCTCCAGCGGGAAGGTAAACGGCGTTTCCGTGCGCTGCTCTGGTTCGCCAGAAGCAGCTTTGTCATGCTGGCCACATGACCCGGAGGCTGTCTTCGGACAAACGCCGGCTCCCTCGGCCTATAGAGTGAGATGAGCACGCAACCCCAGAGTCGGACACGACTGGACCTGATGGTCAGGGGTCCCTTTACCTTTACCTTTAGGAAGAGTCAGGGACTGTATTTGTGGATTGCATTAATGGCCCTCATAATTCTCCTGGAATCCAAGCACAGAACCCCACCTCCCTGCAAATTTATCTTAAATCTGGGACAGTAAAATAATAATAATAATAATAATAATAATAATAATAATAATAATAATAATAATATTTTTATTTTTTACCAAAAGCATTCATAAAGCATTTGGCGGTATTAAATCTAAAATCTTCCCAGTTTATTCTGTAGCTGTAAGGCTAGCCAAAAAGTGTCCTATTCTGAATAATGTCTTTTGTAACATTCCCTGTATTACGATGAAAGCCAACTCTGGAAGGCAGATGAGACAGAAAATAATTTCCCCCTCTTTCCAGGTTCTCTAATGTATTAAAGGGGAAGGAATTAAGTCCTGAGATAGAGGCTTCTGCAGGATATAAATCTCCAAAGATTTGGCCTTTGCTGCACCGTCTTCCTCAATCAGAGCTAAGTTTAGAATAATTTATGCCAATTTAAAAGCATCTTCAATAAATAAGGGAGAAATGATTTCATACAGGGTAGGGACCTTCCTATCTAGTGCCAGGTTAGATTTAAAAGAAATGGCTCATCTTCCCTTGCATCTCCTTGCTATTAATCAAAATCGCCATTCTCTGTGCAGTCTCTTCATATTAGTTCAGCAAGAGGAATAAAATAGAAGTTGTGCATGGAACAATTGCACTGCCAAACCATGAGATTATAGTAGAATGCTCAAAAACCACAGCAGACTCATGTCAACAACCTCTAAGCCAGGAATGGGCAGGCAAGATCTATGTTGTTTTACTAGCACCCCGAGGTCCACCAAGTGGAGCTGGGTGCAAATGGCGGTTCACATAGCCTCCAACAGTTCTCTGATTAAAAAAGGGACGTCCTATCCCATAATAAGGGACGCGGGTGGCACTGTGGGTTAAACCACAGAGCCTAGGGCTTGCTGATCAGAAGGTTGGCGGTTCAAATCCCCGCGACAGGGTGAGCTCTCATTGCTCGGTCCCTGCTCCTGCCAACCTAGCAGTTCGAAAGCATGTCAAAGTGCAAGTAGATAAATAGGTACCGCTCTGGCGGGAAGGTAAACGGCGTTTCCGTGTGCTGCTCTGGTTCGCCAGAAGCGGCTTTGTCATGCTGGCCACATGACCTGGAAGCTGTACGCCGGCTCCCTCGGCCAATAAAGCGAGATGAGCGCTGCAACCCCAGAGTCATCCGCGACTGGACCTAATGGTCAGGGGTCCCTTTACCTTTATCCCATAATAGCAATAACAATAATAATACCTCACCTATCTGACTGGGTTGCCCCAGCCACTCTGGTCTGCTTCCAACATATATAAAAACACAATTAAACGTTAAGAAACTTCCCTATACAGGGCTGTCTTCAGATGTTTTCTAAAGGTTGTGCAGTTACTTATCTCCTTGGCTTGGGGGGTCACATAACTCCATACCCTCCAGCATTTCTCTGACGAAAACAGGGATGCCCTAAGGAAAAGCAGGTCATTCTGGAACTGCTTCTGTAAATCTGGGACTGTCCCTGGGAAATAGGGACACTTGGAGGGTCTGGGTTCATACCGGTAGGGGGTAGATATGCATCTAAAATTAAGAAACATGGTGTGTCTGAATGCATGGTTCAGGACAAGGAGTTATTTTTCAGATCCAGAACTGAGCTTGCAGTCTTTTAATACACAACCAACTACAGTCCTTGACTACATAAATGTCAGAGTTCTCTCCTGATGTGTGTGAAGTAATAATACGGAAGTAAGTATCAGAACATGTGGAGAGTTCTTTGTCATTACTGAATAATTCCTGCTAGGCTTTATTATGCTACAAGTATAATTGGAGGGGGCTAGAGCGGGTGATGCACACCTCCCATTATCCTAGACCTAAGGTGGGCATTTTAATTGCCACTTCACAGAGATGAGGAATTCAATTCCGATCCTATTCTGAGAAAACCAATAGCCGCTCAGTTAACATTAATTAATTCAATTACATTTCCCATGATTAAAAAGGGTGCTTCCGTAAATATGTTTTATGCAGAATTTGTGTTTGATTTCATTTGAAATGATATGCCACTGCTAAGGGATTTGGTTTGGTGTACGCTTTGCTCAGCTCCTCCACTGCATTAAGGTACAACGTCTCATAATTCAAATGCCATGACTGATTTCTTTTTCCCGTTTTTTGTTGCTCAAACAGCTCTGCGCTGGAGAAGAACCCCCCCCCCCATCTTACTGCACTGTTTAATAAAGAAGAGGTGTTTTAGCCTGTTTCAAGTTTAAACACATTTTTGAAAGTTTAATATTTAACATGGAATGAATGTTGAGCAAATTAAATTCCCACCCTAAGTCCTGTTGGAGAAGTGTTTGAAAATGTACCCACTCGGCATGAGATTGTGAGATGAAATAATAGAGAGCAAGTTCAGGCGACCCTCCCTCCTTCTCAATAACTTCTTTCCACAAGATATTTTATTTTATTTTAGGTTTGGGGAAGGTCCACAGGGAACCAGAGACTTGGAAACGGTTTGGTCTCTTTCCTGTCAGCCCCACCATTGTGAGACGAGCAAGACCTGTAATTCGGGCCTGCTTGTTGAATGCTGGTGGGACTAGCACTACAAAGTGCTTTCCCCCCAAATCACCTTGTAGAAGGAAAACCATACCCTAAGTATTTAATTTGGTCCAGAGTCTAACTCGAGAGATAGATTCGAAAGCGGCCTTCAGATCTATGAAGGCTGCGTATAAGACCCCACAGGTTTTCTTGGCATATTTGTCGATAAGCTGAGCCAGGACAAAGCAGTGGTCCATGGTAGATCTGGGATGGGTCAGGATGCTAGCAAGGTTGGGACCATAATAATAATATGGTGCCCATCTGAATGGGTTGCCCCAGCCACTCTGAGCTGCTCCCAACAAAATATTTAAAACACAATAAAACATCAACCTTTAAAAACTTCTCTGGTGTCAGGAAGTAGAGGAATCAACCCCCACGGCAGGTTGCCAGGAATGGACAAGACAGGGAAAAGTCCCTACCATCTGTTTTTATTTAATATTCACAGAGGGAAGCTTGAGAATGCAGCCTCTCGGAATAATCATAGAATCATAGAATCATAGAGTTGGAAGAGACCACAAGGGCCATCCAGTCCAACCCCCTGCCAAGCAGGAAACACCATCAAAGCATTCCTGACAGGTGGCTGTCAAGCCTCTGCTTAAAGTCCTCCAAAGAAGGAGACTCCACCACACTCCTTGGCAGCAAATTCCACTGTCGAACAGCTCTTACTGTCAGGAAGTTCTTTCTAATGTTTAGGTGGAATCTTATTTCTTGTAGTTTGAATCAATTGCTCCGTGTCCTCTTCTCAGGAGCAGCAGAAAACAACTTTTCTCCCTCCTCTATATGACATCCTTTTATATATTTGAACATGGTGTTGTACTGAGTGACTCTCCGCCCCCTTTCCCTCCCATTTTCCCATTCATCACCTCTTCTACAGGTGGCGCTGAGGGCCCTTTGCTTCTGAGCCCTTTGCTCTACTACTTTCAAGGCTCGCCGGATTCTGGGAGAGGGTGTGTGTGTGGGGGGTGGGTGGGTGGGTCTGGAATGCTTTCTAAAGACACTGTGTCCACCAGCTGTTGCCCTCCTAGTGGTTCCTCTTCCTCCTTCTCCTCCTCTCCCATTATTTCCCAGCCTTTCCCCTCATCTGCCTCTGAGCTGTGACCTTCCTCAAACCCCTGTTGTTATTCTGGACTGTCTTCTTCTCTGGAAGGGTCAGGCTGGGGAGGCAGTCTCCACCGTTCCTCCTCTGCCCAGTTCCTGACACCCGAACAGGGATGCCTTCAGATGACACTGGGTTGACTCTGTTGGTGCAGCTGTGACCTTGCCCTTGCCCCATTGACATCCATGTAAGCAACGGACAGACACATAAACACCTTACGAAGTTGATGTCGATACTTTGCAGTCAGGAGTTGACTCAGGCTCCCCTGGGTTCCATCTTCTCCTTTTTCCATTTCCTGAAAGTTACATGCGGGCTCCTGCCCTGATACAGTATATATCAGTTATTGTATCCTGTATCCTTAATTTACAGAAGCAGTGGTATATATTTTCCCTGGGAAATGTCTTTTTTTGGCGCAGGTTGGGGAAACAGAAGCTATTTTCTATGCAAAAGGATGAAAGGGATTTCCCATTTAACTTAGCCAGATCATATTTCTTTTCTTTACACAAGTCTACCAGAGTCTCTTCAACTTATTTTACATCTGTGCAGTCTAAGCCAGCTGGGTTCTCTCTCTCCCCCCCCCCTTGATTCCCTTCGTCTTTTGATACAGGCTTATCATTTATTTATTAGATTGGCTCAATTTTTAATTGGACTTTCTTAGTTTTTAAGCTGCTTCTGCTGCACAACCAGCTCCCTGATGAAACATCCCCACTCTGCTGCTCTGACCTGAGCGCATGATTTTTTAATTTCATTTTATTTTTTAGTTTCATCGTGTTCTCTGGGCTAGACCAGAGGTTTAATCTAGAGGGAGGTGCCCTCCGGGCAGAAGAGTTCACTGCAGATATTTTAAAGACTTCCCTTCACTTCAGAATAGTTCTGGCGCTTTCTTGAATTTCAGTATGGGCATTCTCGTTGGCTTGTTTTTGAACACATCCCAAACCCTAGAAGTCTTGAGCCATAGGGTGAGAGAGAAGGAGCAGGATAGGGAGAAGGCTTTCTTGCAGCAACACTTAGTTAATTTAATTAATTAACTAGATAACCTGGTGCCAACCTGGTGCCCTGCAGTTATGGACTACAACTCCCATCAGCCATACCCCAAGCGTGGCCAATGGACAGGGATAATTGGATTTGTAGTCCCAAAAATCTGGGGGCAGGTTGGCTAGCCCTTGAGCTAATTAATTAATTAACTAATAGTAATAGCAAATAGTCTTCTGACACCTTTACAGCTAAGCTTCTATGGGCTTTTGTAGATTAATTTGGATGTGTTTGGAAATTTTCTTTTCTGAGCAACTCCTGAATTGTGGGAGAGTTTCAGTTAACCTCTGCAGAATGCTCAACTAAATCCCTCCCCCTAGGTTTTGCCAGTGAATGGGGTTGAGGAATCATAGAATCATAGAATCATAGAATCATAGGATTTGGGGTACAGTTCTGAATCCAGGTCTAATGTTATTTTAAAATTACTTTAATATCACTGAAGGCTTCTCATGAGATTTTGCAGAGCTCTCGCAAGATTCTGTGGGGCTGGTGCGAGATCTCACCAGAACCCAGAGGCTGATGCCACTTCTCTTTGCTTCTCAAGAGATGGCAGCTGGGTGCCCCTGGCAGAGTCACTTGGATTCTGCTACCTGAGGCAGCTGGCTCATCTGCCACGTGGTTGGGCTGGCCCTGCCAACTTGGGTTGACTTTCTTATAGCCTCATTCCATCTTACTGTTCTCACAGATGATAGTACTTCAATTCAGGATGGGATAATGCTCTCTCAAGAGAGTTGTAAATATTGTCCCACTGCCACTGACTGGATGGCAAGGAGAATTTGCTACCTGTAGAAAAAAACCAATCTATTTTTACTACCTGGAGTGTGGCCTAACCAAAATAATTGAAATGTCCTCGGTGATGTTTTTCTCTGTGTGTTCCTTCTGAGAATTATCTATTGATTAGTTTTCAGGCCATTTCTAATGTAACAGCATTGCGACTTTGACCCAGAGCCGCCAACTTTTGAACCTGCCCCTGTAGCTGTGTCTTTAACAGTGTTTTGATCGCACAACAATTAGCAGCCAACCCTGTTTATCTCCTTGGCAGGAAGAGCTTCCCTTGGTTCCTACAGATCAAGCCACTGCTTAAGGCAGGCCAGCCTGATTGCTTGGCCATCATATCAGGACCCCAAAGAGAATGGTACTGGGGAATAGGACATCATCAGATCACCATTTCCCACACATGAAAACAGTTTATTAGAGCTTCTGGTCTAGAGATCATTTTGACTCCTTGTGACACATTTTCAGACCACAGCTTGGTGGAAGTCCTCTGAGTAGTGCCCAGGTTGTGGATCACCATCTTCTCTGAGAAACTTCTTGCACAGACATTGTACAGCTTCCATCAACAGGTCTCCACCCCCATCATTCAGCCTGGACACTGAGGGTCTTCTGGTGGTTCCCTCACTGCAAGACCTGAAGCTACAGAGAACCAGGCAGAGGGCCTTCTGGGTAGTTGTGCCTGCCCTGTGGAACACCTCCCATCAGATGTCAAGGAGATGGACAACTATATGACTTTTAGAAGACATCGGAAGGTAGCCCCATTGTAAGGTCGCTGTGGTGTCTCCTCAGGAGTAAAGAGTCCAAGACGTCTGCATCTCTATTTACAGCTTTATTGACAACTATATACAAGCAGAGCTCTAAAGTTCATGACCGCTTGAGTCGGTAGCAGAATCCGGGAGTGGCCTCTCACGGGTCCGCCCCCAACATAACAGTTTCGGTAGTCCAAATCTCCTCCTAGATTCCTTACGCTTCTTCCCTCTACGCACCTGGGGCGACGGAAGTGTCGGCGCACCGGCTCCTCCGTTACCCCAGGCGTTGCTTGGGGACCTGCAGCATCTCTGTGCCCTGTCTCCACCAAACTTCCTGGTTGCTCCTCCTCTCCACTGAAAGACATCCTGCTTCCTTCGCTACTGTCTGAGCCTCCTCCCTGCCCAGCCCCACGTCCCTGACACCTATATATGGAAGTTTTTAATGTTTGATGTTTTTACTGTGATGCTTTAATTTGTTGGAAGCCACCCAGAGTGGCTGGGGCAACCCAACCAGATGGAAGGCATCATCATCATCTCTGTGTCCCAAATTTTGTTTAGAGAAAGTTGGAGGGTATCTCCTGAGCTGGATGGACTAATGGTTTGATTCAATATATGACAACTTCCTATGTTCCTATATAATATGATAGAATTCTCACCCCGATTCCTCATCTCCCTGCCCCCTCAACAGCTCCCATATGGCTCGTCTTACGAAGAAGAAAACCAATAAGCTTTGGATATGCTGTATGTGCCTGTATTGAGCTTTCTGATTTCCTCCCTATATCCCTTTAATCTCTTGGTGTCAAGATTCTCATCTAATTCTTTTCTCTACATCGTGATGCTCCGTGAATGCATTTGCCTGCCTTGTCAGCACTCATCATTATAATTTTGTGAGGGGGTGAATCTTACCATGTCCAGGTTCCTGATATTCGTAAGCCAAAGTCTAAGCCTGATTATTGTCAGGCTCTTCTGGCTCAGTTGTATCAAGACTTCTATTTCTCCCTGTCTTATTACTTTATTACACTGTTAATCTTCCATAATAAAACTCCTCTACCCCAGTGACAATAAGATTAACATGGGCAAACTTTTCCTTCTAGCTGCCACAGGTTCTCAAAACTTGTCTCCTGGTTTTTGTAGAGTTGGAAGGGATCATCTAGTTCATGGGTAGGCAACCTAAGGCCTGTGGGCTGGATGCGGCCCAATCGCCTTCTAAATCCGGCCCGCGGACGGTCCGGGAATCAGCGTGTTTTTACATGAGTAGAATGTATGCTTTGATTTAAAATGCATCTCTGGGTTATTTGTGGGGCATAGGAATTCGTTCATTTTTTCCCTTCAAAATATAGTCCGGCCCCCCAAGAGGTCTGAGGGACAGTGGACCGGCCCCCTGCTGAAAAAGTTTGCTGACCCCTGATTCTAGTCCAATCCCCTGCTGCAATGCAGGAATATGCAGCTTTCCCATACGGGGATTGAACCTGCAACCTGGCATTATCAGCACTGCACTCTAATCAAATATACGTAAAATTTGGGGATGGTTTTTCAGCTGAGAACTCAGTTGGAACATTTTGGAAGTGCAAAAGGCAGTGGAAAATGAAGTTCTACACATTAATCCAGAGGTGCAGATCAGTTCAGTCTGCACCGTAATTCTCAGAAATCAAATCTATCAAGCATGCCCGACAAATAGGAATAACACTACTTTGTAGCTCGTTTACTCAGCTTCCATCATGCAACTTGCTTTTATGTCAGACTAAACATGACTATTCAAAAATAAATAAATCGTGCACTCATCACTTTCCTTGTGAATTTGGTTCCTGGATTTTTTATGATGCACTTACTACAACACCGAGGACTGGATGTTTAGCTATGTTCATCTCGGATTTGGGTCACTTTCGTATTTGTTCAGCTTGATGGCTCTTGTTTCTCTAAAGGTATGTCATCGATTAACTCACATTATGTACCGGAGATGAAGTTTAACAGAAGCCTGGTATACTGAATAGCAAAACAATGACGGGACAAAGCATTGACGGATGAATGCCGAGAGAGATGAGATGGCGTCGTACTGAATATATCAGCAAAGGGTCACCCATTTGGATTCAGATATTTGCTTTTAGAGCACAGCTACCTGGATGAAATACATAAAACCTGAAGTGGCCAATTCAATGTAGCTCTGCTTTTAACCTCTGAAGTGGAAAGTAATTAGAAATTTTCTCCGGAATTACCCCAACCATCACCCCATCTCAGTGTATTAGATGCTCAAGCATTCTTGAGTGTCTGTCATCTAGATGTAGTGGTTTGTCAATTGGAACTCAAGCTGGAGTCTCTTAATTAGATATGTGCCGAAGTAGCTGAATTTAATGGGGAATGGCTGGCAGACAGCTTCCTCTCCGACCCCATTCCATTTAATGACAGCCTTGTAGATTAATGTCCACAGAAGCCACATGTATACAACTCTCTTTCTTTCTTTCTTTTTTTGCAAAACATCTATAAATGTTGCAGCTGTGCAGCTTTGACTCTCCCTCTCACTGTGCTGCTCTGCTTTACATTGCTTTTGAACATATTTTATTATGGGCCGTGCTGAAAGCTCGTGAAATATAATATAAGATGACATTGCATAAGCAAATTGGTAGTAATGACAATGTGACTTCTTGGCCCCGCAATTACTGAGACCATGGCTTTTGACTTTGACAACCACTAGTGGGAGGAGGAGGGAGGAGGAGGAGGAGATTGGCCAATTGGCCAAACTAGTGTGATGACACAGAATGTTTATGGATATTCCACCTTCTCGGGGAAACAAAGCTGTCAAAATGATTGCAGTCCAGTTTCTGTGTGGGAAGTGAAAGCTGTCAGGAATCACCTGGGAGCAAAAACTGATACTGGCACTGGGGCAGGCTGAGACTGGGGAAGAGGTCCCTGGAAATAGGAAGACAGGGGGTCAGGAAAGAAATGATAATAAGATCCAAGAAAGTGTGTGTGTGTGTGTGTGTGAGAGAGAGAGAGAGAGAGAGAGAGAGAGAGAGAGAGAGAGAAAGAAAGAGAGAGAGAGAGAGAAAGAGAGAGAGAGATGCAGACTCCAAGTATACTCAGTTTTTAACTGTCCAATCTCTCTCTCCCCCCTCTCTCCCCCCTCCCCATCTATGTATAAATAAATCCTAGTTCCATTATTTATATTCTTCCCTTTGGAAAGCTGTGTGCAAAGTAATTGTCAAACATCTCAGCTCTTCATGGAATAACTTGGAAGTCAGTAAAAAAAACAATGTAAGATATGATCACAGCCTATTTATTCTTCCATTCGAAGTATCTATCAAAAAACATCATTGGTGAACATTCCACGAGGGAAATTTTGATTGACAATTATTTCAATCAATATTCCTTAACACCTCTATAATCTATCTATCTATCTATCTATCTATCTATCTATCTATCTATCTATCTATCTATCATCTATCTATCTATCATCTATCTCTATCTAGCAACCAAAACAATTGATTCAAGAGCCACCCAGAAGGAGAAGAGGCTACTAGCCCTGCCCCTCTCTTTGAAGGAGAAGTAGAGTTGACACCATCTGCAGGTGGCACTGTTGGCGAAACTCAGCAACAGTGGGGCCTGATCTCTCCACGAATGCCCAATCTCAGCTGCAGAAAGGAGGAGCTGCTGCTTACCCCTTCCTTGTGGGTAACAGGCTACAGCAATCTGCAGCTTCCACAGCTGCCCGGAAGTAGACGCAGCCCTGTTCCTCTCTTCCTGTATCTGTAAGATGAGGGGAGGAAGTGGAGTAGCTGAAGCTTCAGGTGGCATCATGGCAGAGCTCCAAGAAGTTGCGGCAGACCCAAAGGAGTCCCAGTCTTACCATTGCTGCCCAGAGAAAGACAGAAAGAGGTGGTGGCTGCTACATCCTGTAGGGGCAGCAATGGGAAGAGGACCAGCGGACTCTGATGCTAATCCTTGATATTGACTCTGAATCTCTACCTGCAACAGGACTGAGCCCAAATCCACCCCCTACCCCAATTTCACTACCCCATTTGTGACTTCTGAAATGGAAGATATTTTGCCTTTTTTTTTTTTTGAGTGTCAGGAATGAGCCAGCTCCTAGTGGAACTTTACAGCCTGCTGCAGAACAGAGAGGTTTAGATTTGATGCAGGCGGAAAAGCAGCCAGTGCCGACTCCCCTGGACATTGGAATGCTGGTTGCCAAGGGAACAACTGAGAGCGGGCTGGAACACAGCCAAAGCTGGAAGTTCAAACAGGCACAGAGACAGTCTTGCAGAACAGGAAGATGTTGGAGCTGATCCAATAGGTTCGAAGAGTTGGCGAATGGGAGGGCTGCTAGACAGGAAGCAAAACAAGAGACACAAGGTGCGAAAGTTCAATATCTTCTGTAGGAACCGGAAGGAGTCTTCAGAAGGTTCATCTTGAGTGATAATGTCGGCGGTTTCGTTAGAGCCGTCCGGAGCTATCTGTTTGTTTTTGTAATAAATCCGGAGGAAACTCACTCTGGGAAGGATTGTTCTTTTGTGGGGTTGGCAGATAGTAGTCACCCCCACTGCCTCCTCCTGTGTGCAATT
This sequence comes from Darevskia mixta, assembly GCA_034641385.1. Taxonomy (NCBI): domain Eukaryota; kingdom Metazoa; phylum Chordata; class Lepidosauria; order Squamata; family Lacertidae; genus Darevskia; species Darevskia mixta. The sequence continues at coordinate 63,184,476 of JAWWNH010000029.1, forward strand.
TTATGTCATTACATAGGAATGCATCCAATGCTAGTCCTACTCAGAACAGATTTGCTGAAATTAAGGAACGTAACTAACTTACCGTCATTGGTTGCAATGGTAATACAACCTATAAATTGCAATGGCTACAACCTATAGAATGTAGAATAATTCACCAAAACATTCGGGGGGGGGGGAGTAGCAGTCAGCCACTAAAGGCTGCCATTGTTTCTCCAGAAGGTAAAAGGTAAAGGACCCCTGGACGGTTAAGTCCAGTCAAAGGCGACTATGGGGTTGTGACACTCATCTCGCTTTCAGGCTGAGGGAGCCGGCGTTTGTCCACGGACAGCTTTCTGGGTCATGTGGCCAGCATGACTAAACCACTTTTGGCGCAACACCATGATGGAAACCAGAGCGCTTGGAAATGCCGTTTACCTTCCCGCCACAGCGGTACCTATTTATCTACTTGCACTGGCGTGCTTTTGAACTGCTAGGTTGGCAGGAGCTGGGACAGAGCAACAGGAACTCACCCCGTTGTGGGGATTCGAACCGCCGACTTTCCGATCAGCAATCCCAAGAGACTCAGTGGTTTAGACCACAGTGCCACCCGCTTCCTGTTTCTCCGGAACACCTCTGTCAATGATGCTACATGATGACGCAGCATAGCTCACAGCAGCATTAAGGGAAGGAAAAGTGGTATGCATCAGCTGTGGGTTCCTTGCTGCAACCAGGTGAAGCCCTGCTGTGGCTACCACCAAAACAAGTGCAAAAGATGAATCAGATGCAAAAGATCAACAGGGTAAGCAGATTTCCTTCTCCTTTTTGCCCCTCCAAGTATCCCAGAGTTAAAATTTTTGAACTTTTACCCTCAATTAGTCTGAAATGGTAGCATTACAGTAACCTTGAACCTCACAATATATTTGAATGTTTCCAACGTTCCTGAGCCAGCATATGGCAGTGGTTTACAGCTCTCACAACATCCTTACGAGGTAGGTTCTTCCCGACCCCATTGTGCAAGTGGGGAACTGAACCTGAATGGCCAGTGTCTGCTTGTAAATCTTGTTTTGAGATACATTCATCTACATGCATCCAAAAGATCAATTCTTTATTGACTTCTTTTGATGCATGAGCCGTGGTTTCCTCTAACATGTTTACTTCCTTACAGAATTAATACTTGAAAGACAGCATGATACTATACATCACTGGATTTGGTGCCAAGGAAATGCATTAATTTAGCCAGCTTAGTCTTTTAGTAAACATGAATCAGCCCACAGCATCAGTTGTTTGGGTTTATTCATAACACAAAGCTACAACTAAATGGCAAGTACCCAGACTGCTTTGCGGTACCAAACATGCTTTATTTTGCAGGATACCATTTAGGGAGAGCCGGGCGAGGGGCATTTCTTTCCCATCCTCCATTTTTCAGACCTCATCTGATTATTCCTAAGGAGCACATATAATTCTGGCCAATTCACTGATTCTTCACAGTAAGGATACAACCAGAGGTAACATGAGGTTTCATGATATTCCATTATTATTATTATTATTATTATTATTATTATTATTATTATTTTGCAAAAGTAGTCTCAGGAGGCTGTCAGTTCAAACAAAACGAAATGGTCCAAATTAGAGCTGCTTAACCCTTTCTCCTCCACACGTATTTCAAGTAAAAATTACCTTCCCAAACTGCTCTTTCTATTGTTGAGAGAGAGAGAGAGAGAGAGAAATATGAGTCATAGTTTTCTTTCTGTGGGTAGAAAATGAACACTCCAATTATTACATGGAGATAGAATCACAGAATCATAGACCTGTAGATTTGGAACGGACCCCAAGGGTCATCTAGTCCAACCCCCTGCAATTCAGGAATCTCAGTTAAAGCATCCATGACAGATGGCCTTCCAACCTCTGCATAAAAACCTCCAAGGAAGGAGAGTCTACCACCTCCCGAGGGAGACCATTCCACTATTGAACAGCTCTTCCTGCCAGAATGTTCTTCCCGATGTTGATTCAGAATCTCCTTCCTTGCCATTTTAATCCACTGGTTCGGGCCGTACCCTCCAGAGCAGGAGAAAACAAGCTTGCTCCATCTTCCACGTGACAGCCCTCAGGCGGTTATCAGATCACCTCTCAGTCTTCTCCAGGCTAAACACACACAACTCCCTCAACCATTCCACATAAGGCTTGGTTTCCAAACCCTTGTTGGTCATCTTAGTTGTCGACCTCTGCACATGCTAGTTGTGTAATGTTCATGTGCATTAATTTACATGCATGCAAGCTAGAGCAGTTAGGAAATTTTAGACTCTGGACTTATTGTATAGAGTCTAATTCAAAATGGGATAAAGCCAGCCTTGCTGAATTGGGCAGGCCTTTCTGCTCATTCTAGCCTAGCTCCCGCCCCAAACACCACAACTGCAGCTTTTATTTGTGAGTAGAAAGAAAGCTTTATTCGAGGCTACAGGTCAATCTACAGGTGCAGAATGCCAAAGGTGCAGATGCAGAGTTCAAGGACAGCATCAAGAGTCTGAGGCTGCATGAAAGCTGTGAAGATGTCTTGATAAATGGGCACAACTCTCCCATCAGCTTTTAAAGGTGAGTCCCAGACTGCTTGCACACGAGAGTCTCCCTACAAGACTGGTTGGGGTTTTTTTGAACACACAAGATGTAACCGACTGTGCATTCACATAAACAATACTCTTCTATGTATTCTTATCACAATATCAAATGTTTATCTTGCATATAAACAACACATCAAGGGCAACAATATAGACGGAAGTCCCAATAGATCAGTTTATATTCATTTATATTATTTAGAATATGTACAACTGATGAAGCCCAGGAGGGCGAGTTCCATGACTTTGACATACTACATATGAACATGTACCACTGATGAAGCCCATGAGAGCGAAACAAGGCATTATTCCAGAAATCCTTGTCAACTCTGTGGAACTGTAAAGGGACCCCTGACCATTAGGTCCAGTCATGTCCGACTCTGGGGTTGCGGTGCTCATCTCGCTTTATTGGCCAAGGGAGCCGGCGTACAGCTTCCAGGTCATGTGGCCAGCATGACAAAGTCGCTTCTGGCGAACCAGAGCAGCACATGGAAACGCCGTTTACCTTCCCGCCAGAGCGGTTCCTATTTATCTACTTGCACTTTGACATGCTTTCGAACTGCTAGATGGGCAGGAGCTGGGACCGAGCAACAGGAGCTCACCCCGTCGCAGGGATTCGAACCGCCGACCTTCTGATCAGCAAGCCCTAGGCTCTGTGGTTTAACCCACAGCGCCACCTGGGTTCCCTGTGGAACTGTAGTAGGCTCCAATTTGGACTTTATGAACATATGTGGAACAGAAACTAGCAGATATTTGGTCTTTATGAATGAACTGATCTATTGGGACTTCCGTCTATATTATTGCACTTTATGTGTTGGTTATGTGCAAGATAAACATTTGATATTGTGATAAGAATATATAGAAGACTATTGTTTATGTGAACTCACAGCCGGTTATGTCTTGTGTGTTTGTTGAATCTATTTCACGTAACGCAAGGTTTGATGTTGTTTTGCAAGTGGCTTTTTTTGAAGGCATGGATTCTCTCATGGATCTGTTCCTAATAGGAGTGGGAGCACTCCAAACTTGGCAATGGGACAAGGTGGTATACCTGGTTCTCCTCCTCCTCATTTAATTCACACAATAGCCCTGTAAGGTAGGCTCAGAAAGAGTGACTGGCCTAAGGTCACCCAGTGAGCTTCACGTCTGAGTGGGGATTTGAACCCTGGTCTCCCAGACTTCTGCCTGACACTCTAACCACTACACCACACTGCCTCGCACCCACCTACAACCCTCTCTCTATTGCCATCAAATATATTCCAGGAATGCAAAAAAAAACCAACCTCATTTTTTTCCTTAGTTGTCTAAATAACCACGTAGCTATATATAATCCATAAAATGAAAATATACCTATCCCCCACTCAATACAGGTTGGGAACCTTCCTGTCTGTAGATAAAGAGCTGCATAGTTAGACAATAATGACGAACTCTGCCTTGATGCAAATCTGTTCCTAAAGGTCATTTTAAGTTTAAAGAACCCATTAAGAGGCAAATCTGGTTTCTTAACACCCATTCATTAGCACAACAACACTTGTGCTTTCACACCATGTTAGCACTTTTTTGAAGATGGGGGGAAGGAGGAGATTTTGCTCTCAGCTCTTGCTATTTTTATCTAACCACCAGGCAGCTCTACACAAATTGACAAGCCCTCAACTTTGATCATTATATGTATTTTTTTCCTGTTTAGAAACAAAGAGATGAGTAAGAAAGCACAGAGGGAATTTATCTCACCTGACCTGGATCAGTTCTTTGGCCCAGGAGATTCCAAACTTTTGAAATCAGAGGTGGGAAATGCAACAGATGGTCCCGTTCTGACTCCCATTTCCCCCCCAATTAATTAACTCAATATATAAAATTTGGGACCCAGGTGGCACTGTGGGTTAAACCACAGAGCCTAGGGCTTGCTGATCAGAAGGTTGGCGGTTCGAATCCCCGCGACGGGGTGAGCTCCCATTGCTCGGTCCTAGCTCCTGCCCACCTAGCAGTTCGAAAGGACGTCAAAGTGCAAGTAGATAAATAGGAACCGTTCTGGTGGGAAGGTAAACGGCGTTTCCGTGCACTGCTCTGGTTCGCCAGAAGCAGCTTAGTCATGCTGGCCACATGACCCGGAAGCTGTACGCCGGCTCTCGGCCAATAAAGCGAGATGAGCGCCGCAACCCCAGAGTCGGACACGACTGGACCTAATGGTCAGGGGTCCCTTTACCTTTATTAAATTTGGAGGACAAGGTGTTATTAGTTATAAGTATGGTCCATGGAAATGGACTGACTACAAGGCAAGGCATGCAGTGTGGACAACCCCCAGTGCAAAGTTTTATGCAAAGCCTGAGATGTCTATGTTTAGAACACCCAGAAGCATATCAAAATAGGAACGCAAACCACTGCAGGGAGGAAAGTGTTTTTAAGTTGGTTAAAAGTTTGTGAAAATGGGATGTGATTTGGCCTAATGTGATGGATATAGGACTTGTTGCCATCAAATGTTCTTTTTTCCTCCTGTGAGCTTCATTTATGTTCATGCAAGTGAAAGAAATTTGATCTTCTTTTTCTCAGCTCTGTTAAAAGTCTTAAAAGTGTGTTGAAGAAATGTAGATGGAGAGGAGGGGAAGGAAAGCGAAGTCTCTTTTTCTTTTGGAGATTGTTTGTTAGAAGGCTGACTTGGGCAAGTTTTCTTCATGGGTGGCATAGTGGTTAGAGAGTTGGATTTCGACCTGGGAGATCAGGGTTCAAATCTCCACTCAGCCATGAAGCTCACTGGCTCATAGAGATCATAGAATCATAGAGTTGGAAATGACCACAAGGATCATGTAGTCCAACCCCTTGCAATGCAGGAATCCTTCAGCCACCATGGGACTCGAACCCACGACCCTGCGATTAAGAGTCTCATGCCCTACTGACTTGGGCCAGTCACTGTCTCTCTCAGCCTAACCTACCTTGTAGGGGTAGGTAACCCAAACCTGGGTTACCTGAAGCTACCCAAAGGCCAACATCTAACTATTTAGCTTCTGTACTAGGTTCCATGTTCTCTACCAAATTCCCCTCTAGCCCAGTAGCACGAATCCATTAGCTTAAGACACAACCCAGAGACAAGAGCACAGGATGACCTCTTCATTAGTACATGACGGCTGCATAATGAAAGCAAACCGCAGTCCAAGGGCAAAGCTTACGTACATAGCTAGACATGGCTAGATTAGTGTCTAGGTCTTGGGATGTGTCGAAGCCCAGCCAAAGTTCACAGGAAGGAACTGCTTATAAGGTTTGCAGAACATCATAAGGCTATTCCTTATATGGGTAGAGGAAGGATCTCCTAATAAGGTCAGAGTTCCTGGGTAGAAATGTATAAAAGCTGGATGCGAACAACATTTGGTGGGCTTGCTGAGGAATGATCCCGCAAGTGCCCTTCTACAGTTCTAGGATGTAGAATAAATCTTTTTCTCTGATTCAAACCTCGGTGCCATTTTTGTCTCCTTTTATCCCTCTCCCTCTGGAGCAACGTTGAACCCTGCTTTGCTAAGGCTACAACCTCACAGGGTTGTTGTAAGGGTGAAATGAGGAGGGGGAGACCCATGTACAGCACGTTGAGCTCTTTGGAAGAAGGATGAGATATAAATGTAATAATAAATATGGCTAGGGTTTGTGTCAGGTTTGCAAAGCCCATCAATGCTTGCATTTTCGACGTCTGCATTTACAGAACCACAGCTTCAATTGGGAAGATGAGGATCAAAAGGGAATGAAACTGTGGTAGCCAGCTGGTCAAGGGTAAAACTGCATTGGCCTGATCTAGCGACTCTAACAGAGAGCCAGTATGCAGAAATCAGCTGGCGAAGTTCCTTGTGGCATGGATCTAAGCTTTGGCCCTCAACACACATTACCACCCATGTGTAGGGCTGAATGCATCGACTGGGAAAGGAACTGTACCTCGTAGCTCCATCCCTTGTTAAGTATAATGGTTTAATTGACACACAAATGAAAAATGGCTGAAAGTATATTGCAGATGGCTTAACATGGTCTCCCCCCCCCCATGGGGCTATATTAAAGCCAAGGAGAGCACTTTGAGCTCTTGCTAAATTAATGAACATGTGAGTGTTGTAACCTTAGATCATGTGATGAAGGTATTGGGTTACAAATCTCCATTTTGAAGGGAGGTGCCTCTGAGTCTTTTCTCTCAAACCCAATGGAGTGAAGATGTAAAATGTGGGTCTCCTAAACAGAGAGTAAACAGCCTGGAGGCTGTAATGCAGGTTAAGGAGAGGGAGATACCCTTGCTTTTATGTCTGTTTGGATTATTTCATATTTTGTAAGTCACTGAGCCTGTGCTGGATGGCACAATACATTGTATGAATATTTGGGTGTATCATTTGATGTGTTCTGTTTTATTTTAGAGAGCTCTACCAGAAAAAGTTTGAAAAATATTTTTATGGACCTGTACAATTTATTCCAAAAAGAGTCAGTTCTTATGCTTCCACTCACTTCAAACTGTGCAATATTAATATCTGCAACACCCCTGACATCACATGCCTGGGACATCAGCACACTAGGTGCAACACATGCAAAGGCGACACCTAAGCATGTATTGCTGAACCTGTGTTCAGGCTTCAGTGAAAACATAATGACACCGGGGCCCAAGTCAGCTATACATGCAGAACCTTCTCCTGTGCAGGCACGGCACTTAGCTAATGGCTAATTGCTGCAGAGTAGGCGACAGGGGGCTGATTCAAAAGTTGGCAACCCTGGAATGGTTGCCCCAAATTAGAAGTGAGGCTTCATTGTTAAATCAGGAAATGAAGTTGTCCAACAGAATGGTGCAAAAGCTTAGAAGGAGCAGACAACTAATTTCCGAAGCTCAGCAAATCTGAAGTGCTCTCAGCTGGCTGGATAAGAGGTGTAGCCGGAGTTCTTATTGAAGCCCACAAAGAGATTTGGGCAAATATAGAACATTTTAGAACACTGGGCATCTTGCTTCCCCCCTTTAAATAGTTTCCAGTGCCTATCTTAGCTTGGGAATTTGCAAACACGCTGACTTCCTGTTCCACAGATTTCTCAGAGGAGGACTGGCTCTGAATAAAAGGCAGGCGGATGTTTTAAGAGGGCAATTAGCCCCTTCCCTGGGGAAAGTTCTTGCAGGGGTGTTTGTGTGATGGGGAGGAGCCACTTACGAGTTCCCAGCAATCTGACACTCACACTGCTGCAACCACGTGGACCAAGACTATGGCAGAGAACAGATCCAGATCTGGTTTGCTGCATGGCGACGATCCTTGCAAACTGTCATTGTGCTATCATTTGTGTTTTCTTTCAGCTCCATCCACTGGCTCCCATTCAACATCATAGTGCTAAGCAAGTGTGCAGTCAGTGCAAGGATTTACACTTGTGCAACAGGGCGCTTGTGCAGCAGAACCCGCCCCTGCCTCCCATGCACATCCCATGCCCAGAGGGTTGGGAGAACCCCAGAACAGATTTAGCAGGCATGGGGTGTGTGTGTATAAGATGCGGGTGGGGGGGAAGTCCCATTGTGCAAGTGGAAATCCTTGCACTGATGGGACTGCATTGGATACAAGCCAATAGTCATCCCATATCCAGTGATGGCTAACCTTGACACTCCAGATGTTTTGGGACTACAACTCCCATCATCCCTGACCACTGATCCTGTTAGCTAGGGATGATGGGAGTTGTAGTTCCAAAACATCTGGGGTGTCAAGGTTAGCCATCACTGCCGTATACCATGGTCTGACTTTCCGCCCCACCGTTCCAGTTTGGCCAATGGCGACTTCTCTCCTGTCAAATATATCTGTGTTTGATTGGGTGGATGGCACAGGATGAAAGAGTTAATCCCTCTTCCCGTTTGCTGTGGTCCTGATCCTAATTATCCCCTCCAAAAACTGATCTGTACACTCCTGAAAAGATTCCTGTACCTTCATCTGACTCGGTTAACATCACAAGCAGTTTAGCCCAGAAATAGGACTTATACCTCTTGTCTCTCTATGGAAAGCAGCAGTTGGGAATAAAAAAGATAATATGTGACATTTCTTCTTCTTCAGTATTTCCCAACATTAGTCCTGTTCACACATAACTACAAACAGGCAGAGGACATTTGCAACATGTCAGCAATCATATTTGTGAGCTCCAGGAAAAAGAGCAAGCATAGTGTTGAGAGAAACTAATTGGAAATGCAGAGAAATATTTGTTCCTGTCGTATTGAAACTATGGCTACAGTATTTTATTTTACTTTTTTGCTTGGCAGTTCAAGCTGCTTTATTTTTTGGCTATCAAAATTTCAGTGGTAAAACTTTTTTGCTTTTGTGTAAAATGATGTTTGATGAATTTGGATATCATAGAATCATAGAATCTTAGAGTTGGAAGGGACACCAATGGTCATCTAGTCCAACCCCCTGCAATGCAGGAATCTCTGCTGAAGCATCCATGATAGATGGCCATCCAACTTCTGCTTAAAAACCTCCAAGGAAGGAGAGTCCCCCACCTCTCTTGGAAGTCTGTTGCACTGCTGAACAGGTCTTACTCTCAAAGTTTTTCCGAATGTTTAGTTGGAATCTCCTTTCTTGTAACTTGAAGCCATTGGTTGGGGTCCTACCCTCCAGAGCAGGAGAAAACAAGCATGCTCCCTCCTCCATGTGACAGCCCTTGAGATATTTGAAGATGGCTATCATATCTCCTCCCAGTCTCCTCTTTTCCAGGCTAAACATACCCAGCTATTTCAAGCGCTCTTCATAAGACTTAGTTTCCAGACCCTTGATCATCTTGGTTGCCCTCCTCTGCACATGTTCCAATTTGTCAACATCCTTCTTAAGTTGCGGTGCCTAGAATTGGACACAGTACTCCAAGTGTGGTCTGTCTAACGCAGAATAGAGTGGTACTATGACTTCCCTTGATCTCGACACTATACTTCTGTTGATGCAGCCTAGAATAGCATTAGCTTTTTTTCCCTGCTGCTGCATCACACTGTTGACTCATGTTAAGCTTGTGGTCCACCAAGACCCCTAGATCCTTTTCACATGTACTGCAAGTAAGCCAGGTGTCCCCCATCCTAGATTTGTGCATCTGGTTCTTCCTGCCTAAGTGCAGAACCTTACATTTGTCCCTATTGAAATGCATTCTGTTAGCTTGCACCCAGTTCTCCAATCTGTTAAGGTCACTTTGAATTTTGATTCTGTCTTCTGCGGCATTACCTACTCCTCCCAGTTTGGTGTCATCTGCAAATTTGATGAGCATCCCCTCAATTCCTTCATCCAAGTCAATTATAAAGACATTGAACAACAACAGGCCCAGGACAGAACCCTGCGCCCCCCCCCCACTTCTCACTTTTTTCCAGGATGACGAGGAATGAGTACTCTTTGGGTTCAGTCACACAACCAGCTACAAATCCACCTAACAGTTACCTTGTTCAACCCACATTTTACCAGCTTCCTTGCAAGAATATCATGGGGGACTTTGTCAAAAGCCACACTGAAATCAAGATACACTATGTCCACACAGCATTTCCCTGATCCACTAAGTTTTAATTCCATCAAAAATAGAAATCAGCTTGGTCTGGCATGACTTACCGGTATTTTTGAGAAACCTATGCTGGGTCTTAATGATCACAGTATCCTTTTCTAAATGCTCACAGACCGACTGTTGAACTATCTATTCTAGGATCTTCCCTAGTATAGATGTCAAGCTCACTGGTCAGTAGTTACCTGGGTCTTCCTCCCCACCCCCTTTTGAAGATTGGAACAACATTTGCCCACCTCCAGTCTGTAGGGACTCACCTGTTCTCCAAGAATTCTCAAAGATAGTAGACAAAGGCTCTGAAATTTTAAATGTTCAGTCTGAGGAACAAGGAATGGAGGGGACTGCGGAAAGAAAATTCAGCTGATAGTAATTGGTTCTCACTCTTTGCTAGAAAGGGAGGAGGGAGAGAAATTCAGCAGATGGAGTTTTTTTTTTTTTTGTTCTCAGGTGTACCCCCCCACCCAACTCAGTTTTTGCTATTAACAGGTTGTTGCTCTTAGAAAAGGTGCTCGCACAGTTTTACGCTATTAATAATCTCGCATTTGTGACATCACTCTTCTTCCCAGGATAACACACTGTGCTTCAATTACTAGATTAGACTCTTGTGGTGCCTTTGATGGAGAGAGCCATTAAAATGGACAAAGCAGAAACGATCATTATATGAGGACCAGAGGATCAATGCGGTGCCTGGCTCTCCATTGCTGAGATGGAGGTTTCACAAAGCCTGAGCTTTGTGGGGGCAGGGAATTGTGCACAAGGGGGAATTTAGCAGCCAAGAAGATCAGCAGAAAGGTAGGGTTGCTGTGGCCAGAATGCAACCCAGAGAATGCAGCTCCCACCATTTAGTGAGGGGTGTTTCTGCCACATCCCAACTCCTCTCCAATGAAGACTAAGGGTGGTTTTGCCTCTGGGGTGCTCGAAAAATGTACCCAAATGTGTGGGGGGGAAATGTATCTTAGGATGAAATACATTCAGAAATGCATACATTGAAATAAAATATATATCTACAAGGAGATGTTGAATAAAATGCATATTTAAATAAGTACTTGAATTTTCATTACAGGTTTTCGAAATGACAAGATGAATGCAGAACCAGGGTGGAATGGATTTATGAATGAACACCAAATAAATTGAGAGGGACTAGAAATAGACCGGTACCTATATCCCTAACTAAAGTGTGAATGTTTTGTGTGAGAGACTAAGTGAAAGGGGAGAGCAGAATTGAAGCAGTTCGCAGGGAAGGGGCAGGAGAAAGTCATGTAAAGTCTTCAAGGACAGAGGCTTACCAGGCAATGCAGTGGTAAGATAAAACTCTTCCTCCTTTCCCGCTTAAACCAACAAATATGCTCTGCTTCAAGTAGTGCAGGGTTTTTTCAAGTGGTAGCCCAGAATGGAACCATGTTTCCTCACTATGCCTGACTTGGGAACATAGAATAATAGAATTGTAGAGTTGGAAGGGACCTCAAGGGTCATCTAGTCCCACCCCCTGCAATCTAGGAATCTCAGCTAAAGGCATCCATGATGGATGGCCATCCAACCTCTGCTTAAAAACCTCCAAGGAAGGAGAGTGCACAAACTCCCAAGGAAGACCGTCCCACAGTCGAACAGCTCTTACTGTCAGAAAGTAATTCCTGACATTTAGTCAGAATCTCCTTGCTTGTAACTTGAAGCAATATCATTTCAAGTTGTAGTGACCTTGCACAGGCATTGTGGGAAGAAAATCCTTAGACGTTTGAAAGATGGGCAAAAATCTATAAATATATACAAACACACTTACAGATAAATATTGGTTCTGGTACTTCATATCACTTATATTTAAAGTGAAAGATTAGAAGTGTGGTCTGCAGTGGCTCGGGTGCAAAATTGTCAGGGGCCCAAAATTTCAACACCCGGCGCTGTCCCACTACAGCTGTGCGCTTCTGTCGCTGGGTTCTGTTGAAAATTACTTCACCATGTGAACCAGGAAGTGACCTCTCCAGACAACGGAATGACTCTTCTTTTCTTATCTCTCTGGTTGCAATTTCTTGGGTGATGCAGACTCTGTTAAACAGTTGAATGCACATGCATACTCTGTCCGTTTTGCTCCCACCCACCCCTTCCGCATGGCCCCGGGTGCTGGCAAACCACACTATGCCACTGGTGCTCTGCAGGCCTCATCAGCCACCATTCTGATTTCAGCCTTCCCCTTGTGTGCTTTTGTGAACATGTAGCTTTTGTGAACATGTAGCTTCAAGAATAGCACTGGGTGGTCTCTCACCTGGCTACCATATGTCTCTCACCTGGCTACCATATGTCCTTCCTATAGGAAAATGATTCTGTCTCAGAATCCTCTGTTGCGTGTCGAGGTCCCCAAACCACCCCTCAAATAACTCACACCTCAGACAGTAATTTAGGTTTTGGTTTTTGGCATAATTTTGGCCACAACTTTATTGAAATACATGATATGTGAGTGGTTGCATAGGCATTGGTTTAGACTATCTGTCCCACTGGGGACAGAACTGACGACCGTCAGTAAAGGGAAAACACTTAGGGGAGAGAAAAGGAGGCCAGGGGTCAGACCCAATGTCTCTCCCCAAATGCTCCCAGGGGCTCTTGCGTGGCCCTGGCCCCCGACCGGGGGATATGGACAAAAGCATGGCGAGCCCCTGGATTCCTTTAATGGAATTCCCCATGCAGCAGCAGCATTGGGGGGCAGCCACAGCCAACCCTGACCCCTCCACCAACCAAATTAATAACCAATGCCTAACCGCCAACCTTACAAGTTGTGACTAATTGCTACGCAGTAGGCGAAAACCAGATGGCACCAGCCAATCGGAAAAATTCCTACCAGGCCCCTGCCCCAAAGGCAGACGGCCCCATGACAGGCATAGCAAAGTCAACACAGAGGCCTAATAAAAGGGAGAGGAAGGGCGGGAGATCCGTTGCACGCAGCAAAGAGGAACATCACAGGGCGTGCCAAAGGTTATATACTCGCTGGGCTCTCCATATCAAATTGCAGCAAATAAATCTCCCCAACAACAACCCAGGACCCAATCGGAGCTGTGGCCATCTATCCGATCCCACCCAGCACCTGAGGGGTGATCTGCTGGCTCCCACCACTCTCCATGAAGGAGAACATGCTGAATAACTTCTGATTTTTGAATGTTCGAGGACCCTGGCAGGTTATTCAGGTTGAACACTAGCTGACAACATTATTGCAGGGGACGCCAACTCTTGAACAGCTTCTCTCTCCATTCCAAGCCAAAGAAGTCGCCATTTTCTAGTGGAGAGCACACTTCTGTTTTGAATACAGGAAACAGTCCACAACAAAGTTGCCCATTTGCATTTTGTGGATCGCTTTACGGCAGGGATGGGATGTTGTTGGACCATGAGCCTCATCACCCCTGGCCATTGGCCATCCTAGCTGGGGCTGATGGGAGCTACTGTCCAATAACATCTGGAGGGCTGCAAGTTCCCCACTCCTGCTTTTCGGCAACAAAATCAGGAACAAGACTTAATTGTGGATCTATATATAGAAGCGAAGGTGTAGGGCAAGGGGAATAGCAGATGTAATTGACAATTTGAATGCACATATCATGTGAAAAGCTGTTATGTCCCGTACAAACCTATCTCTAGGACACACATTAAAACAACAACAAAAGCCAGCCACATTCTTCGTGTGATGCTTATTCTGAACTGCGGTGTTTGCCACTGCTCAAATCGCCACTGTGCCACACAGAGGAACCGTCATTAACAGAGCCTTTAATGGGAGATGTTTGTCTGAGCACCAAAGTCATTTACACTTACATAAGGTTGCCATTTACGACAAGAAGTATAATAGCATCTTTGAGCTTTTTAATTAAAAATTAATTAGGAGATTTAAGAACAAACTCATCGGGGGTTACTGTACAATGGCATGTTTACAAAATCACGCCTGGCTTCCCCCCTCCTTCCTTTCTGTTTCTGCTAAGTGTTTCAATCAATTCCGTGTCTATTAAATATAATTATGTATGATGCTTCCTCAAAATTATAATGTAGCATTTAAAGAGCAGCTGGGAAAAAAAGTCTGCTTTTAAAAAAAAAGACTTTGGAATGAGGGTAGCCATTAAAATGCAAATAGGTGCAAGGAGCAGTTTGCCGATGAGGGGGGAAAAACCCCCAACATAAACATTTTCTCCCATTAATCTTGTATTTACAATGCCTTTCTGTTAAATGCTATTTATTATCTCAGCTGTTCTGGCATTGCTATGAAACGTGATGTCAGAATCGCTCAAGTATATACATGACATACATTTTCACTTAAGATATGAATATAGTCGAGCTGAGAAGAGACAACATACACTTTGCACAATGCTATTAAGCTGAATGCTTCCCATTTATTTTACACTTCTGGTGAAAAATGTTTTTTTTTTCCTTCCCCAAGAAGGGGTGTAGCTCTGTGGTAGAAAATCTGCTTTGCAAGCAGAAGATCCCAGGTTCAGTCCCTGAGATTTGCACATACGGCTGGGAGAAACTCCTTTCTGAAACTCTGGAGAGCTTCTGCCAATCAGGGTAGACAGTATTGGGCTAGATGGACCAATGGCCTGACTCTGTATAAGGCAGGTTCCCACTTCCCTGTCATTTAAATTGCCTTTGCTCTCAACTGCCCTGTGTGCCAACTTCTTGTAGTCAGATCTGATTGGCTGCAGAGCTCTGTGATGTCAGCCCCCAGTTAGTGGCGTCACCCTCATTAGCAACTCCAGAAGGAAACGGCAGCAGACACAGACAGGGGAAACAACAACAACAACAACAACAACAACAACAACAACAACAACAACAACAATTTATTTATACTCCGCCCATCTGGCTGGGTTTTCCCCAGCCACTCTGTGTGACTTCCAGCACATATAAAAACATAATACAACATCAAACATAAAAAAACCTTCCTGATTAAAACTACTGATTAAAAACTACTGGTACTGAAGCAATCCAGCCAAGAGGAATGATGGAACAGGGTCAGAAACAAGGCGGACATTAACAAAATTTAAGGGTTTGTTGCTAGCCAAGAGGGGATAAGGAATTCTACACTTCTGAAATAGCTAGTTCTTCTTTGGAATCCAGAATCAGAGGATATTCAATTCAACTCCTAAATTAGGGAAACTTTGGCCCTCCAGATATGGCAGGGTGACTCTTAACATCACCAAGGAACATTAGTCATGTTGCCAAGTGCTGGCGATAACCTTAGGAACTGCCTGGACCCATGCCAGCCCACCTGTACGCTAAGATCTATGTTTGAGGCACTGTGGAGATGCCTGCTGGTGCAACGTTTTCAGCTGGTGGGCACAAGGAGCAAGGCCTTTTTCGTGGTGGCCCCCATTTATAGAAAGCGATTCCCAGGGAAGTATGCTTTTGAATACCAGCTGCTGGAAAACCACAGGAAGGGTGAGTGCTCCTGCTTGGCTCCTGCTTGCCAGTTTACCTCAGGCATCTGGTTGGCCTCTGTGAGAACAGGATGCTGGACTAAATGAGTCTCTAAAAGGTCTCTGTTCCCCTCACAGAGCTACCGTTTCCAGAGTCCCCGGTGAAAAGAGATTGATTGTGAAACCACTCTGGGAATCTGAGGTCTGCGGGGGGAACAGGGGTCTCACAGCAACTCTCAGCACCCTTAGCAAACCACAGCTCCCAGAATCCCCAGGATTGTGGGAATCCATGACTGTGCAAAGTGGTATCAAAATGCTTTAAAAGTGTGGAGTGAATGTGGTTTAAATGATACAGTCAATAACAGCCACATTCAGTAACATGGGAATTGCGAGGATTAAAGTATGTACATCTGCATCTTGGTTCTGGCTTAACAGCTGGAACTTTTCTTTTCCGTTCAAGAGACATATTCATTAGCATTCCTTGAGAAACTCTGTAGTCTATCGTATATATTGACTTTTTGATGCATTCATTGTGGTTTCTTCCAACATGTTGACTTCCTTTACAGAGCAGACATTTGAAAGCTTGTCAGTGTGTGACTATATATCACTGGCTTGGGTGCCGAGGAAATGCATCAATTTAGCAAGTTTTGTCTTTTACTAAGAATGAATTGGCTTTCAGTGTTGGCTGCTTGAGTTTATTCACAGTCACAGGAACATATTTTTTTTTTACTGTCCCCCCCTTTTTTGGGTGGGGGCAAGCATAATTCAAGCTTTTCTGAAACCCACAGGCAACAGAAATGCTTTTAAAATGATAGTAGGCGTCAAAACAACCCAGACAGAAAGTTTGGTTTTTGTTTCTTCTCCGACTGGGCAGTATTTGAAATAGAGCCATGGCTGAAGTAGGAACATGAAAGGAAATCAGCTGTGGAAATGAAAAGGGACCTTTCTATCAACATGGACAAGATGGAAGATCGTTTCCGAGCACAATTCAAAGTGTTGGTGCTGACCTTTAAAGCCCTAAACGGCCTCGGTCCTGTATACCTGAAGGAGCGTCTCCACCCCCATCGTTCAGCCCAGACACTGAGATCCAGCGCCGAGGGCCTTCTGGCGGTTCCCTCATTGCGAGAAGTGAGGTTACAGGGAACCAGACAGAGGGCCTTCTCGGTAGTGGCGCCCTCCCTGTGGAACATCCTTCCAGCAGATGTCAAGGAAATAAGCAGCTATCCTATTTTTAAAATACATCTGAAGGCAGCCCTGTTTAGGGAAGTTTTTAATATTTAATGCTGTACTGTTTTAACATTTGACTGGAAACCGCCCAGAGTGGCTGAGGAAACTCGGCCAGATGGGCGGGGTAAAAATAATATATTATTATTATTATTATTATTATTATTATTATTATTATGGAAGATCATGATTGAAAATGATAACGAACCACACTGGGGTCAAAGTGCCTTGACATTTATTTCATTTCGAGTGCCATTTGGAAATCTGCACTCCTGTTTCTCATGTAAGTGGGCAACGTCAGCCATACCTCTCTCTCTCTCTCTCTCTCATTTCCCCCTCTCTCATAACGTTAGAAGTTGTGGACATGGATATTAGGATACATGGATAGCCTTAGAAGAGAGAGGAGGTAGTAGGGAAGGTATTGTTAGATTAGTAATGTGTAAATTTAATTATTGGATCATAAAAAATTAAGATTAGTACTTTTTGTATGATTATGTGAGGGAAAATGATTTGGGAATGTTAGAAGATAGTGGTTGGGTATATTTTATTTTAATATGTTAAGAACTTTGATAAGGAAAATTGCCAGAGATGATATAAAATGAAAATCAGAAAGGAGGGACTTTGGGGAATTCCATTCAAGATGAATACTAAAATAAGGATTAAGAAACATAATTATTTGTTTGTTGTGTTGTTGTTTTGTATGTTTTTAAAATTAGAAAATGAATAAAAAAAATTGAAAAAAAAGAAGAAGTTGTGGACATCCAATGTTGGAAGATTCGGGACAGAAAAAAAGGAAAAGTAAGCATGCAGTGCCGTATTTTTCGCTCTATAACGCGCACTTTTTCCCTCCTAAAAAGGAAGGGGAAAAGTCTGTGCGCGTTATGGAGCGAAGCCGCCAGTGTGGGAGGAGCGGAGGACGAGAAAGCAGCCCGCATTCAGGCTGCTTTCCCGTCCTCCGTGGCCACCGCCAGCGGGGGAGGAGCGGAGGATGAGAAAGCAGCCTGAATTCAGGCTGCTTTTCCGTTCTCCGTCGCCCCTGCCAGCGGGGGGAACAGCGGAGGACGAGAAAGCAGCCCGCATTCAGGCTGCTTTCCCGTCCTCCGTGGCCACCGCCAGCGGGGGAACAGCGGAGGACGAGAAAGCAGCCTGAATTCAGGCTGCTTTCCCGTCCTCCGTGGCCACCGCCAGCGGGGGGAACAGCGGAGGACGAGAAAGCAGCCTGAATTCAGGCTGCTTTCCCGTCCTCCGTGGCCACCGCCAGCGGGGGAACAGCGGAGGACGAGAAAGCAGCCTGAATTCAGGCTGCTTTCCCGTCCTCCGTGGCCACCGCCAGCGGGGGGAACAGCGGAGGACGAGAAAGCAGCCTGAATTCAGGCTGTTTTCCCGTCCTCCGTGGCCACCGCCAGCGGGGGAGGAGCGGAGGACGAGAAAGCAGCCTGAATTCAGGCTGCTTTTTCGTTCTCCGTCGCCCCTGCCAGCGGGGGAACAGCGGAGGACGAGAAAGCAGCCTGAATTCAGGCTGCTTTTCCGTCCTCCGTGGCCACCGCCAGCGGGGGAACAGCGGAGGACGAGAAAGCAGCCTGAATTCAGGCTGCTTTCCCGTCCTCCGTGGCCACCGCCAGCGGGGGAGGAGCGGAGGACGAGAAAGCAGCCTGAATTCAGGCTGCTTTTCCGTTCTCCGTCGCCCCTGCCAGCGGGGGAGGAGCGGAGGACGAGAAAGCAGCCCGCATTCAGGCTGCTTTCCCGTCCTCCGTGGCCACCGCTAGCGGGGGAGGAGGAAAATTTTTTCCCTGGTTTTCCTCCTCTAAAAACGAGGTGCGCGTTATGGTCCGGGGCGCATTATGGAGCGAAAAATACGGTAGTTATGGAGCTCATTTCCACAGGAGGCCACCGACTGGATGGCTTTAAAAGAGCATTAGACCATTTCATGGAGGATAAAGCGAGTTCTCCTTCATGGAGAGCACGGGTTGCGGTGGGGGCTAACAAGGCACCCCTCTGTTGCTGGGCGGGATCGGATAGATGGCCAAGGCATGTGATTGGGTTCTGTGGGTTGTTGGGGAGAATTTTATGTTGCAATGTTTGATGGACAGCCCAGAGGCTACATATTGCACGCAGCGTGAGCCCCTCTTTGCTGCGTGCATTGGATCACCCTCCCTCCCTCCCTCCCTCCCTCCCTATAACTTAGGCTTGTGAGTTGACCTTGCTATGCCTGTCATGGGGTCGTCTGCTTTTGGGGCAGGGGCCTGGTAGGAATTTTTCCATCTGGCTGATTGGCTGGTGCCATCTGGTTTTCGCCTACTGCGTAGCAATTAGTCACAACTTGTAAGGTTGCGGTTAGGCATTGGTTATTAAATTGGTTGGTGGAGGGGTAAGGATTGGCTGTGCCTGCCCCTCCAATGCTGCTGCTCGTGCATCGGAACACCCGCCCACCTCTCCCTATTTTTAGGGTATTTTGCGATTGACCTTGCTATGCCGTCGTCTGTCGTCTGTCATTGGGACAGGGGCATGGCAGGAATTTTTCCCACTTGGCTGATTGGCTTTTGCCATTTGGGTTTTGCCTGCCATGTAGCAAATCACCACAACTTGTAAGGTTGCGGATAGGCACTGGTTCAGGTGATAGGGATGGGAGAACGGCCTCGCCATCCCTATGTGAAGGGTATTCCGTTAAAGAAATCCAGGGACTCTACGTGGTTTGGTCAACCCCCGAGAGGGGGTTGTGCCCATGCCTGAGTCCAGGGGAGCACCTGCGGGGTTAACAGAGTCTGTTCCCGGGCTTTTCACCTATCTCAGGTGTTCACCCTTGGCCTATGATAGAGCTCTGGGTCAGCGCTACCTGCAACGGTGTAGGGAGCTAGTCGAATCAGAGCCTATGCAACCACTCACTTTTCTGTAATCAATAAAGTTGTGGCCTAAATTCTGCCAAAAACCAAAACTAAAATTTGAGTCAAATGTGTGTTTATTTAGGGGGGAGGTCTCATGGTCTGAACACGCAATAAGGATAAGGATATAGAAAGGTGATAGTCTGAGTGCACAGGTGCTGAACTATTTCAGGCTCCAAAACTAAGATCCAACACCTTAAATTGAGCTTGGAAATAAAAGGATACTATTGCAGGGTAAAAAAAAAAAAAATTACCAGACTAATACAGTCTGATGACTCAGTTCCAACAAGCTGTCTGGTGGAAGCTGGGGTGGGTGTGACTCACCTTGGATTGCTTCATTAATTATCTTGGGGAATATATATTTTTCAGAGTCAATGTGAGGGCTTGGAAAATTTACCCCTCTCCCCCACTCCCAGAAGTCTACCACCAGCCCTGAAACATGCCCGTCCCTTTATCTCATCTTATGAAAGTAGACAAGTTTGGCAGAACAAGCAGTATAGAGAGGGAATGGTCCCCACCCCCTTCTCTGATTCAGAGAATCAGCTATGTTGATTAGCCGCATGCTGGAGAATTACAGCGCCTGCTGTGGCTGTAGAGACCGATATGGGAGAGACATGTTTTGTTGCAGCTGGGGAAGATGAAGGTATCCGGTTGTGCTGCTGCAGATGCACCATGGCATTTCTTCTCTCTGCGCTCTTCCCAGCGATCATTTCTCTTCTGGTCAATGCTTTGGATACATGACTTGGCTGTCTGTCTCCAGACACTGCGGCCATCTGCAGGGGACTCCCACATGGCAGGGTTGATGTTGCCAGTCTTCATGTCAGATTTGCAGGCATCTTTGTAGCGCCCGGTGCCTGAAGCCGGCTCTCCACAGAGCACACCCTTGGGGATCTTGCCATCTTCCATTCTGTGGACAGGACCAAGCCCAGTGTAGATGTCACTGAGACAGAAGTACAAGCATGCTGGGAATGTGGGCTTTTGAGAGCACATCACTGAGACTCTGGACTCAGCTACATTAGCCATGTTACAACGCTATAACTGCATTATAAACATGCAACACCAGATGGCGCTGTAGAGCACAAAACTTTGTCGATGTGATTTTACATAGAGTTTTTTCTTTTGTTATAATGATTTATGACTTATTTATAGCGTCTCCCCCCCCTGTGTAGATCCAGCCCCCTATCCTGCCATGTGATGCCCAAAATCTTTCTGAAAACAGAAAGGCTAAAACGGCAGCAGTATCATAAATAAGAACAATTTGCTGGGCTAAAAAAACTCAGGGAAATAAAGGCCCGGGAAGAGGGTAGGTCCTTTGCCTGTCACCCAAATATAAAAAAAGAGGAATCAGGCATACCTCTTTGGAGGATCAGGTCCATAAATGGAACACCAAGACTAAGAAGGCCCTGTCCCAAATTGCCACCAAGCTTTGCCTCAGTTGACCAAGACACTCTGTTGAATATATTAACCAATACTTATGCATATACAGGCACAGTTAGTCTTTCAGGTACCTTGACTGTAAGCTGTAAAGGGCTTTAAAGCAGTGCTCCCCAACCTTTTTATCGCCGCGGATCGGTCAACGTTTGATAATTTTACTGCGGCCCGCTGAGGGGGGGGGGAACATTGATTGTTTATATTTTAGATGTTTTGATGTAATAATTTTAATTTAATTGTATTTAAACATGCCTTCAAAATAAAATACAGTTACACCAAAAAATGAATATAAAGTGATTTAACATTTTAACACCACAGTAAATAAAATGGAAATAATTTAATGTTCCTTGGGCGGCCCGGTACCATTTGATTCACAGACCGGTACCGGGCCGCAGCCCGGGGGTTGAGGACCACTGCTTTAAAGGGCAAAACCAGCACTTTGAACTAGGGATGAATGGGGGTGGGACAGATTCATTCCCTATACCCCATCTGTACTATACATGTAAATCAAAACTTTAAACAACCCGGGCTTACCGCAAAGTATCCTGGAAGCTGTCTTTTGATAATGGTTCTGAGAGGAAATCCCAGTTCCACTCTCAGAGTTACAATTCCCACAGTGGTTTAGCTATCAGTCTCTTCTGGAAAGTGTAGCTTTTGAGAGGAATCTTAACAACTCTTAGCACCCTTTGCAAATTACCACTCCCAGGATTCCTTAGGGGAAGCTATGACTGTTTAAAGTGGCATTATGTGATTTGAAATGTATAGTGCAGGGGTCAGCAAGGTTTATCTTGCCTGGGCCGGAACGGTCCAGTGGAGATCCCTCCATGGGCCGGATTGCATGCGCCCCCATGGTTTCCAGCACCATGAAAGTGAGTCCCTGTGCCGCGCCATGCCAGTTTAGCGCAGCGCACAAACGGGCAACTCAGTTCGGGGGAGGCTCAGGGGGCGGTCAAACGACCTGCGGGCTGCTTCCAGCCCATGGGCCTTAGATTGCTGACCCCTGGCATAGTGCAAATGGCGCCCTAATATGAACCGACCTAATTTGCAGTTACCTGACTACCGGTAATATATCAGGGTTAGGGAACATGTGGCTTTCTAGATGTGGCTAGACTACAGCTCCCTGACTATTGACTATTTTTATCTGAGGCTGATGGGAGTTTGAGTCGGACAACATCTGTTGTTGAGTCAGACAACAAGTTCCCCAACCCTGTGACATTTCTCTGATAATTGTGATACAGTTCTTCCACCAAAACACACACACAAAGCATTGAATAGGGAACCAAGCACCCGAACATGCTTAATTGGTGAAAATAATGTGAAAATATTACTTATAGGGAAAAGACAAGTGTACTTAGTTAGTGAAAATAATGTAAAAATAAATTATAATAGGTAAATATGCACACATAAATGCTTAATAATAATAATAATAATATAAGATGAATTATATTAAATTGAAAAATTCGCATCTTAAGCAAAATTGCATAAAAATCCATGTATTAAGTGAAATGCACACAGAGATGTGGGTCATTCTCTTTTAATTGCTAACTGCTTTGGAAATGGGGGGAACTGAATGTAAGTTGGGGGGGGGATGATAAATTGAGAGGAATTGCAACTAACAGATTCCTCAATGCCTATTTTGAAGTGGGCCTGGACATGGGCTGCGAGTCAGTGTAACTGGTGTAGCTTCACTGGGAATCATCTAATGTCCAGCAAGGCAAAGGGACAAGCAGTATAACAAGAGCAGCAGCAGAAATAATAATGATAATGATAATGATAATTTTATTATTTATACCCCACCCATCTGACTGGTTGAGTGTAAAGGCCCAGGAACTCTGGGATCCAATTTTGGAACAGACAGGAAAAGACACCCTTCCAATGGATTTTCTAGAACCAAATTAGCTCACGTCATCTTGCTGTTGGGGCGCTTTTAAATATCCTGCTTTCCTAATTATATAAACCTGGACAATAGCCAGCGCCATTGTGCTTCTGCTGTAAGAATCTCTTTAAAAGCCACTTGAACATAGTTCACCCTGCAGGACAAATCATTGGCATAATCTCCATGCATCTCTCAGCAAATGTGAGGCTTTGTCTTTGAAGGAGCTTCTGTTGCAGGGCTCAGCCTTTAAGAGTCCCTCTTTCCACTTAGAAACGCATTCCGGCCAAAGGTTAATTAAGCCAAAAAGGTCTAAGTCAGAGTGTGCAGTGACCTCATAAAAGATAATTAAGAGATATGCATGAAAACACTGTAAAGCAAATAATAAAACCAATGAGAGAACCAAATGAAAAAAAAAGATTTAAAAATGAGCACAGGGAAAATGACCACAGAAGGAAAGATTCAATAGGTTCTTTTGTAATGGTTTCACAAGGATCACAACTAGATGCTATAGAGCAGTGTTCCCCAACCTTGGGCCTCCAGCTGTTTTTGGACTACAACTCCCATCATCCCTCGCTAGCAAGACCAGTGGTCAGGGATGATGGGAATTGTAGTCCGAAAACAGCTGGAGGCCCAAGGCTGGGGAAAACTGCTATAGAGGATGGAGCTGCTGCAGAAAGTAGGAAACCTGCATTTCCATTCCACTTCATAACATCTGGTTATTCAAAACAAGTGACGTGAAAGGAAGGGCCATAGCTCAGGGGTAGAGCATCTGGCTTGGATGCCGAAAGTCACCGGTTCAATCCCCAGCATCTCTAAATACGACCGGGAAACAGTGACACTATCTTCTCAAGATGATTGAGGGGACCTGGCGCAACACCCTGAGGCCATGCGTGAAACGTCATGAGGATCCAGGGGGTGGAGCCGAAAGCTCTCTGAAGATTGAGAGGGACTTCCCCCCTAAGTAGGACATTCAGAGGATGGTTTTAATTAAGTTAACAAGTAAAACCAATTATACTGTTGTGGAGGGGGGAGCCTACAGGTTTTAAAAGATGAAAGGAGAAGTATATTTTTACTGATGGTAGTTTGGTTTTCTTACATAATAATGCATTATGTATTTATGAAGCAGAAATAGAAGAACAATTTCCCCCACAATGCTAAGCCATTGTTTTTATATATATACAGCAGCTTCAATAAAGAGAAAAATACCGAATGAAATAAGATTCCTCGTGTTTACCTCTCTCTATTTGGCCTTAGCTACTGATCAAACATTAAAAACTTAATTAGGCTTCAGATGAGCCGTAAATAAGAGAGACAGGGGAGGGGGAAATAAAGAAATGGCTTTTCAAACTGAAGCTAATCTTTATGTTCCTACTCAGGCCACTATGAAAGGGAGCAAAGAGGAAAGGCATAGATGGTTATCCCAACAATGAAATCCTATTAAACATGAGGCAGAGCAAATGCACACTATTTCACCTCAACACTGAAAGCTGCTATCTCTTTCTGTCACCATGCTGGGCAGATGGGAATTGGAATCCAACAACAACTGGAAGGCCACAGTTTCCCATTCCTATTCTAGTGTCAGCCTTCAGTGACCTACATTGGCTCCCAGTACGTTTCCGAGCACAATTCAAAGTGTTGGTGCTGACCTTTGAAGCCCTAAACGGCCTCGGTCCTGTATACCTGAAGGAGCATCTCCACCCCCATCGTTCTGCCCGGACACTGAGGTCCAGTGCCGAGGGCCTTCTGGCGGTTCCCTCACTGTGAGAAGCCAAGTTACAGGGAACCAGGCAGAGGGCCTTCTCGGTAATGGCACCCGCCCTGTGGAACACCCTCCCACCAGATGTCAAAGAGAAAAACAACTACCAGACTTTTAGGAGACAGCTTAAGGCAGCTCTGTTTAGGGAAGCTTTTAATGTTTAATAGATTATTGTGTTTTAATGTTCTGTTGGAAGCCGCCCAGATTGGCTGGGGAAACCTGGCCAGATGAGCGGGGTATAAATAATAAATTATTATTATTATTATTATTATTATTATTATTATTATTATATGGCATGCTTTCGAACTTCTCAGTTGGCAGGAGCTGGGACAGAGCAACGGGAGCTCACCCCATCGCGGGGATTTGAACCGCCCACCTTCCAATCGGCAAGCCCAAGAGGCTCAGTGGTTTAGACCACAGCGCCACCCACGTCCCTACTAAGCTGTACTATCTCACCACTCACCAACAAAAAAATTCAAAATACCCTTAAAGGGATTAGAGCCCTCTTTTCCTTTGCATCTGGTCACCTGGTTTCCAAAAGGCAGTGACTGCATGTTTTGCACTCTCCCATGACTTGCAACTGATGTATTGAATCTGACAACTTTCTGCCCACTTTGTCCCTCTGTTTTATTCTCCAGATTAAGTAGCTATAAAGATCTATCAGAATATTTTCAAATGGAATGCCAACCCAGGGAGTGTACCCTGACTTGACTCTGTGCCATCAAACTTTAATATCGCTGTGGTTACTGGGTCTCCCCAAGTAGCAAATGCATTGCTCATCTCTTTCATCTACCATTTTGAGCCCATCTGTCATTTGCATATCAATTCTATAGTGCTATTACCAGACAGGAAGACATCAGATGAAAAATTTCATGCGGCTGTCAAGACCCTAGTGAAGTCTTCTGGACTTCAAAGGGGGAGATTTAATTGAACCTACTTTACATTTTCTTCCCGCCTCCTCCCCTTTTTTTTGGTGCTGTAAGAAACTAGAACCCAATGGGCAAAAAGGAGAGCCTCAGCACTCATGTTCTAACATTAGTCGCAGACGATTATAAGCTTATACAATTTTCTTTGCAATCTTTCCAAATGCAAACTACATGCAAGTAAGAAGTCACAGAAGAATGTACATCAATGGCACTGTGTCTTCCTTCAGCATTTGAATATTTAGAAACTACTTATACATCCACAGGTGAGAAGAACGAACCAGGTTTTCTGGTTGAAAATCTGGATTTCAGAGTTTAGGCGAGAGAATTCTGCAGATGTGCCATTGAAATATCTCCTCAGAATTGCACAGTTTGGACAATGTCTCTCAAGAACATAAGATGAGCCCTGCTGGATCTAACCAAAGGTTTACCTAGTCCAGCATTCTATGGTTGACCAGATGCCTATGGGAACCCTACAACCTTGGTCCTGAACCAGGGTACCTGTCCAAGGACCTGATCTAGCCTTAAGTTTCTGCACTCTTCCAAAACACATATATACAAGTCTCCCTCTTGTTTCAGCCATCACTTTCCCTTGGTGGTGAACATCATCATCATCATCATCATCATCATCATCATCATTTTTTATTTGTACCCTGCCCTCCCTGGCCAGAGCTGGGCTCAGAGCGGCTAACATCATATAAATGATACAATATGCATAAAAACAAGCAATTAGTCGATTAAAATGCATCCCAAAATTAATTCAAATAAATTAAAATTAAAGTTAAAACTGGACAAATGACAATCCTCAGGTTAAAATTGAAGGCGGTTACTAACTGTTTCCACTGATAATATAAGAACCTGTGAGCGGGCTGGGAAACCTCCTTCGTGCTTGTTCTTATACAAAGAGAAAATGAGTCAGACTGAAACCTGATCAAAGGCCTGGCGGAACAGCTCTGTCTTGCAGGCCCTGCGGGAGGATGTCAAATCTCGCAGGGCCCTGGTCTCTTGTGAGAGAACGTTCCACCAGGCCGGGGCAGCACAGGTATTTGGAATGCATGCAGGTAACACTGAACTCTCTGCCACTCACATGAATTTCCAGCACATTAGTGTATTGCCAGTATATAATCTGGCCAGTATATAATCTGCAAGGGACCCAGGTGGCGCTGTGGGTTAAACCACAGAGCCTAGGGCTTGCTGATCAGAAGGTCGGCGGTTCGAATCCCTGTGACGGGGTGAGCTCCCGTTGCTCGGTCCCAGCTCCTGCCAACTTACCGGTAGCAGTTCGAAAGCACGTCAAAGTGCAAGTAGATAAATAGGAACCGCTCTGGCGGGAAGGTAAATGGTGTTTCTGTGTGCTGCTCTGGTTCGCCAGAAGCGGCTTTGTCATGCTGGCCACATGACCTGGAAGCTGTACACCGGCTCCCTCGGCCAATGATGTGAGATGAGTGCCGCAACCCCAGAGTCGGACACGACTGGACCAAATGGTCAGGGGTCCCTTTACCTTTACCTTTACCTATACAGTAAAAACTTTGATGACCATGTTCTAGAAAAGCAGAGCTAGAATCTGAACCCTAGCACCACAAATTCTGAAATTCTGTTCACTGTGCTACAATTAGGGCACATTTGCTGATCTTTGGAGCATCAATGTTCTTTGACGGTTTTGGTTGAGCAGAAACTACCAAATTTACCTCAAATGTTGCTTTAGGTGAAATTTAATGGCTATTCAGTCACACACAAACACACACGTTTTATTAGGACCCTTTGGACTGTCCTCAACTTTTCTCAGATGTTTTGCCCAAATCATCTTGGGCTGTATCCAATGTTCTCTGTCTGCTAGCAGATGGGTAAGTTTTAATGTTTCGTGACAGAACAGTTGCACTAGTGGAATCTCATTGCACAACAGATCATGTTTGTCACAGATGACAAATTCCCCAACAACCTGCTTAGGCATTGTCTTGCACAACAGCATTCCACTGCTGCAAAACATTTCACCCAGGCATAGGCAAACTCGGCCCTCCAGCTGTTTTGGGACTACCATTCCCATCATCCCTGTCCTGTTAGCTAGGGATGATGGGTGTTGTAGTCCCAAAACAGCTGGAGGGCCGAGTTTGCCTATGCCTGTGATTTTAACTTAGTGCTACATTGGATACAACTCCTTGGATTTCGCTACCAGCAGAAATTGGCGGCAACAGACTAAAATATGCATGATTTGTCACCTAAATTCTACCTAGCCCATGATTCACTTTTCCTGCGCCCTTTTAGTCCTAAAGCCTAAGCTTCTCTTCATCTACAGCAGAGTGAGGGTGTGATCTGGGCAGTCAAAAAAATTAGCATGCCTGACCTTCCAAAGCAGCTTTATTCATTTTCCCTTTGAGCCTCTGTGTTGCTAAAAATTACTTCAAGGACACGAAGTTTCTCGTACTGAACAGACTTCTTGATAGGAAACTTTGCAGCAAAAGAAAAGGGGACTTGAAAGGAAGTTAGTAAAGTTCTGTGCTGTGACCTGCAAGGCTTATTTAAAAGCAAGGAGCATAATTAGAGAGGATAATGACAGGAGATGCAGGGCCTTGCACTATCTTCACTGACGTTCATTCTTTAACTCTCATGTCATGCCTTAGCTTTGCAAGATGATTTGGATCAATTAAACGGGTGCTTCCCCTGCTGCCTACATTGTGAAGGAGAGCTTCTAAAGGAGCTTGGTTTGCACTGATCATAGCAGCTATTATATTCCGTCCTCAGATTCCGAACCTGCGGGGTCCGGGATGCTTTTAAGAGGTAAAATATTGCTCGTGTTGATCACTTCAACACGGAACTTTGAAGCCTTCTCTACAATAATAAGAAAAAGCCAACGCGCCGCCTTGAAGCAGGCGATTTACAGCAGCAGTTAAAAAGGAACCGTTTCAGAGCAAGTCACTGAACTTTAATTTGGTGATGGAAGGCTAGATCAAGGAGGGCAGGTTGAAGCCTGATTTTGTCTATGAATTACACATCCTCATCTGTCTGGAAAGGGCTGTGGCCGGTGCTTTTGAGCTCAGCAAAGGATTTAGGTCACATTTCTCTCACAGCATCAGGCACTGCCACAGATCATATTCATCCCCTCCTATTTTTTTTTTTTTTTTGGTCTTTTCCCTCATCCTCTGTTGTAACTTCCCCAGAGTGGGAAGGGCCTTTGCTCACTTGCAGAGCACCTGCCTTAAAAACAGAATGTCAGGAGCCAGTGTGGTGTAGTGGTTAAGAGCGGTAGACTCGTAATCTGGTGAACCGGGTTCGCGTCTCCGCTCCTCCACATGCAGCTGCTGGGTGACCTTGAGCTAGTCACACTTCTCTGAAGTCTCTCAGCCCCACTCACCTCACAGAGTGTTTGTTGTGGGGAAGGAAGGGAAAGGAGACTGTTATCCGCTTTGAGACTCCTTCAGGTAGTGATAAAGCGGGATATCAAATCCAAACTTCTTCTTCTCTTCTTCTAGGGTTTAATCCCTTGCATCTCCAGGGAGGACTGAGGACTGGAAGTAAACCCTGCATGAAATCCTGAAGGGCCAGTACCAAGCAATGCAGACAATACTGAACTAGAAGAAGCAACGGTCTGACTCAGTATAAGACATAAATACTGGCACCCTCTAGATGTTTGACTGCAGTTCCCATCAGTGTGAACAACTATGGCCAATGGCCAGAAATGACTGGACTTGTAGTCCAAAATCATATGGAGGCCGCTGAGGTTGGGGAAGGCTAGGAATATAAAGCTGCTTGTGAGATGGGGAAGAAAAAAACTCCCCCCCATTGTTTTTGAAATATGTGCACTGATGGTTGGTTTGGTGGGAGTATTCCATGACTTCTTCTTTTTTAAAATAATAATAATAATTTATATTCAGCGTTGAACACATTTTTAATTTTTTTTAAATTTTATTAAACTTTATTCATGTTTAACAATTTCACAACAGAATTAAAACATTCCAATTTCAACTATTTAGGAAGAAACATTCAATACTTAAATATAAGAAAAAGAAAAAAAACACCACCCAATAATAATAATACTAAAGAAAAAACAACGAAAAAAAGAAAGAGAAAGAAAAATGGGGAAAAAGGAAAACAGAAAAAAACATCAAAAGCAAAACAGAAAAAAACACTATATATATATATATATATATATATATATATATATATATATATATATATAAATATATATATATCCGTATATATACCTCTTCCAATGCAAAGGATATACTGCTTAGATCTAACTATACATTATCACATTACTTATCTTAACAACAGTTCTCCTTGCCTTGCTGCAGTACCAAAAATATGAACCGAGTGTTGACTTCCCCCTGCCCAACTCCCCCCCCCCCATTGTTTTTGAAATATGTGCACTGATGGTTGGTTTGGTGGGAGTATTCCATGACTTCAACAGTCATGGAGAATTCTAGGAACTGCATTGTTTATGGCTGCTAAGAATTGTTGCTCTGTGAGGTCAGCATCCTTAACAAGCTACAGTTCCGAGGGTTCTTTGGGGGGAAGCTATGAATGTCGAATTGTTATTCGAGTGCTATAGAGCTATGATGTGTACGTCAACATAACAGCCGGACACTTTACACAGGCCATGGGCAAATGAAGGAGGAAGGATTTGCTCTTTGACTTATGAGAATTTGGTCTTGCTTTCATGCATCTCAACCCTGGAAGCTTCAGATTTGTGAGAAGATGGATTATTATGTCAAAGTGAACTGCAGGCTCAGTGGCAAGTGAGAACAGGGCTTGATTGTTTGGAAAGATCTAAGTGGTCAACAGTTTTTTTAAATGTGGTGTCTTATGTAAGAGGTGGTCTTTTATTAAGAAAGAATAAAACATATTAGCAAGCAGCAGAGGTCAGTCAACGAACTCACTATCTGCCTCTTGGACAATGCTGTTTCTTGCCAGACATCATTTTTTTATACTAATGACAGCATTGCTGAATGTTTGTTTCCTAACTTCTCCCTCACTTTGCATGAAAATTTGCATTCACCTATCATGAAGTCCAAGAACAATAATTACAAATAAATAAATCTGCAGGTGTCACCTTGTTAGAACGTGATCATTATAGTTTGCTTTAATGATCTCCCTGCATGGGTTCTCTGACTTGCTTTCAGAGATTCACTCGATGCTATGAGACTCAATTAAAACAAATTTGACTAGCTGTCCAAACCACTTTGAAATCACATCATAATTTGATACTGTTGATTTGACATCTGACCTTGCTGGAGTGGTTTGCCAAGTTTTGCATGCTGGAGGAAAAAAGAAAGAAAGCACAATTTGTTAGATTGCTCAAGAAGGTGGAACAGGCCAAATGAGTGAAATAGTCTTCCGTATTGCAGGAGGGGCGGATATTTTCAGTATATAAATGTCAAGAATTTTCCCCATGGATCAGAGGACAATAACAAAAGTATGTAAGATCCATTGAAACTATGAAATATAGTGCTTAGAGAACTTCTTTTATAGGGTTTGGACTCTCCTTCCTTGGAGGTTTCCCAGCAGAGGTTGGGCCATCTGTCTTGTATGATCTAGCTGAGTTTCCTGCATTGCAGGGGGTTGGACTAGATGACGCTCGGGGTCCCTTCCAACTCTACAATTCTACGATTCTATGATATAGCATCTAAATTTATAAATCATCATCATCAACATCATTATTTATTTAGATGGTTTACATACAAGTCACAGGGCAGTTTGCAACAGAATCAAGTAAGATAAGAAGGAACACACAAAATCCATACAATCCATAAAACAACACAGTCCTGAAGATATACAACAGTATGTGTTCAGCTTCATTGAATGTGTCACCTTCAGAGTGAACATGAAACTAGATGGAGGGTTGCATCCAATGTAGTGCTAGGTAACTTGTTCCATTAACACAATGATTTACACAATGGTATTCCCCATCTCTCCACACACACACCCAACCTCACATAGTATATTTGGGGAAGGTGCATGGGAGGGGAAAAAATCAGAGCGGAGGGGGCAGAGTTCTGTTGTGCGAGCATAAATCTTTGCACTAATAGAACAATTGTATTGGATATTGGCCAGACAATGTAGCTGGCCAGACTAGGGAGACATTGGTTCTATTAAGACATAAAGCTCTCTATATGGCCTTGGGTAATTAGTCTGCCTCAGAGCATTGTTGGAGATTCATTCCCCGTGTGCAGTCATGGGTTTGTTGTCTATCACATGACTGGGTATGTGTTTTGATTCCACAGAATGGGATGTGACGAAGACAGGATGTTTGTCTTACTGTGTTTCCTGAAGTGGGACTATTGTCCTTTGTTCTTTCTCCTTTGCTGTCTGATGCTAGAGAGAGAGGGAACCATGTTGTAGTGCTCCATGTGTGTTTATATGTAAATAAAGTAGATTAGCCAAAATGCTGAGTTGCTGAGTTCTATTACGCAACTGCGCAAACCTCTGCAGATCCGTTAGCGTGCTGATGTCTTCTGGCATCAGTCACTGTGATGTCCGGGCTGAGGAATGACTTTGAAGCTCCCGAACGATCGCCCAGGAGGGAGGGAACATGCCAGTCAGGCATGTGTCTCTGCCAAGGTTCTACTCGTGTGTAGGACATCCTGACAACTATAATACCACAGGGTTGTGGTGAAGATTTCGAAAAGGGAGAAACCACGTACCCTTAACAACTTGAAGGAAGGAGAGAGAGAGAGAGAGAGAGAGAGAGAGTGTAATAAAGCCTAAAATATTGAGAGAATCTTTGATTAAATCTTATTCAGAAGCAAAAATCTGCTGTTCGACTGGTTGCCAATGTAGAAAGAACGTAATGCAGAAAGTAAAGTAAAAAAGAACCAAAACTCCATTGATGTTGTGTCAAGCTGTGTCAATGATGTGATGTGTGTGAAAGCCTCTTAGTGTGGTGCAAAATAATAGTCCCTTCAAGAAAATGTAAAATGAATGAGATGTGTCACAGTATGCCGCCATTGTCTTGAAATAAAAAATAAAAATAAAATCAGCGGTAGGTATTAAAAGTGTCAGAAGTGAAGTGAGACAAAACAAAATTAAAAACAAAACTTGGTTTTAATTTTGTTGGTTTACTAGTGACACAAATAGCCAACAAGATATAAACTTTGGTTATGTGGAGCTGTATTCTGAGGTTCATGTTACATTTTACTATACCCTTACAACTCCAAACAGCTGCCGTCTTCAGCAGGGTGTAGCCTGATGAGGACAGACTCAACAGGTCACCTTGACCTTAAACCAACTGTTTTCACACTGTTGCGACTGCAAGGAAACTTGCCCATCGCAATAAAAGAGAAGCACAGTTGGGCTCCTCCCTGTAAGTAATTCATGAATGGAGTTTACAGAAGCAGAACTTCATTTTTTTGATATTGAGACTCCCCCCCCCTACCTTTGTAAAATATATATATATATCATTCTGAGCCCCTACTACTTTGGGGTCCCCATGCTCATGCATTCAGACTATGAAAGTTTTCAAGAAAAGAAAATACAGTGACTGCCAATTCTATTTTTGTGGAAGAAGTTCTCCTGTATGGGCTTATTCAGAAGTACATCCTATTGGGTTGCATTCAGCTAACTTTTACTTAGAATGGACCCCTTGAAATTAACTAAATTGGCTCTATTGTTTTCAATGGGTCTACTCTGAGTAAAATTCAGTTGCGTACAATTTACTAAGTTTAATGGCCCCATAACTCTCTCCCTGTCTCAGGGACCAGCAGTGATGTTTGGTGTTTAGAAGGCAGGTGAACAACACTGTCCTACCTGCAAGCTTCAATATGCTACCTGTGCATATAAAAAAATAATAATCTGGCTTTCTTATAGCTCTTGATCTGCATGGAGAGGTTTGTGTGTGTGTGTGTGTGTGTGTGTGTGTGTGTGTTGCATCCCCTATTCGTTTTTGAGATGTATATATACATAAAGTTTAAAATATGATTGACTTTTAAGATATTGAGAGGGATGGTTTTTCTCTGCTCTTACCCAGCAAGTGTATGTGTTGAGTCACATCCTGCTCCTATAGGTGTTAACATATTCACAGGCACTTTTAGCTTCTCACTGGCTGGAGTGTGATGTGCCTTTTCTTTTCTTTCCCCAAGCTGCAAACAAGGCGATCCGTTTATAAATCCATCCTGATTGTGCATTAAATACTTTTTCTAAGGATGGTGCCAATAGCTGACATGACAGAGTTATCTCTGTAAGTATATTCCTTTGAAATGTAGCGTGGGCCTTCTCAACGCTAGGAAGTTTATGCGTTTGGACAATCCATCATGGAGGTTCGGTTGATGTAACTTCACCGGTGAAATATAAAGGAAACCATTTGCTGCCTGTTATATAGTAGATCGTAAGAGTTAAAATTTGTTGGGAGTGATTCCTTGAAAATACTGCATGAGTTGGAGAAGAGATAAAAGAACTGGCTTCTTAAAAACCCTTTAACTGGCCTACTTCTTTGTGTTGACAACCCATAGCAACATAGGAAGCTTATACTGATTCCATCTAGCTTGGTATTGTCTACTCTGACTTGCCATGGTTTTCCAGGGTATCAGGCAAGGGTTTCTCCCAGCCTGGAGATCCCTAGGACTGCAAAATGCAGGCTTCTCTCCCAACCCTGAAATCTTGGTGCTTCCCAAAGCACTGATCACAGGGCTGACGATGTTGCATGCACTGGTTCCCTGATCCCCAACCGCCAGCTATCAGCCAAGCACTTGAGAACACCACACAACTGCAGGGCTGTGCAACAATCGCAGGAAAAGAGAAGCATTGATGAGCACCATCAGGGCACAATTATTGCAAAAGGTGGGTCCCTAGACTTGTCCTAAAGGGCCATGGGCCCCTGGGGTTGGAGAAAGGAACCCCTCTGAGACCCACATGAGCCACACAAGGGTTTGGAGGGATGGGGAGTCAGGAGACATGCCCTGAACCAAGAGATGGACGGGCAAGCAAGGGTCTCTTCTGTTTGTGCTTGGAACAGGTTTTTCCATACTGTATAGCTAGGGAGGCCTAGCGAGACTGCCTGTTTGCAGAGTTATTCAGCTTCTTCCTGCAGATACAGTTCTTGTTGCAGATTAAATAAAGTTGTGGCCCTTAGTTACCCTATCTCTGAGTCTTGCCTCATTATTCCATGCTCTGGGTGCAATTACAGATCTCTCCCTCCATGAATTTATTTTAACTTTTCTGAAACTAGTAGCCTGCTGCATCTCATGGCAATTTGTCCCGTAAATTAGGAATACTTTGCACGAAGAAATATATCCTTTTGTCAGTCCTGAACCTACTGTTTGCTTTTTAATAAAACTCGGGTGAAAATAGAACTTTCCCCAACATATTTAATCATAAACTCTCCTTCAGGGGGAGAAGGGTAGTGGGAATAATTGTTGCAATATATATACCGTCTTCTAAATGCTTTTTCAAAGGAATTTATTCTATTTCTTTAAAATAAACACTTTGGACAAAGAAACGGAGTGTAGGTTTGCGGTCTATGTTTTTGCTTGGGAAGGTTCTCCTGTGATTTTGTTTCAGTTAGGGATGCATAATGAATTCAGTCTTTGCAATTCCAATACAAAGTGACCTGATTCACACCTTCTGGATTGAAGTACAGATTAGGACTTTGTTATTCTGTGGTTTTTGTCTTTCCCAAATGTGCATATGTGGCGTGTGTGTTTTCTTCTCTTTCATTTGATTTATGAATTGCTTCCCATAAAACAAAGAAAATTTGTGACTGAACAAAGAAAAAAACCCAACAATTCATTATATATTTTGGAAAGTGGTTTATCTGTTTGTCTCTCTGTTCTCTATAGGTCCAGATGCCTTTTGGGTTATCATCACTAAACTCAGAATGAGAGTTCCTGAGATGAGGGCAGTGGTCTTTATCAATATTTGATGATGACGACCATTTGGAATCAAGATGGTCTGTGTGATGGAATCAAGACTGAAATGTGATTTGGGGGTGATGTCTCCCGATTTTTGGAACAATGGTGAAACTCAGGACAAAAGGGAGAAACGTGCTAATAGAAAAGCAAATTTGGCAAACCCTCACCATGTTCAACTCCCATCCGGAAACCTATGTTCCCACTGTGGAAGGACGTGTGAATCCAGAACTGGCCTCCACAGTCACTTACGGACTCAATGTTAAGACCGTGTTCATGGAAGACAATCTTACATGACTACGAGTGATCACCAAGGAAGAAGAGTCTTAAGGTAAATGAAAGTCTCATTGATTACTCTGAACTATGTGGCCAGACCAAGCAGCCATTTCTATGGCATCTTCTCCATTCAGGTCCATCAGAGAGACAAGCAAGGAGGAGGAGCCACTGACATTGCTGCCATTAACTCACTTCCTCACCTGCCTCCTCTTGTGAACGCTGATGGTCCTCCTCTTATCTTCCATCAATAGCAGTTAGAGGGGAAGAGGGCAGAGGCTGGATAAATAACTGTGAGTGTCCTTTCTCCACCCTTGAGACTCCTGGGAAATGCATCCAATCTGCTGCATCTGGAACTGAGTATGGAGAGTAAAGCTGACTGCTGAATGGGACACTTACCTGTGCCACTTACCTGACCTCCCTCTGGTGAAGTTGCTGCTGACTTCTGGGATAGAAAGGGGTGAGGTATTGATGAGGCTGGCAAAGTACAAACATGCTCAGTCAAGAATCGATGGCCCCAAACAAAAATGGATGAACATTTTGGAGCGTGTGTCAAATAATAATAATAATAATAATAATAATAATAATAATAATAATAATAATTTTTTTAAAAGTGATGCTTATAGCTTACATAAAAGCACCATTTCTCTTCTGGTAAACCACGGGGCTGTCTTATGGGAAGTGGAGGATGCATTTGATGAATCTCATTGATCTAGTCTTGATTCTCGATCCAAGTTCCCCTGACCCAATACTTCTGATTGAATCAATGAGATTAATTAGTATAATTGTATTGGTATAAATAAGTTATCAGTTTCCTTTCGATAAGAAGCAAAGGCAAGCAATTTACATTACTTCCTTACTGCTGCGGCAATGCCAGGCAGAAGGCTACCTTTCTTTCCTTTTTCTTTTCAATGTCCTGAGCTCAATTTCACAGGCAGATAAGAAGACACCCTTTTCACACTTCCAAAAAATGAATACAAAATACTGACAGAAAGCAGCAAATGATCTCATGAGTAGTTCAATATATTTCAACATATCTGCAGAAAAGGTTATTGCATGGATCAATAAAAATGCAGATAAGAATTCTTATTTTTGAATTTGCATGGTAGGGTATAGAAATACAGCTACAGCTATAGATACACAACAATATTTGCCTTCTTCCATTTACTGGGACTATATAGTATACTGCTGTTTTCTTCTTACATCATGAATAAGAAAAGGCAGACAAATGCATTTCCCCCTTCCTAATGTGGGGGAAGCCTTGTGGCCACCATTGTTTTCAACAAGGAAATGGAACAAATTCACTGGTAAGGTCTCAGCATTCAATAGAGGTTCATTACTAGTGTCCATTGGGCACATTGTAGAAAACTTGTTTGTTCAATGAGCACTGGGTTTGCCCCTGCAGTTAAAGCAGCTCTGTCCAATTTTCAATACAAGTTGACTGCACACTGGGAAAAGCTATTAGTTGGAAGCCTAATGGTAACCCCGATAAACCAGCTTCACACATAAACACACACACACTCTTTAATGACAAAATTCTATTACTTAAGCCACCACTGAAGGGGATTAAGCAGCCCCCAGATGGATTTTTTTTTTACCCAGATATTCTTTAGCAGCATTCTTTAGGTCTATAGAACATTATAGACCCGAAGAACACTCTTTATTTCATGGTTCATCATGATGATAATGCTTACAGTTTGGGAGATTAGCCTTCATTTCAGAGAGAAGGGTGAATGGAGGTAGGCAAGCTGGCTTTCAAAGAATATTGTCCACTTTTCATAGCTACTCTCATTGAAGAACTCTGGATAAGATTTGAAGGAATCTTAGGATTTGCAGTAAACCATTTGTAAACCACTATGCTAGCTCATTTGTGTGAAGAGCGTCTGATATATCTGTCATTAAATTCTACTCAGTATTGATCCAGAGCAGAACTTTAACATATAGTTAGCAGAGTAAAAACTTAAACATGTTGCAGGATTCCCCCCAAAAAAACAGACCGGGGGCAATTAATATTTCATCCAGCTGAGCTTTACTGCTACTGAAGGCAAATGAGCATAATGGTCACAAATCCAATACATTCAGGATTGGCAGTGTCCATAAGAAATCCAGTTCCAGCAGACTTAACGTAAACTTGCAATAACTTAAAGTAAGTCTAAAACCTTAACACTATATACAGAACATCACACTGGAAGGAAAAAGAGTCAGAAAGAGAGTGAAACTCAGGGTCCTTCTGGCCTTACTTTTATAGTCAGCATGACCCTTGACCGAAGAGATAACAGAACCAGTTTAAGCCAGCTGTACTCAGCTTCTCTGAAGGAACAGCCCAAACATCATCTGTGTTTCTTTCACACAGAGAAGCTTCCAGAACTCTCTTGAATTAAGTAGAATAGGAAAGATCTCTACAGATCAGAGCAATACTTTCTGCACTAAGAAATGCAAACTGACACCATCTTCCAACTAATGGCTACTGCATATGGACAGAACCATCTGTCAGTTTTGAGATCTCTCAGTTTCTCATTTTTTTCAATCTTATATTAAGTTCTCCACATTTCTGCAGCAGTCATCTTATGGGCACCAGAGAAGGCTTAGAGAGCCCATGAGCAGCACTTTGGGAACCCCAAACCTACATGAGATCATCACCAGTGTGATGTAGTGGTTAAGAGCGGTAGACTCGTAATCTGGTGAACCGGGTTCGCATCTCCGCTCCTCCACATGCAGCTGCTGGGTGACCTTGGGCTAGTCACACTTCTCTGAAGTCTCTCAGCCCCACTCACCTCACAGAGTGTTTGTTGTGGGGGAGGAAGGGAAAGGAGAATGTGAGCCGCTTTGAGACTCCTTCGGGTAGTGATAAAGCGGGATATCAAATCCAAACTTTTCTTCTTCTTCACCAGTCAGATCAAAAAAGTTGAGTTTTATCTTGAACAATGAGTGGGCAACAAATGGGTCATGGACAATATACAGCCTAAACATAGCTGTCAACTTTTGGATTTGAAAATAAGGGATTTTTTCCAAACTTTCGGATTTGAAAATAAGGGATGCCGCGAGGGCGGTGCAATGTCACCAAGTAGCCTCGCCACCCTTCGCTCCAGAGTCTGCGTGCGAACGGGAGAGCGAAAGAGCGAGCGCGTAGACGGCAGGCAGGCTGGCTGTCTGGTTGGGCATGAGGGTCTGGTTGCACAAGGCATGCAAGCTCCGCCCCCAGTCGGTCTCAGACTCCTTATTGGCAGCCGAGCAACGCAGCTGAGGAGCCTCCCTGGCCGGCAGGGAGGGAGAGGAGCTGCTTCCTTTGAAATCTGGGAAATTTAAGGGATATCAACAATCTGGGATAGCAGCGGGAAACGGCATTGGAATAAGGGAGTTTCCCACAAAAAAAGGGAGGGTTGACAGCTATGAGCCTAAACAAAATAAAAAAATTCCTTCCAGTAGCACCTTAGAGACCAACTAAGTTTGTTCTTCGTATGAGCTTTCTGAAGAAGTGTGCATGCACACGAAAGCTCATACCAAGAACAAACTTAGTTGGTCTCTAAGGTGCTACTGGAAGGAATTTTTTTATTTTGTTTTGACTATGACAGACCAACACGGCTATCTACCTGTAACTGGAAATATACAGCCTCTTAGCACTTCTGTGTGGGCTGTGGATGCTTGCAGGATCTGAAGCATTCCACCTTTTGTGGCTTCTAGCACTCCGAGCTGAACTGAGAATCCTGAAAAATTGCATGAACTTGGTGTAACATGCAGTTAAATTAACTTATCTTTTTGACAGCATGTGAAATTTCTGAGCTAATATTTTCACTTCCCTAATAAGTGTCAGCTGAGATCTCAATTAACTGATTACCTGCAGAACTTTGGGGAACAGCCACAGAATGGCATCACAAAAAAAGTGCAGAAACGTGTCCTCATTAAAAGCACATGAAAGGAACACCTGAAAATCAAACTAGATGAGACGGTAGCGGTGCCATAAGGTTAAAAAGAGAGCTTTCCAAATCACACAAGAAAAGCAGTTTTGGTAGCTCTTTGGCACATGGAGACTACGCCTATGATTCATCCCCAGCATCTGGTATTCAGAGGTGAACTGCGTCTGAACCTAGAAGTTCAGTATAACTAACTAAATATCATCACAGGATGAGCACTGTCAGTCAATTAATGTTCTTTTATCTTTTTGGTACATTTTAAGTTTTGTATCATGTACACTTTTATAATTATAAGCCTCTTCGAGCCATTTTTTTGTAGTTTGTGACGAATAATTGCAACGAATCATCACCATCTTCTAAATAAGGAACTTACTTCTCAAAGATGGATCATTGTGAAGACAAAATGGCACCATTTATGTATAAGAAGAAGGAGAATGGGGGGAGCACGAGGTTTGCAAAACCACAATCAACTAAGGGGGAGAAAAGAAATCCTTAAAACAGTCTAATGAGGACTGGACATGCTTTGTGGGTGTGGCGACGAATGAACAGGTTTGCTGTATATCGGACCAACCAGGGCCAATCACCCTAGTAATGTTTGGCATTATGGGATTACACTCATGGGGAACCCAATCAGGAACAGTACCATTGCAGAATAAGAGGGTATTTAAGCCTTCTCCCCCATGGCTCAGTCCCTGACAAAAATCCCCTGACACCCCCCCCCAAGCTAAGACCCTAGCTGCCCGCAGACTGTCTCACCAGAGTGGTGCATGCTCTACTTATCTCTCACTTGGATTACTGCAATGCGCTCTATGTGGGGCTACCTTTGAAGGTGACCCGGAAACCACAACTAATCCAGAATGTGGCAGCTAGACTGGTGACTGAGAGCGGCCGCTGGGACCACATAACACCAGTCTTGAAAGACCTACATTGGCTCCCAGTACGTTTCGGAGCACACTTCAAAGTGTTGGTGCTGACCTTTAAAGCCCTAAATGGCCTTGGCCCAGTATACCTGAAGGAGTGTCTCCACCCCCATCGTTCTGCCCAAACACTGAGGTCCAGTGCCGAGGGCCTTCTGGCAGTTCCCTCGCTGCAAGAAGCCAAGTTACAGGGAACCAGGCAGAGGGCCTTCTCGGTAGTGGCACCCACCCTGTGGAACGCCCTCCCACAAGATGTCAAAGAGAAAAACAACTACCAGACTTTTAGAAGACATCTGAAGGCAGATGTCCCTGTTTAGGGAAGCTTTTAATGTTTGATGGATTATTGTATTTTAATATTCTGTTGCAAGCCGCCCAGAGTGGCTGGGGAAACCCAGCCAGATGGGCGGGGTATAAATAATAAATTATTATTATTATTATTATTATTATTATTAATCACAGGAGAGGAGTTGCTATTGGTGCCAGTGGCTCTCCAGGATACGAGCATAGGAATCTCTTCCGCACAGGGCAAAATGATACAATGAAGATGCGAGAAACACCTCTGTGGGGAGGGAGTTGCACAATTTAGTGGCTGCCACAGAGAAGGACCCCTCCAGTGCCGCCATTTCCTGCACTTCTGAAGGTGATGGAACTACCAAGAGAACCCATTATACAGATCTTAATACCCGAGAAGGGTATGGATATCTTCTTTCAGATATTTGAGGCCTCGGTCATTTAGAGGTTATGTGAGTTCTAAATGGAACCCTGGCCAGTAATCTGGTTAATGCATGTTGGACCAGTTGATGTTTCCAAACAATCTTCGAGGGCAGCCACATGTAGAGTGCATTTGTGCTGGAGTTTCTCCCTCCACAAAGCCCTTTGTAATATATTCTGTAGCCCTTCAGTGGCATAGGTCTTAGGGCCAACTACATATTCCGTTATTCATACTTAGAAGTAGCCACTTCCATTTCAAAGAAAAATCAGCTGAAGGGCATACAAGGTCAACAAAGGGAGGTCTATCTGTTCTACTTTTTCTTCTTAATGAAGCCAAGGCAAGATGGTAGCTGAGCTGTTACTGCTTCGTGAACAGAATTTCAGATGGTTGTGGGAAATGATGTAATTTCCTTTGCACAGAAACCCTGGAAAGGAAATAGAAATGATGTCATTTCCCAGGGGCATTATAAAATTCTGGTTCTGCCATGCATGATATCAGCAAATCAGCAGCATTTGCAGTTCTGGCACATTAAGAGGGATTTGTTCTTCATTCAACAGAGTCCCTTCTCCTTTGCCCTACAACTGCCCCATTTCTGCTCCAAGCCTGCATGGCCCCATCAAAAGACGATTAGATTCCATCAGAGAAGATGTGAATCATGAATCCGCTTTGGCATTTACCACCAGAGCTTACCTTAAATCAGAGGTGGCCAATTTCTCTATTCTCCAGGGTATTTTGTTCTCGGGACAGTTCTTTGCGGACAGCTGTTTATTTGGCCACGTAAACTGTCTCTCCATGATAAACCTGACACTTTTGAGCAATAAGTGCTTCACAGATGGGAAACAAAGACCTATGTGATATAGGACGGCTAACCTTTTTACTTACCAGGGAGAAGAGACTGGCTGACTGCTCAGGAAGGCAGGCCCAGTACATTTTGATGATTGAGGCAGACTCCAATTTCATGTACAGCTGAATCTTTTTCGAACACAGGAGGTCAATAGGGCAAAGCACACATGGTGGTATCCTCCACCTTTTTACCACCCTTTCACACACACCCAGCATCCAGGGGCATAGTAAGGGGGGGCGGGCTGCCCCGGGTTCCACCCCAGAGGGGGGTGACACTTTCTTAAAAAATGTTTTTTTTAAAAAAAAATTTAATTTTTTTTTACATTTTAACTTCATTGAAAAAAAGAGATAATAGACACACACACACAACCCCCCACCCCTCACAAAGTGGCACCATCAGAGGGGAGTGACACTTTTTATTTTTTTTAATTTTTTTTATTTTTTATCATTTTTTATTATTTTTTTTATTTTAACTTTATTGGAAAAAAGAGATAATAGACACACACACACACAAAACCCCCACACCTCGCAAAGTGGCACCATCAGAGGGGGGTGACACTTTTTATTTATTTATTTTAATTTTTTTTAAATTAAAGTGGTGGGGGGTGACAAAAAAAAATTCCGCCCCGGGTACCACCTAGGCTTGCTACGCCTCTGCCAGCATCTGCCAACTGATGCCAATCTCAGCCTGCCTAACGGCAGGGCTGGCACCATTTGATTTGATCTTTTGTGAGTTCATCTGCAGGAGCTACATTGGCCATTCCTTGACTTGGTGAGGCTCATTTGACAACAACAAGAAACTGAACCTTGAGTGTCATCAGCCCAGTCCTGTGGAATATTCTGCCAACAGAGATTCAGCAGGTATCTTCTGTGCCAACTTTTAAATGCCAGTCGAAAACTTTCCTTTTCTGCCAGGCTGATGCAGGTGATTAATTCTCCACATTCCTGCAGGAGTTTGTGATCTATTTATTTCGAACCCTCATGAAAATTAGAGCAAATTTATCATAATACACACAATTTTTCTGCAGGTTTGAGTAATGCACACCTTTTTTTGCAAGCAGTTTCTCCTAATGTAGCACATTATGTATGTTGTTTTCACTAATATATTCATTTTCACTAACACTTTTATGCAATATATTCAGTTTTCTAAACATTCTTTGGTTGGAGAACTGCATTGCAAAATTCGGATAAGTGCAAATTTCTAAGGATGACTGCGTTTTAGTTCTCACATTGTTCCAGAAAGTGTGAATTTGATAGATTTGCCCTTTAAGGGTAACTGAATTGAATTTCCTGCCCATCCCTGTTCCTTACCTTTTCCCCCTCTCCATTTACTATACTGAGCGGAGTTGCATTTGGACAGAGCTGCTGAGGATGGAGAAAATAAATAAATAAACAGACATTATTTGATCAGATTTATATACCACTTACTCATCAAATCCAAGCAGTTTATATAAAGGACACCTTAAAATTACCAATAAAATTAGATGCTGTAAACAAGTTATCTTATTTCCCCCCCTCCCCCTGCAAAATCAGCATTTGGGTAATGCACATTATAACATAAATTTACATTTTAAAACACGTGTCAGATTTACAGGCTTGCTTTAACAAAAACAAAAAGCTTTAAACAAGCACTGAAAAACAGCACAGCTGGGGGGCCTGCCTGACATCAAGGGGCAGGGAGTTCC
Organism: Darevskia mixta; assembly: GCA_034641385.1. Taxonomy (NCBI): domain Eukaryota; kingdom Metazoa; phylum Chordata; class Lepidosauria; order Squamata; family Lacertidae; genus Darevskia; species Darevskia mixta. The sequence goes on from JAWWNH010000029.1 coordinate 63,228,205, forward strand.
AAAGTGTAGGCGCTGCCACAAAGGAAGATCAATTCCTTGCACATGTGGAACGAACATTATGCAGCAGTTGAAAAAGTGCCAGGTAATAATTGTAGATTACATGTTGGCCACCGCCAGAAATCTAAATCTGCCATCCTAGTCACACTTACCTGGGAGCCATTCAATGGGACTTACTTCCAAGAAGACATGGTTAGGATTGTAGCCTTAACCAACATAACCCTTGTTGTTGTTGTTCAGTCGTTCAGTCGTGTCCGACTCTTCGTGACCCCATGGACCAGAGCACGCCAGGCACGCCTATCCTTCACTGCCTCTCGCAGTTTGGCCAAACTCATGTTAGTAGCAACATAACCCTTACATAAGGTAATTTTAATGCCAATCAGGAGAAAAAAATATGCATGCACTAAATGACACAGTCCCTTATTTGCCTTAAGATGTGTTTAATTAATAGGGGAAATAGCCTCTCTCTCTCTCTCTCTCTCTCTCTCTCTCTCTCTCTCTCTCTCTCTCTCCCTCCCTCCCTCTCCCCCCCTCTCCTTTTTTTACATGTCTGATGGTTTTAATCACAGGGATAACATCAGATGCCAGGTTGCATTCTAATACAGCTTTCAAGTGACTGTATAAGAAGCTGTGGCTTAACAGGCTAAGGCAGAAAAAGTTGAGAGACATACACAAGTTCTTTCCCCCTCCTCTTCCATTTTGAGTTCCCTTATCTGGGAAAATGCTGCATGTTTGCTGAAATGGAGATGACAGGCGGACAGGTGAAAACAGCTTACATGTCCCTGATTTAGTAATGCTTCCCCATCACTTAGGACAGGTACTTCGTGCCCATGATTCCATGCCTCTCTTGAGCTGCATCTCAATGCATTGTTGCTGGCAGACAACAGACGCATGCCCCCCTTCTCTGCTCGCTTGGAGCCGTCTCTCAGTGAGAGATACAGCTTCGGTGACACACTCCAAAGCTGAAAGCCTGGCAGCAGGCAAAGGTTAGGAGGAAATGGCAGTTTGCATGGGTGAGGCTCCTTCTTTGCATGGTGCTCCACTGACGAGATTCGCAGCAATGCAGAATGATCCCCAGAATGCTTACTTTGGAGTAAATCTTGCTGAATGCAATTCAGCTGTGAGATAACCTCCCTCCTCAAGGAATGCAACCTCAGATCCAAGTCCTCTCTCCACAAGCCAGAGGAACTTCCATGGTCTTGCAACTGAGGGCCAGTGTGGTCTAGTGCTTAGAGTGCTAGACTGAGACCTGGGAGATCAGGGTTCAAATCCCCACACAGCGTAGAAGCTCACTGGGTGACCTTGGGCCAGTCGTTGCCTCTCAGCATAATCTACCTCACAGGGATGTCACAAGGAATAAAAGGGATGGGAGTGGGGAGAAAAAATATGGGATATGAATGCAATGAATGAGTGAATGAATCGAAGAGGCCCTATTACCACTGCCTACTGCCTATATAGGACATCGGTGGTGCTGTGGGTTAAACCACTGAGCCTTGGACTTGTCGATCAGAAGGTCGGCGGTTCGAATCCCCGCGATGGGGTAAGCTCCTGTTGCTTGGTCCCTGCTCCTGCCAACCTAGCAGTTCGAAAGCACATCAAAGTTCAAGAAATAAATAGGTACCGCTCTGGCGGGAAGGTAAACGCTGTTTCCATGCGCTGCTCTGGTTCGCCAGAAGTGGCTTAGTCATGCTGGCCACATGACCTGGAAGCTGTACGCCGGCTCCCTTGGCCAATAAAACGAGATGAGCGCCGCAACCCCAGAGTTGGTCATGACTGGACCTAATGGTCAGGTGTCCCTTTACCTTTTTACTGCCTATATAATATTATTACTCCTCTTTATAATCACCCATAAAGCCAAGTTACTTGAAGTAACATCCATGAAATCTCCAACACAGAATTTCAAAGAGATTTGCCTCCAAGGACGGCCCCAAAGGACAAATGGAAAATGCCACAGTCATTGGGTCTGGAAGGGAGAGTCTTCCTTTCATTCCTGCATTTCAACCTATACCATATGATCAACTGATGCCTCCAGCTCAAAGCAGCTGAGTTTTTTCTTCCTGCTCTTAAATAGGAAGTCAGGAAGCTTGACTTATTTACCACTGGACTTTCTGCCCTCCCAGGTTGAGGAGTTTATGGTCTGAAGTTTGATACAAGGAAAACAGTGGAGGAAGGAGAACTGATGTTTTATTCCAACTAGTTAGATACTAAAAATAGTTTCAAGGTGACTTACAGCATAAAACACAGTATTACAATGTAACCAACAACTGGAATGATCACACCCAACTTTAAAACAAAGCAATCCCACCTCTCCCCAGAATATTCATATATACACTCCCAGCTCAATGATGATTCATTTTACAGCCCAGCAGAAGACAAGTATCAACCATAGAAGAGGAAGGACTTTATCTGGGACCAAACAGATGTTAGTATTGATGGTGCCAGGTGGGGTTTTTTTTTTGGAAAGAGCTTTCCACAAATGGGAAGGGGGTCACAACGAAAAAGGAGCTCTCTTTCCAATATCTCCCAGAGCAGGTGCTCTGATGGGGTAAAGAGTGTGAAGATATGGGCATTTCTTTCAGTTAAGTAAAGTACAGAGCTTAATAACAGTGGGAGCTGGATTGTGACCAACATCACCATCCTAACTATGTCTAGTCGGAAGTAAATTGAACTGAATTTTATGGACCTTACTCCCAAGAAAGTGGGGTTAGGCTGGCAGCCTAGGGCTTTATGGAAAAGGTGGAGGCGTTTGAAGGAAGAGAGCTGACCTCATACGAGTGTTTTGTGAGGTCATTCCAGGCATAAGGGTCAGGAAAGAAGGAAGGGTGGAATTATTTGTAGGAGCAGAAGATTCTCAAACACTCGAGGCATATCTCAGGCAGATGCCATCACGTGTGTGATTTTGATTCAGTATAAATATAAATGAAAGCAGTTTAGAAAATGTTTAGATCACTAAAAAAAAAAGATAAAAGGACGTATACTTTACTGAACAGGAATTAAATCTTTGTAGGCCTAGAATGCTGGACTAAATTTCCATTATTTCTATGCCCCTAGCATCAAACACTTTGCTTTCCAGACAATTTTAAGCCCCGAGAAGGCAATTAATGAGTCACTGGGGACACTATTTTTTTAAAAAAAGTCTATTCAGGTCAAAAAACCTAATTAACCTGCCTCCTTGCATTTTGAACAGTTTAACAATAATCAGAGCCAAATTTTGGGTGCATTTTTTGTTTTTGTTTAAAGAAGCAAATAGCTATTTCTATTGTGAATTTACAAGGCCAGTGGAAGTGATGATATTCCAGCTGAACTATTCAAAATTCTAAAAGATGATGCTGTTAAGGTGCTACACTCAATATGCCAGCAAGTTTGGAAAACTGAACAGTGGCCAGAGGATTGGAGAAGATCAGTCTACATCCCAATCCCAAAGAAGGGCAGTGCCAAAGAATGCTCCAACTACCGCACAATTGCGCTCATTTCACACGCTAGCAAGGTTTTGCTAAAAATTCTACAAGGCAGGCTTAAGCAGTATGTGGACCGAGAACTCCCAGAAGTGCAAGCTGGATTTCGAAGGGGCAGAGGAACCAGAGACCAAATTGCAAACATGCGTTGGATTATGGAGAAAGCTAGAGAGTTCCAGAAAAACATTTACTTCTGCTTCATTGACTACGCAAAAGCTTTTGACTGTGTCGACCACAGCAAACTATGGCAAGTTCTTAAAGAAATGGGAGTGCCTGATCACCTCATCTGTCTCCTGAGAAATCTCTATGTGGGACAAGAAGCTACAGTTAGAACTGGATATGGAATAACTGATTGGTTCAAAATTGGGAAAGGAGTACGACAAGGCTGTATATTGTCTCCCTGCTTATTTAACTTATATGCAGAATTCATCATGCGAAAGGCAGGACTGGATGAATCCCAAACCGGAATTAAGATTGCCGGAAGAAATATCAACAACCTCAGATATGCTGATGATACAACCTTGATGGCAGAAAGTGAGGAGGAATTAAAGAACCTTTTAATGAGGGTGAAAGAGGAGAGTGCAAAATATGGTCTGAAGCTCAACATCAAAAAAACTAAGATCATGGCCACTGGTCCCATCACCTCCTGGCAAATAGAAGGGGAAGAAATGGAGGCAGTGAGAGATTTCACTTTCTTGGGTTCCATGATCACTGCAGATGGTGACAGCAGTCACGAAATTAGAAGACGCCTGCTTCTTGGGAGAAAAGCAATGACAAACCTAGACAGCATCTTAAAAAGCAAAGACATCACCTTGCCAACAAAGGTCCGTATAGTTAAAGCTATGGTTTTCCCAGTAGTAATGTACGGAAGTGAGAGCTGGACCATAAAGAAGGCTGATCGCCGAAGAATTGATGCTTTTGAATTCTGGTGCTGGAGGAGACTCTTGAGAGTCCCATGGACTGCAAGAAGATCAAACCTATCCATTCTTAAAGAAATCAGCCCTGAGTGCTCACTAGAAGGACAGATCCTGAGGTTAAGGCTCCAGTACTTTGGCCACCTCATGAGAAGAGAAGACTCCCTAGAAAAGACCCTGATGTTGGGAAAGATTGAGGGCACAAGGAGAAGGGGACGGCAGAGGATGAGATGGTTGGACAGTGTTCTCGAAGCTACTAACATGAGTTTGGCCAAACTGCGAGAGGCAGTGAAGGATAGGCGTGCCTGGCGTGCTCTGGTCCATGGGGTCACGAAGAGTCGGACACGACTGAACGACTGAACAACAACAACAACAAATTGTGAATTATTGGTGGAATTATATTGGTAGACAAGTAAAAGGAGGAGAAAACATTTCCCCAAAGAGGTGAATCATAATGGTTGGAATATAGTTTTCAATTCAATTTTAATATGGACACTTCATATTTACATTGGCAGCACTGAGTATCAAAGTTATAATGTTTAAATCAAGTTGATTTATGAGGGAGCATAACTTTTTTGATTTTTTTTAAAAAAAATCATCTTATTTTGATAGCCCCTGTTTTGGGTCCAGACATGAATAAATGAATCCCAGTTCCTTTCAGAATTATTATTCATTCTACTGCATTCCCAATCAATATCATATTTGCTAATTTCATTGGTAAGCTTTATTTGTGATTATATATATATATATATATATATATATATATATATATATACATACATACATACACACACACACACACACACACACAAATCACAGAGCCAGAGGCATCCTTGTCAGACCCCATTATAAAGCAGGACTGAAACATACAATCTTTCAAACAAAAGAAGGAAAATCAGTAATGTTAAGAAAGCTTCTGGGTTCTCTTGGTGCAAAACTGTTTACATGTACTTTTGCATTGTCCTAACTTTCCATTGCCTTCATCAGTAATACCGACACATCTGAGTAGCTGTGTCATGCTGTGACATCATTCCATTCCTTGTGTGATCCCTGATTATTTGGGAGTAATCCAGGAAGGAGGAAGCAGAAACAAGCAGAGGACACCCGAAACTGCTTTATAGCAAGTTGGCCTGTCTATCTCAGCTGCTCTCCAAAACAGGAATCTTTCCCATCCCTACCTACCGGTAGAGATGTGAAGGATTGAATTTTGGAGATTTTGCCATCACCAATTCTTTACCACTGAGCCATGGCTCTCTTCTGCAGCAAGTGGAAACATTGGCACCAAATGAACTTTAAAATGTGAAAATCCACAGGGAGTGTTTTTCATTGGTTGTGGGAATCTCATATGAGGAAAAGGCTAGTTTGTGCTCAAAAATAGAAACAGGAGAATATTTGGCTTAGCTTTGTCCCCTTATTTTCTGAAATGGTCAGAACCTTCACAGATTGTTCTAACCTTCTAGATCACGGGTAGTCAACCTTTTTATACCTACCGCCCACTAATGCATCTTTCTTGATGGTAAAATTTCCTTACCGCCCACCAGTGCTCGATGGAAGGAGGATTCAGCTTGTGCCGTAGAACCCCTACCGCCCACCTAGAATCCTGAAATGCTCACTAGTGGGTGGTAGAGAGCCAGTGTGGTGTAGTGGTTAAGAGCAGTAGACTCGTAATCTGGTGAACCGGGTTCACGTCCCCGCTCCTCCACATGCAGCTGCTGGGTGACCTTGGGCTAGTCACACTTCTTTGAAGTCTCTCAGCCCCACTCACCTCACAGAGTGTTTGTTGTGGGGGAGGAAGGGAAGGGAAAGGAGAATGTGAGCCGCTTTGAGACTCCTGAAGGGGAGTGATAAAGCAGGATATCAAATCCAAACTCTTCTTCTTCTTAAACCGAGGCGCACTTTCCCTAATGAGGCCTCCCGCCGCCGGTGCCCTTCCACCATTTGGATTCCATTCTTAGACTGAAATAAAGTTCTCAAGCCAAGACACTATTTCCGGTGTTGCGGAGTTTGTAAACCGAATCGTTCTTAAACTGGACTGTTCTTAAACCGAGGTACCACTGTATAGAACTGTAACCTGTTCCAAGTTCTACCCTGATGACCCAAGTTAGTAGTGGGCTGGTGTTCCTTTATCTTGTTGACTGTAATTTCTGTTCTAAACAAGTCAACAGAGAAGAGAGTTTGTCGTTAGCTTTATGTTGACGCTACAGGTGACAGCTAACCCCATAATGGTGATGGACACATAAATACATTACAGGTATTTGTTGTGACGGGGTGTTTCAAAGTAGTGGCATTTATAGCAAATGTCCTTGTGGGACTGGGGGAGGAATTGTGAGCCCAACGAAGCTGGGAGGTGATATGACATGACACAGGTATCTCATGATGTCAGCCTACATAATGTTATGATAGTTCAGATGGGTTGACAGAAGGCCAGTGAACACTTCTGAAATGGTTTTTTTACATTGTGTTTACCAACTTAAAGAGACAGATCTTGCTATTTCAGCGATGCACCTAGGTACCGCATTTGAGCACCATCTGTCCACTGTCTTCTCTAAACAGGTGGTCAGAGTGAACATTTCCACATTGGTGTGAAGTGATGCATAGATTTGGTACAAGGAGGCATATGGGCTGCATTTGGGGGAGGGTACTCTCTCTAGGAATTAATGGAGTGTCAGTTATGAACCTTTTCTACCATGCTGTCAAAATGAGGATTGGTTCGAGACATTTTACTGCCTGAGGCGAATGACAAGGTGGTCATCCCCCCCTCACCTCTTGCAGGAGCTGAACAGACTGGCAGTTGAATTTGATTTCCACACTGGTGATAGGAGAGTGTCGTTTGGCATTTGCAAGGCAAGGTTGAAGTGCTGGGGTCCAGAAGAGGGGGGAATTGAGAGAGACAAGTCTAGTAGAGAGGAGCCAAGGAAGGAGAGGATCTAAGTCTGTCTCTTCTGTATCAAATTCCAATAGCGCAATCCAAACTCAGGACCCACTGATATGAGAGAGTTTGGATTTGGTAGATCCTGGGCTTTCCTGGGCTCAGGTGGGTCTACACTGGCATAAGTCCCTTGCCTTGGCTGAAGCTGAGATACACTGATATAAGCCTTTCATCTTGGCTCGGCCAGCAGAATTTAAACCAGCAGAATTTATGCTGGCATAAATCCCCTGAAACGGAGCAATCTGGGATAGGGCATGGAGACACTTATACTTATTCCAAACGCTGTTGAGCTCAGTCATGTGACCTAGGGCTGAATCCTCAAAACGTGGGCCAAGTATCACCTGCTGACTCCTCAATCCCAATAGGGGTACTTTACACTGGTGTAAAAAGGTGGCCAGGTGGCGCTGTGGGTTAAACCACAGAGCCTAGGGCTTGCTGATCAGAAGGTCAGCGGTTCGAATCCCTGCGACGGGGTGAGCTCCCGTTGCTCGGTCCCAGCTCCTGCCCACCTAGCAGTTCGAAAGCATGTCGAAATGCAAGTAGATAAATAGGAACCGTTCTGGTGGGAAGGTAAACGGCGTTTCCGTGCGCTGCTCTGGTTCGCCAGAAGCGGCTTAGTCATGCTGGCCACATGACCCGGAAGCTGTACGCCGGCTCTCGGCCAATAAAGCGATATGAGCACCGCAACCCCAGAGTCGGACACGACTGGACCTAATGGTCAGGGGTCCCTTTACCTTTACCTTTACACTGGTGTAAACTATGACAGCTTCCTATTTTTAAGATTGCCTGGTGAGCAAACATACCTGAACGCCATTTCATCTGCCTGACTCTTGCCTATGTGGCTCCCCAAAACCCTTGCTATGTAGCTCAGTAACCAATGCTTCCCAGTAACCCAACTTGACTAACTGGGGGGTTGAAACCATGTCTTGCTGATTTAAGCCGAACATGTCATCTATTGCACCACACTGACTTTCTCACGATAGGCATGCCAACTCACAGCCTTCACATCGCAGGTGAGAAGTTCCTTGTCAACCTCAAACTCATTAGAGGTTTTTCAAAGGGTGGAAATTAAACCACGGTGCCTGTGACCTGCTGGATTGCAGTTAATATCTGAAGTCAACGTTTGCAACTTTTACTGTGTAACCTACATTGCAGCACATGAATTATTTTTGGCCAATCTGGCATATCTGCAAAACGAATGTTTCCAACTCCTGTATGATAAATTAAAAGAAACCCCACTCTTCAGACTATCAAGCAGCTAGCTGATTCGTAGCCTTTGTAAAAAGGGCTTTAAGAGATAAAATATGCCTGTGTTTGTTTCTGAATAATTCTTAAAGGGCTGCATCTTCTTTCGAGCTTGAATCATTGCAAGGAAGGAGAGTGGGGTGGCGGGGAGGGGGGAACCCAATACATTTCATATAAAATGAGCTTTCCCTTGACATTTAGAGGTCTCAAAAAGAGGTTTATTATAAATCTGGTGGACATTTGGATATTTAATTAAATGTCAAGTACATATTTGCTGTCGTAAGAACGAAGATGAAGATTTCATCCATTCATATAGTCTGTTTGTTATGCTTCGGGCTTCTCATGCACCCACAAAATTTATCAGTTGCAAGTAACTCATCAGAGATACTTACGCATTTTAGGGGTCAAAAATCTAATTAACCCCAGCAATTCTGTTTAAAATGTGGAATAATGCCACACGAGTTCATACTGGCAACCAAAGAACCATTTGGGTTCAATGGTATATTTACAGCTCTCCTCCTCCCTAGTCCAGTCCCCACCCCGCCCCCGCCCGGCAAGCCACCCTTTAATGTTCTTTTCAAAAGATCAACAGAGGAAGACTAGAAAGGGAGAGCAGAAGCTTTGAGGATAAAGAAGTCAAACGACGCCAATTTTAGCAAAACCCCGCAAAACTTCATTGTGATTCTTCTACCGAGCTTAGCTACATGTTTTCAGGAATGTTTCATTGTGTTTCGAGGCTGCGTTGCTGGGAAAATGTTATCAGACTTGCCAAACGGCATTGTTTATCAATACTGCTGCACAACACAACGGTATGAAAATCAAAGCCTCTTGTGGGGATCTTGCTAGGAGAGGGCCCCTTTGCGTGCCAAGGCCTCCTGACCCCGCAGTCCCCTGTGGGAATGAATAATCATGCAGAGAACAACATATAGGGTTTGGGGTTTGAAGAAGACCACAACTTTATTGGCATCCAAGTAAGTCTCCCCCCTACAGAGCAGTTGCCAGGACTGATGCTCCCTGCTTTCAGGCTCCCCCTCTGCCAGATGTTTCGCAAGCAGTCTCAAACTGCAATGGGGCACCTCTAATCTCTGCTCTGCTCTGCACATCACTCTGCATGTCCATGGAGACAAGGGGGACACAGAGCTTGTCACAATAGGAGAGGCAGCCCCCTCCCCATATTCTTCTGCAGCCTTTTGCCTTTTCTCCTCTGCTTCAGCCTCTGAGTCGGAACTGCTCCCTATCACAGACTCTCCCTGTTCATTAAATCCCGTTGCCCCTTCAGAATCCAACAACTCTTCCCATCAATCTTCTCCCTCTTACTGCTCCTCTGTGTCCCACCACCAATCCCCGGGCTCTGAGCCTTCCTCCTCTGAGGAGAAGGGTGACTAGCTTCAGACTTCAGAGAAGGGTGACTAGCCCAAGGTCACCCAGCAGCTGCATGTGGAGGAGAGGGGAAGCGAACCCGGTTCACCAGATTACGAGTCCACCTGTCAGGGCAGAGTCAGAACGCTCGGAATCCCCTGACATGGTAGAGAGCATTTGGCAAGGACCAGAAGCAGCAGAGGAATGTGTGTCTGGAGAGGAGGGGGAAGCAGGGCACAGTACAGAAATGTTAGAGTCTGTAAACGCTGGGAACCAGGAAGAAGTGACAAGTGAGCCGGCAGCCTCCCAGGCACCACAAGGGTTAAGCTCTGAATTGGAGGGAGGAGGGAGATTTATGTCAGCTCGTGCCAGATGTGAGGAAAAGAGGCAGGGCCAAAGAAGGGTGGTAAAGTTCCTGCACTTTAGGTGCTGGAAAAGGGGGCAGAGGTCATTGGCGGTATCTGAATCAATGGACTCAGACTGATGGTGATTAGCTCGTGATGCCTTTTGTAAATACTTGTAAATAAAGTGCATAAAAACGCCAATGGGTATGAAGTAGGGATTACAGTGAAGAGAGAAATGTATCTCCTTGACACTACCGCTCTTAACCACTACACCATGCAGGCTCGAAGGCCCTGCCAGAGTCTCCCGCCTCCTTCCCAAATCCCAGCGCTTCCCTTACCCAGTTTTGGGAAGGTGGCTTTGGGTTGGGGTGTGTGTCAAATTTTGACACCATATTACAAAGGTCCACCCCTGTCAGGGGATCTGGCAGCAGGGCCCAGGCACCTCAATTGTTGCAGCACTGAGACGGCTTGTAGATGGAGGGATTTTCTGGTCTGAGCCTCACTGGTCCATAGCACCCCCTGTCAGAAGTGGAAAGGAAAACTGCAGCCCGCCATCTCAGAAGGAATCCATTGAGGAGCCGACCAAGGCCCTGTAGGACTTTAAAAATAAGCATGGCCTTCTGCAGTGTTGGATGGCAGATTGAGAGGAGTTCCATACCAGGACAGACTATGCTCATGTGCCCAAGACATTGACTCTATAAAACATATTTTGCTGCACTGTGTGAAATTCGAGCAAGCCAGGGCTGAACTGATATTACCCTTGCTAGTACCTTTCCCAGGAAAATCAGAGGCTTACTATGTCAGGTTCCTACTGAAAGACTGGACAAATGACAAAACATTAGCAGTGGTGAAGTTTCTATCGGTGGTTGCAAGAACCAATGATCCCTATTCCTAAGTCTGAACAAAATGCTTGTGTAACCTGAAAGCGGGCTGTCGAAATTGTGTATTGTTTTGTAATGAATTGTTGGGTCTCTGGACCATAATAAAGATTTGATTGAAAAATAAGCATGGACCAATGGTACCAAATAGTATGGGAAACAGCCTTATTAGAAGAAAAAAACACACACCAATAAACTGAAACTGACACGTGGACAAATAGAAGAAGACGCCTTCACCTGGTATGGCTCCCCTTCATCACATACACAGCCTGACAAGACAACGACAAGAATCCGCCAACAGCATATGGATCAATATGGCTAACCTGATTCAAAAACACCCGCCCACCCCACTCACACATGAAAACAAAGTTCACCACAGCCAATCACAAACAAACAACCACACCCTGGGCCAGACATGGCCAGACTTAGCCCTCCAGCTGTTTCGGTACTACAACTCCCATCATCCCAGGCCCAGTGGTCAGGGATGATAGGAATTGTAGTCCCAAAACAGCTGGAGGGCCAAGTTTGGCCATGCCTGCCCTAGACCAACCCCAACCCCTCTCACCACCAAAGGAACACAAGTGAATAGCAAAGAGAACCCACACAAGCGACGCTGACACAAAACCCCACTCATACATTAAGTAAAATAGAAGCATTGTGACCAGACCCCCACCCCACCCCCACCCCCCACTCACCATGGCCCCCTCCACCACTTTCCCCCTTTTCTTCCTAATGTAACACTAATGTCTCATTGAATGAAACTGATCTGTAGAAAATGTAACTTGAAAAAAAGCGACATTGCACATACTTTTGTAAACCAAGAAATCTTTAATTAAAAATACATTTAAAAAAACAACTCTACAAAGCTTGGCTCCCCATTGTGATCAATAACACCGCCAGCCCACAAAATTCAGAAAGAATGTAGCTGTCATTCCTGCATTGCAGGGGGTTGGACTAGATGATCCTTGGGGTACCTTCCAGCAGTACAATTTTACAATTCTATGAGTTATCAGCTTCCTAATACTTTCTGCATTCAGGTCAGACAAGATGGTGGTGGTTTTTTTTCTTCTTCTTCACACCTTTACATTCAACAGCCTATCAACCATCCCTCCATCTCTCGACTACAAAGACTTTGTTGTTCCTCAAAGCTGCCTGGTAGGTCATGGGAATATGCCACAGGATCACTAATATTGTTTCCAGTGAATTTTAATCACATCTGAAGCGCACAAGATCCTTCCGAATGACGCAGTAAGCATTCCCTCCTGCTTTGTAAATTTTTAATATACTCCTTTCGCGCCGAGTGACAGCCGCCTTGCCGCATCATTATGCGGTATCTGCTTAAACAAATGCATTCTGCACACAACTTGGTGAAAAGTATTCCAAGTCCACAGGGAATATTTACAGCTGTTTTGTACTGTTTCCCACAAGTAATTACATTCCATGAACATCAGTTTTCTGTACAGAAGGCAACAATCTGGTCTGTGTTTCTTTTTTTTCTAAGAAAGCATTCTCTCTTCCACCTACACACTATGCCACATTCACACAATTCATTTAAATCACTAAAATACCACTTTAAACACTCGTGGCTCCCCCTGAAGAATTCTGGGAGCTGTTGCTTCTTAAAAGGATTGTCAGGGGACCCCTGTTCCCCTCACAGAACTACAGTCCCCAGAGCTCCCTGTGAAGAGGGATTGGTTGATAAACCACTCTGGGAATTGTAGCTCTCTGAGGAGAATAAGCGCTCTCCTAACAGCTCAGGACCTTCAACAAACTACAAGTCCCAGGATTCTTTGGGAGAAGCCATGATTATTTAAAGTAGTGTCACAGTTTTTTAAAATGCATGGTGCAAATGTGGCTCTACCCTGCTTCTCTCAGCCTTGGGTCCCCAGATATTGTTAGACTTCAGTCCCCAGACAGGGGCGTCTTGCCCATAGAGGCAAGTGGCACGGGGTGCCAGGGTGCCAAGTTCTGGAGGGCGCCAGGGAAGAGACGGAGGCTGGGCGCGGCAGTGTGGTGTAGTAGTTAAGAGCAGTAGACTCGTAATGTGGTGAACCGGGTTTGCGTCTCTGCTCCTCCACATGCAGCTGCTGGGTGACCTTAGGCTAGTCACACTTCTTGAAGTCTCTCAGCCCCACTCACCTCACAGAGTGTCTGTTGTGGGGGAGGAAGGGAAAGGAGAATGTTAGCCGCTTTGAGACTCCTTCGGGTAGTGATAAAGTGGGATATCAAATCCAAACTCTTCTTCTTCTTCTCCTGGCATCAGCTTGCTGCCCTCGGCGGCCTCTGCCATGCCGTGCCGAAGCAACTCCGCGCCCGGAGCCTCCACCTGCCGTGACCACCGCGGCACGGGTGCCAGGGAAGAGGCGGAGGCTGGGCACGGCACCTCTCAGCATCGGCTCGCAGCCCTCGCCCACCTTGCTGAAACAGCAGCGCGCCCGGAGCCTCCGCCCCTTCCCTGCCGGAGGAGCCTCCCTCCAGCCACTGCCCACCTCCTCCAGCCCTGCAAAGCTGCCGGCAGCGCCGTAAAAAGGTCGGCAACTCTGGGAAATGGGGGAGGGCGCCGGAGGGATCTTTGCACCACGGTGCTGGATATACTTAAGACGGCCCTGCCCCCAGAGCCTGATTTCCCTCACCCTAGTCTTCAATAGTTCCCCTGCAGAGACCTTTCTCAGCTCTTCTGCAAAGGAATCCAACAAGGACCACGGCACCACTTTGATTTTCAGGAAAAGTGTTTCAGCATGATGAATGTTTCGAACATGGGAAGCTGTCCGGCCACTTTTAAGGCCTGGCGCTTGAGCTTGCGCCCCCCTCCTTCCTCACCATCCTTTTTTCCTTTCAAGCTGTGTCTTTTAGATAGTAAGCCCGAGGGCAGGGGCAGGCTTCCTACTGATTTCGCCTACACTGACTAGCAGCAGTACTCCAGAAATCTTTCCTAGCCTTATCTAGAGACGCTGAGGATTGGGACCTTCGGCCTGGGAAGCAGAGGCTCTAACAACGAGCTACAGCCCTTTCCCTAGGCCAGAGAAGGGGTGTAGGGAGGGGGGCGTCTAATGTCCAAAGTAGATGGGAATGATGAATAATTCTTTCTTTGCTAATTCCGGCAAACCGACTTGATCTACACCTCCCACACTAACCTCCCAGTTCAGAACCGTGATGTTCTCCAAATGTTACAGTGCAGTCTCTTGAAAAAAACAACCCACGTCTGCCGTGCCCATTAAAAATACATATTTTAGAGTAAAAGACATTTCTTTGGGAGAAAAGTAATGCTTTATTTGTTTTGTGGGAAAGTATGCATTCAATATTTCAATATGAATTTCCTTTAAAACAAAAAACAAGAAACAACGAAGCTGTTTGCGGAAACAGGATAGAAAGGACTGATAAATGAGCCCATGCAAAATTGACACAGACATGAAGCAGACTGGTCTGCCCATTCCTAAGAGTGCATTACTGGCAATCATTTTGGTTGGGTGGGGAATGAATAGCTCTCTCTCTCTCTCTCTCTCTCTCTCTCTCTCTCTCTCTCTCTCTCTCTCCTCTCTCTCTCTCTGTGTGTGGATTTTGTTAGAACTAAAGTGTGCATGGAGTGGGGGGTGGGGGGCTTAATCCTTTCCTCCCACTCTGCAATCCCAGTGAAAATCCCCCATGCCTTTTATTAATCCCCCAAAGAGAAGCTTTCCTCCTTAAGAAAATCACAGGCATAAGAGGTTATTTTAGTTACGAACATGAAGTGTAAACGGCTAACCACTGCCCCTCTCTGCGTGGGTCACGGTCCTGATGAAAATAATCTCCCCCCTCCTCTGTACGTGTGCACATGCTATTAATTTTTATGTTTTAACAGCTTCCATTAGCTTGTTCAGCAGCACATCTTGACCCTTAAAACACCGCTTTCCTGCTCTCAATCACCCACTACCCAAACACCTGAAGAAGAAGAAGAAGATGATGATGAAGAAGAAGAAGTTCATTTAGCACCACTTCCAAGTTTCACCTTCTTCCCCTGCCCATTATTTTCTCCATCATTCTTTCCCCCAGGTGCCTTTCATCTCCCTCTTAGGTTCACAATATGACAAAGATTTTTTTAAAAAGTTGAATATAAATGCTGGAAGCAATTTTGAGTGAACAAAAATGGCAGAAACGTACTTACAGATGTCATGGTGGAACACACACAACTCGCGGCCATCTATTAGGAACAAACGATGTAATATTAGGAGAGGAGAGAGAAAATAGAGTGGGTAAAATGTGTGAAATTAATTTATCCAGGAATTATCTACAGCTCTGTCTGTTCTTTAGGGGATGGTTTTAATCTAGAATGTTTTAGATGTATTGGACCTATGTTCTGAGTCTAGCCGAGATGAAAGCTACTTTCTGTCTATTTCTGAATATTTTCCTGTTACCTAATATATTCATGATGATTCTGCACCTGCCATCAAATAATTTGATGCAGTAGTCTTGTAAAAGCATTGAAGGGAGGAAGAGATGTGGAGTTGTTGTTTTTAAAAAATGAATTGGGAGTGGATGGGTATCAACTACACCAGGCATGGCCAAAACTGGCCCTCCAGCTGTTTTGGGACTACAATTCCCATCATCCCTCACCACTGGTCCTGTTAGCTAGGGATGATGGAAGTTGTAGTCACAAAACAGCTGGAGGGCCAAGTTTGGCCATGCCTGATTTACACAGTGGGCATACCTTCTAGTAATGACATAATCAAAGAGGATGATCCTGGACCCAGAAGTGCTAGACTACTATTGGCTGGTCCCCTGTGTTCCCTTTTGGGGGCAAGGTGCCTGAGAACAAAGTGGCTGGGCTTTGACAATGATCATCTAATCCAGGGATGGGAACCCTGTAGCTCTTCAGCTGCTGTTGAACTACAGCCCTCATCAGTCCCAGGAAGCATGGCCAATGACCAAGGATGATCAACAACATCCAGAGCAGCCTTTCTCAACCTTGGGTCCCCAGATGTTTTTGGCCTACAACTCCCATCATCCCTAGGTAGCAGGACCAGTGGTCAGGGATGATGGGAGCTGTAGGCCAAAAACATCTGGGGACCCAAGGTTGAGATTCAGAGGGTCATGGGTCCTCCACACCTGATCTAAGCTCATTTCATTCCTGCTTTAGGCATGGTTATGGGACCAGGGACTGTCTTGATCACCCTGGCTGATTACCTTTGTCAGGAGAGAGACAGGAGGTGTGCAGCTCCATTGATTCTCCTTGACCCCTCAGTGGCTTTTGATACCATTGACTGCGTTATCGGTGAGCTGATTTAGGTCGTTCCAGTCCTATTTCCTTGGGCAGTTCTAGAGAGTAGAATCATAGATTCATAGAAATGTAGAGCCCCAAGGGACCCCAAGGGTCCTCTAGGCCAACTCCCTGCAATGCAGGAATCTTAGCTAAAGCATTCATGACAGGTGGCCATCCAACCTCTGCTTAAAAACCTCCAAGGAAGGAGAGTCCACAACCTCCCAAGGGAGACCACAACCTACTGAGTAGCAGTGGGCAACTTTGATTTGGTCATGTGTGTTGACCACAGCTGGATCTTAGCAGTGTTTTCATTTGGTTTTAAATTCCTCCCCTTCTTTTAGATTGTTGCTGCATTCTTCCTTTTTATTAACTTCCCAAATTTCATTTATACCTATTTCATTTACTTCATCCTCGGCCAGGTGACAAATTGCTGCAGGGCTTCTCTGCAAAGCTGATAGCATGGATGGGCAAATCTGTTCCTCCCAGTTTCTCATCCCCCCCCCCAATCTTAAATTAAATTCTCCAATTTCCCCATCAGTTTGCATTAAAAAAACCAAAAACCTCATGGAAATTCACCAGCACTTTCTTTTGAATTTCTCCTGATGCACCCATTTTGTATGCAAGTTTGCCTAAGATACATATTTTTGAAAGGCAACTTCCCCTACTTTAATGCATGCTTGCATGTTATTCCCACTAATATATGCATGCATTGCATGGTGCCATAGCGTTTTGCACACATTACTTGGCAGGAGAATGGCCCTGCAAAATTTGAAGAAGTGCATATTTTATAAGATAAAATGTGTTTCATTTTTGCATGTTGTTCCAGAAAGTGCAAATCTGGTATGTATGCAGACTAAACCCCCACCCCCACCCCTGGCAGATCGTGGCCCTGCATTTCTCTCCCCATTCCTCTATCACAGCCTGATACAATGGTTCCTGCCAGGTGACATCTGATGGAGGGAGAAGCCTCACTTTTCAGTAGAGCTGGTGGTGGCTCTGGGTGCCTCCTCATCTGTCCTCTGCTGTTTGATGTAACAGCTGCTTCCAAGTGATGTTTTAACAGCGTTTTATTGATTTTATTGCAAGCTATCTAGGGGGCCTATTAAGGCCAGCATGGCAAAATATACACTGGAAAGGATGAAAGAATTTTCCAGTTCAAGAGAAATGACAACTCATTTCTGGCTGTTTAATCCCAGGCTGGTTTTAACTAGGTTGCATCTACTGCAAGTCTTCCTTCCTTCCCCTCTGTGGCTATCCTTTTTCTTCTCATATCCAACATGCAATGATGATGTGGTTCTGAGACCCTAGCAACCAGTTTCTTACATCTCACATTTAGGGGACAAAAATATATATCCCCCTCTGTGGGCAAGCTAAGGCTGTGAAACCAAGCTCCCTATTGATGGAAAGAGCTTCTGTCTATTGCAAGGAGAACAAAAGGGTGAGAAAAAATATTGTGTCTTAACTGAAAGGTGTTAAATGAATCTGAGCTAGGTAATAGCCTCAGAGCTGATAGCTTGGAACACTTTCCAGCTGAAAATTCCCTAACAACTTCTGCCAGGGTGAGAGTCTTCTGTTTTCTTGAAAAGTCATCCCAAAGTGTGACTAGTTTGCATTGTAATAACAGAACACAGCATAAACAGGATAAATAAATATAAATAAATAAATAAATAAACAGGATAAATAAATATTCTTCTCCACGATTGTTTCATGAGTTAGAATATTTCTGTGTTATTTTAATTTTTATTATTTATTAAATTTCTGTACCATCTTTCATCTGAAGATCACAGGGCTGTTCACAACATAAAAATGCAAAATGAGAACACAAAATACATCAGCAAACAAAAGCAAAATAAACCAATAACACTCTCAAACTCTGTGTCCAAATATATTCTCATGTCCCAAAGGTAACTGGAATACCTGCAGCCTCATTCCATTTCAATATGCATTGTTTCAGCTGTTGTCCCTCACAACGATATTCCAACAGTAATTATATGTTTGAGATAGAATGTATTTTTCGTTCTTTGATATGTCTTCAAAGGGAGTGCATTTTCTCATTTTAAAATCCCTTTGTTAATTTTAAAACACAATCCCTCCTATGTAAATAGTCATACGGTCTTATACACATGTACTTGGGAGTATGCCCCACTGAACTCAGTTACAGGTAGGTAGCCATGTTGGTCTGCTGTAGCCGAAACAAACAAACAAACAAAAAAAATCCTTCCAGTAGCACCTTAGAGACCAACTAAGTTTGTTCTTGGTATGAGCTTTCATGTGCATGCACACTTCTTCAGCTACACTGAAACAGAAGTCACCAGACCCTTATATATAGTGAGAGGGTGGGGAGGGGTATTACTCAGAAGGGTGGTGGGAATGGGTGATTAGCTGACAGGTGAGGTAAACAACCTGTTGATGACTGTTGACAACTGCAATTGGTCTTGCAGGAAAAAGCAAGTGGAGAGATGGCTAAAAAAAGCTTTGTCATGTATAATGAGATAAGAATCTGTGATAAATGTGAGAGTGTAGCCATAGTGGAGTCTCTCTTCTTCTCGGACTGCTGCCCGGAGCAGCCGTAAATCGTCTTAACGAGCCCTGGCTCCGCAATGGTGTCCAGCCACGCTTCCGTTGGGCAGGCTCTCTCACTCACTCAGCAGAATCGCGCAGCGCCTTGTGTTGGCAATTTTAGGTCTGCTTCTCTGTGTCTGGAATAACTGAGGTCCAGACAGTTGTATTCTAAACTACATATTTATTGACTCACAAACAAAAGAAAACCTGAGGAGTCAAGCTCCATAGCTATGATACACACTACAGCATACACTACTCGGGAAGGCAAAAGTGAAACCAACTTCGCCTTCTCTCAGACAAAATGATAGTTGCCTGGATACCTTGGCAGAGTTCCCAGAATCAGAACGATGGTGTTAACTGCTTGCTGTCCAGGAAACACAACACCCCCTCTCGTTCGCAATTCTGGGTATACATATATACATCTCAACCCATGTTCAATCCCTCACAGAAACCTTCATGTTTCTGGAAACTTAGGGGTTTGGTGAAACCGTCTGCGAGATTCTTTTCACTAGGACAATATTTCAGCCTGACCACATTTGTCCTAACACTCTCATGCACATTTTTGAACCGAATATCCAAGTGTTTCGTTCGTGCATTGAATTGACCGGATTCCGCCAATTTCAGGCATGGTTGGTTATCCTCCCATATGGTGATGGGCAGGTAACACTTCTCACACACATCTTCGACTAGGCACTTGTAGAATTCAAGCTCACGACACAATTCTGACAGAGCACTGAATTCTGCCTCAGTCGATGACAGTGCAATCAGACTTTGCTTTTTGGACCTCCAGCCAATTACAGAATCTCCAAGCATTATGACCATCCCAGATATTGACTTTCTGTCTGAGTCGCTAGCCCAATCAGCGTCAGCCCAACATTGAAGCTGTTCATTGCCCTGGGCTGTCAGTGTGAGGCTAAACTCTCTGGTTTCTTGCAGATACTTAAGAACTCTCTTAATCCCGTTCCAGGCCATCACACTGGGCTTGGCTGCTTCTTGACTCAGCAGATTGACTGCAAATGCAATATCGGGTCTACTCCATTGAGACAAATAGAGCAGGCTGCCCAGAGCAGATTGATACACCTCCTTGTGCTCAAACTCTTTCTTTTCATCAGACTGATTGTCTTTAACAAAGCATGTCTCCATTGGTGTCCTTACACCCTTACAGTCTGCCATGTTGAATTTCTTGAGCAACTGATCAATCTTTGAGCTCTGGTTAAGTACAAAATTGCCATCTTGGTCTCTGTGAATGTGAACCCCTAGATACATGCTCACAGGACCCAACTCCTTGAGTTTGAAGTGCTGCCTCAGCTTACTTGCAAACTCCTGCACCTGTTTGTTTGTACTAGCAACAAGGACAATGTCGTCGACAAAAATTAACGCCTGTTCTTGTTGCTGACCTGAACCCTTTAGGTACAAACAACTGTCTGCACGACTCTTCCTGAAGCCTAGCTTCTCCAGAGCCTGGTTGAGACAAATATTCCAGTTTCTGGCTGATTGTCTCAAGCCATAAATGGAACGGTGTAGTCTCCAAACCAAATTTGGACTATCGCCTTCAAACCCTGGAGGAGGTAGCATGTAGATTTCCTCCTGCAGCGGTGAGTTCAGGTAGGCGACGTCGATGTCGAAATGTGCAACCTCAGCACCTCTCTGTGCTGCTACCGCTAGCAGTAACCTCATGGTCTCACTGCGGGATGTGGGTGCATAAACTTGTGAGTAATGCACTCCTGGTCTCTGGCTGAACCCTCTGGCCACCAATCTCGCTTTGTATTGTGGCTCTCCACTTGCAGTGGGTTTCAACCTATAGACCCAGCGACAACTCACAGCTTGCTGGTCAGCTGGCAGAGTTGTAAGTGTGAACACTCCAAGCGATTTCATGGCACTAAGCTCTTTCTCCATCGCTTGTTGCCACTTGCTGGACTCTGCTTGAGGTAACTTCCGCACCTCAGCGAAGCTCTCCGGTTCGCACAGAGCAACATGGGCCCAAACCGTGGTGGCTTTGAACCTGTCAGGAGGTTTGCCTTTCGTGGTGCGCTTGGAACGCCATGGCACCACTGGAGACTCCCCCTCTGACCCAGACGTGCCGGACTCAGTCTGTGAGTCCCTGGCATCTGGAGAACCGCCAAGCGATTTGCTGCGCTTGCTGTGCCCTCCTGGACTGAACTTGCCTGAAGGTGAGCGTGGAGACCTACTGCGCTTCTGTCTCCTAGCTCTTGTCTCCCTTGGAGACGTGGGTGCACTGCTGGGTTCAGACTTCACCTGAGTTTTAGGGATTGCCCCCTCTGGCACTGCACCCTGGTCGTGTTCGGGATCATGGCCCGAAACACCAGCAGGTTGACCACCATCAGCACCACCAGTGGGTGTGCCTGACTGATCCTGGTAGTCAAGACCGCTGAACAAGTCTGTGAGCACTTCAGGATTGCCATGAATCCTCTTCCAGCCATCTTGCTCACAAAACTCTGCGCTGCGGCTGATCACCACCCGAGAACGATTTCCACTCGGATAAGCAAATCTCCAGGCTTTCGACCCTGTGTCATAGCCGCAGAAAATCAGTTTCTGTGACCTCGGGCTGCCCTTCCTACGTAACTGCCGGGGTATCAGGACCCAGGCCTCTGCCCCGAAGGTACGGAAGTAGTGCACCTTGGGCTTCTTTCCGTAGAGAAGAAAATAGGGCGTGGTCCCTACCACAGAGTTGTATGTCCTGTTCAAAGTGTGACATACAGTTTTCCATGCTTCGGCCCAGAAGAATTTTGGCAGACCCGAATCAAACAAAATAGCATCAACTGCCTCCTGCAGGGTTCTGTTCCTGCGCTCTGCAACCCCGTTCTCCTGGGGAGCGTAAGGAGAGGTTTTTCTATGCTTAATGCCTTTGGCACGAAAGAAATCCTGCAACTTTGCACAAGTAAACTCAGTGCCTCGGTCGGTCTGAAAAGATTTCACTTTGGTGCCAAATTCCACCTCTACTGCCTCCACCCATTCCTTAATCTCTTTCGCCGCTTGCCCCTTGTCCCTGAGCGGGAAAATCCAGCCGGCGCGAGAATAATCGTCGATCAGACATAGTACAAAGCGGGCATGGCCTATGCTGGGAACCTGCATTGGTCCACACAGATCGGTGTGAATCAGCTCAAACGCCTGGTTGGTCACCCTGTCTGACCTTGGGTAACTGCAAGAATGCACCTTCGATCTCTTGCAAGCTCGGCAGTCTAGGAATTTAGTGCACTCCTTCATTTTACAACCCTCAGTGCACTCTACCTGCTTGCGCACGTACCCCCAATTGGCGTGCGAAAACCTGCGATGCCACAAGTGTAAACATTGATCGTGGGTGGGTTTGTTGGCACAATGCGCGTGTGCCGTCTCAAAACTGTTTTTACCTGTTTCAGCACCCTGCGCCCTCGCTGCGGCGCTGTTGTCAGTTTCCAGTATGTACACCCCATCATGGCCTCTCACCTGGACCAACTGCTTTCCACCTTTGGAGATGGTGCATACCTGGTTACCAAAACTGATCATGTAACCTGCAAGGTCTAAAGCTGAAACAGAAAGTAAGCCATACTTCATGCCATCTAAAACAAACACATCAATGTCATCATTCAGACAAGGCATATAAAAAACACCAGCTTTGGTGACAGATTTAGTGGTTGCATCTGCCAAAGTGACTGTAGTAGCATCTTGGATCGACCTGCAGTTCCGCAACTGACTGCCAGGTGGCGCTAGATGCCTACTGGCACCACTGTCCACAATCCAACGCAGCTTGGGGTTGGCAACAGTCTTTCCAACGAAAGCGTATGCAGCTGCTTTATCTTCTCTGCCTTCTCTGGACGATGCTTTCCTTCCACGACGTGGTCTCCCTTTCCTCTGGCGGTTGCCATGGAAACCAGCTTTGAAGTTTTCTTGGCTGCAGTCCCGGATTAGATGCTTATCTGACCCACAGCCAAAACATTTCTTCACTGCAAGAGCTTTAACAGAGCTCTCAGCAGCCTCTGCACCCCCACTCCTGGGCAAAGAGCAACCCCCCTTAACAGCTTTTCCTTTCTCTCTTTCTCTCCTATCCTGTTCATCCTGCAGCCTCCCCGATACATAATCAATGCTCAGTTGTGCTGCTGGCAAGGCTTCCATAGTGAGAGAAAGCGTCTCAAAACTGGGGTCTAACGAACTAAGCAAAATGTAAACTTTCTGTTCCTCCGTAAATGGAACCTGCAGCTGTCTCAAACGGTTGAAGATTGCCAACATCTTGTTGGTGTGCTCACGCACACAGCCTCCAGGTTGCAAACGTTGCTCAAACAGCTGCCTGGTGGTGTGAATGCGTGCACCCGCTGTATCTCTCTGGAACACATGTTGGAGAGCCCCCCAAATCTCGTGGGCGTTGGTGGCAGCATCTATGTGCACCATCTGCTCTTCCTCAATGCCCATGACTAAGTGAGCAGTAGCTCTCTCATCTTTCTTCTTGGCCTCAGCTGCTTCAGCAGCAGGGGCTTGCACTGGTGGGGCAGTAGTACAAGTCCACAAATCTTTAGCAGTTAAGAGGACCTTCATCTTTCGCGACCAGTCAGCCCAATTCCTCCCATTTAGCCTGGGGAAGGGCGGTGTAAAGTTCTCATGGGATTCTGCCATCTCCCCCCTGGGGCTTGAGGTAACTCACGTGGCTGCAAACTCAGCACTTGCCTCTCAGCTCCCAGCTCCAGGAAACGGCTCCTCTTCACCAGCGAGGTTTCCCTGCCTTATGCCTCAAAGCTTGCACAAAGCAGTCCTCCAGCTGGGCTTTCATGCTGCCGGCTGCAGCAGACACACAGACCTCCCGTCCTGGCCATAAATCACTTCAGGACGCTTTGCCAAAAAAGCCGTGCTATCTCTTAATGGCGCTTCCATAACCTGTGATAAATGTGAGAGTGTAGCCATAGTGGAGTCTCTCTTCTTCTCGGACTGCTGCCTGGAGCAGCCGTAAATCGTCTTAACGAGCCCTGGCTCCGCAATGGTGTCCAGCCACGCTTCCGTTGGGCAGGCTCTCTCACTCACTCAGCAGAATCGCGCAGCGCCTTGTGTTGGCAATTTTAGGTCTGCTTCTCTGTGTCTGGAATAACTGAGGTCCAGACAGTTGTATTCTAAACTACATATTTATTGACTCACAAACAAAAGAAAACCTGAGGAGTCAAGCTCCATAGCTATGATACACACTACAGCATACACTACTCGGGAAGGCAAAAGTGAAACCAACTTCGCCTTCTCTCAGACAAAATGATAGTTGCCTGGATACCTTGGCAGAGTTCCCAGAATCAGAACGATGGTGTTAACTGCTTGCTGTCCAGGAAACACAACAGAATCCAATGTCTCTATTCAAACCAGGTCTCTCCATGGTTTTAAGTTTGGTAATGAGTTGCAATTCAGCAACTTCTCTTTCCAGTCTATTTCTGAAATTCCTTTGCAATAAGACAGCTACTTTGAGATCTTGTATAGAATGTCCTGGGAGACTGAAGTGTTATCCTACTGGTTTCTCTGTCTTGTGATTCCTGATGTCAGATGAACTCAGTGGGACTTCCTTCCAAATAAACACATATAGGAATGTGATGTTACTAAACTTTGTCCTTCTTTATAAGAATGAAATTGTACAACCATTTCTTTAAAAGAATCATTTTATATCATCAGGATTAAAGTCTCCCTCTTATATAACAGAGGTGGTGATTCGTCTGGGCTAATTCTTCCTCTTTACTCATATTTTAATAAACTGTTATTCTATTTTTAGGATAGTTTTTCATTCTCTTTTACTTAGAATAATAAAATCTTAGAATTGTAGGGTTGGAAGGGACACCAATTGGCTTTCTTTCCATACAAACTTGCCTGCCAATTGAGATAATATTTGTAGAATCTTAGAACTGTAAAGTTGGAAGGAATCCTGTGGGTAATCTAGTCCAACCCTCTGCAATGCAAGTATCTTGACTAAAGCATCCATGGCAGATGGCCATCCAATCTCTGCTTAAAAACATCGAAGGAAAGGAGAGTTCACCACCTCCCAACGGAGTCCATTCCACTGTCAAGCAGCTTTTACTGGCAGGAAGTTCTTCTTGATGTTTACTCAGAATCTTCTTTGTTGTAACTTGAATCCATTGGTTTGAGCCATAGCACCATTCATGAGTACCCAAACCTATGGTTGCAGATCTCCATCTCTGCAGAAATCACTGTAGCTACAAGAGCCTTGCTAGATGTAACCAACCATAAGCAGGACCTGAGCACAGCTCTCCCCACTTTGCATTCTGAGCAACTGGTATTCAGAGGTATACAGCCTCTGACAGTGGAGGTACAGCAACAGCCATCATTACTGGTAGCCATGCGTGGGCTTATCCTCCTTGAATTTGCCCAATCCTCTTTTAAAGCCATCCAAGGCATCCTTGGAAAGGTGGTAGACGCTCCTTCACTGGAGGGTGGATGCAGTGGCATAGCATGTGGGAAGCCCCAGGGACAGTTATGTCAGGATCGTCCTACACGCAAGTAGGACTCCGATAGAGACACATTCCCGACTGGCATGTTCTCTCCCTCCTGGTCGGTCGTTTGAGAGCTTCAAAAGCTTTCTCCAGCCAGAACATGACAGTGACTGATACCAAGAGGCATCAGCAAGCTTAAGGATCTGCAGAGTGTTAGCAGTTCGCGACTCAGCAGCGCAGCATTTTGGCTAAACTACTTTATTTACATATAATACACTTGGAGCATTCTGAGTCAGCTCCTTCCTCTTTCTCATCAGACAGCAAAGAGAAAGAACAAAGGACAATAGTCCCACATCACGGAAACACAGTAATACCAAAACATCCTGTCTCCGTCACTTCCCACTATTTGGAATGAAAACATACACCGTCATGTGATAGAAAACAATCCCATGATTGCAAGCACGGAGCAAGAATCCTAACAAGTTAGAGACACAAAATTTCAACACCTGGTGCTGCCTGGTGCTGCACTTCCGTCAATGGGCTCTGTTGAAAATGGCTTCTCCATGTGAACCAGGAAGTGACCCCTCCAGACAATGGAACAACTTATTTTCTTATTTCTGTGGCTGCAATCTCCTGGGGGACACAGACACCGTTAAGCAGTTAGATGCACAAGCGTACTATGTCCATTTCCCTCCCTCGCACCCCTCCGCGTGACCCCAGATGCTGGCAACCCACGCTACGCCACTGGGTGAATGGCCATCAGTCAGGGATTGTTTAGCTGTGACTCCTGCCTTGCAAGGCAGTTGGGCTAGATGGCCCTTGAGATCCCTTCCAACTCTACAATTCTAAGTTGGTATCCATCTCTATGCTACGTACAGCAATTCACTGAATTCCTAAATGTCCTTAGTGTGGAGCTGATCACTGCTTGGATAAGAAATTGCTAGATGCCATGTAGAAGGTAAACAGTGTGAAGGGACATTTTTTCAGCTCTGTACTGAAGGGTGGGATCCAAGGTAAGCCAAACTAAATTCCTGGCAGGAAATGCAGAAGATATATTAAACAGTTTTACATAGCTTTTAGTTGGACATTGTTTCTGTAAATTCTACGTATCTGGTTTCATCCCTGTGGCACATCAGGTACAAAAAAGATTGCCCTGTTTGTAGTGGGAGCTGTTAAGGTCCATCTTTTTCTTTTAAAAAATACTAATACAATTGATTTTAGTAAAGGTTAGTGGGGTGTATTCAAAGCAGTGCCCATGGAGTTCCATTGGAGGAGGTTGGAGGATGGATGGCGGCTAACAGATTGAGGTTGAATCCTGACAAGACAGAAGTACTGTTTTGGGGGACAGGGGGCGGGCAGGTGTGGGGGACTCCCTGGTCCTGAATGGGGTAACTGTGCCCCTGAAGGACCAGGTGCGCAGCCTGGGAGTCATTCTGGACTCACAGCTGTCCATGGAGGCACAGGTTAATTCTGTATCCAGGGCAGCAGTCTACCAGCTCCAGCTGGTATGCAGGCTGAGACCCTACCTACCCGCAGACTGTCTCACCAGAGTGGTGCATGCTCTAGTTATCTCTCGCTTGGATTACTGCAATGCACTCTACGTGGGGCTACCTTTGAAGGTGACCCGGAAACTACAACTAATCCAGAATGCGGCAGCTAGACTGGTGACTGGGAGCGGCCGCCGAGACCACATAACACCGGTCTTGAAAGACCTACATTGGCTCCCAGTACGTTTCCGAGCACAATTCAAAGTGTTGGTGCTGACCTTTAAAGCCCTAAATGGCTTCGGTCCAGTATACCTGAAGGAGCGTCTCCACCCTCATCGTTCAGCCCGGACACTGAGATCCAGCGCCGAGGGCCTTCTGGCGGCTCCCTCACTATGAGAAGCCAAGTTACAGGGAACCAGGCAGAGGGCCTTCTCGGTAGTGGCGCCCGCCCTGTGGAACACCCTCCCTTCAGATGTCAAAGAGAACAACAACTATCAGACCTTTAGAAGACATCTGAAGGCAGCCCTGTTTAGGGAGGCTTTTAATGTTTAATAGATTATTGTATTTTAATGTTCTTTTGGAAGCCGCCCAGAGTGGCTGGGGAGACCCAGCCAGATGGGCGGGGTATAAATAATAAATTATTATTATTATTATTATTATTATTATTATTATTATTATTATTATTGTTATTGTTATTATTATTAATATTATTAATATTATTATTATTCCATTGGTACAGTGGCACTTCAATTTCCTCTGCTCCCTCCATGCACTCCCAAAATCGTCTGCAGATGGTCCCCCAATACTCTGGAGCTAATTTTGAGGGTGCATGAATGGGGCTACAAGGGGGAAGAAGGAAAAGTTCCATTCCACTAGTATGTGTCCTTTGCATAAGCAGAACATGAACACTAGACACTGCCTAGTGTTTTCCATCCAGATCTGCCCTGGGATTACAAAGCCTGGGTTTCCACAATGCAAAAGTAGAAGGGAGTGCATTGGAATTGAGTTTTGGGAATATCAGCCAGTTTGCTCTTCAGCCATTGCCTGCTTTCCCCTTGATTACAGCTCTTTAGACTATATCTGTTGTGCCTTAATTAAAAACCAAGGGAAGGCACTGAATGTGCTTCCTTGCTGAATGAAACAATTAGCCTGACAGCAGCTGAATAACTGAACTACAGCATAGGCACTGCACACGACACACACAGAAAAGAGGGAAAGCGATGCTATGCACTGAGGGGCTTGCAAAAAAACACCCACGGCGAAATTCATTGATTGTCTGGTTATAGCATTGATGAGATTTTTTCCCCCTTCTTCTTTTTAAAGGCTTTTAGCGATGGTTGTTCCAAACACGGTCATTTCAGCATGTGGAAATATCTCTTCGAAGCAATAAAAATGCTATAGCGGGATTGCCAAGGCGCGTTTTAGTCCCTTTGCTGAGCTGGAAGGGAAAAGAGAAACCTTGGCTATGTACATGTGGATATGGCAGGAGATACAGCTCCTGAAAGGGAGGGAGAAGGGCCCACTTGATTTGTCAGCGTGGAAGCTTCACTTGCCACTTTAGATCATCAGATGATTTAATGCACCGAGATAGAGAAACTGACAAAGCAGTTACTGAGCCTCCTCTTCTCATCCAGCTGGGAGGAGCTGATAATGGATTCTTGGGAAGGAAAATGCATAGTACAAGCAAGACTTCAGAAGATGGGATTAAGCAGATCTTAAAGAACAACAACAACAAAAAGTGACTGGGCACCGAAGATGGCAATAAAGGAATAAAGCACAAATCCCATGCTTGTTGACTGGGCTGTTTAGTGTGGGGTGAAGCCCCCTCTGCCCCGCGCTACAAGGCAATCAAAATGTGTTTGAAATAACCTTTCGTTAAAGAAAAAAGGATAGTTAAGATCTAGTTTGCCCTAACACTGTACCTCAGGGTGGACTGCAGCATTTTAAAACAAAACAAAGCACACTGAAATTACTAAGGCTGCAATTCTATACCACGTAGTTTTGAAAAGACACATATAGCATTAACAAAATAAAATAAAAAAATTCCTTCCAGTAGCACCTTAGAGACCAACTAAGTTTGTTCTTGGTATGAGCTTTCGTGTGCATGCACACTTCTTCAGATACAGATATTCTTCAGATATCTGAAGAAGTGTGCAGGCACACGAAAGTTCATACCAAGAACAAACTTAGTTGGTCTCTAAGGTGCTACTGGAAGGAATTTTTTTTTATTTTATTTTGTTTTGACTATGACAGACCAACACGGCTATCTACCTTTAACATATAGCATTGTGCGGCAAACATTGGTGGGGTTTGAGCATAAGAAATTGCATTCTGCTGAGTCGGATCAATAACCCATATAGCTCAGTAGTGTCTACTCAACAGCAGCTCTTCATGGTTTTTGGCAGGGGCTGCCCCACTCCCAGTCCTACTCGCCAGGGATCTTATATAAACAGAACCAGGGCTCTTTCACTATGCTGGAGGATCTTGGAGCGAATGGCTTGCTTTGCCTATGAATCATGCTTCATGCTGTTTATTAATTTTTTTCCTGCACAAGTAAAGGCTTATTCACACCTCTGTTTGCCCTGCTGCTTTCCCCCAGGAAAACCCATGGTTTAAGCTCTGAATCGGAACAAGCGGCAATCAGGTTTCATCTTGTCCAGTAGCTTGGAGTGTGGATAGGCAGGCCTCAAGTTGTTGTACTTCTCTTCCAGCAAGGCAACCAGCTTGCACTTGCTTTGCAGGTGTACTTTTGCATATTCTCAGGCAGGAAGACAAACATGGCACAGGCGTTGCTGAAGCAGCTCCCCTGCCGTCCATGTCTCTTGGAAGATGCTCAAAGTGTCCCTATTTTCCAGGAACAGGCACCGATTTACAGAAGCCATCCCAGTTTCTGATTTGATCCCGGAATGCCCCGCTTTTCCTTAGGACATCCCTATTTTCATCAGAGAACGTTGGAGGGTATGGAGTGATGTAATGACCGAGCAAAGGAGATAAGTAACCATACAACCTTAAGAAGACATCTGAAGGCAGCTCTGTATAGGGAAGTTTTTTTAATGTTTCATTTTTATTATGTTTTTATGTATGTTGAAAGCTGCCCAGAGTGGCTAGGGCAACCCAGTCAAATGGGTGGGGTGGTAATAATAATAATAATAATAATAATAATAATAATAATAATAATAATAGAATAGGACAGTGATGGCTAACCTTGACACTCCAGGTGTTTTGGGACTACAACTCCCATCATCTCTGACCACTGATCCTGTTAGCTAGGGATGATGGGAGTTGTTGTTCCAAAACATCTGGAGTGTCAAGGTTAGCCATCACTGGAATAGGACATCTCTATTTTCATTGGAGAAATGTGGGAGGATATGTCTTGAGACAGCTGTGAGACAGCACTCCAGGCCTCTTTCTCAAAATGCCCTTGCAAATCTCCCTGTTTACAAGTCCTGGTCACAAGCTCTCAGAGGCTGCAATCAGCTAAATCAGAACTGCTGCTGGCTGCTGTGTTCCTTTGAGCTTTGAGTTTAAATTTGTAAACTGCCCTGTGACCATTTGGCAAAGGATGGCATGGAAATCCCCAAATAAATAAATAAATAAATAAATAAATGGTTTCCAGTCTGACCACCTCTTGAAAGCCAGTGTGGTGTAGTGGTTAAGAGTGGTAGACTCATAATCTGGTGAACCGGGTTCGCGTCTCCGCTCCTCCACATGCAGCTGCTGGGTGACCTTGGGCTAGTCGCACTTCTTTGAAGTCTCTCAGCTCCACTCACCTCACAGAGTGTTTGTTGTGGGGGAGGAAGGGAAAGGAGAATGTTAGCCACTTTGAGACTCCTTCGGGTAGTGATAAAGCGGGATATCAAATCCAAACTCTTCTTCTTCTTGAAATTGATGCTAGAATGGAAATTGGATAGGTTTAAGTAGGAGTAACCCGAGTGTCCTTGATGGTTTCTTTGGGGTCTGGGTAATGAACATCGATATATGTTATGATCTTAGGACAGACATAAGGAGTTGCCTTACACCAAATCAGACCAACGATCCATCTAGCTCAGTACTGTCTGCACTGACTGGCAGTGGCTCTGCAGGGTTTCAGGTGGAGTCTCTCCAATCCCTATGCTGGGGCCTGAACCTAGAACCTTTGGCTGGCAAAGGAGATGCTCTGCTGCTTGCCTACAGCTCTTCTCCAACTATACTGGGAAGGTGCTGCTATGAAATCCTTTGTAGAGTCTAGCTGCAGTTAGCGCAGTAACCACTAGTGGCCTTTTCAGTCATGGACCTGGAACCAGTATCCTTCCCAAAGGACACTTCCTAATATTCCTTGAAGATTTTGAGAAAGTGCGTCATGATGGCTTTATTTATTTATTTGCCAGACCTTTGAAGGTAGGGAGAAGATGGCGGGTGCTTGGTTTTCTGCGCTGTTCAACTGGTTCCTAGAAGTTGGCTCACCTGCAGCTTTTATTAAAATTGTGAGCTGGAGTGGATGAGCTGTAGGTTGGAATCTGGGGCTAAAAATATGAGAAAGAAACAAATGCATAGCTAAAACCCTTAGCCAATACTTGATGGATTTAATGCAGTCTTTTAGCCCTGTCTCTCAGTTACCAGAGAAATGTGGCTAAACAGGTTTCTAGTACCTTGGTTTAAGAACAGCTTAGTTTATGAACAACTTGGATTAAGAATGCTTCAAACCCGGAAGTAGGTGTTTTGGTTTGAGAACTTTGCCTTGGAAGCAGAACATGTTCCGCTTCCTGTTGAGTGTGTTCCATTTGTAAATTGAGTCCCCTGCTGCTATGGGAAAGCATGCCTTGGTTTAAGAATGCTTTGGTTTAAGAATGGACTTCCGGAATGGATTAAGTTCGTAAACCAAGGTACCACTGTACATTTCTCTAGATGAATTGAAGGGATATTGAAGGAAAGCATACTGAGCTTCAGCAAGTTGTTCTCCAGGACTCAGAGGACATCTTCAGTGATGTCATGTGAACATGGGGGTTATTATTAGATACCAAGCATTTAAAGCAGAGAACTGCGTAAATGGGTTCAGAGCCCAATGATCTCTTGAAAATAATTAAAAAGAGCAAAACATTCTTAATACCTCAGAGATCACTGAGGCTCTTGGTTATTTTGCTTTTAAATGTTAGAGTCTTAGTGAATCTCATTTAAGCTTCTGCTTTAATGCTGCCATAATTCTAATTACTCCCCTCCTGTGTTTATCAGTGTTCTAGTACATTATGATCAGTGGTATTTCCCTCCCCCCTTCAATGAGAGAAAGCTGCTTCCTATGATCAGTATGCCTGATTTCCCCTAATCCGAGGCTATCAAGATTGGCCATGGTTTGCGATAGGAAAGAAATTTGATTCAATTTATATTTAGAAATGAATTTATCCAATTCACAGATTCTGCAACAATACTGAACAAGTCATCCTTTGAAATCCAGGTTTTGCAATATAGTTCTCTGTCCAAGTAATGTGTACAAAAATGCACACAATAGATTAGTGTGTGTGTGTGTGTGTGTGTGTGTGTGTGTGTATAGATAGATAACATACAAAATATAGAATAACACACTGTATTAATGAAGATTGCTTTGCAAATTCATGTATATTAGGAATATCTGCATACACTGGGCAAAAATGTCTGTCGTATGAAAAATTCACATGAAAATGCTTATGAATTTTTATAAGCATGTCCTTTAAAAAAAAAAATGTTGAAATGTGGAGAACTGTACTTAAGGTTAGACTGACCCTCATCCAGTCCACCACTGTACTAAGGCAATGGTCCAATTCTTACACAGCCCCTCTCGATTCACACGTTTTGGAGAAACAGAACTGCATGCCACCAGCGTATTCATGGTACTGTGCCCCAGAACTCCGAATGATCGCTCCCAGCAGCTTCACACGGATGTTAAATAAATTTGGGCACAAAATGGTGCCCTGCAGAAGTACCAGGGGGTCTGAGAGCCCTCCTTCAATGTGGTGTAGTGGTTAAGAGCGGTAGACTCGTAATCTGGTGAACCCGGTTCGCGTCTCCGCTCCTCCACATGCAGCTGCTGGGTGACCTTGGGCTAGTCACATTTCTTTGAAGTCTCTGAGCCCCACTCACCTCACAGAGTGTTTGTTGTGGGGGAGGAAGGGAAAGGAGAATGTTAGCCGCTTTGAGACTCCTGAAGGGGAGTGATAAAGCGGGATGTCAAATCCAAACTCTTCTCTTCTACTTTCTTGCCTTGACCACTCAGGTAGGAATGGAGGCCCCGGCAGCATGATGACTTTCCCCTTTACTATATAGTACGTTAATCACCTTGCTGACAAAGGTCCGTATAGTTAAAGCTATGGTTTTCCCAGCTTTACGGAAACAAAATGTACGGAAACCAAAGATCACAACAGCCAACCACAAATGAACAATCACACCCTACACCAACCCCAACCTCTCTCACCGCCAAAGGAGCACAAGCGAACAACAGAGAACCTACACAAACAACGCTGGCACCAAACTCTACATATATCAAGTAAAATAGAAACATCATCCCCCCACCCCACCCATCCCCCCACCCCACCCACCTCCTTCCCCCTTTTCTTCCTAATGTCTCAACAAACGAAACTGATCTGCAAAAATGTTACATGGAAAAAATACGAGAGAGACATTGCACACACCTTTGTAAATCAAGAAAATCTTTAATAAATAAATAAATAAAAAGAAAAAAAGAAGGCTGATCACCGAAGAATTGATGTTTTTGAATTACGGTGCTGGAGGAGACTCTTGAGAGTCCCATGGACTGCAAGAAGATCAAACCTATCCATTCTGAAGGAAATCAGCCCTGAGTGCTCACTGGAAGGACAGATCCTGAAGCTGAGGCTCCAATACTTTGGCCTCCTCATGAGAAGAGAAGACTCCCTGGAAAAGACCCTGATGTTGGGAAAGATGGAGGGCACAAGGAGAAGGGGACAACAGAGGACAAGATGGTTGGACAGTGTTCTCGAAGCTGCCAACATGAGTCTGACCAAACTGCGGGAGGCAGTGGAAGACAGGAGTGCCTGGCGTGCTCTGGTCCATGGGGTCACAAAGAGTTGGACACGACTAAACAAACAACAACAACAAGTTAATCATAAATGCTTCCAGACATTGCTAGCCAGTTTGCTCAAAAATAGCCTGTTATAGAACATTTCCCATCAACGCTATGAATTTCTGCCAGCCTGTGAATGCACTTCTCCCAATTATGTACCAGTGGTTGTTTTTTTTTTAAAGACCCCCACCACCACCTCAAAACCCAGTTATACAAGATGCTGGAGAAGGAGGGGTAATAGGAACCGGGGTGAAAATGCCGACCTAGCCCTTAAATACAGTGGCACAACATCAAAGGCTTTCTGCCAGGGAATACTGGT
The DNA here is from genome assembly GCA_034641385.1 of Darevskia mixta. Taxonomy (NCBI): domain Eukaryota; kingdom Metazoa; phylum Chordata; class Lepidosauria; order Squamata; family Lacertidae; genus Darevskia; species Darevskia mixta. Next base: position 63,262,385 of record JAWWNH010000029.1, read on the forward strand.
ACTTTGTGAATAGCTACTTATTTCAGCGACTCCCCTCTCCCCTCCCCATCATGTCAAGTGTCCCTTTCAGAGTGGCATTCATTTGGTATTCAGCAGCAAGCGTCATGATTTTGCTTGGTATTCATGGGGCTGACACATACGCTTCCTCTGGTTTTCCCCGCAGCTGTTTAGGATTAGTTAATGGGCACTTAAAATAGAGTGTTGCCCCTGTGGGAGTAAAATAACTTCAATCCCGGCGAACGAGCCAAAAGTATAAATGATCACATTATGCTGAACTCGGTTCAGTCAGTTATTGGCTTTCTCAAATCATATGCTAACATTCTTCTTTCGGAGAGCGAGCTTTTTATGCGGAGGGTGGGAGAGGCGAGGGAAGAAGCCGCTTTGTGATGCTTCTCTAAACTCAGGAGTTACATGGGTGCCTGTCCCATTCTATTAAAGGGAGAAGCTTAGTTAATTATATATATATAGGAGCTTGGGTTTACTCGGAAATTATATCTGTTTTCAGATAAGAGTGCCTCTGGGCATATGCAGAGTTTTATTGCTTCACCATTGCATTCTTGAACACCTCTGAGTTTTGTGTGTCTAGAATGTAGTGGAATGAGTTACAGCTGTTGCCTCTGGCCCCACCCACTGCTGACATGCACACACCTCTGGAAGTTTATCCCTGAATAAATGCTGTCCTTTACCTTAAAAAGCTTCCCCCACCCCTTGCTATAAACCAGTGAGGGAACTCAATTGGAACTGGGATTAGAAGGCGAAACCTTCCAAAGGAGAGGACCAAAATTCTGCAGCATAGTGGAGATAAGAACATAAGAAGATCCCTGATGGATCAAGCCCATCTGTTAAGTATAGTAATCTAATTCACTGAAATTGTAAATGCTTGTGTGCATTACTATGAGTTTAAAATTGATTGGTTGGTAACTGAATTCCAGAGAGAGTCTAGTAGTTCTAATGTGATTGGCTAATGTTGGTCACATGGGAAGTGAAGGAGAGACTCCATTTTATGTGAAGCAAGATGATTGTGTTTTAAGAATCCACTGTGAACACTGCTAAGTTGAATCGAGTGCTGCTTCTCTGCTTGAAAGAAAGAGAGCAAAGATGCAGAAGGTAAAAGTGGAACTGAGATAAAGAAGGAAAGAGAGGAAAATACAATTGTTTGGAAGTTAGAAGAAGAGACTATAAGCCCATGCTTGGAGAAGCATGTGACAGTAAATATTATGTTGTTATTCATCTATAACTATAAGTTTCTGCAAGTAACGTTTTTGAATGTTAAAGACTGGACATTGGTTTAATTTCCAAAGAAGAGCGTCAGTCATACATATGATTTGAGCTTCTTAGCTGCGATTTCGCTACCCTTACTTCAACACCATCCTGGTATGCCCCGTGTAGGACCTTAAGGTCCTCAAATAATAACATTTTGGAGGTCCCAAGCCACAAGGATGCTAGGCTGGCCTCAACTAGGGCCAGGGCCTTCTCAGTACTGGCCCCGACTTGGTGGAACGGTCTGTCGCAAGAGACCAGGGCCCTGCGGGATTTGGCATCTTTCCGCAGGGCCTGCAAGACAGAGCTGTTCCACCTGGCCTTTGGGTTGGTTTTAGTTTAACCCTGATGTTTTATTCCTTTATGGTTTTATTGGTGGGCTACTTAAAAATGAGGCTGCATTTTAAATTTTAAATTGTATTTTAACTTGCATTTTAATTGATTGTTTTGTATGTTTTGTTGTGGTTTTTATGGTTGTTAGCCGCTCTGAGCCCGGTCTTGGCTGGGAAGGGCGGGGTATAAATAAAAAATTATTATTTATTATTATTAATCCAGCACCCTGTTCCCACAAGCAAAACTTGAGCACAAGACCCCTCTCTCCTCCTGGGGTTTCCAGCAACTGGTTTTCAGAAGCTAACTGCCTCTGACTGTGAAGTCAGAGCATAGCCATCATGGCTAGAAGCCATTGAGCTGGGAAGGAGGCTGAAAGGGGGAATAAGTTCTAGGAGTCTACATGAGTCCAGCAAAGCTCCTCCGTGCAGATCTTTGACTTCCAATGCAAACCGGACCACTGGGTTGGGCCTAAGGATGTAGAGGAGCCGGTAGGAGCAGCCAGAATGCTCCTGCATTCATAGAATCATAGAATCCTAGAGTTGGAAGTGACCCCAAGGGTCATCAAGTCCAACCCCCTGCAATGCAGGAATCTCAACTAAAGCATCCATGATAGATGGTCACCCAACCTCTGCTGAAAACCCCCCAAGGAAGAAGGTTCCCTCACACAATTCCTTAACATTCCCTCACACAATTATAATTAGATGGAAGAACTGAGCACCTGAATAGGGTCATTGTCTCTTCACTCTTCAGTCTAATCTTCATGCAGTTCTTTTAAATTTTATTTTAAATAACACTTGACACGGCCTCTTTAATGCCTCTGGAGCACAATTACTGCCTGATGCCTTTTCAGGTCTGGTAGTTAATGCTAAGGATGAATTAAGGCCCCAGGCAGCTGACACCCACCAGAAAGAGAAAATTGGTAAGGACTCAGGAAAAAAGTACTTTTCATTCTCACGCCATTTAAATAAGGCGTTCAAGATAATAAACATCTTTCTGTGCATGTCCGTTCTCAGTGTTCCACCATCTCGCTCTCTTAGCATTTTGTCAAACTAGCAGAACCCAGCCTCAGTCCATAATACAGAAAGGAGGTAACTTGACAGTCACCCCATAAACTTCAAGACTCAATGGGCATTTGAACCCTGTTCTTCCCAAAGAATGTCTGACACTATAATGTTCTGAAGAGTTTGATGAGCTGCTCATTTCTTTCTTTCTTTCTTTCTTTCTTTCTTTCTTTCTTTCTTTCTTTCTTTCTTTCTTTTCTTTTTTGGACTTGCTGTTGCATTCAGCTTTTTTAAAAAATAATTTTTTAATTAAGTTTTACAATTTTATATTCCATACAATGACATTATCTTCAATGAAAAAGAAAAAATACAATTCCCCTATCCCCCCCCCCCACGACTTCCCTCAACTTCGTCTTCTGGTTCTTTACATATTACCTTCTCCTGCCTGTTTTATTATATCTTAATATTGCATTCTTTAGTTTAAACATTATTGCATTCTTATCCTTTTTATACCATAATTGTTTTCAAATTGCCTGTTACACTTTATTATTTTCCAAATTTTACATCTTAATCTCTATGTTCGTTTTGTTAGTTGTAAGTGTTTACTCAAACCCTGCTAGTGAGTTCACTTCTTTACAACATTTCTTAAATACAACATGAATGTTTCCCAGTCTTTTTTAAAGTCTCTGTTGTCCTTATCTCTAAGTTTCCCCATTAACTTCGCCATTTCCGCATAGTCCATCAGTTTTTCTTGCCATTCTTCTTTAGTTGGCATCTTGTCGTCTTTCCATGTAGTAGTATCCTAGCCGCTGTTGTGGCATAGATAAATAGTTTCTTCTGATCTTTGGGCAAGTCTTGATCTATTATGCCTAGCAGAAAGGCTTCTGGTCTTTTAACAAAAGTTATCTTAAACATTCTTTTCATTTCATTATAAATCATTTCCCTGAAAGTTTTAATTATGTTACAATTCCACCACATGTGATAAAATGTGCCTTCCTTCTCTTTACACTTCCAACATTTGTTAGACCCTGTTCTATACATTTTTGCCATTTTTACAGGTATGACATACAATCGACACATCATTTTCTTATAATTCTCTTTCAACAATATGCAGCCACTCATCTTTTTCCATCCAACAAGTTCTGACATATGGCTTTAACATACCAAATTGTACCGGAATGAGGTAACTGTCTATGACAATCCCTTATGGGCTGCTACAAAGTGATCGTATAATCTTACAGCAACCCTGACGGTAATCCTTGGTGCTCCTGGGGCATAGCCATCTCCTCTCTTACCTATGATAATGTGATTAACCTTATTATTTCTCAATCAGTCCGCTGTGGCCAATGATTAGCCCACCATATGGCCAAACTAATGTAAACAAGATGCAATGAGTGACGCGGGAGCTTTCTAGATGGATGGGCAATTTATGTATTATGACTCATAGTTAAACACCATGCCCTGCTCTCTCTCCTCACCAATGAAATTTCAGCCCTTGGGGACTATTTAGAATGTTTCTGTATTTTATAAAAGCCAATGGATCAAAGAGGAAATGTGAAACCGCTCTGCACACTTAATGACCTGTTCCGAGGAGTAAATTACAGCTTGAATTGTCGTGGTATTAAACGTAGCAGAGCACAGCTTAAGTGTGAATGTTGCCCCCCCTCCCTCTCCAAAATACAGTTCATTCCTTTTACAGTGACACAATAGTAAAATAAAGTAACCCCTGACAATATGATTTATTGAAGAATCTAAACAAAAGATGTTGGAGCGGCTGTGTAGCAAAGTTATTTCTCTGTTCTATTACTTTTAATGAATAGCTGAGATCACGGAATATATTCAGCGAGATAAGCCTCAGTGAATTTCTGATAAGGGGGAAACGGTGAAAAAGAAAAGTTGCTTCCATTTTTCATTTGGAGATATGTATACATGCGCACCCCCCCCCCACTTTGGACTTCACAGTGATGGCATCATTCAAGAGTGTATTTTCATGATGACGAGTGAAGGTTTGGAAGCAAACATACATAAATTGGAAACGTGGGTGGGATGGAATTGGATCTTATTTTCAGATACTGAAGTTTCTGGAATCTTCTCCTCCAAGAACCGTTCTGCATAAGAAGTGGACCCCTCTGGAATCTGAAACAGTTCCAAATGGATAAGTTTTGGCCCACACAGGTTTCTCAATGGAGTGGACAGGGTGCTCTTTGGATGCACAGAAATGGAGCATGGGAAATAGCTTGGGTGGTATTCAATGAGGTTTTACTCAGAGTAGAGCCACTGAATGGAATAAACATGAATAAGTTGGGTCCATTAATTTCATTGGGTCCGAACTTGAGTACAACTTACAGTCGTGCCTTGGCTCTTGAACGCCTTGTGACTCGAACGTTTTGGCTCCCGAACACCGCAAACCCGGAAGTGGGTGTTATGGTTTGCGAACGTTTTTTTGGAAGCCGAATGTCCAATACGGCTTCTGTGGCAGACAGTTTTTCCGGGTCATGTGGCCAGCATGACTAAGCCGCTTCTGGTGAAACCAGAGCAGCACATGGAAACTCCATTTACCTTTCCGCCGGAGCGGTATCTATTTATCTACTTGCACTGTGTGACGTGCTTTCGAACTGCTAGGTTGGCAGGAGCTGGGACTGAACAACGGGAGCTCACCCTGTCGTGGGGATCTGAACCGCCGACCTTCCGATTGGCAAGCCCTTGGCTCTGTGGTTTAGACCACAGCACCACCCCATCACCTCAAGAGTATCCACACTCAAATTGTAGGTTTCGTAAAGGGGAAATATGTCCCTAAATTGAAGACTGGTCAGATCCATATTGATGAAAGAGATATGCAAAAATATGGGTAAGGGCCATAGAGTGGCACAACATCTTGTGATGCCTACAGAAGATCATAGTTTCAACCCCTGGAATCTCTAGGCAGGGATGAAATCTGAAATGGTAAAAATCTGAAAGGTGGTTTTCAGCTCTCTGCTCTTCGTGAAATGCATTTCCTTTCTGTTAGGGTAGAAGAAAAGTAGTGAGGGACCATTTCTGAGCTCAGCACCACTGAAATTAGGATTCAGGAAAACAGCTCAAATATCTCACACGTCATTGTATCATAAAATCTGCCACAGAGCGATATTTGCCCTCCAATTAATTTGCAGGAGCGGAGATCTGACAGATGGTAATTTCTGACTGTTGTAGCATTGCCATAACTTTTGCAGGGCTGAATTTGCTCTGGTGTCGAATGCATCCACAATCTGTTACCAATTCAAAGGGGAATATTAGGCCCCTCCCCTGACTTTGAAGCTTCCACCTCCTGTCCTTTAACCACGATGCAGGGAAAGCCAGCATCCATGTTTAAAGATTTTAAGTGCATGTATGTAGCTTCAAGTCAGTCAATTTTTGGCCAAATTAATACAAACAGCAGCTGAGTTGGTAGAATCATAGAATTGTAGAGCTGAAAAGGACCACGAGGGGCATCTAGTCCAACCCCCTGAAATGCAGGAATCTCTTACCCAATATGGGGCTTGAACCCATGACCCTGAAATTAAGAGTCATGCTCTGCTGACTGGGCTATCTCTTCTCTGTAAAACCGTTGTTGGCCAGAACCACTTCAGAGTGCAGTAACTGTACTGTTACTGATCTCCTTGGCTCTCAGGGGGTCACATAACTCCACACCCTCCAACATTTCTCCAATGAAAATAGGGAAGTCCTAAGGCAGTGATGGCTAACCTTGACACTCCAGATGTTTTGGGACTACAACTCCCATCATCCCTGACCACTGGTCCTGTTAGCTAGGGATGATGGGAGTTGTAGTTCCAAAACATCTGGAGTGTCAAGGTTAGCCATCACTGTCCTAAGGGAAAGCGGGGCATTCTGGGATCAAATCAGAAACCAGGACGGCTTCTGTAAATCTGGGACTGTCCCTGGAAAATAGGGACACTCAGAGGGTGTGCATGCTCCCCACTTGCCATTCCCAGCAATTGGCATTCAAGGGAATACAGTCTCCAACTCTGGTCCCACCTGGAAACCTATGTCCCCACTGTGGAAGGACGTGTGGATCCAGAATTGGCCTCCATAGTAACTTACGGACTCATTGTTAAAACCGTGTTTATGGAAGACAATCTTACTCGGCTACAAGTGATCGAAGAAGAAGAAGAAGAAGAAGAAGAAGAAGGTCATTCCATGATCACCTGGCAACATCTGCCATATTCATTATTGAAGGGCCTGAGTGAACAAAACCAGCCCAAACAGATCCATCCATTTGCAAACATGAAGATCATCTTTGCTGCCCGTGTTGTTTGCAGTAGGTGAATCCCCATTTTGTTTACAATGGAAAATAACACATATATCATGGAAGGAATAGCAGTTAATTTGGAATGCAGGCTCTTGTTGTCAGATGGCCCTGTTGAAAACTAAATCTTGGCTACCTGACTCTTGTTTAGGGAAGTTTTTAACCTGTGATATTTTAATGTATTTTAATATCTGTTGGAGGCCGCCCAGAGTGGCTGGGGGGACCCAGCTAGATGGGCGGGGTACAAATAATAAATTATTATTATTATTATTATTATTATTATTATTATTATTATTATTATTATTATTATTATTATGACAGAGCCTGCTCTTGTAGAATGAAGTTGGAGTACTGTAATGTTAACCAGGGCTTGAATATCTTAACTCTGGGCTGCTCCTAACATCCCTGTTGTGAAAGAGATGTAATGATTTCTCACAGCACTCCCTTTTGGCCAGAGATGATGATCTATTGATACAGAACCCTTGCTGACATCAATGGGAATCTCTTTACTCCATGATCTCTGAGCAATTTATGTCCCCAAAGAGCTCTGCCAGGGATAATGTTTTTTTAAAAGCATTAAAGCAATGTTATTTTAAACGCCTTCAAGCACAAGCCAAAGAAAAGATCCCAAGTTTCATGTAGATCAACAGCGAGGAAGCCCTGGGCCTAATCTGGGTCAACCACTCTCCCCGTGAGCCCGGGGAGTCTACTTCAGTCTAGTCAAGCACCTGTGCCTTACTCCTGACATCTTGGAGTGGGGCACATATAGACACGGCTCATCTGAAAGGGGGGTTTGCAGGCCCCGCCAGCCAGCTGATTGGCAACATCTGCAAAGAACTGGGCAAAGCTCTGTGCAGGGGACTTCTTGAGCTCCAACAATCAGCTGATCACTGGCATTTGGCAGGCTGTGCCTTTGTCCACATGTTTTCATTTCAAACCATGCAGGCCAAAATGGGTCATCCAATGTTATTGTGAGTCAGTTAATTTGCAGGTCGGCAACCCTGCCCACCTGGCAAACTTGGCCTATGAGCCTGAGGGAGATCATGAACTGGCATGATCCAGTCCACCAACACTGGTGTAAATCAGGGGTGTGGAACCTGTGGCCCTTCAAATGTTAAAACAAAATTAAAAAAATTACTTCCAGTAGCACCTTAGAGACCAACTAAGTTTGTTCTTGGTATGAGCTTTCGTGTGCATGCACACTTCTTCAGATACACTGAAACAGAAGTCACCAGACCCTTATATATAGTGAGAGGGTGGGGGGGGTATTACTCAGAGGGGTGGTGGGAATGGGTGAATAGCTGATAGGAGAGGTAAACCTGTTGACGACTAGTTAAAGGTAGATAGCCGTGTTGGTCTGTCATAGTCAAAAAAAAAATAAAAAAAATCCTTCCAGTAGCACAGGGGTCTGCAACCTTTAAGACAAAAAGAGCCACTTGGACCCGTTTCCAAAGAAAAAAAAAACCTGGGAGCCGCAAAACCATTGCGACATTTAAAACAAATATAACACTGCATATATTGTTTCTTACATTAATGCTATATATACAGGATCGTGCAGTCAGCTGTCAATCTGAAGAAAAAAAGTGTACCATAAATCATAATCAGTGCCTGATGTAAATAATAATTAATAATGAGGGCCCAATGTCATCCTCGTCATTATAAAAATAACTTTTTTGTCACTTTTTTTTATTATTTCTTTGTTTGACCCCTCAGAATTACTCCTCCTCATAGAAATAAACGTTAAATTAACAAGTTACCTTTTTGTGTGTGTGTGTTCTTCACTCCCCTTCGAAACAGTGATGCATGCGCACCGCCAGGCCCGGCGCTAGGGCTTTTCGCGCCCTAGGCAGGGGGTGGGGCCACGTGACGTCATTGCACATGACGTACGGTGCCCCGCCCCCTGCCGCCATGCTTATATATTATCTCTAACAAGCCCTTATAGAACAAAATAAAATGAAAAGGCAGAAGAAAATCTAATGAAGTCCTCAATTCCAAAGCAAGACTGTGTTTAAGTACAAAGCTGACGTTTTCAAACATTGTGGGGTGGGGGTGGGGGTGGGGGTGGGGTGGGTGTAAGTGACATCCTGCTTTACACATCCTGGGTCACAAAGGTTGCAGCCCTAGCTGCACTTACCTGAGAGTAAGTCCTGCTGAATCTAATAGGACCTTACTTCTGAGCAGACAGTAGGACTGCAGCAAGAAACATAGTTGGGAATTTGGGCTTTCTGTTTTACCGTATGTTTTGCTCCGCAATGCGCCCCGGACCATAACGCGCACCTCGTTTTTAGGGGAGGAAAACAAGAAAAATATTTTTTTCTGGTTTTCCTCCTCTAAAAGGCTGGGAGGGAGGGAAGAGAGAGAGAAGGAAGGAAAGGAAGGAAAGAAAGAAGGAAAGAAGGGTTGAGAGAGAGAGAAGGAAGGAAGGAAGGAAGGAAGGAAGGAAGGGTGAGAGAGAGAAGGAAGGAAGGTGAGAGAGAGAGAAGGAAGGAAGGAAGGAAGGAAGGAAGGAAGGAAGGAAGGAAGGAAGGAAAGAAAGAAAGAAAGAAAGAAAGAAAGAAAGAGTGAGAGAGAGAAGGAAAGAAGGAAGGAAGGAAGGAAGGAAGGAAGGAAGGAAGGAAGGAAGGAAGGAAGGAAGGGGTGAGAGAGAGAGAAGTCAAAACCTAAGAAAGAAACTAACACACAATGTTGGAAGGGAGGGGGGCAGTGATGAAGAATGGGCATGGGGAGGTGGGGGAAATTTATCCACAGGCTGCACCCTGGCTCCCCCGGGGAGAGGGGACCTTCAATCCTAGAGCGATCTGAAGATGGAGAGGGAAATGGGGTTTGGGGCAATCATTGCAACGTTGCATTAAGAAAAAAAATATATAATCTATTTACAGGGAGAATAGTGAAAGGAAGCCACTGAGGGAGAGGGATGGGGAAGAAGAGATGTATTTACAGCAGGAGAGGGAAAGGGCATGGAATTAAACCTTGTCTTCTCCTTCCCTCCCCTCCCACCCGCTTTGAGAGAACATCCCCCCTCATCCACCCACATCATTGATTTGCAGTGCTGGGGAGCAGACGCGGCTGAAACAAAAGCCTTCCTTTTCCTTCTCTCTCGAGAAGGAGAGAGAGAGAAGGAAAAGGAAGGCTTTTGGGATCGCGCGCAGCGCGGGGTGGTGGTGGAGGAACTAGCGGGGCTGCTGCTAGTTCCTCCACCAAACCCCACGAACTTCGAAGCCTGCGGCATGCACTCCTCGGAGTTGCTCGACGGCTCCATGGCAGCACGGCGCCCCTCGTCGGAAAGGGGAGACGTCGGTTTCGCTTCCCGCCGTGGCTCTTCTCCTTCTCTTCGCTGCAGCCTCCTGCCAAGCGCAGCCTCTGCAAGGCAAGGGAGGGTGGGGCGGCGGCGGGCTGGGCAGAGCGTCTTGGCCGGTAATCGCCGCTGCCTCTTTAAGGGCAGCTGGAGGAAGAGGGCCGGCCGGGGCGCTTTCGAATAAGGAATCGAGGCGGGCAGGGGCGGCGCAACAGAGCCGGGCTGGGCGGCACTGCCATGCGTCGCGCAGCGGTGGCAACCATCCCCACAAGCCCGCTTCCCAAAAGATGTCAAAAGCAGGGATCGGCGCGCAGGGATCGGTGGTGGGGGCAGCTAGGGGTGGGGGGCAGCTGCCTTCTAGGGGGGGCACTTGCCCCCCTGCTCCCCACTGGGTAGCCCATGGAGGGAGAGCGGAGCCGCGGCAAAGGTGTGAAAGAGCCACATGCAGCTCCGGAGCCGCGGGTTGCCGACCCCTGCAGTAGCACCTTAGAGACCAACTAAGTTTGTTCTTGGTATGAGCTTTCGTGTGTTTCCTGTTGACGAATGTTAACGACTGCAATTAGTCTTACAGGAAAAAGCAAGGGGTGAGAAGGTTAAAAAAGCTTTGTCATGTATAATGAGATAAGAATCCAATCTCATTGTTCAGACCAGGTCTCTCCATGGTTTTAAGCTTGGTAATGAGTTGCAATTCAGCAACTTCTCTTTCCAGTCTATTGCATAGACTGGAATTGCATAGACTGGAAAGAGAAGTTTTTATTTTGTTTTGACTATGACAGACCAACACGGCTATCTACCTTCAAATGTTGTTGGACTCCAACTCCCACCACCCTTGACCAAAGTGTCTGGGGTTGATGGGAATTAGAGCTGAACAACACCTGGAGGGCCAAAGGTTCTCCATCGCTGATACAGGCTAATCTGTGGCTAATGTTGTGTTTCAGGTCTACAGGGCTGCAGGGACAGGTGAGATGTGGCGTCTGCTGTCCATGAGTACATTTGTTAACTGCCATTCAGTGGCTGGAAATGATCAGAAAGTCATAAAACCAGAAGGATATCTGAGTCAGCCCCTTGTTCGTTACAGCCGGTTCTACAATTCCAGGTGCAATGGAAGCATCCCTGACAGATGGCTGTCCAGCCTCTTCTTAAATAGCCCAAGCAAAATAGAGCCCTGTTCCAATGTTGAATGCTTGGAATATTTCATTCCTGTCAAGGACCATGGGATTTGTAATCCAAGGACTCAGCTACACAGCTGCAAATAAAACATTTTAAGGGACATGGGGGGCGCTGTGGGTTAAACCACTGCATTGCTTGAGCTTCCTGATCGAAAGGTCGGCGGTTCGAATCCCTGCGACGGGGTGAGCTCCCGTTGTTCGGTCCCAGCTCCTGCCAACCTAGCAGTTCGAAAGCATACAGTGCAAGTAGATAAATAGGTACCACTCTGGCGGGAAGGTAAACGGCGTTTCCGTGCGCTGCTCTGGTTTTGCCAGAAGCGGCTTAGTCATGCTGGCCACATGACCTGGAAAAACTGTCTGCGGACAAACGTCAGCTCCCTCAGCCTGTAAAGCGAGGTGAGTGCCGCAACCCCAGAGTCATTTGCGACTTGACTTAATTGTCAGGGTTCCCTTTACCTTTAACTTTAAAACATTTTAAGTGTGTTGTAAAGTGCATTATACAAATGTGACACTAGATGGCGAAGGTGAGCTTACGGCAAATTCAATATATTTTTCAAAACGTTTTTTTAAAAAGCATTTTCACAACGTTTTTTATATATATATGTGTGTGTGTCTAGATTCCACCCAAGGAAAAGATGCTCAGAGAATAGGCCTCTTCTGTTTTCCTTCTCCTCATCAGAGCCCTTCAACACTTCCTCCCTTTTCCTTACCCCTTTCTGGCGAGGGAAAGGATAGCAGATGATGAATGACACAGTGGAGCGTGAGTGGGTTTGATGTGGGAGGCCGCCTCTATGCTCATTTGAACAGTTGAACATCACTGCAAAGAATGTTCATTCCCATCCCTAATTTCAAGTCATTAGCATACATTATCTCATTACTCCTTAGAACAATCATTTAAGGTGGGAAGCATCAGTAACCTCATACTTTAAATTTGCGTGGGCTCTGGTTGAAATAACAGTAGCATGCCTGAGGCCCCCATCTGCACTATATATTTAAAGCAGTATCATACCACTTTCAACTATCATGGCTTCCAGTAAAGAGTCATAGGAACTGTAGTTTGTTAGGATCCCCATTCCCCTCATGGAGCTACAATTTCCAGAGTAGCTTAACAATCCATCCCTCTTTCTAAGGAACTCTGGGAATTGTAGCTCTTTGAGGGGGCATGTATAATATTGCACTGTTAGTGTGTATAAATGCACACTCTCCGCAGACACAACCATAGGTTATGTGGGATCAGGGATTTATTTAAGCTTTTACTGTCTGACACTGCAGAACAGCTAGACCAACTATGACGACAGGCCGGATCTGTCTCTCACATACTCGTGGAATCTAAGTTTTGGTCCAGTGTGATTGACAATAGCTGGAAAGTAGGAATGGAGGAAAGAACTGTTTGGACCACATTTTAAAGTGAACTGACTTAATTCAGAAATCCTAGATTTCTATACAGATCAGAATGTAACAACATGATTAGGCATTTCTTTGAATTTTGTGATTCAGATTCAGTTCAGAAATGATATGCAGCAAAGTGTAAAATTCTATTAGGGGGGGGAGGGGAATGCATATAAAATGTGCATTTTATGGAAAATGCATTGAAAATAATACAAAAATGCATATTTTAAGGGAAGAGTGCATAAAAAGTGCACTGTTTATATGCCAATTCTTCATTATATTTTAAAAAATCCATAAAAAGAGGATAGAACAGGACTATGACTGACAGAATGCAGAACTGATGTGGACATGGGCATGGGCTGATCCATCTATCTCTACAATTCAAAGTGTTAGTGCTGACCTTTAAAGGCCTAAACAGCCTCGGCCCAGTGTACCTGAAGGAGCGTCTCCACCCCCATCGTTCTGCCCGGACACTGAGGTCCAGCTCCGAGGGCCTTCTGGCGGTTCCCTCACTGCGAGTAGTGAGGTTCCAGGGAACCAGACAGAGGGCCTTCTCGGTAGTGGCGCCTGCCCTGTGGAACACCCTCCCATCAGATGTCAAGGAAATAAACAACTATCTGACTTTTAGAAGACATCTGAAGGCAGCCCTGTTTAGGGAAGTTTTTAATGTTTGACGTTTTATCGTGTTTTTAATATTCTGTTGGGAGCCGCCCAGAGTGGCTGCCGAAACCTAGCCAGACGGGCATTATATAAATAAATATATTATTATTATTATTATTATTATTATTATTATTATTATTATTATTTATTATACCTTACGTGGGACAAGAGCAAAATGGTTCCACTGTCTAAATTGGAAATCAGACATTCCCCAATACTAAGCAGTCTGGTTTATCATTGTGGCATCTAGCTTGTTTTAATCACTGGCAAGAATTATTGTGGAAATGGGAAATAGCCTTACACATTATATTTTTCTTATTTCTTTCCCCCTTTTTTTGGCATTTCAGTAACGAACAACAACAACAACAATAAACTATGAGTGAGTAATGGATCCCCTAAAGTCGCTATCAGTGTAGGATAATGAAGCATGAAATGGTGTTCTGAGATGAAATCCATCTCAGGAGAAGCTCTGGGTAGTTGTGAATTAACAAGTTAAGTTTGAAATGGATTTAAAAGCAAAAAACAAAAACCCAGAAGGAGTTTTCGTAATTAGACGGAGATTGTAGTTTTGTATTTTTATTTTTTTTAAAAAAATGCCTTTTGAGGAATTCATGTTACCATTAAGGGGGCATTCTGATAGCATGCAATAGTTTAGATGCTTTATCCTGTAGGAGCCAACATAAATACTCCGAAAGACAAAGCAGCATGAGCTTTGCTGGGACTGCAGCATTCCAAATACAGGTGTTATGTACTGAGCTGAATCCTAGAACACTAGGATCCAAAATGCAGCAGGCTGATTGGTCCGCAGGAGCCACCCAATCCAGCTCCAGGTGGAAGTGAATCAGCGACCTGATTGGCCTGCAAGAGCAGCCAATCAGGCTCCTGGATGAAGTGAATCCGCAACCTGATTGGCCTACAGGAGTAGCCCGGAATTAGCCAATCACGTGGGGCCCATTGTGTAAATAATGTATATATAGCAGACGTTTTGGGGAATGATTCATTCCTTGCTACTATGAGCTGAATAAAGAGCATGAAATCCACACTTGACTCCGAGTATATTTCAACAGGTAAGGGAGTCATGTGCTTTTCACCCTTGAAAACTCCCTGTACATGGATTCAAGGTTGCCAGGGAGAAGAGTTGCAGGTTAGTACAGTTGTACCTTGGAAGTTGAACGGAATCTGTTCCGGAAGTCCATTCAACTTCCAAAACATTCGGAAACCAAAGCACGGCTTCCGATTGGCTGCAGGAAGCTCCTTGCAGCCAATCGGAAGCTGCGGAAGCCCCGTCGGACGTTCAGCTTCCAAAAGAAGGTTAAAAAACCGGAACAGTCACTTCCGGGTTTGCGGTGTTCAGGGGCCAAAACATTCGGGAACTAAGCTGTTCCAAAACCAAGGTACGACTGTATTCTCCCTGATGAATTAGCTTTCCACACTGCAAGGAAACTTTTTATTTTTAATGTCTGCAAAGCATTCAGATAAGCAAGTCTACCTTGCTTACCTGTACCTGAAGTGGTATAGAGCCTGGAGGGCTGTGGCATGCATATTTTGAATGCATGACTCTCGAGGGCCCATTAGTGTTACGCATTTAAAGCAGTATCGTACCACTTTGAACAGTCATGGCTTCCCCCACAGAATCCAGGGACCTGTAGTTTGTAAAGGGTGCTAAGAGTCCTTAGGAGACCCCTATTCCCTTTAGAGAGCTACAATTCCCAGAGTTCCCTGGGAAGAGGGATTGATAGTTAAACCACTCTGGGAATTGTTGTTCAGGGAGGGGAATAGGGTCTCCTAGCAACTCTCAGAACTCTTAACAAACAACAGTTCCCAAGAGTCTTTGGGGGAAGCCATGTCTGTTTAAGGTAGTACGATACTGCCTGAAATGTATAGCACAGTTGTGGCCTGCTTTTTAAAAAGTACATGAGAGGTATATCTTGGAGAGAGATTTCCCTCAGATTTCTCTTACTCTCATACGCATCTGCCTGCAACGAATAATAATAACAATAATAATAATTTATTATTTGTACCCCGCCCATCTCGCCGGGTCTCCCCAGCCACTCTGGGCGGCTTCCAACAAATATCAAAATACATTATAATATCACAGATTGAAAACTTCCCTAAACAGGGAAACGAAAACAGGAAGCCAGCCATGTGTACAGCATAACCTGCACAATTTCCTATAAGCCGCATGGAGTGATGGGGAACCCCCCCCCCCACAGATTCATATCGCTTTCCAATATTATGTATTTATATTTTTTTGATTTGTTCTTGGGGTACTAGTTGGGTATAGTCTGAGGCCTCACCCTATGAACAGCCTGCCCTTCAAGTCCCTTCCTACAAACCCTCTAAGTGTCCCTATTCTCCTGGGACATTCCTGAATTTACAGAAGCTGTCCTGGTTTCTGATTTGATCTCGGAATGTCCCGCTTTTCCTTAGGACATCACTATTTTCATTGAAGAAATGTTGGAGGGTCTGGAGTCATGCAACCCCAAACCTGATGAGATAAGGCAGCCCTGTATAAGGAAGTTTTAAAATATTTAATGCTTTATTTAATCAATCAATCGATCAATCATTTTTATTGTTTATAGTCAATGGCCATTACACAATAAAATTGTTTGTTTTTATTATGTTTTTATATAAAATATGTTGGAAGTTGCCCAGAGTGGCTAGGGCAACACAGTCAGATGGGTGGGATAGAATTATTTATTTATTTATTTATTTATTTAGGAATAAAGGTAAAGGGACAATTAGGTCCAGTCGTGACCGACTCTGGGGTTGCGGCGCTCATCTCGCTTTATTGGCCGAGGGAGCTGGCGTATAGCTTCCAGGTCATGTGGCCAGCATGACTAAGCCGCTTCTGGCGAACCAGAGCAGCGCATGGAAACGCCGTTTACCTTCCCGCCAAAGCGGGAATCATACAAAAAACCTACGTTTTTGAAATATTACATGTCACATGTAACTTACAGTATACAGAACTTACATATTGGGCAGGTAAAATTTTTTAATATAGATAAAAACATTAATTATTGAGGGATATTATGGTTAAACAAGAGCATCTCCAAAGCAATTGACTGCTATCTCCTTAATAACTGTTGCCCAGATTTTCGTTGCTTCTAGGGTAAAAAGAGAGACCTACAATTCGTGTCTGACTGGAGGTAAAAAAACTTTTCTGGAATAGTATTGGCAGTGTTTTTCCCCTTAAAAAATGTTTAGGGGTACTCTCATTTTCCTATTCATACTAAAATACTGCCCCTCAATGAGGCCAAACTAAGATTCACAAAATGTTTAGGGGTATGCGTCCCCCTGCGTCCCCCCCAGAAAAAAAAGCACTGGGTATTTGACTATAGATGAGGCAGGATAGATCTTCACAGTTGCAGTGCTTAATTCTTGTTCATTCATTTGTACAAAATTATTCAAAAACATTTGTATGAAATTATTGAGTTTGCAATTCATTCTTAGTAATTTGGTAAAGCAAATTACTGCCTGTGTTTCTAAAAAAAGAAGAATGAATACAAAACTTAAATCTTGACTCCTCCAGATGTTACTGAACTGCAACTTCCATCTTCCCTGGCCATTGGCCATGCTTGCTAGGGCTGATGGGAGTTGTAGTCCAGCAACATCTGAAGAGGCAAAGGTTCCCCACTCCCACCTTAAAGGTAATGGGGGGAAATAAAACAGGAAGGGAATTGTAGAGTTGGAAGGGACCCAAGGGTAATCTATTCTGACCCCTGCAATGCAGGAATCTTTTGCCCAACATGGGGCTTGAACCCACAACCCTGAGATTAAGAGTCTCATGCTCTACTGAGGGATGTTCCTTCTTTAACAACAGCTTGGCCAGGGATAGTTTGATCCGTAAGCTGCACATTTCTCTGTTATGTTTAGCAAAGCAACTGATGTATCAGGCTCTGCCTGCTCTTCACTTCAGATGGTTGGATAAAAGCAACAGAAATATTTAGCACTTGCACCCTTGGGACCATTCGGCACATATCCCACATTTTAATCCAGATCAGCAGTGTTGTCAGTGAACACCCCCCACCCCCGTTTTTGCATGAAGTGTGTATTCCCAAATTGCTTTAGTCTCATCTCTGTGAACATTTCCACTAACACCCCAAATGTAGCTGTCTGCTCCTTCAAAGATGCATAAGAAAATGCTTTCTGCACACATCAGGGTGGCCTGTCTTTTTCAGGCACCCCAAGGGGGTAAGGATGATCCTTGAGGTGCTGGGGCCTGAAGCAGCAGCAGAGGGAGCCAAATGACAGCCCAGCTAGGGATGCAATGCAACTCTTGCTTCTAAAAGCACAGAGCCATATATTCACAGCTACAGATGAGCAACTCAAGCAGATCAACAGGCTCCTTTAAAGGGAAACTCCCACAAGGCAGTGAAGTCAAAGCATTGTGAGTAACGGATCAAAGTGTCTTGTATGGGGGGTTTGATTCAGTGTCAAAGTAATCCCATGGTGAGTTTGATGCCTAGTTCAGAAACTAAGATTTCACTTGCTGGAGAAGATCAGGTATGTTTTTATTATTGGATTAAGGCGTGTTGTCAGAGGATGCAGTAATACATAGTGCTGCAACAATGCTGAATGGTTAGGGTTACTAAGTTAGTAGCAATGCTGATTTAGCACCCCTGGCATGTGGTCCTGGGAAAGCTGCTCATAAGGTAAAGGTAAAGGGACCCCTGACCGTTAGGTCCAGTCGTGACCGACTCTGGGGTTGCGGCGCTCATCTCGCATCATTGGCCGAGGGAGCCGGCGTACAGCTTCCGGGTCATGTGGCCAGCATGACTAAGCCGCTTCTGGCGAACCAGAGCAGCGCACGGAAACGCCGTTTACCTTCCCGCTGGAGCTGTACCTATTTATCTACTTGCACTTTGACGTGCTTTTGAACTGCTAGGCTGACAGGAGCAGGGACCGAACAATCCCATCGCTGGGATTCGAACCGCCGACCTTCTGATCGGCAAGCCCTAGGCTCTGTGGTTTAACCCAGAGCGCCACCCACATCATAAGGGGATGCCAAAAAAAGTTCTCTGTCCCTGATCTAATGTAAGGATAATGATTCTTATCTTGATCACATGCAGGTTCTTTTAAATGCAGAGTTGGCAGAAGGGATGCTAATCATTGGGATCACCAATGGAAGGCAGGGAAGGGCAATTTAACCTGCTATGGCACTAGAGAAAATGCACTTTCTGAACACAATACAGTATTTGCTTTGGAAGGAAATCCCCTATTGGCGTCCATGAGGGATTTTATCCCAATGCAAATCCCAGTGTTGTGCATTGCCTCTGTGTGTGGGCAAAATAATGAGATGAATTGGGAAGTTTATCCATGCTCCTGAGTCAGTTCCCCTCCCTGCTAAGTTACTTTGTTCTATCTGGCCTTTTTCTATAACTTTCAGCTCTGTGTTTTTCAATGTTTCTCCATGGTCTTTGCAAGAAGCGAAGCTGTCTAAAATATTGTCTGTGGAGCACTGAACTGCTCAGAGTTTGTTGTTGTTAAAGCGCAACAGTGTTTTTTTTTTTTTTTTAAAGAAATGTAAAAGCTTCATTTAAAAGCTTCTTTAATAACAAAAAATTCTTAAGTTGTTTGGCTTTAACAAAAAAACTGAGCAAACAGCAATAAACCTGGATCACCTCAGAATCCTTATCCAATGAGAAAGCCTGTAAGGCCTATCAGTGGAAAGACCAGAGTGAAGCTGCAATTTTTTTAAAAAACAACAATGCACAAGCAGGAATACATACCACTCAGCCACCTCTTTATTATTTGGAGGTATATAAAACCATTTGTATTCTAGAGAATACAAAACCAATACGAAATACAAAGGAAAGTGCTTCACTAATTCACTTTTTCTCATTCACAAAAAAAGCCCCTTAATCTATTTGTCTCCAGTTTAGAAGGCTTAATCCTCACCGGAAGTGCTCATGTGCCTATAGATTTCATCCACTTTGGCCAAAAGGAGGAAAAAAATGTTATAACTATCTTTGGATTACCCATTATAGTGATCTAGCAGCCTCTTATCCTACATTGTTAAAAAACAAGACAAAACAAAACAAAACCCCCACCTCACTGAAGTTTTGAAAGAGGTTCAATGCACAACTGGTATTCCAGTTGTATCCAAACTTAGATAAAACACTGATCCTTGATTTCAGGAACCATTGTGCAATGGTTCACTCTCCCAATTCACTAAGCCCTGTTCTCTTTTCAGCTTCCGGCACCTCTTCTTGAGAGCCAGTGTGATGTAGTGGTTAAGAGCGATAAACTCGTAATCTGGTGAACCGGGTTCGCGTCTCCGCTCCTCCCCATGCAGCTGCTGGGTGACCTTGGGCTAGTCACACTTCTCTGAAGTCTCTCAGCCCCACTCACCTCACAGAGTGTTTGTTGTGGGGGAAGAAGGGAAAGGAGATTGTTAGCCGCTTTGAGACTCCTTCGGGTAGTGATAAAGCAGGATATCAAATCCAAACTCCTCTTCTTCTTCTTCTTCTTCTTCTTCTTCTTCTTCTTCTTCTTCTTCTTCTCTTCTTCTTCCCAGGCTTCTCCCTCTTCTCCCTCTGACCACTCATCATTGTCCCACCACTCCTCCCCTAGACTCTGAGCCTTCTTCCCTTGGTAGTTCCCCAGCTGGTTCCTCCCGCCGCTCCTCTGCGTCCAACCAGTCCATGACAAAAGAGACTTGGATCCTTGTCATGCATCATATGTATAGTATAAACATTTTTGCATGCAATTGCTTCTAATACAAAACATTTCGCATGCCATTTTCACTAATATATGCTTCCCCCCCACCACAAACTTTTGGACAAATTATTTAGCTGGAGAACTTCCCTGCAAAATCCATAGCAATGTCAAATGATGGCTGTGTTTGGATTCATGTATTGTTTTGGGAATTGTGAATTACCGTATTTTTCGCTCCTTAAGACGCACTTTTTTCCTCCTAAAAAGTAAGGGGAAATGTCTGTGCATCTTATGGAGCGAATGCGTGGTCCCTGGAGCTGAACTGCCCAGGGGCAAAAGCAGATCTTGCTTTTTTTTAAAAAAAAAGAGAGAGAAGGGGGTGTTGAAAGGAAGCCCGCTGCTGAGCAGCTGCTCAGCAAACAATAGGGGGGAGAGATAAGGGAGAGAGATTCCAGCCCTGCCCCCTTGCAGAGGGAGGCTGTTTCCCCAGCGACATGTGACTGGCTGATTAGATTATCTGTCTGGAATCTGTAGAAATGGCTTCCTGAAGCTGCAGAACTGTGAGTTAAACCCCATAAAACAGGATTTTTTCCCTTTGCAAAGTAAGCTCAACAACTTTGAGCTGATCCACAAAAAATGGGGCTTTTCTCCTTTGCAAAAGAAGCTGCAGAAATTTGAGCTGATCCACAAAAAATGGGGCTTTCCCCCTCTAAAAACTAGGTGCATCCTATGGTCAGGTGCTCCTTATAGAGCGAAAAATACGGTAGGTAAGTGCTAGCTGAATCAAATTTCTCACCCATGCCAAATTGTGAGTGAGAGCAAAGCTCCCCCTTACTACCCCCTGGTTTTCCTTGGCAAATCCCCTCTTCATCCCTGCTAAGGCAAATGCAGGATTTAGAACTCCATCTTGGCTTCATAACATTTCGTTCAGTACCCTGGATTCCATTCTGAAGGGTCGCTTGTGTGACTGCTGACTTCAGTTTATGATGTGAAATTTCTCTCCATGGTAGCATCACTTGCTGCTGTACAGAACACATGCCATCCTGTCAAGGCATTCATCACCATTATTATATCCGAGTAGAAGATTGGTAAATTTGTTCAGCCCTGTAAGATAGATATTATGGCATTTGACAGATGATTTCTGCGTCGAAATGATCTTTTTGGAAGTGCTGAATACACTGGCACTCCATTATGCAGCACGGAGCGAAATTTCCTCACTGTTATCTGGCAAATAAGCTTTGCAAACTGGGAGTCATCAGAGAAGAATTATCCCTAAAGCTTGAAAACGGATTTTCTGAACACACCACGGGTTTTAGTGCTAATTCCCTTATTATAAGGTGGCTTTGGCCACCGATGGTTCATATTTCCAGTTCTAATTGGCTGGTGATGGTCTTAAGATGGTGTCATCTTATTTAAAAGGAGGAGGGAAACCCTCCAGAGAACATACAGTTTGGGAAGGGTGTCACCTAGCTCATCACCTCATTTCCATAATGGGGGATTATAATTATCTAATGCAGCTAATGAGAAATAAAGGACAGTGGGAAAATCATAGGGAGGAGGAGGAGGAGGAGGAATACAAGATATTACCCACCCACTGCATCCTTCCTAATCTGCTGCCCAGCACTTGAAGCCAACTAACCGATAAACATTAGCAGCAAATGAGCAATCACAATAATCAAGTAATTAAAACACTTTGTACTTATAAAACCACTCAGAGCAGCCAGATCTTCTGGATTGTAAAACAGCCTCCATGGAGCTACAGCAGCCTCCCATTACTGAATGCCTGTGATGTATGTTAGCTGGGCTACATAAACCCAAACTAATCAATCTGTATAGCACTTCTGTTAGGTAGGGAGACTCAATTATCACCGTTCTACCTATGGGCAAATTGAATCACAAAGAGGTTAATTTTCTGCATTAAGCTGTTGCAGCTTTCCCACACATTTGCATGCATAATTTGCTCATAAATTCCTTCGGATCCTCTGTTGTTGTTCTTTGCTTCTTTTGCGGCGTCTTAAGGTGGCTACTGTTGGAGCTGGGAAACTGAATGGCACTGATGTGTAGGTGGGACCCAACAAAGCAGCCTTCCCCAATCTGGTGCCCTCCAGATGCTTTAGGCTATACAGGTCCATAACTCCTAACCACTGGTCATGCTGGCTTGAGTCGGTGAGAATTGCTGATACAGACCACGCCCCTGCTTTCAACCGGAGTGTAAGACTCTCAACTCATCTGCGGAATACTGTAGTCATCCAAATGTTCTATTAACTATACGAGGAGGGGGACTTTAACGCTTTCACAAATAAGGTCCACATACAGTATCATGTTACATCATTCATGGTGTGGGAGCTGCTGCAGCCTGTATCTTTATCATGCAGCTCCACAAAGAAAAATCAGGAGGAAGCAGAAGATGCCACCTCAACACTTTCCCATCCCAGACTGCTGTTATTGGGAGGAGTCACAGCACAGCCTGTTATCTTCATGATGTGGCAAGGGAAAGAGCCACACTGCAGCAATCCCAACCCTGCAAAGATAGTGCTTGAAGGTCCATGACTTGTTCCTTTGTTGACACATTCTTACAGGCCTTGCGTCAAGTGGTGGAGTTGTTTCAGCTTCTGTAGCTGCTTCCTTGCTATTTGTGGTAATGCATGCTTGGTCTTTGTGTAAACCCAGCCAGATGGGCGGGGTATACATAATAAAATTATTATTATTATTATTATTATTATTATTATTATTATTATTATTATTATTCTATGAATACCATGCTCGTGACATGTGCTCAAGACCCTCAAGGGACAGTCCTGGATTACAGAAGCCACCCTGTTTTCTGATTTGATCCCGGAATGTCCCGCTTTTCCTTAGGACGTACGGGCATAGTCAGGATTTTTGTTGTGGGAGGGCAGCCAAAGTTGTTGAGATTTTTTGGGGAAGTCATGGCGGGGGGCAGAACCTCAGTTAATTGAGTACTTTCAATTCTTTTCAATAATTTTGTGGATCTAGCTGCCCCCCTGGGCTATGCCCATGTTAGGACATCCCTATTTTCACCACAGAAATGTTGGAGAGTATGGTAAGGTAAAGGTAAAGGTTCCCCTGACCATTAGATCCAGTCACGGACGACTATGGGCTTGTGGCATTCATCTCGCTCTAAAGGCTGAAGGAGCTGGCGTTTCTCCGCAGACAGCTTCTGGGTCATGTGGCCAGCATGACTAAGCCACTTCTGGCGTACCAGAGCAGCACACGGAAATGCTGTTTACCTTCCCGCTGGAGTGGTACCTATTTATCTACTTGCACTTGACGTGCTTTCAAACTGCTAGGTGGGCAGGAGCTAGGACCGAGCAACGGGAGCTCACCCCATTGCAGGGATTCGAATCACCCACCTTCTGATCAGCAAGCCCTAGGCTCTGTGGTTTAGACCACAGCGCCACCCGTGTCCCATGGTAGGACGTCCCTATTTTCATTGGAAAAATGTTGGAGGGTATGGCTGTGTCTCTGCAGGGCATGCCATCCTTAGCTCCTTGGACAATGAGTAGATTACTAAACATGGCTGGTTAGATGAATAAGGCTTACTGTGATAGACAGCTGTATCACCAATTTGTGCTTTAGTTGATCTTATGCTGCACATAAAGCAGCATGCTGGATTTGAGATGAGAACTGCTGGTCAGCTTTGGACGCAGCCACCTTTCTGCGGACTTTGGAAGAAAGCCAAGTGGTGGTTTGAACCCTCTTGACTTTGATCCTAGCAGCCCAAAGAGCAGATGGCCCAGCCTCCTCCTTAGCCCATTCCTGTGTTCTGCTCTGGATGCAACACTTCCGATCAGTTGGAAAATAGCAGCCATTTATTTTCTTTGCTAACAGTTTGCATTTCCCAACTCATGGGTGCTCTAGCTTAAGTGATTCTTCAATTATTTTTAAAGATGGAGTGTTCCGTTTTGTTTGGTCTTCCCAGAGTCCCGGTAATTAACGAATGTGGCAGAACATTTGTCTTAATTGCACAACGAAAGCCCTTCGCAGCAGTAATTGCTCTATAAAAGACCTATAAAACAGAACTACTTAGCTTGTGAGAAAACACCCTCATGGAAAATATTGATTGGTGGGTGGGGTGGAAGAGAGGGAGCTGGGTCCTTGTCTTCTTATCAGAAATCCTACATGGGGAAGCAACCAAAGACATCACACTGGCCATGCCTAACTATGTGTCAGATCCTCATCTCAAGAGGCCAAATGGCCATCATAATCCATTAAGGGGCTAGATTTTGAATCTGCATCTCAGGGGAGGAGTGGGCAGCCTTTGGTCCTGATTTGGCCTGCAAGAGGGCCTGCACCAGGGTCCTGATTTGGCCTGCAAGACTGTTTACGCCCCACCAACTTGATCATATATGGCATCAGGTATGTGGCAGGTAAATACACAGCTGCAAAGAACCATTGGGGGCTTCCAGTGTGCTCTCATTGTTCCTCGGCAAACAAAGGCTCACTGGCAGCACCCATCAACCAATCAGTGCCCATATTGAGCTCCTCTGAAGTTATTCATTTGCAGAGGTGCAATTCTCCTCTGCACGCCAGCTTTGCTGGTCTGTTGAAGAAGGAAAAGGCCTTCCACAGGTACAGTTTGTATCCACACCTTTAAAAAGGCTTGTTAATAGCTTAAGGGTCCCGGGCCCAAAAGAAGCCAGATTATCCTCCACCACGGCCAGGGCTTTTTCAGTGATGGCTCCGATCTGGTGGAATGCTCTGTCCCATCAGACTAGGGCCCTGCAGGACTTGATCTCCTTCTGCAGGGCCTGTAAGACAGAGCTATTCTGCCTGGCTTTCAATTTAGCCTGATCCGTCGTTCCTTTTTCCTCTTCCCTTTTTCTGTGAAGAAACCCTTTCTGAGACCCCGCATTTAAACTCTTCCCTGGTCTCCTTACTGGCCCTAGCAGGAATAACTTGGCCAGTTAGCCCTGGTGATGTTCATTTATGTTGTATTTGATGCTGTTTTTAAGCTTTTGGGGTTTTTTAAAGTCATTTTTAATCAATGTTTTATATTTGTTGTTAGCCGCTCTGAGCCCGGTTTTTAAATCGGGAAGGGCGGGGTATAAATAAAAATTATTATTATTATTATTATTATTATTATTATTATTATTATTATTATTATTATCAATGAGCCCCTTTGAAGTTCTCACCTGATTTCATAATGACGTCAGGCGATTCACAAGTGGGGACTCTCTGCAGCAGGTGTATGTGCAGAAGGGAGGAGTGGAAAGAGAAACCCCTTTACTTCAACATGTAACAGTGAATATTCTTTTCTAGTAGGCAACTGATAGCACTTGGGATTTAGCTGGCTCCCCAGGGCGATGTCTCACTGCTGGAAGGATAACCCTTCCCATTCATGCATGCTGTCATGCAATGTCACAACCATCCAGAGATGAGCATGCATGCATGAAGCTGCCCTAAACCTATGCACAGCATTGCAGGGTAGTTCAGACTACTATGAATAGAGGATTATGGTCCTATATATCAGATCCTAAACATCACCCATCCCAGCATTGTATATTAGTCTAATTCTACTCAGGCTTTTTTGGGGGGTGGGGGTGGAGTGGGGTAGCACCTCTCTGTTTACCAGTTTTCTTTCGAAACCATAAAACCATTGACATGATTCCCAATACTTGTTTCTGCACACTCCCAAAATGTACATCAGTGTGCTAATGTGAGAACAACAGAATACAAATTAATTTGGCTCAGGAAGAGAACAGCGGGTGATTAAGGTTCATCAACCCAATGTCTTGCTTAACACTTCCTGTCTCAATGAATAAATAATATTACTAACAGCTTAATTATCAGCCTCTTGGCTTGACTGTAAAGGTGGGTGGAGTACCAGGGACACCCTTTTTCATACATTTTCCCATTTATTATGCACACTCTTCCCAAACTTTGTATCTTTTCTCTGAAATCTTCTGCAACCAAAAGCACACATTGTGTCACAATCTGGGGTGTGAGCGGCAAGAGTCCGGGGTTGGCACACCAGGACTGAGGTGGTGGCACTGGTATCAAAGCCAGTCCAAGTGGTAGGTCCATAGTCAGGAACAAGTCCAATGGAGGTCAGGGACAAGAGGAGGTCAGGATGCAGGAGAACTGGAATACAAGGAATGGGCTACAGCTTAGCATCAGACTGTGTTGCTGTGGTAAAGACCAAGGGCGAAATGCAGGTCTTATATAGTCCTCCAGCTGCAGCACACATCATCTAACCATGGTTGCTGGCCTGCACCTGATTCCCCTAAGGCAAACACGGCCAGGGTCTGGTTCCTGCAAACCCTCACAGTGCCCATTACACACTGTTGAATGAAAGGAACTGAGATCTAAAGAGAGGTTGTTAAAATATTATATTAATCTGTATGGTCCATCCAACTGATGTATTACCTGAGTATCTTGGTTGCCACTGTGAATCTGAACCCTCCAGTCTACATTTGACCAATGTGGAAGGTCTCATGTTAGGTGTTTTCCAGACCCAAACTTCCCACTGCACCTTTTCTTGGGGACTCCATAAAGCCATCTTTTGTCAGGCATGAAGTATCCTCTCCTCCCCCGGCAGCCTCAGAGGCAAGAAGAACAAACAGTTCGTATTTTACAACTTTTTAGTCAGTCATCTGTTTGCAAGACAAAAGATCCATGTCTCCACGCGTAGGAGATGTTGCCTACTCTGAATCCCACCTTTTCCGTCCTCAGCAACATCCTGAGTACCTATCCTGAGAGCCAGTGTGGTGTAGTGGTTAAGAGCAGTAGACTCATAATCTGGGGAACCAGGTTCGTGTCTCCACTCCTCCACATGCAGCTGCTGGGTGACCTTGGGCTAGTCACAGAGTGTTTGTTGTGGGGGAGGAAGGGAAAGGAGAATGTTAGCCGCTTTGAGACTCCTTCGGGTAGTGATAAAGTGGGATATCAAATCCAAACTCTTCTTCTATTCTTCTATGGGAAGTCCCAGGAGTCACACTCCTCTGCATCCTCTGTTCTTGAATATGGATGGATCTATGTGATTTTGGAGAGGGAGGATCTCGCAGACTCTCCAGGGAGATCTCTGCTGGCTGCTCTCTCACTCCCTCCTCTTTCCCCATTATCTCATAACTAGGCATTTCGTCTAACTCAGCACTGTCTCCTTCTCCTCGTCCAAGAGGGACTGAGCAGACCGAGGGGATTCATCCCATTCCTCCTGTTCAGTCCAGTCCCTGACATCTCTGGACTTTTGTGAACAGCACACAATTCAGCATGCAGCCTTTAAAGCAGGGGTGCCAACCTGAATAAAATCTAGGGGGGGCACATAAGCCCAACTCTGCATAATTGACCACAAGTCATGGCTCAAACACACCAATGGCAATGTCCAGCGACTTTAGGGGGCTCCGGCCCCCTCAAATAATTTATTGGGGGAGCCAAAGAGACCTTGGTCCCTTGGAGTTGGCTCCTATGCATCCTAGTCAGGCAAAAACACTCAAGGAGGGTACAAGGCAGGGCTGGCAAGGGCCTGGGGGAAAGAGGATGCATCTGGGGAGAGGCGTGTGGTCTAGGGAAAATGTCATTGCCCAGTCAGAGAGGCCTGGAGTGCTGCATTTGGACCCCAGGATGGAGATTCCCCATCCCTGGTTTAGTGACTCATTTGTTGGACTTGGCCCAGGAAGACCTTCGATCAAATCCAGCTTGGCCATACAACTCACTCACTTGGTGGCTCTGTGTAAGTCTCATCTTCCTTAGACTCATTTAACTTGTAGGGGTGTCATGTGGAGAAAATGAGTAACACCATGTATGCACTCGGAGAAAGGGTGTGGCTCAATTCAGTAAGCCAGAGACAGTCAACATGGGACACTCCAGATACTGTTGGACTACAATTCCCATCATCCCTGAACATTGGACATGCTGGTTGGTGCTGATGGGAGCTGTGGTCCAACAACATGTAGTCCAGACTGCTGATCAAATCCAACTGACAAGCTGGAACGTGTCCAGAGGAGGGCAACCAAAATGGTCAAAGGCCTGGAAACGATGCCTTATGAGGAACGGCTTAGGGAGCTGGGTATGTTTAGCCTGGAGAAGAGAAGGTTAAGGGGTGATATGATAGCCATGTTCAAATATATAAAAGGATGTCATATAGAGGAGGGAGAAAGGTTGTTTTCTGCTGCTCCAGAGAAGCGGACACGGAGCAATGGATTAAAACTACAAGAAAGAAGATTCCACCTAAACATTAGGAAGAACTTCCTGACAGTAAGAGCTGTTCGACAGTGGAATTTGCTGCCAGGGAGTGTGGTGGAGTCTCCTTCTTTGGAGGTCTTTAAGCAGAGGCTTGACAGCCACCTGTCAGGAATGCTTTGATGGTGTTTCCTGCTTGGCAGGGGGTTGGACTGGATGGCCCTTGTGGTCTCTTCCAACTCTATGATTCTATGATCGGGCAACATGGCTGACAGCTTGTGACATCATTGTTAGAACATCAGCACTGGCTGCCCACCTGCTGCCAAGCCAGATTCAAGGTCTTTGTATTAGTTTACAAAGCCCTGAACACCTGAGGTCCAGGTACCTTGGATACTGCCTAAATTTATATCCCAGCTTGATCATCTGTTGGTTGTTCCACGAGTTGGTGAGGGTCATCTGACAGCAGCAAGAAACTGAGCCTTCAGTGTCATCAGCCCAGTGCCGTGGAATGCTCTGCCAGTAGAGATTCAGCAGGCACCTTCTGTTTCAACCTTTAAATGCTGGCAGAAAATCTTTCTGTGCAGCCAGCTTCATGCAGGCTATTATAGTTATTTGAAGGTCTCTGATTTTGAATTTTAATGTTGATAGATAGATAGATAGATAGATAGATGGATGGATGGATAGATGGATAGATAGATAGATAGATGATAGATAGATATAGAAGGATGATAGATAGATGTAGATAAATAGATAGATAGATAGATAGATAGATGATAGATAGAAAGATAGATAGATAGATATAGATAGATGATAGATAGATGATAGATAGATAGATAGATAGATAGATAGATAGATAGATATAGATAGATGATAGATAGATGATAGATAGATAGATAGATAGATAGATGATAGATAGATATAGATAGATATAGATAGATATAGATAGATAATAGATAGATATTGTTGTAAACCACTTTGATATTTTTATGACATCATGGTATATAATTTTTTTTAATGAATAAATAAGGAATAAACTTCTGGAGGGCACCATCTTGCCTATCGCTGCAGCAAACAAATAGATGTCCTGAAGGGCCCTGCAACTTTCTCATGAGTCTGCCAGTAGACTGAGAAACACTTCCAGCTAGCTCACGTTCCCTTACAAATAAGCCCCAAGAAGCGATGAGATCAGCTCTCCAATATTTTACAAGCAGGGGGAAGAAAAGAGGTTAAATATAGCATATGAATTATTCATTTGACATTATTTGCTCATTTCTCATAGCATGATAGACTTTGATGGCACCTTTTCTTTCATCAGATAGATGCTGCCTCTTGTTGACTTTCTGATATGATCCCACCGGCTCCCGTGCAAGCAAAAGCCAATTGTCAGACCAAACCTGCTGTTAGCAGAAAGAGATGCTTGTTGCTTACATTTGAATTTAGAAATCAAATATACATTTGATCGTCCTCTTCACAAAAGGCTAAGATTCAGTTTTGGGTGGGGGAAACCTAGTTTGTTTATGGAGAGAATAAATGGTTGCACCTTCCCTGCCTCTGCATACTCAACCTTAAACTGCCTAAAACTGGATTATGGAGTCAAATTAATTCCTACCTTTCAGTCCAACGGAGGCACATCCAAAGAGCAGACAACCATGCTGCCGTCTTCCCTGTTCACAAATTCCAGTTGCAATGATTTTTAACTCCAGGACAAGGCCCTGTTTCGTTTATTCTTCATCAGCTCACACACTCAGTACACTTTGACTATGAAACTAAGAAACTAGAGCTGATGAAGAATAAACGAAACAGGGCCTTGTCCTGGAGTTAAAAATCATTGCAACTGGAATTTGTGTCATACTTGAAACAACAAAAATAGAAGAAATTATTGTTTATTGCCGTCCTGGCCTGAGTCCTTGCAACCTT
The DNA here is from genome assembly GCA_034641385.1 of Darevskia mixta. NCBI lineage: Eukaryota > Metazoa > Chordata > Lepidosauria > Squamata > Lacertidae > Darevskia > Darevskia mixta. The sequence goes on from JAWWNH010000029.1 coordinate 63,292,493, forward strand.
GCTATTTGATTTTCTGAATTCTCCAAGGACTCCTATTTCTTTATTGTCTTCCCTGTTCACTCCTGCCTCTCCTCTTATTACTATTATTATTCATTAAATTTCAATAGTACCCTTCATCCAAGAATCACAGGGCAGTTTACAATATAAAAACACAAAAATACATACAATCATAACAAACAAAAACAATACCACTTGCAGTTTCAAAGGCCATTTTTGTCTGGTGCCTAAAAATATGCAACAAAGGTGCCGGGAGAGCATTTCACAATTCACAAGCGGGGAGCCATCACAGAAAAGGCCCGTTTCCATGTTGCTGCCCTCTGAGGAGGAGGCACATGAAGAAGGGCCTCCAGGTCAGTTCATATGGGGAGGGGAGGTCCTCTTCTCCCTCTCTTTGCTCCCTTTACATCAAAATGTAAATTAGGAGCTGCTTGGGGCAGACACCTGTTATCTCATAGTCTGTAGAGTGCTGTGAACATTGATGGCACAAAAAACCAAATCAAAACTATATTGCAGAATAAGAAGTGAGGAAAGAGCCTGTGAAATTGGATCACCGCCAGATTTCACTGAAAATAGGAGCTTAATGGAATAAAATAAAAATCCAGGAAAATTCAGAGACTGTACTGCTGCTATGGGATCCAGTAAATTTACTACATGTGACATTAAATCCATTTTTACATGCAATGTGCATGATTTTAAAAGTGCAATAGGGGAATGCCAGATGGAAGATAATGCAAGCTTCTATTCTCCTGTCCTCTCTCAGTAAACAGCAGTGTCTGGAGAGGGATTTCCCTCAGGACCACAGCAGCGGAGGAAAGGGTTAAATCTCCCTTTCATTGGCCTCCCGTCCCATGTCACAGTCAGGAGAGGGATCTCCCAGACTGCAGATCACTTGGGTTAGTAAATGGGGGGTAGGGGCTGGTTGGGAGAGAAAGGGGATGGTCTTGCTTTACCTCTTGCTCAACCTCAAGGCAGGGTGACACCTGGCTTGACAGCAGTACATGCGAAAAACATCTAGGGGTCTTAGTAGACCATGTGCTTAACATGAGTCAGTATTGTGATGCAGCAGCAAACACATGCTAATGCTCTTCTTGGCTTCATGAACAGAAGTTTAGTGTCCAGATCAAGTAATAGCCCCACTCTATTCTGCCTTGGTCAAACCACATCTGGAGTCCTGTGTCCAGTTCTGTGTGCCACAGTTTAAGAAGGATATAGACATGCTGGAGAGTGTGCAGAGGAGGGGAACCAAGACGATCAAGGGTCTGGAAACCAATAATAATAATAATAATAATAATAATAATAATAATAATAATAAATTTTTATTTATACCCCGCCCTTCCCAGCCAAGACCGGGCTCAGAGCAGCTAACAACCATAAAACCCACAACAAAACATACAAAACAATCAATTAAAATGCAAGTTAAAATACAATTTAAAGTTTAAAATGCAGCCTCATTTTTAAGTAGCCCACCAATAAAACCATAAAGGAATAAAACATCAGGGTTAAACTAAAACCAACCCAAAGGCCAGGCGGAACAGCTCTGTCTTGCAGGCCCTGCGGAAAGATGCCAAATCCCGCAGGGCCCTGGTCTCTTGTGACAGACCGTTCCACCAAGTCGGGGCCAGTACTGAGAAGGCCCTGGCCCTAGTTGCTGCCAGCCTAGCATCCTTATGGCTCAGGACCTCTAAGATGTTATTATTTGAGGACCTTAAGGTCCTACACGGGGCATACCAGGAGAGGTGGTCCCTTAGGTACGAGGGTCCTAGGCCGCAAGGGTCCTAGGGTCCAAGCCTTATGAGGAATGGTTGAGGGAGTTGGGCATGTTTAGCCTGGAGAAGACTGAGGGGTGATATGATACCCATCTTAAAGTATCTAAAGAGCTGTAACAAAATAAAAAAAAATCCTTCCAGTAGCACCTTAGAGACCAACTAAGTTTGTTATTGGTATGAGCTTTTGTGTGCATGCACACAGCTCTTCAGATACAAAAGAGCTGTCACATGGATGATAGAGCAAGCATGTTTTCTGCTGCTCTAGAGGGTCAGACCCAAAGCAATGAATTCAAATTTCAAGAAAGGAGATCCCAGTTGGGAAGTTGGGAAGAACTTTCTGACAGTGTTGAGCTGTGGAACAGACTACCTTGGAAGGTGACCGACTCTCCTTCATTGGGGTTTTTTTAAAGAGAGATTGGATGGCAATCTCTCAGAGATTTCTGCATTGCAAGGGTTGGGCTAGATGTCCCTTGGGGTTCCTTCGAACCCTACAATTCTATGATGCCTTCTATTCCATGGTTAGTTATATCTGCAGCTGTGCCTCTCCTTTCCATCCTATTTCTGTCCCTTGCATTGGGTTCCTCAGCCTGCATACAGCTGTTCTAAAGTCTGCTCTGGTGTCATGCCTTGTGCTATCAAAGACATACGTCTGAAAAAATAATGATTTACATAGCGCTATATGCTAAATCAGAGCCAATTAAGATAATACTTAACTATAAGTTATCAAGCCCCATGATTCATAATTAAAGCATTTAACTTATATAATTGTAGACAAATATAGGCCTCAGTGGAAGATACATTCATTTACGTGAATGAAGTAAATTTCGTACCATTAAGGAACCAATCTTTATCATATGCTTGGGGGACTCTGGGGAACATGAGGAGCCTGACGAATGCAGAGGCGGTATGTTTAACATTAATTAAATTGGCAGGTAATTATTCATAATCACTCAATCTAAGTATTGTAACAAAATGGGAAGCTGTTTGCCAGAAGTAATTCCGGGAGCTTGAAGGTATGGGGCTAAATTGAAAGAATGCCTGTCCCCATATTGTCCTTTCTAGGTTTTGAGATGACCCAGGCCCCCTTTTGTAAGGTTCAAATCGCTATCATCCATAGGAAAACTTTAAGAATATAAAAACAGCCTGCAGAGATGAGGTGGAGCAGCTGACGAAGTGGTGCAGAGCTAACAACTTGCTCATAAATACAAAGAAAACAAAGGAGCTTGTGGTGGACTTCAGGAGAAAGAAGAACGATGTCCAGCCGCTTTTGATTGATGGAATCTGTGTGGAGAGGGTAACAACGTTCAGATTTCTGGGCATTGAATTACATTGAATGCATTGAATCTGTCCTGGGCATTGAATCTGTCCTGGAGTGTCAATATAAGGGGGCTTGTGAAGAAGGCGCAGCAGAGACTGTACTTCCTGAGAGTTCTAAGGAAAAACCATCTTCCACAAAAGCTGCTGCTTGCCTTCTATCACTGTGCCATTGAGAGCGTGCTCACTTACCCTGTTTCCCCCTTTTTAATACGTAGTCATAAAGTAAGCCATGGCAGGGTTTTATTACCTTTGTGAGAAGTAAGACGTACCCCAAAAGTAAGCCGTGGTGCCGCCATTGTTCCCGTCGCCTCCTCAGCCCCTCCTGCGTGCGCAGGGAGCCAGCGAACCAGCGAGAGGCGTGGAGGGAAAACGCGCCTCTTGCGGAGTTCTGCCCCGCCTGCTCAGTGCGCAGGGGGAGGCTGTACTGTACCATACTGACGTATTAAAAATAAGACATCACCCTGAAAATAAGCCACCCTGTTTTTTTGAGGGAAAAAAATTATAAGACGGTGTCTTAAAAAGGGGGAAAGACGGTATGGCTTATGTGTGTGGTACGGAAGCTGTACTACCAAGGACAGGGTGGGGTTGTGCAGAGTTGTTAAGGCAGCAGAGAGCATTGTTGGCTGCTCGCTCTCCACCTTAGAACAGATTTATGCCATGAGGTGCCACAGAAAGGCACTGGACATAGTGAAAGATCCATCGCATCCTGGTCACCATCTCTTTGAACTTTTGCCATCGGGACGGAGATACAGGACGATGACAACAAGAACAAGCCGTCTTAGAAACAGCTTCGCAAGAGCAATCGCAGCCTTGAATGGGAAGCCTGGACTTTGAAGTCATCTAATCTTATCTGTTATGTTTTATCATTGTATGGTTTTAATCAGTGTGTATGGTTTTAATCAGTGTTTTTGTAGTTGTTTTGTCTTTGCGTGGAGTGCCCTATCTGGGTGGATGGAGCAGCCAAGTAATTTCATTGTCCCCAAAGGGGACAATGACAATAAAATATATTCTATTCTATTCTATTCTGTTCCATTCTGGACAATTCGAACTTAAACTAGGACTAATTCTTTCTAAAAATAAAGTTTCTAAGTTCTGGATTTTGGAATTCTTCTAGAGATGTGAGGAATATCTGAGACCATTCCTGTGAGGTTATTAAGGAAGGATCTAATCCATCCAAACTTTCCCAGTGATGTCAACAAACATTGGGTTGTATCCAGGTTGCCGTTTTGCTCATAAAAGGGGATTTAAAGTGAGGCCGTTGACCTCCTTGAAATTCATCGCTCTCATTTACTCATTTTTGAACAACAGTGTACTGTAATTACATTTCCTATTTTTTATTGCAAGCATCACATTATTTCCATAAATTAAATCAGCATGACAGAATTTATGTAACAATATAGGTATTCAGAGACTGTAAGAAGCCACGCTTTCTCCACGTGATGTGGGAATGAGACAATTGATACGCTTAATAACCCAAAACATTTTGGCCTCCAAGTTATGTTAATTTATTATTTAATTATGGAAGAAAGCTGCTGAGTTCCTGTGCTTATGACTTCTGGGAGTTTCCTTGCAAAATTAACAGAGATTAATCAACACAAAAGCCACTGGGTGGGTGTGCCAGGAGGGTCCTCTTCCTTGTCTTCTCCCCCTACCCCTTCTTCCCATCATCATAATGATAATCATAATGATTTGCACATAGTCAGGGCTGGATAGGGGGAGCAAGAGTGAATGCAGGTTGCATATTATCAGCGCCTGTGGCCTGGAAAGAGAAGGGAGGGGAACTGAGAGTGGAAAAGTAGGGGTTTAAAACAACCGTAGAAGTTTAAGTAAAGCAGGATTGGAGGGAGCTGAGAGGAAAATTGTGGTTTTTAAACAACAGAAGAACAGCAACTCGTACCATCCTTTACAATTGACCATATTGCCTGGGACTGATGGAAACTGGAGTCTAACAGCATCTGGAGGACCAGGGTTTCCCCATTATTTATATTATGGTATTAGAGGCTGGGACAGTCAAACAAATTATGAAACTCTATTGTGCCTTTCCAAGATGAACTGAATCAAAGATCTCCCAGATAATTATTTTTTGGTATTGTTGGTAGCTAATACAATGGACCACCCCCCAATGGTAGTGGTTGTTAAATTATTATCATTATTATTATTAATATTAATATTTTCCAATATACCCCCAATAATAGCCAAATTATAACAATTACAATTAATTACCAAATTATACAATTATCAAAATGCCAATCAACTTCCAATTAATACATTTTAGTTAAAGTAGCTCCCCACATGGTGGTTTGGGTGCATTTCCGGTCTTATATCACTGCATTCCATAATATTAATTAATGTCAGTTACATTTCAGTTATAATAATAATCCCTTAGTCAACAGCTACATAATTAATGATTTCCATTTGTGATGTTATAATATATAAATTTATAAAGCTTCAAGTGAGGAACTCAAACTATTATCTTTATTCTGGCCTGCATGTGAAAACTGCTATGTCCATGGAGATTCCCTCTGTTCATATATGGTGTTGTCTCTTTCATTTCCCAGCTGTTTTCTCCCATTGTGGCTTGGGGCGGAACTGAATCTGGAAGTTTCTGAGAGGTCTTATCTCTCCGTCCCTTGCTTCGATGTCTCAGAACAGGCAACAGTCTGCTAGAAACCATTCTGTCTCACTAGTAAAACATGTTCCTGATCTTCACCATTTTCCCCTCAGCCTAGGAAACGGTGGGCAGTTTTCAAATGTGCTAAAGATTTAATACTGCTTTCCAACTTCCAGAATCTCTGCAGAGTTCTTATCACAGTCCTCAAATTTTTTTCTTCCATCTAGAGATTTATGGCCCAATTAAACTTTATCTTAGATTATGTTCCGTCTGTAGCACACACAAATCTCAGTCTCTTTTTCCTTGTCTGTTGTTTTTAAACAGAGGTGAGGGGAATTGCTCTGTCTTTCCAATACAGTCATACTTGAGCTTCCCCTCCCCCTCCTTTCTTCATTTTTGTTCATATGCAGTTTCCATTTTTGCTTGTTCATATCAATATTACTCCAACGTCCCTTCCTCACTTGTAAATATCTTTTTATCTTGTATTCCGGAGAGGGTTGCCGAATCATAAATATATAAAAGAAGCTTGGAATAAACAAACCGTGAGCTTTCCTCTCCCCAACCGACTCTCACGTAGAAGAAAATCTTATGTCAATTCAAAACTTTAATCCATGTAGCTGATACATTCCGCAGTATGTTGTTGCAACCCTTTTCCATCACGCACCGGTACTTTAAAGCCAATTAAATGGAGAACCTCTGCTTCTTAATGGCGGTGTAGAGGGTTTTCGCTAGGTGAAGTGCTTTTGCAGTCAGCACCTCCCTGCCTCCCACATTTCATGCTGGAGTGAGAGCCAGGTACCAAGACAAACGGAGAGTGAAGCTCATTCCCCCCCGTCCCTGAGGGAAATTAGCAAGGATGATTTACCCTCTGTCACCTTTGTTTTTTGTTCGCCGACGATCCCCCACTGTCATTGGGGCTGCCTCAATTACGGCAGGCAGGACAGGAAGCCCCCCCCATGGTTGTTGTTTCTTTTGAATTAGCCTATCAATTACCTTTTGGCTTACCTACTAAACAGCTTTCCATTTGTAACTAACTGCAGCAAAAATTTGTAGTGACAGATATTTGCAGCAAATTGACCTAATCTGATGTTAATGAGTGGAAAGGTGACTGCTCAGTCAAGATGCAACCTTAAATGGGTGGATTTGGATGGATGCATAGTTGTTGATTTTGTCAGAAATGATTGTGAGTAATTTTATTATTTTATTTTAATTATAACTTGGAGCTGCCAATTCTGCTTGATTGTCTTTCAATTATTTGTTCTTTCAGTGGCCTATTGGCTGAGTAACAAACTCAAATGTGACTCATTTATGTATGTATTTGCAGGTATATCTCATGCTTCTTCCAGACATTAACCTCTGGTTTCCAGGTGACTCGGGTACATCAGAGAGCCAGACCAGCGTAGCTTAAGCAGTTCTTCACCAACCTCTCTGCTAAAATTCTGGTTATTTCCTGCCTTGACTTCTGAAACCTTCTCCTCTCTGGCTGTCCTGCCTTATACCTAAGCCCTCTCACCCTCTACCCCCGACTCCATATTCTTTCCTTGCTGTTTGTCTCCCTCCCTCCCTCTATTGTTTTACCACTCACTGCTTTAGATTGTGTCCTCCTTAGGAGCAGGGAGCAATTTTCCATGTATGCAATGTATCATCTACACTCACGATCCTTTGCTGTTGATCTTAGCAACAATAACTGCAACAGAATCCTTTGGATCATTCCCTAGTCTGATGTAACTGGGTCTGCGTGCCTGGATTTGCCAGCAAAATACTCAGCTATGTGAATGTAACCCTTTATGAGTCCATAAATGGCTTCTCTGGAATAGTTCCTGCACTTAATTTCTGCATGTAGTAGTAGTAGTAGTAGTAGTAGTAGTAGTAGTAGTAGTAAATTACTTCTACTCCGCCCATCTGGCTAGGTTTCCCCAGCCACTTTGGGCGGCTCCCAACAGAATATTAAAAGCACGATAAAACATCAAACAGTCAAAACTTCCCTAAAAAAGGGTTGCCTTCAGATATCTTCTAAAAGTCAGTTAGTTGTTTATTTCCTTGACATCTGATGGGGGCATTCCACAGGGCTGGGGCCACTACCGAGAAGGCCCTCTGCCTGGTTCTCTGTAACCTCACTTCTCACAGTGAGGGAACCACCAGATGGCCCTCAGAGCTGGACCTCTGTGTCCAGGCTGAATGATGGGGGTGGAGACGCTCCTTCAGGATCATCTGAACCTGAAGGATTGCTTGTTATCTGCAGGATTGAACATGGGATCTTCTGTACAGGAGATAGACAGTCAACTACTGAGTTACAATCCTGCCTACCAAGTTACAGTTTTCCCCTGATCACCATGCCAAATGCTCTAACATCCCAGTTTTAGAAATGATTGAAATCAGTTGGATCCAAGTTCCAAAGCATGTCCGAGAAACGAAGCTACAGGGAACCAGGCAGAGGGCCTTTTCGGTGGTGGCGCCCGCCCTGTGGAACGCCCTCCCATCAGAGGTCAAAGCAATAAACAACCACATGACCTTTAGAAAACACCTGAAGGCAGCCCTGTTCAGGGAAGCTTTTAATCTGTGATATTTTAATGTTTTGTTTTTTAATATTTGCTGGAAGCCGCCCAGGGTGGCTGGGGAGACCCGGCCAGATGGGCGGGGTACAAATAATAAATTATTATTATTATTATTATTATTATTATTATTATTATTATTATTATTATTATCAAGCATAGGACTGCACCCCTCTGGTTTAATATTTTACATAGCTGAGGTCCTGTTGTTCCATGTTCTTTCTGAAAATGCCTTCTTTGATTGCTACCAACTTCCAAAGCAGCACTCAGTGTAGTTAAGAAAAGCTTTTACACTAATGTGCCACATGAGGGAAGTGTAGGAACTCCAGATGGGTTCCCCCCACCCCACAGAAAATAAGTGCCTAACAGTTTAAATTTTATTTTTATCTAGTTAATGGATTATGAATGACACATAATTATTTTCCTCCAGAAAATCATGTTAATTTTCAAGAGAAAATGCACGGTAGTAGAATTAGCTATTGAAATGTGATAATGTAACACTGTTTATTGGGAAAACAGAACAGCTTTCCTAATCCACCACAAGTAATTTCTATCAATCCAATCACAGGTGATGCTGCAGCAGTCATATGAATGCACTTTGTCCTCCAGGCATAGAGCAGGCACAGAAACGAATTTGGTCTTTATAGCAGTAGCTTGTGACTATTGGGGATATAGCTTCAGCAAATCATGCTTTTCGGAATCAATAGTCAAAGCAGTACCCATGAGTCTATCAAAGGGCTAATCGATGAATTTTAAAAGCAAGGGCAAATTTCAGATTGCAGTTGAGTCTTGTCATTTTCAGCATCTGGTATGTGGATTGCAGATCACAGAATCATAGAACTGTAGCATTGGAAGGGACCCTGAGGGTCATCAATGCAGGAATCTCAACTAAGGAATCCCTGACAGATGGTCACCCAACCAACCTTGGTTTTAAAAGCTCCAATGAAGGAGAGTCCACCACCTTCCAGGGTAGTCTGTTCCACTGTTGAACATCTCTTACTCTCAGAAAGGTCTTCCTCATATTGCCTCATGGAACTGAAATATATGAATAAGACTGACATACTTCTGAATTTTGAGGACAGCCCCTCGACCATTTAATAAATCAACCCAGTGCTGATGCTCCAAATTTTATTTGGCTTAGTCTTTGGTCAACTTATGAAGCGATGTGATACGATTTCTCTTCTCAAAAGCATTTTGAGAAAGGTGATGTGACTTTTAATCTGTGTAGTGTGTGGGGCGGTTACCATTATGCGATGTTCTTCCTTTTCGGTTTCCATTCTCAGTTGCTCATTTCATGGAGATCGTAAACCACTTGAGTTCACGTTGCAAAAAAGCTGCTGCTCCATTTCAAAGAGCCCACAAGTCACTTTTCCAGCCCACAGAGTTTCAAATGTGTCCACCTCTCCTAACAGGCATTTCAAACTCCATAAGAATGGAAAGCTGCTGGGGACAGTGAAGGATTTGGAACAAATTCTCCTAAACTACGTTGTTCCAACCCCCTGATTATTTTGTATGGACTTTTCTGCATGTTGCATGGCCTGAAAGTTGGTAATGCTGAACCCCAAAAGAAATCAAACTCTGCACTGATTGCATGAGAGCATCCAGTTCAGGGGGACAAAAATATAGTTGCGCTTTAAATGCATCGACTGTTTCAGAACCTAGAAAAGGTACTTCAAAACCAAGGAACGTTTGTAGTACTGAATGTTCGGTGCTAGAAAAATGCAGCAATACAAAGGCTTCCATGTGTGTGAGGATAAGTGGGATCTCTTTTCACAAGCCTCCTTAATCTCCATGGAACAGTTTTCAATGGGGTAATTAGATCCATACAACATCTCTTGAAGTGTGTTGGCATTGCTTTGCTTTCAGAAACTCCTTGGAAACATACATATGAATGAAATACTTGGCGTTCAGCCATGGTCATGGAATTTTAACACAGGTGGTTTGATTACAGTGTCCCATAATGTAGGTGGTCAATCGTTTTTCATGCTCCCCTTTAAAATTCAAGTATCGTTGACCCCACAGCAGATGTAACTTTTGTTCCACCATAAGAAACGTTGCTATGTGACGATTGCCTGTCCAGGAATAGAGAGCCAGTAGGCGAGGCTCACTCAGATCTAGGGCTGGGCGAGAAATGCAGTTGGTTGACATTTTAATGCAAACGTATCTCACTCGCACTTCCCAAACCAATACGTGAACTGAAATGCAGCTATCCTTCGAAATTCATTCTTCTGTAAGCAAACAAGGCGGTTCTTCAAGCAAAAATGCACAGGGAAATGTATATATTGATGAAAAAAATCTGGAAACCTGGTTTATATTGGGGAAAATGGCTTGCAAACATGCAATCACATCAGTACAGTCAGTGCTTTTTTTCACTATGAAGTTGTTACAGTAAGTGCCACACTTTAAAAAAAAAAAGGTTCTGGTACCCTTTAGTGCCCCCTGGGAAAAAAAGCACTGAGTATGTTAGCTTTCTCCCACTGTTGTTCCCCAGTGATGGGAATTTGGAAGAGTGGTGAGGCCATTGATAGCTTTATCTTCCATTTATTTGTCTTCCAAGTTGGTGGACATTCCAAGTTGGTGGGCATTTGTGAAGAGACTCCAAGCTGCACCCTGAATTCTGTGCTATGTGGGGAAGATCCAGCCCAAACTTAGTGTTCCCCTCTGTTTACCTTTCTGCTACCACCAAGTAAGAGAGGGATTTTCCCCACCTTACAAGGTTACCTTTACTAATCAATCTAAAGTATTATTTTTGTGTCTCCCGAGAGCAACTCAAAGTATCATGAAACTGGGCTTAGAAGATAAAATGGGCAGTTCTTTGAAAAAGGGTTTTACATGGGGGGAAATTAAGAAAACTACCACATCCCATCAATGGAGGAAAAATGCAGTCATATAAAAGTAGGTTTAGAAATGTACCGGTAATCCACAATTCCTCCTCTAGACAACCCCTAGATTTAAAAAACAAAATAAAATGACTGATCTGGCATGTGTTTCCTTGTATCCCAAGATCTCACATTGAATCTCCTATCAAGACAAGAGGTGGGCAGATATAACCTGGGGTTAAGTGCAGGACCGGTGCTGGCAATTTTGGCGCCCTAGGCAAGGGGGCGGGCCACGTGACGTCATTGCATATGCCGCACATTGCAGAGCGGTGTCCCACCCCCTGCTTGGCCGGGCGCCAGCCGCCGCCCCAAGCAGCGGCGGAGCAAGCAAACCGCGGCGGCGGGCGCCCGAGTAAAAGCCCCGAGTAAAAGTGTGCTATTGGCACGTGTGTATCCGCCGAGGGAAAGGGCGTTGTGAGAAAGGGGTGTGTTTGTGCGTGGTCTGGTCTGCCTCCAAGCAGAGCGAAAACGTGTCTGGCCAGAAGCTCCTGTGGCAGGTTGCTGGGTTAGCAGCTGTTCCGTACAGAGGCAAGGGGCGTCTGCGGAGGACAAAAAGCAGAGTCCCCAGGCGGACGTGCGCGAAGGTGATGCAACCGCCAGGCAGGAAGAAGGGAGCTGGCTGGGGTCGGGACTGGCGAAGGGATGCGCACCGGCTGCAGCCGGGTGGGCAGGTAGGCACCGGGCGGGGATTCGCTGGCTGAGTGATGCTCCCGCCGCTTCAACTGGCTCAGGGCGGCATCTCTCAGGCCGGGCGCCCCCCGCGACCGTGGTTTGCTTGCTCTGCTGCTGGTTGGGGTGGCACCGGGCAGCAGCAGGGGGGCGGGGGGCAGGCTGGCCAGCACCCCCTCCATTTTGGCGCCCTAGGCAACTGCCTAGTTCGCCTAGATGGACGCGCCGGCCCTGGTTAAGTGGCTCCACAATCAATAAGGTTCAAGCAACCCAAACTTCTGAAAACTTCCTTGACTGGTCTGGCATGTGTTTTCTTGTATCCCAAGCAGCTGCTGCATCAACCAGAACTTCTCAAGGAGTGTTTCTGTTCCTCCCTCCAGGAAACACGAATTCCACTTCAGACACCATTGTTGCATGCCACCACAATCTTCGAGTGGTGTGAGATTCCAGCGGTTCCAGGCTTCCTCAGAATGAGGGACAGTGGAGATGGTGGTGTCTTACTGATATATGGTTTATTTATACATACATAGAACCTCAGCTTGCGATGGAGGGGCTCACATCATTAACACCCCAAGATGGTCTTACTTCTTCCATAGCTGCAGCCCTGGGTTCTTTCACTTGTCCCTTCCCCCAGCATCTCATACAGTGGACATAGTACCTGAACTTCCTTTGTTTCATCTTCCCACCTTCTCTTTTTGTACAGCGTGTATTTAATGGCAAGCTATTATTTTGTACTGAGAACTGCCTTGAGCCCATTGTCAGAAAGGAAATCTATAAATGTAGCACATAAACAAACTGGAATATGAAAAGGCTAGCACAACATGGGTTGTATAAATGCATCCTTAGGTTTTGTGCAAATGGAGCCTTCCTGACGGCTTTTGCAGAACATAAAGAACAGGAAATACCCCAGGGGAAAGGAGGCATCTTCGCCTCTGGGAGATTCGCAGTTTTATACCACCATCAATTCTGCCAAAAGTAAAAATCTGGATAGATTTGGAGGTTCCTGTTGGAGCACAACAATAGACAATTTCAAGGGATGCTGAAATAGTTTTAAGCTAGACTAGTAAAAATCCTCAGAAGGGATTGATGCACCCATTAACCACATCAAGCCGTCAACTTTACAGAAAGTGGCCAGGTCATTCAGGAATATTAGATTGTTCTGAGCAGCCTTTTGAATGGATGGCACTGAAAGTAATATGTCTTCAGCTCAGGGTGGTACTTAGCAGCCCTCAAGATCAGGCACGGGTGGTTAAAGGGTAGATGGAGATTGCCTGTAGATTAGGGCTGAGCGGAAATTTTCTCCCTAGGTTCATGTTCATTTTTATGAGTGTCAAAAGGCTCCTTTCTTTTTCAGCATTTTTTTACAGCCACTACAAATATAGTCCCCTTGTTTGGATGCTGTTCAGTGTCCTTTTGCTTGCCTGACTGTTGTTGGTTTCTTTTTTTTTTCTGTTGTTTTCATGGCGGTGTAGACAAATGAAGCTAAAGGCAGTGAGGGCAAAGAAGAAGAATGATTCTGAGAATCAGACATTACCAAGGGAAATGCAAATGCAAACATTCAACATATTATTCCTCCATCAAGGAGTGCCCTCCTCCCATATTGCATCAATATCTTCCAATGAGGCCCTTTTCTAAGTACTGTCATTTGCACAAAGGAGAAGGCCTTTTCTGTGGTGGCACCCAGACTTTCAAACACCTTCCCTGGAGAATCTCAGTTGGTATAGATGTTGTGCCGGGTTTGTTTTGCTTGCACAGTAATTTTTTAAATATCACATTTGTCTTGTACCTTCTCTTTGGTTTTTATATGTTATATTTCAGTTTTTGGTGTTTTAACAATGGACTGTGCTTTGCTTTCTCTCTCTCTTTTATTATTGTATACCACTTTGGGTATTGGGCTGAAAGTGGCTTAGAAAGTGCTCCAAACTCACTCCTGCCCACCAGTCAACTTGAGCTTTATTCATAGAATCATAGAGTTGGAAGAGACCACAAGGGCCATCCAGTCCAACCCCCTGCCAAGCAGGAACACCATCAAAGCATTCCTGACACATGGGTGTCAAGCCTCTGCTTAAAGACCTCCAAAGAAGGAGACTCCACCACACTCCTTGGCAGCAAATTCCACTGTCGAACAGCTCTTACTTATTGAGTGATAGGGACTCAAATACATAGGATGTCCCTATTTTCATTGGATGAATGTTGGAGGGTATGACACATTTTTAACCCTGGAGGGTATGGCAGAAGATGTCAGACAGGTAACTGTGACAGCCTGGTGTAGCACACTAGGCAGGATGCCTTCATGTGATGGCAGAAGGACTGGTTTGGGATATAACCAATCACAGGTCAACTCAGCCCTGCCTGCTCTGCTCCTTCAGAAATCCCACTCCTGCCCATCTGCACGTTTGGTGGATAGAAGCTGGAAGACTGTCCTGGTGGAGTGATGGTTGGTGTCACTCCACAAGCAGCCGCTGGCAAAAGGCTGACTGAGGGTGGCAGAGCCGGTGGATAGACATTTCTGTCAAATCTACCAGCATCCGCCATCCCGGCACAAAGGGGAATTGGATTATTCAGCTAGATTTTATTTTAAAAACCGAATAAATCAATCATTAGTCTGGCTGTGTCAAGTGTGCTTTTGAAGTGTTTATCAAAATTAAAAGATGTTCAGTGCAGCCCTGACAGAGAACTCAGGAGATTGCCTTGTAAACCTGGCAGCATATAAGATTAGTATGACCGTCTTGTTGCACAACACAATGCAGATTTTAAAATATTCCCATTTGTTACCTGGATACTCAACTGAGTATTTTGCAATAGGATATATATCAGGTAGAGCACAAGCCTAAGGAAGAGAGTGAGAATAAATGTGATACATGGCCACTCGCATTGCAGATTCACCTGAAAAATTGCTTGCCTTTTATTAAATAACACTTATTAACTTACCATATTCTTCCTGAAATAGGAAACAGAGTCTGACCTTTTCAAACCTTCCTTTTCTGGCAGTTAAAAGGGAACATTATAAATACCAGGAGATACTGAGCCGAACAAGAAACACGACCGATTGAAACAAAATTAACTTTGATACATAACACAGAATACTACCTCAACAGGCGTAGGTATATATTTGCCATTATTGCATTACCTTCCTATCAAAAACTGACATTCAGACTATTCCAGAAATATGAGTGCCCTTTCAGCCTTCAAATTTGGATGTATTTCCATTTTTGTGTGATGTTTATTTGACCTTGTATTAATGTCAGGCGTTGGAATTTAGATGTGATGAAAATGAAAACCTGTTATTTGGCTTTTGGGTTTGCAGATGCAGGACTGATCTCATTACAAAAATGAAATGATAAGACTCCCAAGTCTGATGAGCGAACAGCAACTCCAAGGCTACATTTCAAGACGTTTGTACTGGTTTCCCTCATTGGCAAAGCACATGCGACTCAGACAGAACCTTGTGCAAATACACAAATATAGCCTTTATTTATAGACTGCCAAACAGCTTCCAAAAGGTAGCTAGCTGTTATTTGCTTTATGCTAGGAAAGGTCAAGATCAAGGTATTTTCCTACCTCCAGCAAGAAGCTTCTCTCTCTCTCTCTCTCTCTCTCTCTCTCTCTCTCTCTCTCTCGGTTAGTAAATAGTCTTATGCCCCACTTTGGATGATTATGTGCAATAGTTCAGTTGTGAAGCATATAATTAACATATATCTTCTCTCCCCCACCTCAATTTCCTCAATTTTTTCCTCAATTCTCCTCAATTTTTTAAAAAAAGAAAACCTATGTACGCTGAACATGCATAGTTATGTATTTGCAGCTTAATTAAATAATAACACCACCATAACTTCAGGAATAAAATGGGGCTTGCTTCATTTGCTGTGATGGAAAACACACACACACACACACACACACACACACACACAAACATTTATTTTTCTACCTTTCTTCCAACATGGAAAACAAGAAGATATACTTGTGGTTCCTAGGTGGATTTAGAGGAGTGCAATTGGTTCTGTCACACTGGGTGTGTAGCCTTGGGTGTGTGTGCAGGAGGCACCACAACTATGAAGTAGAATGGAAGTTGAGAGGTGGGAGGCACTGAATTTTGGCATCGCCCAGGGCGCCACTGAAATTGAGACCACAAGGACTGCCCCTGCTGGTAGTCATCCATCCATGCACTGACCAGGTCCAGATCTACATAAATTCAGCAAGGTCATGGTCTAAGGTGCCTTCAGAACACACTCTGGGTACCATTTTGTTCTAGAAAAGGAATGTATATACAGATGATAGATATAGATAGATAGATAGATAGATAGATAGATAGATAGATATAATTGATATAGATAGATAGATAGATAGATAGATAGATAGATAGATAGATAGATAGATAGATGATAGATAGATGATAGATAGATAGATGATAGATAGATAGATAGATAGATAGATAGATAGATAGATAGATAGATAGATGATAGATAGATAGATAGATGATAGATATTTTAATGCAAATGGCTACCATTTTGTTTCCTCCATAAAGCTCTCTTCATTTTAGATATGGGGCCACCATTTTAAAGTGGGGCCACCATAAAAAATGTCTGCCTTCTTTGCCACAGATTGGGGGCCATTCATTATAGTAGACAGCACTTCTACAGAATAGGTGGATATTCTTTCAACAGTTCATTTCCATTTGAGAAGTACAGTGTCAAATACCCCTTCCAAGACCAAAGCAGGCTTGTTAAAAGTTAGTGTGAATTCTATGTGATCCTTCTTTTAAACCTTCTTTTAAAGTAATACTTGGGATGAGGGGAGATTTTACATTTGGATTTCTTACTTTAAAAAAAAAAAGACTCATGCAAAAATTTAAAAATATCCCTATGCTGTGGAGGAAATCAGAGATTAATAGTGCAATCTTATGCATGCCTAATAAGAAGGAAGCCCCATGCAGTTCAATGGGACTCACTCCCCACTTGGCACTGTAGACCTCATGCTGGGTGTATTTTCCGGAGAGACTCACACAGAGCTGCAATAAAAAGCATACAGAACTTTTTTCGGGTTGGGCGGCTCTGTTTTTCCCTCCAACCTCCTTTTTAAGACTTGAAACAAGCTTAACCTTCTCAAAACCTACAATCCAAGAGCTTCTGATTTATCATTGGTCAAGGCTTAGAAGAATGGAAAGCGCTAACTTAACAGGCTTATGTTTTGAGGAAATGGCCAATTTGGAACCCAGATATATATCCTGGAGATGTGTGACCGCAGGAGAGTGAGGGTTTATTATTCATCTCAGTGGAGCTCATAATATGGGACTACATGATATAGAAAATCAAAATCAAATTCTCCTATGTCTAGGCTGTTAAGATTTCCTCCTTCTATACTATCTCGAAATTTAATGAACTGCCTCATTATCTGACATTAAATTATGGAAAAATTTGCCCTTATCCCAGCAACACTCCTTCCTTGGAGGTTTTTAAGCAAAGTGTGATGGCCTGGGATTCAGACTCAGATGCTGAACCTGAGGGTTCCCAGCCTGCACAGGATTCCCCGCCTCCAGAACCAGCAGAGCCAGGGCTAGGGCTTGAGTCTGAAGGGTCCTCACCTGTGCTGGATCCTCAGGTGCAGGCATCTGCTGAGTCTGCTCTGGCTCCTGATGGGATGGAGGACCCATTGCCTGCAGGTGCTCCACTCCCAGCCCTGTCAGGGGAAGCTGAGGTTGCCTCTGGGTCCAGTAACCCTCCAGCCTCTCCTGAGCTGCAGAGGCTCAGGGCAGAGAGGCGAAGGGAACTGAGTTCTCGCAGGAGGAGTGCTCACCTCCAAGCCAGGAGAGGCGAGTCACCAGAGGATCGGGGCCGCCCTCTGCCTCGGGGCAGATAAAAGCCTGCCAGCCCCAGCCCAAGTTGCAGGAGCAACATTGTTGCTGACCAGTTCCTGCTTGAAACCTGTCCTGCTTTCCTGCCTGAGCTCCTGACCCAACCTGGTTCCCTGCTTGCCTACCTGTTCCCGGCTTTGCCTGACTCCCTGCCCTACACCCAGCTTCAGTGACTACGGACTGCCTTTATGTTGTACCTCTGACCACGGACCGGACTTGGACCTCGCCTTTCGGGTAACCCACAGGACCAGCACACAAAGTTTGGATGACCATCTGTCAGTGATTCTTTATTTGTGATTCCTGCATTGCAAGGCATTGGCTTAGATGACCCATAGGGACGTTCCCAACCACACCGTTCTATGATTCTATGAATATGATCTCAATCAGCAGGCAGGTTTGTAGGGAAGGACAACCAATTGTACCTTTCTGAGATTGTATTCTTTAATTTGATTAAATCTTATATCAAATTGAAAATTTCCCATCTATTTTTTTGTTCATAGCTGTTACGATGTACACAGTAAAAATAAAAAAGTTTTGTATTTGGCTTTGGGCGTATGCAAACTTATCACTTCTTTTATGGTCTTACTGTTGGCAAAAATGGCAGCCGTCAGATATTCAGAGTAAATATTCATAACAAATCAACATCTATCAGAGCCAACACTTTTGAGTTTGCGTCTAGATTGGACAATCACTTTTTTTCCAATGACATCTGGGAAGATAAAAGTGACTGTCCAGTATGTGTGCTGATCTGTTATGTCTGCAGTCACAGTGTAATATTTCTGCATGATTGCGCTTATAGTTTGAATCACCACCAATTACATAGGTGAATGTCCGGTCATGTTTGACTATCTATGGCCTGATTAATGTGAACTGTTGCTGCAATGGCCAACTGGCTGAGCAATAAACTTGAACCTGACCTGCCAGGCAGCAGTTATTTAAGACAGTAAGTTATTTAAGACAATAAGGATGGCTGCAGGACCTCAACAACAGCAGCATGTATGGGCTACACATGAATAGGTCTAGGGCAAAATACCTTTGTGTGCAAACCATGCTAAGAATGCAACCTTTCTGCCCTGTTGTGACATACTCACATGCACAACACAATAACATGGAAAGTGTCTGGAGCATATTTTTCTCTAGTTGTTTTTTGTTTGTTTGTTTGGCTCATCAGTAAATAGGAACAAAGTCTGGCAGGTATTTGCAAAGCACCAATCAGCCCTAGAAGATCACTTACTAGATTAAAATCTTCCAGGGGCAAATGTTTTCCTACCTTGCAAACTTCATGCGGATTCTCGTACATCCAGGCAGTAGAAGACCTAAAATTGAGGCATCTGCAATCAGGTTCTGTTGGCAGGGGTGGAGGAAGCCTCCTCGCCACCCGGGGCGGCAAACGGAGGCTTCCCCCTGGGGGTGGGGCATCGTGACGTTGCATTGTGACACCGCATGCGATTGGCAGCTCATGGGGGTGCCCCGCCGCTGCTGCTTTTGGCGCGGCGGCTCGCAAGGGTGCCGCGGGAGCAGTGCCAGCGCCGGCGGGCGAGCCCCGCGCAGGGTGGGGCCAGCCCAAGTGTCACCCCCTCCTCCTGTGGAACCTGGGGTGTACCGCCCCCCCCGCCCTCCCTTGCGACGCCAGTGTCTGTTGCAATCCTGTCATGGATGAATTTATCGTGTGATAAATGCTACAGTCTGGTTTGTCATTCTGAGTAGCTGCAATAGGTGCTGGTGTGCTTACAAAATGTATTAATCAACAATTCCAAGAGTTAGAAGGGTGTGCATTCTTTCTTCAGCCCTTTTTCAAGGTGAAGGGACGGTTGGAGTGAGATGGCAAATGTAGCTAAATGAAAGTAGTAATCAAAAAGGAACTAACAATTTAGGTTCAGAAAGATACACTTTTAAATTATTATTTTTTTCAGAAACGGGTGGTTGTGAGGCAGACAACATTTATTTTTCTAAAAAACAACAACTCCAAGGCTATAACAGTAAAGCCATATTCATTGAACAATATTAACCTATTCACATTAGGTAAAACTGTCTTTTACATTGGCTAACACTTGTTGTCTTATGTTCCCCTTTGACTTGTTACCTCCCAGGGGCCATAGGATTGCAACCTAAAGAGTATTGACAGAAGAAACACCGTAAGTGCATTGACCACAGCATTTAGTTCAAGCACCAGTTGTGTGCTTTGGAAAACTGCCCACCTCAACCTGAAGTGCTTTGGAGGCAACCTGATCCAGCTTAGTTTCCAAAGGCACTTTGGGGGGGAAATAAGTTTCATCCTGTTTCTGTGCCCCCCCCCCCAACACACACACACACTTCACTATTGTGGGGCAAATCAATTGTGAATTTTGGAGATCAAATTCATTTCGGCTTTATCGACTCAGAAGTTTTAGAAATAACAAATATGCCAAAGTCCTTTTTAGCAGGAGAAATTCTCTTTTCTGCTCAGTATTCCTTGAAGATATTATCCATGCACAACTTGGCTGACAGGTACCTACTCTGCAGAGCTTTGTTGTGAGATGTCATGCAGGAATTTACTGATATGTCATATGCAGACTTGGTTATAAATAACTAACATACTTCCTAGGAGGATATGGAATCTCAGCAGAGCTCAGGATATCACTCCCTAATAAAACTGCTGATGATGTATCTGATACAGTGGTATTGTTAGCACTAGAAAAAAAGAACACCTGTTGCGAAGAATAGCAACAGAAGACACTGTAGGTATCATTTTCAGGTAATTTCTGCTGGGGGGTGGAATTACATTGCAAATCCTTTGGTCCCAACTGTATTCTCCTTCAACAACATGCAGGAACAACTAAAGAAAAGAAACACCAATTATATGTAATATATAATGGTAATCTATGGTAGGTTGTCCCCCTGTCCTTAGGAACTATCCAATTGTACCATGACTTTTACCGGAGAGCCAGTGTGTTGTAGTGGTTAAGAGCGGTAGACTCGTAATCTGGTGAACCGGGTTCGCGTCTCCGCTCCTCCACATGCAGCTGCTGGGTGACCTTGGGCTAGTCACACTTCTTTGAAGTCTTTCAGCCCCACTCACCTCACAGAGTGTTTGTTGTGGGGGAGGAAGGGAAAGGAGAATGTTAGCTGCTTTGAGACTCCTTTGGGTAGTGATAAAGCGGGATATCAAATCCAAACGCTCCTCCTCCTTCTCCACTACTACTTCTTCTGAAGATACAGGTAGATAGCCGTGTTGGTCTCCTGTAGTCGAAACAAAAGAAAAAAGGAAAAAAATCCTTCCAGTAGCACCTTCGAGACCAAATAAGCTTGTTATTGGTATGAGCTTTCGTGTGCTCATACCAATAGCTTTCATATATGAAGAAGTGTGCATGCACACGAAAGCTCATACCAATAACAAACTTCGTTGGTCTTGAAGGTGCTACTGGAAGGATTTTTTTTCTTTTTTCTTTTGAAGATTCCTTGATCACTTTATTCTTTCCCATTCTTCAGCATGTACCAAATCCTATTTCATAATTTGTCCACACAGTGGATGGTTCTTTCTTTGGGACACTGTTTTGGGGAGAGGTTGTGCAGCAGCTTTGTACCATTCCTGAATCCTGAGCCCAAATGGGGTGCTTTAGGCGAAGCCAGATATGTTCAAAAATTCTAAAGTTGCAGCAGGACCCCCTGAAACTGTCGGGCGTCAGGGAATTCTATCCCTCCCCCGGTGGCAGCAAGAAGCAGAGAAAACAAAGAAGAGTTCTTACTAACACCTCCCAACTCTTCTGTTCACCTGTCTCTGAGTTGTGACCGTTCTCAAGCCACTGCTGTAACTCAATACTGCCTTCCTCTTCTCTGGAAGCTTCAGGAGAAGAGGGAGGTGATCTCCACCATTCCTCCTCAATCTTGTCCCCTTCAGTCCAGCCCTGACAGAAGCATTGTGTGATGTAAATATATAAAACTTCAGACAAAGATCTGCTAATGGTGAAACTATTGTCTCCAAACTTATCATATAAAGAAACACACCAGGGTTGGAGGTGAAGGAGAACAAACACCAGGTGGTGAGAGGAAGGAGAGAGAGCTATATTGTGACTGACAGTTCAATGTTGTAATGACAGGAAATGGTTTTATCCAGACTCTCCAGTGTTCTGGGAAAGGAAAATGAAACTCTTTTTTGTTCTCCCCACTGAAAAAGAAAATATTTTAATGACAAGTAGCGGAGATTTGTCTGAATATACTGATTCATCTGAAATTTGACAGGTTACCTGCGGTGGGGCATACTCTCATGTTGACTATTTTCAGATCAATTGCCTACAAACCTCCAGGGGACATTAAGTTATTAATTTTTCAACTATCCCAAAACTGTAAAGGCTACCTATAGATATCCTTCTGAAATTTGACAGGATATGTGACCTCAGAAGCAGCAAACATGTATCCAAATTTCATCCAGTTCTGCAAAAAAGTTACAGACTCTTTTTTTTTTTAATAGTCATATTTTAAAGACAACTGGTACAAACATCATTAGACCTATTTTCCTGTAATTTTTCAAACGCAATCCAGCCTGGAGGTGCTATTATGCCTTCAAATTTCATTGACTTCTGCCAAAATAAAAACATTTTCCCCACAATAGTGGTGTGTGTGTGTGTGTGTGTGTGTGTGTGTGTGTGTTTTGGGGGGCACAGGAACAGGATGAAACTTATTCCACCCCAAAGTAGCTTTGGAAACCAAGCTGAATCAGGTTGCCTCCAAAGCAACATTAAAAACCAAATATATGACGACTATTTGGTATCAAAACCCACAGAGGGATTGTGATATTTGTAGTTAATAGTTGGTAGTCTTTGAGAGCTGAAAGGCAGCAGCATGTAATACTTGACTGTATTTGATAGATGACATGCAATGGACATTTGACAGGTGACACTTCGTGACTTTTCATATTTGATATATGCCAAAATTGGATGCAGATAAGAAGATGCAAGTAAGTCTAAAGTGTCCGAGTTTTAAACACTGAGGTGCATTTTTCACTTTCAAAATTGGGGTTGTGAACTCATGTGGGTCATGTGACTAAGAAGAGTTTGGATTTGATATCCCGCTTTATCACTACCTGAAGGAGTCTCAAAGTGGCTCACATTCTCCTTTCCCTTCCTCCCCCCACAACAAACACTCTGTGAGGTGAGTGGGGCTGAGAGACTTCAAAGAAGTGTGACTAGTCCAAGGTCACCCAGCAGCTGCATGTGGAGGAGCGGAGACACGAACCCAATTCCCCAGATTACAAGTCTACCGCTCTTAACCACTACACCACACTGGCTCTCACCACACTAACACAGGAGCCCTACCCCAGAAGATGTGCATCTTGGATTTCCGTGCGTCCCAGTTGGAGGGTATGTGAGTCCCATGGGGCTCAGCCTTCCTGGCCAAACTCTAGGGATGTTCTTCACATCTGCCCTCTTTTGTGCTCCCTGATCTCCGGTCTGTCAGAAATTTTGCCCTAAAGCACCCTAACCTTTACTTTGTTGTAGCATTTCTCTAATCCCCATCTTTTTCTATAGTTCTGCTATAACACGTGCTCGGCAGCAGGGCCACTGTGAAATATTTGCACAGTCTGGTGGGGAGGGGAGAAACACCCTGTGTGTACATTGCCCCTCTGGGAACAGATGCTTGGGAGCACCTTAAACAATTTACCAATTATCCTACAAAATATTTGGCTTCAAATAGCAGAACCTGCCCCAGACACCCCTCCTGCTGTGAAGATAACTAGGTGCCATGCAAATCTTTGCATAAAAGAGAGAAAGGGTAATGTCAACAATGTCTTTGTAAATCCAATATAAAAGCCTTTCTCTCTTCCTAGCTGTTCCCCCCTCCCCCCCACACCTTCTGCAAATCAGAACTATTTGGTTAGAGCATGGCTTATACTGAACTTGTATTGAAGTGATTGGGTTTATATACAAAAGGGCTCACAAGAGAAGAACAAGAATGCTCTTTAGGAGAGAGGAGGATGGAGAGCCAAAGTAAACCCTAAACTTAAAATGTAACAGGATTTATTTTGGCTGTCACTGTTGTTAAAGACTAACCAGCTGCAGCAGAAGCAGGGGCTGTGCACATTTTGTCCTGTGGTGGTACAGGCATTAGGGATCGGCATCATCAGGTACCTCCTGAGACCCACACCCCAACTGGGAGCCCTCTACTAAACCCCAACAGGTGTTGAGCCATGCTCCTCCACTCTGATGTTGCTGCCTTCTGCAAGTGTCTGAGAAGCAACGAAGGCCAGCAGCATAAGAAGAGTCCTGTTGGATCAGGTGTTCCACAGGTCCATCTGGTCCTGCATCCTGTTCTCACAGTGGCCAGACAGATGCATGTGGGAAGCTGACAAGCAGGGCATAAAAGGTTCTTCCCTGAAAGGGTCTGAAAGACCTACATTGGCTCCTGATACATTTCTGAACACGGTTCAAACGGCATTGGCCCAGAAAACCTAAAGGAGCATCTCCACCCCCATCGTTCAGCCTGGACACTGAGGTCCAGCTCTGAGGGCCTTCTGGCGGTTCCCTCCCTGCGAGAAGTGAGGTTACAGGGAACCAGGCAGAGGGCATTCTTGGTAGTGGTGCCCGCCCTGTGGAACTCATTAGATGTCAAGGAAATAAACAACTAGCTGACTTTTAGAAGACATCTAAAGGCAGCCCTGTTTAGGGAAGTTTTTAATGTTTGATGTTTTATCGCTTTTTTAATTAATATTCTGTTGGGAGCCACCCAGAGTGGTTGGGGAGGCTCCCATTATTATTATTATTATTATTATTATTATTATTATTATTATTATTATTATATCTCAGAATTATTATTATTATTATTATTATTATTATTATTATTATTATTATTATGGACTGGTTTTCAGAGACATAGGGTCTATGACAGTGGAAGTAGAACATGTATGTAAGAACCTTTGAAGAGCTCTCCTGAATCAGGTGAAAATCCCATCTAGTCTAGCAACCTGTTCTCACAATGGCCAACTGGATGCTTATGAAATACCCACAACTAGGACCTGAGTGACTTACTCCCTGGGCAGTAGTATAAACATGGCCTAGAAGGAGAAGCAAAGGTATGGGAAGAGATGACAGGGGTAAGGTGATGGGCCTACTCAGAGAAGGGCCCATTGGCAGCTGCTGACCACTATTTTGATGTCAGGCATCCTTTTTCTCTCTTATGCCTAAGAGAAGATGAAGGAACAGACTCATGCTTCAATGATGCATGCAATGTTTGACAGATTTCCCATGCTCAGAATTAGCTTTGGCTTGGAACAGGCACCTGAGCTCTGCAGTATTGGCGTTGTTGCTTGGTATTATCCTGTTTCATTTGAAAACAGTGAAAACTGAAGCAGTGTAGGATTGTCATCACTTTTCCTTTGTTGATTGTACTAGGGCAGCCATGTCCAAAGTCTGTTTTGGGGGCCTAATCCGCCCCCCAGCAGTTTATGTTGTTGTTGTTTAGTCATTTAGTCATGTCCTACTCTTCATGACCCCATGGACCAGAGCACACCAGGCACTCCTGTCTTCCACTGCCTCCCGCAGTTTGGTCAGACTCATGTTAGTAGCTTCAAGAACACTGTCCAACCATCTCATCTTCTGTCGTCCCCTTCTCCTTGTGCCCTCAATCTTTCCCAACATCAGGGTCTTTTCTAGGGAGTCTTCTCTTCTCATGAGGTGGCCAAAGTACTGGAGCCTTAACTTGAGGATCTGTCCTTCCAGTGAGCACTCCGGGCTGATTTCCTTCAGAATGGATAGGTTTGATCTTCTTGCAGTCCATGGGACTCTCAAGAGTCTCCTCCAGCACCATAATTCAAAAGCATCAATTCTTCGGCGATCAGCCTTCTTTATGGTCCAGCTCTCACTTCCATACATCACTACTGCGAAAACCATAGCTTTAACTATATGGACCTTTGTCGGCAAGGTGATATCTCTGCTTTTTAATATGCAGTTTATGTATTGGTGTCAAATCCTTAAAAAATCTCACTCCCAAAAAAACCTCAACAACCTTGGGGAAAATCTTGCAAAAAGCTCAACAACTTCAACCCTAAAAAAACTCAAAAACATTTGGGTTAAAACCAGGAAAAACCTCAACAACTTTGGGGTAAAATCGTAAAAAAAAAAGGTCGGCCCTCACGCATGTTCACTTCATCAAATCTGGCCCTCTTTGAAAAAAGTTTGGGCACCCCTGTACTAGGGGCTTCCTTTTCAGGGCTGGCCAGGACATTTTGTTGCCTATGGTAAAGGACAAGATTACATCTTGTCTTGTGCAGAATCTGTCCAGACTAGCTATTGAATCTTCTGGGGGGCGGGGCAGGGCAAGTGTGGTACACACATCTCTCCTCTAGTGCCTTGACATCATTCTCCTCCCTTCAGCACCTTGCTGTCTGAGGTGACTGCTTCACTCTGTCTAATGGTAGGGTTGGACCTGCAGCTTTTTAATAGTAAGAACAATCAGCCAATCATACACTTTGGGTCCAAAAGATTGTTTATTACTGCAACAAGCCTTGTGCTCCCAAATTCTTAATCTCTCTTTGGCTGGCAACAGTTCAACAGGACCTCTTTTGACTTAAGTTCCTAGTAGACAGCCAGTTGAAAAACTCTTCTCTTGCTTTTCTCCCCATTTCTCCTCTTTTCATTACAGTTTTGGAACACAAGGAAATAAAAGAGCAAAACCTGGGGGAATTATGGGCAAATGTATCTTGTTAAGGCAACAAACTTTACCTTATGATTATGGGTAGGATTTAATTAGCATATATTTTCCTAGGCGGGAAACGTCCTTCCTGAGGCTTTCTATACTTTCCTTTTATTTCTTGCTGTTCTTGATATGCCAAGAAAAAAGGCATTTGTGAAAACTATGTGGTATGATTTATGCTTTATTAATATGCATCTACTTAAAATTCTTCTTTAAAACTTCCCTTGCTTTCTTGCCATGATCTGCTAAGTCATCAACACCAAAGGGTAAAAATGTGCAGGACTCAACATGCGGAGCACTTTAATTGCACCACAGCAGACATAGCTTATAGCCCACATTGCTCTCAATATATTAGGGAAGGCAGAGGGATTTTGGGATAGAGATGGCCTAGGAATCCAGTTCAGATGGATCTTGATACCAATTTGTGGATTACAGTAGGCTCTAAGCAGTAGTTGCTTTTCAATGCAGAGGTTGTTGCTGGGAGAGGGGCAGAAAGGTCCATGCAGTGCAGGTGCAGGTGCAGGTGCAGCAGCAGAGGCAATCCACCACTCCCAACTTCTGCATACATACTTTAGAAGCCTTTCCACTGCTTGGCACTGTGGTCTAAACCACTGAGCCTCTTGTGCTTGCCGATCAGGTTGGCGGTTCGAATCCGCGTAACGAGGTGAGCTGCCATTGCTCTGTCCCAGCTCCTGCCAACCTAGCAGTTCGAAAGCACACCGGTGCAAGTATATAAATAGGTACCGCTGCAGCAGGAAGGTAAACGTCATTTCCGTGCACTCTGGTTTCCGTCATGGTGTTCCGTTGTGCCAGAAGCGGTTTAGTCATGCTGCCCACATGACCCGGAAAGCTGTCTGTGGACAAAAGCCAGCTCCCTTGGCCTGAAAGCCAGATGAGTGGCGCAACCCCATAGTTGCCTTCGACTGGACTTAACCATCCAGCTGTCCTCTACCTTTACCGTTACCTCTTCCACCTCTCCCTCTCAGTTACCAGCAGCAAGCTTGTCATTGGTAAGCAATGCTGCGCCACCCAGTTCCACCCCACTGACTGCTACTGGTCTTGTGTTGGGTGACCTCTGGCATCACCTGCCCATTTCAGTTCAAGTTGCTCATTTATGATTTAAAACAACCAGACAAACAAAACCATTGGGGAATTAACTCCCGCAAAAATAACGGTACAAAACTTCAGGCTGCTCGTACGAATTTCCTTGAGGATAATGCATGGGATTTCATGACTCTGGTCCTCATTCATTGTAATCTGCCCATCACCATTCCCTCTGGTTGGTTCCAGGCAACACAATCCATTGGGCAATGTACATAAAACACATACAGTTTGTCACTAGGCTAAGCTTTTTTGCTGCACACTCAAAACATGCTCACAAGCACACATCAATAAGTATATGATTTTGGCGTTCAAAATTACCACTCTGGTCTTTGAGCGGAAATCACTGCCTAGAGTCTGGAATGGCAAGAGGCTGAGAGGCAGTTGGAACAAGTCTTCTGATCAGGAAAACAAAAGCCGGAAGGGGTTGACATTTCCCTTTCCACCTTCCCTTCCATGCACTGTATGTGGAGCTACACTTGCATCTGGTTCAGAAGCTTCAGTTGAGACAAAATGCAGCTCCCAGGTGCTTGGAATTAGCAAATTTGTGAATTCGATTTTCTGTTAGTTGCCTTTTTTTCCAATCTTCGCCTTTCCACATTTCCACATCCATTCATAAATTATTTTCTTTTTTAAAGTATTCATACTTTTTAGTGTGGATTTCTCCTGATATGCACTGCGGAGATGCTTCAAGCTTTCAGCAAGGCCTTTTTGCTCTCAGTTCTCCTGTCCTGCTCCAAGCTGGAACTTGTGAGAGGAGGGTGTTGAGAATGATCCAGGGTCTGGAAATCAAGCCTGATGGGGAACGGTTGAGGGAGTTGGGGATGTTTAGCCTGGAGAAGAGAAGACTGAGAGGAGATATGTAACCATCTTCAGCTCTATATGATCCGAAGGCCTGCTGTACTGAAGATGGAAAAAGCTTGTTTTCTGCAGCTCCAAAGGGTAGAGCCTGAAGCAATAGATTGAAAACTGAAGAAAGGGGATTTCTTCTATTGTTGTGTTATGAGTGAAGGAGGGGGAGGCAGTGACTTAGAGTTCACCTGGGGTGTGAAGTACCCTTAAGCCAGCATATCACTTCTGCAATCAATTTCCTGTAATACAATGCATTTTTAAATACTGCTTCCACTACTATATGCATCTTCATGCAGACATGACCTAGCATAAGCATTTTTGTATGCATGACTTGGTTGCAGAACTGCATTGAAAAATTCAAAGTAATGTAATAATAATAATAATAATAATAATAATAATAATAATAATAATAATTTTTTTATTTGTACCCCGCCCATCTGGCCGGGTCTCCCCAGCCACACAGATATTAAAATACATTAAAACATCACAGGTTAAAAACTTCCCTAAATAGGGCTGCCTTCAGGTGTTTTCTAAAAGTCTGGTAGTTGTATTTTTCTTTGACATCTGGTGGGAGGGCGTTCCACAGGGCAGGTGCCACTACCGAGAAGGCCCTCTGCCTGGTTCCCTGTAGCTTTGCTTCTCGCAGTGAGGGAACCGCCAGAAGGCCCTCGGCGCTGGATCTCAGTGTCCGGGCTGAACGATGGGGGTGGAGACGCTCCTTCAGGTATACAGGACCGAGGCCGTTTAGGGCTTTAAAGGTCAGCACCAACACTTTGAATTGTGCTCGGAAACGTACTGGGAGCCAATGTAGTTCTCTCAGGACCGGTGTTATGTGGTCCCAGCGGCCACTCCCAGTCACCAGTCTAGCTGCTGCATTCTAGACTAATTTCAGTTTCCGGGTCACCTTCAAAGGTAGCCCCACGTAGAGCGCATTGCAGTAGTCCAAGCGGGAGATAACCAGAGCATGCACCACTCTGGCGAGACAGTCTGCGGGCAGGTAGGGTCTCAGCCTGCGTACCAGATGGAGCTGGTAGACAGCCGCCCTGGACACAGAATTTACCTGCACCTCCATGGACAGCTGTGAGTCCAAAATTACTCCCAGACTGCGCACCTGGTCCTTCAGGGGCGCAGTTACCCCATTCAGGACCAGGGTGTCCCCCACACCCGCTCGCACCCTGTCCCCCAAAAACAGTACTTCTGTCTTGTCAGGATTCAACCTCAATCTGTTAGCCGCCATCCATCCTCCAACCGCCTCCAGGCACACACACAGGATAATAATAATAATAATAATAATAATAATAAATTTCTGTCCCATCTTTTCTCCCCAAGGAGTCAATGCCATTAAAAATAAAAACATATTTAAAGCAACAAACAGTGAGGCATTCAAGAACAACTAAGAGGATCTAAAAATAACCTTGTTTGGCACAATCAACAACTATTCATTGTGTGAAAGCTACACAGGCAAACAGACTGCAGCAATCCTTTGAAATGTGGGTATGTCACAGGAGTGTCTATGGTGTTTGCCTGTGTGTAGATTTCACATAATCACAGTTGTTGGCTGGCCTGAAACCAGCATGTGAATATTCGGTGTAAATGAGTACTAAGTACCTTGAAAAAATAGTGGAACTGGTTTTGTTTTCACAAGTCCATCCAATGAAGCTGTGCATGACCTATTAAATGAGATGGAAAGTGTTAAACCTGCAATCTTCATGGCATAAAAAAAAGAGTATGGAGATGAAAGAATAATCAATCTTTCATAAATAATATACATGGGGGGATACATTATATATTCAAAGTTGCAGTCAGATGGTCGAGGAGAATGATAACTTATGCTGCTGAATATCTCTGGAATGAATTGAGGAGCAGATCAAACAAAAAAGTTATAAAATAGGAATTATAGGTAATGAGGAGATCCTTGGAGAACAGGCATTCTGCAGGCTCCTATGTATAATTAAAAGATATGAGGTCAGGGGAAGCTTAGAGGTGATTATGTCAGGAATCATTTGTTATTCTTTTATTAAGCAATATCCAAACTGTGTTTATTTTATGC
Source organism: Darevskia mixta (assembly GCA_034641385.1). Lineage (NCBI taxonomy): Eukaryota > Metazoa > Chordata > Lepidosauria > Squamata > Lacertidae > Darevskia > Darevskia mixta. The sequence goes on from JAWWNH010000029.1 coordinate 63,322,805, forward strand.
CATAGTTTTATAGTGTGAAATGATTGACATTTGCATTCTTTTTATAAAAGAATAAAAAATAAAATAGTATGTTATGATTGAAAACAGGTAAAAGAACACTTTCATATTTGTTTCTTCTTCCACTAGCACATTTCCAATACCGAGAGCCAGTGTGGTGTAGTGATTAAGAGTGGTGGACTCATAATCTGGTGAACCGGGTTTGCGTCTCCGCTCCTCCACATGCAGCTGCTGGGTGACCTTGGGCTAGTCACACTTCTTTGAAGTCTCTCAGCCCCACTCACCTCACAGAGTGTTTGTTGTGGGGGAGGAAGGGAAAGGAGAATGTTAGCCGCTTTGAGACTCCTTCGGGTAGTGATAAAGCGGGATATCAAATCCAAACTCCTCTTCTTCTTCTCAATCATTCTACAAGGTTGTTGAGCAGTTTAGGAAACCCAGAAGGTTTTTCAGAGACGACGACATGGAAACATGCCGGGGGGACGGACGGACGTTTTCAGCCTGAGAACCATATTATGGGATGGGGAACCTTCTGAGGGCCATATGCCATTGGCAAAAGTGGGAAAGGACAGAGGCAAAAGCGGTGTGGCTTCCATTTGCACTGCATCAGAAAGGTTTGGGGCATCACATAGCAGGACAAAGCCTACATTCCCAGCATGTCTGCACTTCTGTCTATGCAACGTCTACACTGGTTTGGTCACATACCTAGAATGGAAGATGGCAGGATCCCAAATAGTGTACTTTATGGGGAGTTGGTCTCAGGCACCAGGCCTGTTGGCAGACCAACTCTGTGTTACAATAAAGTCTTCAATGAAGGCTGGCAGCATTAACCTCACCATGTGGGAATCCTTGCAGATGACCACAGTGCCTGGAGACAGACAACCAGGTCATGTATACACAGTATTGACCAGAGGTTTAATGACTGCTGGGAGGAGCGCAGAGAGAATAACTCTATGGTGCATTTGCAGCAGCGAAACCGGATGCCTTCATCTGCCTCTGCTGCAAAATGTCTCTCTCGTATAGTTTTCTATAGCCAATACAGTGCTGTAACTCTCCAACATTGACTTTACTCTTCCATTGTCTCATAGGACAGACAGATGAAAACTTAAATTTACTTTATTCTTATTTGGGGACATGTTTAACAGTGCAATCCTATATATGGCTTCTTGGAAGTCTCTCTTGTGTTCCTATAGAAATAATTTAGGAGCTTTCACCACTTTGCAGCTAAACAAAATTCTACTGCCTGTGCAACTTTTCTGAACGGTGTACAGAAAAGCATATGAACCTGACCTTTGAAGTGTTTGTAAGTAAACCAATTTTTAACTTACCAAACATGTAATCTTTTTCCTATGCTGGGGGAAGAGGGAGGTTTTGGAACTCACAAGGGCATATTTTAAATGTCTAACAGCCTATATTTCAATGCTTTACTCTGCTGCATATTTTGTTACTTTAAATCTCTGCTGAGTTTCTCTCGCCAAAAAGTAGTTGCCCCAAACTTGGATCTTGGCATCCGGGGGTTTTTTATATTCATTTTTCCTTGCACCAACAGAAGCTCCCAGATTCAATTCCCATCATCTCCAGAAAGGGCTGGAGGAATATTCCCTGTTTAAAAGTCTGAACAGTGGCTATGGACAATCCTGAGCTAGATGAACTAATAGTCTGACTCAGCATAAGGCAGCTTTCTATGTTCCTAATTAATATTTCCAACATGAAATAGATATTGCATAAAACATAAGAGAATACAGTTGTGGATACAAATGTGAATTTAGACATAAAAAGACATCATGAGCCAGCAGGACATCATCCAGTCTCGGAATATTCTCATCTCTAGCCTCAGGTTTAAGAAGATGATGATGATGATGATGATGATGATGATGATGATGATAATTTATACCTTGCCTATCTGGCTAGGTTTCCCCAGCCATTCTGGATGGCTTCCAACAGAATAATAATAATAATAAGGATGAAAAAGTGATAAAAAATCAAACATTAAAAACTTCCCTAAACAGGGCTGCTATCAGATGTCTTCTAAAAGTCAGATAATTGTTTATTTCCTTGACATCTGACGGGTGGGCGTTCCACAGGGCAGGCGCCACTACCGAGAAGGCCCTCTTCCTGGTTCCCTGTAACCTCACTTCACGCAGTGAGGGAACCGCCAGAAGGCCCTCGAAGCAGGACCTCAGTTTCCGGGCTGAACGATGGGGGTGGAGATGCTCCTTCAGGTATTCTAAAACAGACAACAGAAAAGGGCAATTGGAATGGGAATTGAAAGAAACAAATCTAAAATTAAGAGAGTGTTCAGAAGAGAAGTCAAAGTCCTGACCCAATATTAATTCTTTATTTGAGCAAATGGGGTTTGTGCCTACCTAGAATTGAGCAATTCAGACCCAGAACTTCAAGTTCAGTCTCAGATGACAAAGTGTACTGAAATCACGGGACAGTATTTATGTTGCCCGCGACCTCTAGGTTGGTGAGCATTTTCCCCACCTATACCTGTTGTCCAACGCAATCCGTTAGAGTCCTGTTTGCCTCAACTTATCTAATTTGTGTACCTAAAGCCAGGAGAGACATTCAAAGAACTGTTTTATTGTGTACGTCTACTTTCGATGCAGGTTCTTTTATTCTTCAAAGAACAAGCACATTTTTAGTTTATCAAGATTCCCCTCTTTTCTTTGCTTCTTTTCTTTCTTTACTTAAAAGTATTACACAAAGTGAATATCTAAATATTTTGCCTCCTGAAATCTGCTATGTGACAGTTTGTCATAAAGCGTAAGTTAGTGAAACTTCACGAAGGCTTGTCTTTATTTTGGTTTATTCTTTTCTTTCGCTTCGGCACTCAGAAATATAAACTATTCTCTTTGTACTGGCCACATAAGGATTTTTCTTTTGCTGAGAAGTGAGTAACAGTCCCAGAAATACAGCGCTTGTCTGGTCCTTTGCTCCACATGCACACATCCTGAAAAGAAACAGCAACAAATTTGGCCTCCCTGGGAGCAGACCTCGGAGACGGAGTTCAGCCCTGGAAAGGCAAGCTTAATGCTCTCATGAAACTCATCTTCTTAGACAAATAGTTTACCTGACAAAAGTGTGAGTTATTAGATGCTTTTTGATATGGGCTCAAGTCCTCAGAGAGTTGGCTTTCTGTGAATATGTGTGGATGAAGATGAAACAGAAACAACCGCAGTTGCACTTTTGGAAGCTCTTAAATTATTTCTGATGCTTTGGGTGGTTTTCCGCAAGGCTGATGGACAAGTATTGACTGTCGGTGCCAGTTCAGAGAAACGGGAGTGGAGATTGGGAGGGGAATTGTCTTTTGTGAATGAGTAATATTTTGGAGAGGAAAGGAGAAACAAGCTAAGCTGTGTATGTGGAAAACATCAGCAAAAACTGCCTGCAACTTGTATGTGTGCCGTCAAAGGAATTCCCCCCCCCTTACTTTTGTGCTGCAAAAGTTTTCTCAACATTTGCCAGCTATTCAGTGGCCAGATATCAGTATTCAGGACATGTAGGGAAGTTCAGATGCACAGTATCTATCATGTTTAAAATGTGATTAAAAACCTTTAGATGAGGTAATTAACTTGGGGGAGTCAATTAACTGTTAAAGAGCAGTTCATTCTTAATGGGAAGCTCTGGGAAAAAAAATAGCATCCTGCGAAGGAGCAATTCTGCATACATAACTCGCATCCTTGGAATTCCTTCAAGAAATGAACACAAATGGGAAGTTAATGACCCTGTTTTCTCTTAAGGTCTTCAGAACAGCCTAGTGTGGGGAGATCTGTTCTAGGAGCTTTAGATTTGTACCATCTATAATTGGTGATCTGCTGTTAAAAAGAGCATTATCACTGCAACACAACTGAATCCAGCAAAGAATTCAGTCTTTGTTGGTACTGATAGGAATTGGCCTATCTAGGAACACAAGAACATAGGAAGCTGCCTTATATTAAGTCCCCATAGCTCAGTATTGTCTACACTGACTGGCAGCAGCTTTCCAAGGTTATATGCAGAGTTTTCTCATGGCCCTACCTGGAGATGTCGGGGATTGAACCTGGTACCTCCTCCATGAAAAGCAGATGCTGTGCCGGTTGAGTAATGTATCATCTGTAGCTTTGCTACACACTTGTGATGGACTGGTTGGATGCAGAGGAATGGTGGGAGGAACCAGCTGCAGAACACCCCCAAGGGAAGAAGGCTCAGAGCCAGGGGATTGGTGGTGGGACGATGACAAGTGGCCAGAGGGAAAAGACTGGGAAGAGGAGGTGTGGCAAGCTGAAGGGGTAACAGGGCTTAGTGAGCTGAGAGAGTCTGTGGCAGAGAGAAGTCCAGAATCAGAGCCAGAAGCTGAAGCAAGACAGGAGGGAGGCCAAGAGACAGAGATGAGTCTCGCTGCTGAAGAGGTACAGGTGTCTCCCCTCTCACTTGGTCTTCCAGAACCAAGAGAGGCATGAAGAGGGTGCAGGGGAGTTAGCTTCACGCAGGCACAGTCTGAGATTGCTTGGGGAAAGTACTGGAGAGGAGGGGACTTGGCAGCTATGGGGAGGCAGGGACTTTCAGTCTCAGCAACTGCTTCATGGGGGCTAGACTGTGATGACCTGGGAGTCAGACTCTGACGCTGAACCTGAGGGATCCCAGCCTGCACATGATTCACTGCCTCCAGAACCAGCAGAGCCAGGGCTGGGGCCTGAGTCTCAAGGGGACTCACCTGTGCTGGATCCTCAGGTGCAGGCATCGGCTGAGGTTGATCTGGCTTCTAATGGGATGGAGGACTTATTGCCTGCAGGTGCTCCACTCCCCACCCAGTCAGGGGAAGCTGAGGTTGCCTCTGGGTCCGGTAACCCTCCAGCTTCTCCTGAGCTGCAAAGGCTAAGGGCAGAGAGGCGAAGGGAACTAAGTTCCCGCAGGAGGAGTGCTCGCCTCCAAGCCAGGAGAGGCGAGGCACCTGAGGATCGGAGCCGCCCTTTGCCTCGGGGCAGATAAAAGCCAGCCAGTCCCAGACCCAAGTTGCAGGAGCAACATCGGTGCTGCCTAGTTCCTGTTCCTGGTTCCTGCGTTCCTGACCTCAGCTTGGTTACCTCGGCTTCCTGACCTCGGCTTCCTGACCTCGGCTTCCTGACCTCAGCTTTGTTACTTCGGCTTCCTGACCTCGGCTTCCTGACCTCGGCTTCGTGACTTCGGCTTCGTGACTTCTGGCTTGGACTGACCTTGGACTGGACTAGACCTCGCCTATCGGATATCCCTTGGGACCAGCACAGTTTGCTCCTGCCACACCCGCACTCCCCCTTCGTTGGGGTGCGTTCGGGAGGAACCTGTCGTCATGACTGACCAGGCGGCTGCGCTGGTGGCATTGGCCCAGGAGAACCAGGTCTTGACCCACACAGTGCAGCAGCTGAGCAATGCGGTTACGGCGCTTCAGCAGCGTTTGGACGCCTTACCGGCTCCTGGTGCCGGCGCCCCAGCTCCAGGCAAGTACCCAGTGGCCCTGCCAGAAAAATTCGATGGGTCCCCGGCCAGCTTTCCCATGTTTCTCGCCCAGGCCAAACTGTATATTCAGGGGCGAGCCCGGGATTTCCCCGACGACCGCACCAAGGTGCACTTCCTGATCAGCTTGCTGAAGGACCAGGCGGCCAAGTGGGCGTTGCCGCTGCTCCGGCAAGACTCCCCCTTGCTGACAGACTATACGGGGTTTTGCAACCATTTTGAAACCGCGTTCGCCAACCCTCAGAAGGCGAGTCAAGCCAATCGGGCAATTCGGCGGTTGAAACAGGGCAAGTCCACAGTGGCCGCCTATGCCACGGAATTTCGGCTGTTGGCGCAGGACTTGACCTGGAATGATTCCGCACTTCGGGACCAGTATCTCGAGGGGCTTTCGGACGAGATACTGGACCAGCTGGCCACCTTGGATCGCCCCACCACGCTGGAGGCCCTCATCCAACGGAGTCTACAGATAGACGATCGGTTGGAGGACCGGCGCCAGGCCCGGGCCCGCCAGCACTCTGGGCTCCCGACTCCAGTGCTCCCCAGCAGTTCCACGGCCAGAGCCGAGTCACTGGAGGAGCCGATGCAGCTCGGGGCAGCACGGCCTCGCCTCTCCCCTTCGGAGAAGACACGACGTCGGGAGGGAAACCTGTGTCTCTACTGCGGGGGGAGTGGACACTACGCCCGAACCTGCCCTGAGAAACGCCAGCCGCAGGGAAACCGCCAACCCCAGTAGCCAATGGCCCAGGCTATCTGGGGTCCCAAGCATCACATGATGGGCCCTCACCAGTGGAATTGCAACACCTCATGATCCCGGTGCGTCTATACCCCCCAGGCGGGCCCTGGATTCTCACCCACGCTCTGGTGGATTCAGGGGCAACCCGCTCCTATATGGACTCTGCCTTCGCCGCTCAGCATCGGGTGCCGCTCCAGAACAAGCCAGAACCGGTGCAGGTGGAGGCAATCGACGGACGGCTCTTGCGGTCAGGCGCCGTTACTCGGGAGACCCAGCCCTTGGTCCTGTGCCACCAGCAGCACCGGGAGGTGCGTACCCTGGACATTGCCACCATGCCCCGGTTTCCCCTGGTGCTGGGGATGGACTGGCTGGAGTCTCACAATGTTCAGATCGATTGGGTCAATCGAACTGTACGCTTCCCAGACTCGGGTTCGATTGCTCAGTCCGAGATGCTTTCGGCCACCTCCATGGGGGAGGCTGCGTCAACGCTCCCCGCCGTGTACCGGGACTACGTAGACGTGTTCGAGGAACAGGGGGCAGACCGGCTGCCTCCTCATCGGTCTTTTGACTGCGGCATAGACCTCCAGCCTGGGGCGCCCCTGCCTGTGAGTCGCCTATACTCTCTTTCGGAGCCAGAGCGTGAAGCCTTACAGGACTTCCTTCACAAGAACCTGGAGCGGGGGTTCATTAGGCCCTCTACCTCTCCCACCGCCGCTCCAGTACTCTTCGTTAAGAAGAAGTGTGGGGAGCTTCGCCTCTGCCATGATTACCGAGCCCTGAATAAGATCCCAGACCGGTATCCCTTGCCCCTAATTGCAGAGTTGCTGGAGCGGGTGCAAGGGGCGCAGATGTTCACCAAACTGGACCTCCGGGGGGCTTACAACTTGATTCGGATCCGTGCCGGGGATGAGTGGAAGACCGCATTCGGGACCCGTTATGGGCAGTTCGAGTACCTGGTCATGCCGTTCGGACTATGCAACGCGCCCGCCGTGTTCCAACGGTACATCAACCACGTGTTCCAGGACTTGCTTGACAAGTATGTGGTGGTGTACCTCGATGACATTCTGATTTATTCCCGTGACCCAGCTCGCCACGAGAGTCATGTCCGGACCGTGTTGCAGCGCTTGCGGGAGCACCGCCTGTACGCTAAGCTCAGCAAGTGCGAGTTCCACCAGCGGTCAGTGGACTTCCTCGGACACCGACTCTCCCCTGACGGTGTACAGATGGACCCCGGGAAGGTGTCTGCGGTTCGAGAGTGGGCGGCGCCGCGGAACCGCAAGGACCTACAGCGGTTTTTGGGGTTCGCCAACTATTACCGGACATTCATTGTGGACTATGCTCATCGCACCACCCCGTTGACCCGACTGCTGCGCCCCAAGACGCCCTTCGCCTGGGATGAGGAGGCTGAGGTGGCATTCCAGGGATTGAAAGCCTGTTTCCAGAAGGCGCCAATTTTGCAGCATCCTGATCCCTCTCGTCCCTTCGTGGTGGAGACTGACGCCTCCAGTACGGCTCTCGGTGCCGTCTTGTCCCAGCAACACGGACCTGATGCGCCACTGTTACCCTGCGCCTACTACTCCCGGCAGCTCCTTCCGGCGGAGCGTAACTATACTGTGTGGGAGCGGGAACTACTGGCCATCAAGGTGGCCTTTGAAGTCTGGCGCCATCATCTTGAGGGGGCACGACACCCAGTGGAAGTGCGAACCGACCACCGGAATCTGGAGTACCTCCAGACCACCCGCAGGCTGAACCAGCGGCAGATCCGGTGGGCACTGTTCTTCTCCCGGTTCCAGTTCCGGATCCGCTACATCCCCAGCTCCCAAAACCAGAAGGCGGATGCGCTGTCCCGGAAACCGGAGGACATTGCAGAGACGGTGCAGCAGGCGGCCCCCACAACGATCATCCCACCAGCGGCCTTCCTGGCTGTTCATGAGACTGAGTCGCTGCGGGACCGAGTGCGGAGGCAGCAACGGGTCGACGCGTGGGCTCAGGAACGGATCCAGGAATTGGCCAGTGGATCGTGCCCTCGATACCCAGAACTGGTTGTGCACCAGGGTTTGCTGATGCACCGTGGTCGGTTGTACATCCCACCAGGGCCTTTGCGGGCCGAGGTACTCCGAATGTCACACGACGCCCCGGCAGCTGGCCACTTCGGGAGGTATCGGACCACCCACCTGGTCAGCCGGGAGTTCTGGTGGCCCCGCTTGAAGGCCGACGTGGCACGGTACATTGGGGGGTGCGAGGTCTGCCGGCGAGCCAAGGGATCGACCGGGAGACCTGCGGGACTGCTACAGCCACTGCCAGTTCCCCCTCGTCCGTGGCACACGGTTTCATTGGATTTCGTGGTAGACCTACCCCCATCCCGTCAGTGTACCTGCCTCCTGGTATTCACAGACCACTTCACTAAAATGGTGCACTGCGCCCCGTGCCCGTCTGTACCCTCAGCCAAGGAGACGGCGCAACTGTACCTACAAAACGTCTTCCGCTTACATGGCCTATCGGAACGTTTGATCTCCGATCGTGGTGCCCAGTTCACCTCCCGGTTCTGGCGCGCTCTACATCAGGCTCTCGGGACGGAGGTCTGCCTATCTTCGGCCTACCATCCACAGACGGATGGACAGACCGAACGGGCAAACGCGGTGTTGGAACAGTACCTCCGGTGCTACTGCAGCTTCCACCAGGACGATTGGGTCGACCACCTGGCGTTGGCCGAGTTCGCATATAACAACGCAGTGCATGCTTCCACCCAACAGACCCCGTTCCAGGCAAACTATGGGTACCACCCGCGGTTGTTTCCAAGCGTACTGCCGGCATCCGCAGTTCCCGCAGTGACAGACTGGCTACAAGAGCTCCAGTCACAGCAGCAGCTTCTGACGGAGCAACTGAGCCAGGCCAAGGACGCGTATAAGGCCCAGGCCGACCGTCACCGTCAGGAGGGGCCGGAACTCCATGTCGGAGACCTGGTATGGCTCTCCACCCGCCACCTGCACCCCTCTCGGCCTTCACGGAAGCTGGATGCCCGCTTCACCGGCCCATTTCCGATCGTGGACCGGGTCTCACCTGTGGCATTCCGTCTCCGGTTACCCGCGACCCTGAAGGTCCACCCGGTATTCCACCGGTCCCTACTCAGTCCGGTCGCCCCGGCCGACGAGTTCCACCCAGACCATCCACGACCGCAGCCAGTTTTGGTTCAGGGGGAGCCCGAGTATGAGGTGGAGCACATTCTTGACTCCCGATACCGCAGGGGGAAGCTCCAATACCTCATCGACTGGAAGGGGTATGGGCCCGAGGATCGGTCGTGGGAACCAGCGGAGAACGTCCACGCGCCTGTCTGCCTCCGTGATTTCCATGCGACTTACCCCAGCAAGCCTGGTCCGGCCCCTCGGTTGAGGGGGGGGCCTGGGAGGGGGGATGGTGTGATGACCTGGGAGTCAGACTCTGACGCTGAACCTGAGGGATCCCAGCCTGCACATGATTCACTGCCTCCAGAACCAGCAGAGCCAGGGCTGGGGCCTGAGTCTCAAGGGGACTCACCTGTGCTGGATCCTCAGGTGCAGGCATCGGCTGAGGTTGATCTGGCTTCTAATGGGATGGAGGACTTATTGCCTGCAGGTGCTCCACTCCCCACCCAGTCAGGGGAAGCTGAGGTTGCCTCTGGGTCCGGTAACCCTCCAGCTTCTCCTGAGCTGCAAAGGCTAAGGGCAGAGAGGCGAAGGGAACTAAGTTCCCGCAGGAGGAGTGCTCGCCTCCAAGCCAGGAGAGGCGAGGCACCTGAGGATCGGAGCCGCCCTTTGCCTCGGGGCAGATAAAAGCCAGCCAGTCCCAGACCCAAGTTGCAGGAGCAACATCGGTGCTGCCTAGTTCCTGTTCCTGGTTCCTGCGTTCCTGACCTCAGCTTGGTTACCTCGGCTTCCTGACCTCGGCTTCCTGACCTCGGCTTCCTGACCTCAGCTTTGTTACTTCGGCTTCCTGACCTCGGCTTCCTGACCTCGGCTTCGTGACTTCGGCTTCGTGACTTCTGGCTTGGACTGACCTTGGACTGGACTAGACCTCGCCTATCGGATATCCCTTGGGACCAGCACATAGACTTTCATGGGAGCAAGATGACTTGCTGTGCTCATTAGTCCTGACACTCCTGTGCAGATCCTGTTGTTGCTAAGAAGGAGTTAACTCCAACTTTCTTGGTGTGATTTATTGCAGGCTCGCTCCTGTCACCACTGACTTTGGCTCTGCCCCTATGTTCCGTGGCAATGACATACTTTTTCAGAGAATTAAAAAACAAACAAACAAAACACCTTGGGTTGTACCCAGTGCAGCCCATTCCCTGATGGAAGGAATGCATCAGTGGAACGAGGGAGAGAGGAAAACATCACAAATGCCAAGTGCCTTCTTCAGTCCCCCAAGCACCATAAAACTGCCCAGATATTTGGGGGACCCTCCAGATCATTTGTGGGAGCTGCAAGAGGGAGCGAGAATTGCTTGTAATTGATCTCCTTCCCCGTTCTGCTGATGGGTTCCGTCTGTTAGCAGACAGTATAGGATTACCCCCACATTTAATTCTGAACATTCATGTACGTGGTTTTTTTTTTTAAAAAAATGCAGATTAATGTGGAAACAGAACAAGGCAGATTTATGTGTGAGCACATGTCAAAATGACCCAGTGCAGAAATAGATTGATTTTCCCCCATTCTCCGTGAACTGAAGTTTACAGCTGCTGGGCCTGAGAAGATGTTTTGCTTATTGTTACGTTGAGCATTATAGCTCCCAACTTACATTTATTGACGTGTGTAGAAAAGCAGCTGCGAAATGCCAGCAGACACAAGCCTTTGATATATGGAAAAAGTCAGATGAAACTGTAATATGTTCACAGAGCACAAGAGATTGGTGGGATGTAGGTTTCACGTAGGGTGGAACCCAAACAGGGGCATATAATTTTGTGAAGATTTCCTCCTCCTCCTACCCAAATCATGACTCCCTTTGCCAGTTTTCCCTCCATGGTGGGAAGGGTGTGAAAAAATAGGAAACATATTCAAACCGAGTCCCAGCAGGTCTGATTTTACCAGTGCTACATCTAACCCAAAGGGAGATTTTTCAGGCACCCAAAGTGAATTTTCTAATGTCATGCCTTCCTAGCGATCACAAGCGTCTGGGAAGGAAGACAAAAACCTACAGAGAAAGGGTATGAAGTATGAGTGGAAATGTATCCAAATTGCATATTGTTTTCAAAAAAAGAAGAATTTTTCAGCAGGCGTTAGCCACTCTTTAAAGGTCACGTCGTTTTGCTGCTGTTAAGTTTCTTGTATTATTTTCTCATCAGTTAGTTAATCAAGTAGTGTTCATTCTCTTAAGGTCATCGATGATTAGTAATTTATGCTTACGACTGTAGATTCTTTTATCTGTTTGGGCGCATGGCTGCATCTTGCATACACATTTGGCTGCACAAATAGGGAGGCTGCATCAACAAGACAATGGCAGCTAATAAATATATGAGATCATAGAATTGTAAAATCGGGGCACCAAGAGTCATCTAGTCCAACCCCCTACAATGCACATCTGATACCTGAGCCAGTAGTAATTGGCAGGGTGAGGTGCTGCTGCTTGCCTGACCTCCCATCACCACCATCACTATGGCATTCCGGGAGTGGAAGAGGCTTCAACAGTGAGTTTGTAGTGCAGCGATCTCATAGCCTCCTCCCAGTACACCACAATGATGGCAGTGGTGTTAGGTTCAGTAAGCTACTGGCCTGAGCCAAAGAGGTCGTCTCATGTTCACAGTCAGTGCCGGATTTACGTATAACCTAAACAAGCTATAGCTTAGGGCCCCACTCTCTTGGGGGCCCCAAATTTTTTTAAAGAAAAACAACTGGATGTGCATTTCCAAAATATAAGATAAAAAACAAATAAAATAAAACCCACATGCAGCAACAGTGTTTTGTGTTGTGTAGGCTCCTAGCCTGCTCCCTAAAATATCTTCAATTTGCTCATTTCTATATATAAAGGGCCCCATTACCTTCAGTAGCTTAGGGCCTCATGAAACCTAAATGTGGCCCTCTTCACAGTCCTACTTTTGCAGCGCCAATGGGGAGAGAAATTTTCCCTGACAACAATGCCTTGCCTGGAATAACGCTGTACTGTGAACTAGCATCCCTTCAGCTAAGGATGGATGACAAATTCCAATCTTAAATTCATTCCCTTATGTTTCTGCATTAACTGATGTTGTGTGTTGTTTTTGAAGTCCTTACAAAGATTTGTCAGCATTTTAATGTACCTTTCACCTAGCACACATTTTTACAAGTGACTTTCCCCTAATATAAAACGTAAAGGGACCCCTGACAGTTAAGTCCAGTCGCGAACGACTCTGGGGTTGCGGTGCTCATCTCACTTTACAGGCCGAGGGAGCCGACGTTTGTCCGCAGACAGTTTTTCCAGGTCATGCGGCCCGCATGACTAAGCCGCTTCTGGCGAAACCAGAGCAGTGCACGGAAACACCATTTACCTTCCCGCCGGAGTGGTACCTATTTATTTACTTGCACTTTGACGTGCTTTCAATCTGCTAGGTTGGCAGGAGCAGGGACCGAACAACGGGAGTTCACCCCGTCGCAGGGATTCGAACCGCCGACCTTCCGATCGGCAAGCCCAAAGGCTCAGTGGTTTACTGCCTTTTAAAAGTTATATTTGCTAAGATCTGCATTTTTATGTACGCTTGCACCGGATATATGTGTTTTTGCACGCTTTGTTTGCACGGAGAAGTGCAAATGTTGAAGGACAGCCTATTGACTCAGGAAGTGTGGATTATGTAGGTCCACAATGAATTGTAAACTCGCCTGAATTTCTGCTGCTTCCAGCTTTGCTATTGTAGGCAGTGCAAGTTAACTGTTTGATGTAGCATAACCACAGCAAACACACTGTTAAAGGAAGTCTGTTGAAAATGAGGTTCTTGAATTGCCCAAAAAGATGGGAGTGTGGTGAACAAAATTGAGCTCATTAACACCTGTCACTACCACTTCGGAATGTAAGATTTCCAGCCCCCAGAAAGCGAGCTGCTGACTCTTCTTCCACCCTAAATATTACTGGGAAAGTGACAGTTTGGACTTGGCACTCCATGGACTTTTTTTTCTTTTTGGAATGATGTATAGTAATGACCATATAACACATTGCTTGCTCAGAGCCTACTAAGGATCATTAACTGAAGAAAGGGATGTTTGACTGTTGACTTTTGGTAATGACCATTGCTTTCAGATAGTAAGTTATTTCCCCTCAATTAAAACTGGGAAAACACACAGAGCAGAACATTTGTTCAGTTAAAACAGAATAGAAATACATCTTCCCAATAATAATTATGCCCCAGAGGTAGAACAGCTCATTTTCCAGGACTCCATTGACAACTGGACTTTATGTGTGATTCTGCAGCTTGGTTGAAATTTAATTTAGCTGTATTCTTCCTTGCTTTTGCCCAGCTCATTTTAGCACACATGGCAGCTGGTAAGTCGGTGAGCTTTCAAGAAGCATTCTGAGTTTTGCAGGGAGCTCAGCCGCTTTTGCTTCATCTGTAGATATGGAGCAGGCAGGAGAGACCAGGCAGGAATGAGCACCTGTCCTGTATGTCTTGCAAAAGCAAAATACCCTCGGAAAAAAGACCTGGATGCTGAAAATGCATCAGGTTATTTTATTCTCTCGCACTTCTGGGCATTCCCCCCTGATCTTGTTTTCCTCCAGTTTGATACAAGTGCCAAGATGCAAGATTCACTCTATCGGGAGTAGCCCTTGTCCGAGCTGAAATTTGATCAGGCAAGTGGCTTTCCCATGGAAATTGTACCGCTCCAAGGCAGAGGTATGGATCTCAAAACAAAACAAGAATCCATCTAGCAGGATTTTTTCCCCTCTCAAGACCAACAGAATAGTGGCGTTAAACATCTTCATATTTCAGTAAAAAGGGAAATAGGTGGGTAGAGGTGGGGAAGTTATTAAAGTTATTCATTTGGCAGGAGGCCACAGATTTCCAAAAGGACACTGAAAAGGCCCTGCCATGTGTCAGTGCCAACCTGTTGATGGCACCACCAACAAAATCTCACCTGCTGATCTGAGGTGGTTGATATAATGATATGGTAGTTCATCGCCAGAGAAAGACCTTTTCTCTATTTCTTTGCCTGATTCTTTTGTGATTAAAAAAATTACTTCCAGTAGCACCTTAGAGACCAACTAAGTTTGTTCTTGGTATGAGCTTTCGTGTGCATGCACACTTCTTCAGATACACTGAAACAGAAGTCACCAGACCCTTATATATAGTGAGAGGGTGGGGAGGGGTATTACTCAGAAGGGTGGTGGGAATGGGTGAAAGGTTGATAGCTGTGGTAAACCTGTTGACGACTGTTAACGGCTGCAATTAGTCTTACAGGAAAAAGCAAGGGGTGAGAAGGTTAAAAAAGCTTTGTCATGTATAATGAGATAAGAATCCAATGTCTTTGTTCAGACCAGGTCTCTCCATGGTTTTAAGCTTAGTAATGAGTTGCAATTCAGCAACTTCTCTTTCCAGTCTATTTCTGAAATTCCTTTGCAATAAGACAGCTACTTTGAGATCTTGTATAGAGTGTCCTGGGAGATTGAAGTGCTCTCCTACTGGTTTCTCTGTCTTGTGATTCCTGATGTCAGATTTATGTCCATTTATCCTTTGGCGTAGGGTTTGGCCTGGATAGTATAGTATAGTATCTTTTGTGATTAGCAATTGAAGTACACATAGCATTAAATGTGCCTTTGATTTCTGGGTGTGCCTGTATGTGTGTGGTTTAAATAGCAGCTCCCCCACTCCATTTATGTATTAGGATTGCAGGGTGAATGGTGAGGCATTTAACTTTCCCCTTACACTTCCTTCCTGTCAAATGTTGCCCCATCTGAACTTGCTATTTGCCCTGGGAGAGAAGCTGCTCTTTGTGCCAAAGCAACCAGGTGGGTGTTTGTTGGGGGGGGGCTCTTACCACCCTCCCAATCCCCCCATGGGTGTCGATTCAAGTTTGGAGCCTCTTGAAGCTGCTATTGAACACACACAGCATTGAGCTCCAAATGTTGGGTCTGGGAGCAAAAGGTAGGGGGCAAAATTGGGAGGAAGTTATGAGTGAAGAAAATAGTGAAAAGTTTTAAGGAAAAGACTGTGATCTTGGAACATATTGCCATAGCCCTTTTATTTAGATTTAGATTTAAATATAAATATATGAAAAGCATACGCAAAGAGATAAAACACCTAAACTAACTAGAGGTGAAGGAGAATTTCTTTTGGTCCACATTTTTAAGTGAGCCAACCTAATTCACACCTCCGGGTTGGAATGTGAGGATTGGAATGCAATTATCCTTTGAATTTTGCACATCTCCAAATTTTGCGATGCGGTTCTCAGCTCAAAAAGAAAGAAAAAGAAATGCAAAAACCTAAAAGTGTAAGAAAGGGGAAAAGAGAGAAAGTGTATTTTCAGATACATTTAGAAATATGTACTGTACGATGAGATAATGTGCATATTTAAATGTGTACAGTGATCCCTCGATTTACGAATGCCCCGACTTAAGAATTTTTCGAGTTACGAGGGATCATGTAAGTCATGTTTTATGGGATCAATTCCAATCTGTTACCTCCGAGGATGTGGACAGGCTGCTTGGACGAGTGAAACTGACCACCTGTCTTCTTGATCCTTGCCCATCCTGGCTAATAAAAGCTAGCCGGGAAGGGCTGGGCGATGGGCTCCGCGGGGTGGTGAATGCCTCTCTCTGCGAGGGAGCCTTCCCAGACCCGCTAAAAGAGGCGGTTATTAAACCGCTTCTTAAAAAACCATCTTTGGATGCGGCCAATATGGCCAACTATCGCCCAGTCTCAAATCTTCCATTCTTGGGCAAGGTGATTGAGCGTGTGGTTGCTGAGCAACTCCAGGCACGCCTGGAAGAAGCGGACCATTTGGATCCCTTCCAATCGGGATTCAGACCTCATCATGGGACTGAATCTGCCTTGGTCGCACTGGTCGATGATCTCCGGCGGGCTAGGGACAAAGGTGAGAGCTGTTTCCTAGTTCTGCTGGATCTCTCAGCGGCTTTTGACACCATCGACCATAACATCCTTCTGGACCGCCTAGAGGGGTTGGGAGCTGGGGGCACTGTTATACAGTGGTTCCGCTCCTTCCTCCTGGGCCGTGTTCAGAAAGTGGTGGTGGGGGATGAGTGCTCAGACCCCTGGGCTCTCACTTGTGGGGTACCTCAGGGCTCCGTCCTCTCCCCCATGCTTTTTAACATCTATATGCAGCCGCTGGGAGAGATCATCAGGGGGTTTGGGCTGGGTGTTCATCAGTATGCTGATGATACCCAGCTCTACCTCTCTTTCAAATCAGAACCAGTGAAGGCGGTGAAGGTCCTGTGTGAGTGTCTGGAGGCGGTTGGAGGATGGATGGCGGCTAACAGATTGAGGTTGAATCCTGACAAGACAGAAGTACTGTTTTTGGGGGACAGGAGGCGGGCAGGTGTGGAGGACTCCCTGGTCCTGAATGGGGTAACTGTGCCCCTGAAGGACCAGGTGCGCAGCCTGGGAGTCATTCTAGACTCACAGCTGTCCATGGAGGCACAGGTTAATTCTGTATCCAGGGCAGCAGTCTACCAGCTCCATCTGGTATGCAGGCTGAGACCCTACCTGCCCGCGGACTGTCTCGCCAGAGTGGTACATGCTCTAGTTATCTCTCGCTTGGATTACTGCAATGCGCTCTACGTGGGGCTACCTTTGAAGGTGACCCGGAAACTACAACTAATCCAGAATGCGGCAGCTAGACTGGTGACTGGGAGCGGCCGCCGAGACCACATAACACCGGTCTTGAAAGACCTACATTGGCTCCCAGTACGTTTCCGAGCACAATTCAAAGTGTTGGTGCTGACCTTTAAAGCCCTAAATGGCTTTGGTCCAGTATACCTGAAGGAGCGTCTCCACCCCCATCGTTCAGCCCGGACACTGAGGTCCAGTGCCGAGGGCCTTCTGGCGGTTCCCTCACCACGAGAAGCCAAGTTACAGGGAACCAGGCAGAGGGCCTTCTCGGTAGTGGCACCCGCCCTGTGGAACGCCCTCCTGTCAGATGTCAAAGAGAACAACAACTATCAGACCTTTAGAAGACATCTGAAGGCAGCCCTGTTAGGGAGGCTTTTAATGTTTAATAGCTTACTGTATTTTAATGTTCTTTTGGAAGCCGCCCAGAGTGGCTGGGGAGACCCAGCCAGATGGGCGGGGTATAAATAATAAATTATTATTATTATTATTATTATTATTATTATTATTATTATCAAAGCGGCCGCTGCTTCTGAATTTTTTCGACTTCCGATCGGAAGCCGCGGCCGCTTTAGATAGGGTTTTTTCGAGTTCCGAAGGTTTTTTCGAGGTACGAATGCGTTCTCCAGCGCATTCCTATGAGGCCTCGACTTACAATTTTTTCGAGTTCCGACGCTTCCATCGGAACGGATTACATTCGTAAGTCGAGGGTCCACTGTACTTTATGATAAAATGTGTACTTGAGTGTGAAATTTTGTACACTCCAAATTAGTATGGAATTGGGACACACTGGACGTATGAGTGAGCACATGTGAAATTGACTTCGACTAGAAATGGACCGATCTTCCCACCCCTGCAGCAATACATAAAACTGCTCTGCACTTGGTCGGTCAAATCCTGAACCAAATTTGGCTGATTGCCCCAGATTGAGCCACCCAGAGGGATCTGGGGCTGTCACTGGGAAGGGGCATCAGGTAGGAAGGCTGCAGGGGTCTCATTCTCCAGTAGACAAATGTGCTCTTGTGTGGTTCTTTGCTATCTTGGCCTTGCTGGTGAAGAACTCTTCTGAAGTTCGTAACAATTGCCTGCCACAAACTCCGGGCTGAAGGATTGCGAGGGCTCACGCTAGAGAGGTTCACAAAGGAGCTGGATATAAACGGCAAGACAAAAGATTCAAAAGGCCTGATTATTGTTTGTGTAGCGGAAGGAGGGGAAAAACATTCTATTCATCTGTATGACTCTTTTTATACAGCTCAAGCATGAGCTCATAAGTCTGAATGCCACCAGGCATATGTTGAGTAGTAAACACAAGTGAAAGTCAAATTGCGTCCTACATCAGGTATTGTGCAGCTGGGAATTCTAGACAAGTACCAGCGGAGATACACAGCTAACCGGTGCTCATCATGTCGCTGTTCCCCCCCCCCTTCTTATCAGCTGCCAGTTTTCGTTTCTTTTTTAAGAATTTGCAGGGCCCTGAGGAAGAGGGAAAAGAGCGTGTCTGTATAACGTATGACCCACCGAGCTGAAGGAATATCATTAGTCATGCCAGGCCCAGAATCAGCATTTGGCATCCTCAGGAAGGGGCTTCAAGAAACCCACCAGTGGCTTGTAAAGGTAAAGGGACCCCTGACCATTAGGTCCACTCGTGACCGACTCTGGGGTTGCGGTGCTCATCTCGCTTTATTGGCCGAGGGAGCCAGCATACAGCTTCCGGATCATGTGGCCACCATGACTAAGCCGCTTCTGGTGAACCAGAGCAGCACACGGAAACGCCATTTACCTTCCCGCCGCAGCGGTACCTATTTATCTACTTGCACTTTTGGGCATGCTTTCGAACTGCTAGGTTGGCAAGAGCAGGGACCGAGCAATGGGAGCTCACCCCGTCACGGGGATTCGAACCGCCGACCATCTGATCAGCAAGCCCTAGGCTCTGTGGTTTAACCCACAGTGCCACAGCGCCACCCAGTGCTTTGTACCTCCTGCAAAAGAAAACTATGAGCCACCATTTTTACATATGCCCCAGAGCACTCCATCAAAGCATTTGTTTATTGGAAACCAAGTCTTATGAGGAACAGTTGAGGGAGCTGGGTATGTTTAACCTGGAAAAGAGGAAACTGGGAGGAGAGATGACAACCACCTTCAAATATCTCAAGGGCTGGAAGAAGGAACAAGCTTGCTTTCTCCTGCTCCAGAGGGTAGGAGCCAAACAAATGAATTCAACTTACAAGACAGGTGATTCCAGCTAAACAAACAGAAGAACTTTCTGACAGTGAGAACTATTCAAGAGTGGAACAGAAGTTGTGGGGATGATTTAATCAGCACAGTGCCTTGGCTGAACTGTGATTGGAACTAACCGCACCATACTAAGCCAATCAGTTTGCTCACTCTGAAGCCCAAAAGAAGTAGGTGAGATATTAGCAAAATCCTTTCTGAAACTGGAAAAGGTTGTTGTGGAAACTGAATTTCCCTGAACTTGGTTCTTAAAACTTCGTTCTTAAAAGACCCAAATTTGGTTGAAATATCTGTGGGGGTTTTCTATGGGGCAGAAGTAGCTAGACAGTAATATTTTAAATAAGGATGTGCAAAAATCTTGCCAAAAAATTATGCCAATATTTCTGAGCTCTGCTGGATCAGACCAAAGGCCTGCCTTGTCCAGAATCCCGTTTCATACACAGCAGCTTTGAATGTTTAGGGCATTTTAGCTGCAAGCAGTGAATATACTATTGTTGCAAATAGTTATTGCAAGCATTACTCATTTGTGTAGCCAAAGCCATTGCAACATATAAAATAAGTGAAACAGAATAAAATACTTGTTGTTGGCATCCGTCTGTCTCGGGAGACAATGAAGGAGTGCGCCTTTGGGGGGTGAAGTCGAATCATTGGAGAGTTACAGCGCCTGCTGTGGCTGTGGAGATAGATGCGAGAGAAGACATGTTTTGTGGCAGCTGGGCCAGATGAAGGCAGATGAAATGCAGCATGGCATTTCTTCTCTCTAATTAATGTAACATTGCACAGTTAAAATAATCACTAAGACCAAGCATTCTGCCAGGTAAGAGTTTGCTCCCCTGAAGAATTTACCTTATCATCCCTTCAATCTGAAGAAGTGTGCATGCACACGAAAGCTCATACCAGGAACAAACTTAGTTGGTCTCTAAGGTGCTACTGGAAGGAATTTTTTAATTTTTTATTTTGTTTATCCCTTCAAACAGTTTGCCTTAAAACTCCTAAAGCAAAACACTGCTTTAACCATAGCTGTCAACCCTCCCTTTTTTTGCAGGAAACTCCCTTATTCCAATGCCGTTTCCCGCTGCTATCCCGGATTGTTGATATCCCTTAAATTTCCCGGATTTCAAAGGAAGCAGCTCCTCTCCCTCCCTGCCGGCCAGGGAGGCTCCTCAGCTGCGTTGCTTGGCTGCCAATAGGAGTCTGAGACCAACTGGGGGCAGAGCTTGCATGCCTTGTGCAGCCAGACCCTCATGCCCAACCACACAAACAGTCTGCCTGTCGTCTACGCGCTCGTTCTTTTGCTCACCTGTTCGCTTGCAGCCTCTGGAGCGCAGGGTGGCGAGGCTACTTGGTGCCATTGCACCGCCCTCACGGTATCCCTTATTTTCAAATCCGAAAGCTGACAGCTATGGCTTTAACTAATGTTCATTATTTGTGTTTTAGGTTGACAGTGGAGCATGGGAAACAGAGTAGCAGGAGCCTTGGAGGTTCCCCCAGCTTTACCACAACCTGTCATGGGGAGCACACCAGCAGCAGGATTTTGAGGGCACAAATGCTTTCAGCCCCAAATGCTGTGCTGTTGTATTGCTAAGTCTAGGACCTTCAAGTGAAGGGTGGCAATAAATGCTTATATATATATATTCTTTTAAAACATCTGAATAGTTGACAGACTTTTTGGGAGAGGGATAATCCAGCATTTAATGGCAATTCACAGCAAATATAGTATTTGTTGAAGGGTGCCATAGAAATAGATAAAATACATAAATGGATAAAATACTTTGTACTACAGCAGGAGGAACACTGGGTTCTTCTTTTTTTAAAGGGATAGTAGCTTCCAGATAACTGGAAGGTATTTGTATGTTAAATGATCTGGTGGTGGTGCTGTCTTTGATGATGTATAAATCCATTTACAGCTGTAATCTGGGTAACAAAATGAATACTCCATCACTGTACTATGAATAGTAAATTAGCCTAGATAAAAGTGTTGAACACCCAATCAAAACCATTAAGTAAGGAGACGGCTAAGATTGGTGGGGACTTGGCAGAAGCAATTATAACTAATGAATGCATTAACTGCGGGAAGGAGGCGGGTCTGGCTGGCACCCTGCGCCAAGAGAAGAAAACGGGGAGGGAAGTGTGGAGACAGTGTGGAGCCGTCTCCAGAAATAAAAGTTTAATCAACTGATATGATTATGTTGCTGTGGGATCTTTCAGGGACCTCATAAAGGGCATGGTCTAGTGTGAACAGTTGAAGCTGTCTTATATCGGTCACATGTAAATCTATACCATGGTTTGTTTACACATCAGAACCTGCCCTGGACAACTATCTGTGGTTTCAGTTAAAGGTAGATAGCCGTGTTGGTCTGTCATAGTCAAAACAAAATAAAATAAAAAAATTCCTTCCAGTAGCACCTTAGAGACCAACTAAGTTTGTTCTTGGTATGAGCTTTCGTGTGCATGCACACTTGGTATCTGAAGAAGTGTGCATGCACACGAAAGCTCATACCAAGAACAAACTTAGTTGGTCTCTAAGGTGCTACTGGAAGGATTTTTTTTAATTTTTTATTTTGTTTCGACTACAGCAGACCAACACGGCTACCTACCTGTAACTGGAGTAGCTACCTACCTGTAACTGGAGTATCTGAAGAAGTGTGCATGCACACGAAAGCTCATACCAAGAACAAACTTAGTTGGTCTCTAAGGTGCTACTGGAAGGAATTTTTTTTATTTTATTTTGTTTTATCTGTGGTTTGTTTGTGGCCAACAAACCACAATATGAAATCACGGTTTGGCATTGGCTTGTAAATCTCAGAATGCACCAATCATGGTTTGCCACAGGGGATGGGCCATAGCTCAGTGATAGACCACCTCCTTTGCATGCAGAAGATCTCAGGTTCAATACCTGGCATGTCTGGGTAGGGCTATGTGAGTCTCCTTGTCTAAAACCCTGGAGAGCCACTGCCGGTCAGTGCAGACAATATTGAGCTA